>OY755038.1:172576350-173251350 GCA_963576565.1 Aspidapion aeneum | reverse complement strand
TGCCCGATTGGAATGAAATTTGGTACCTAAACTCGAGATGGTCCCATTTAAAAATGAACAAAATAAAATTTAGTTTAGTAAATTTCAAAAATGAGAGTTTATGTGAAAATATGGCATGTGTGATATCAAACGAAAGGAAAGTGAGTCGGGAGTTAAACAAAATAAATTTTAATTTATTTTAAAAAAATGGTGTGGGTAGATTTCGAAAATTAAAGTTTAAGTGAAAATATGGCGTGTGTGATATCAAACAAAAGATAATTGAGGCTGGAGTTAAATATAAAAATATTTTTTAGTGAAAAAAAAGGGTGGGGGTAGATTAAAAAAATTTGAGTTTAAGTTAAAATATGGCTTGTGTGGTATCAAACGAAAGGTAATTGAGTCTGGAGTTGAATAAAATATATTTCAGTTTTTAGTTATATTAGAGCATACGTTCACTATAACTAAAGTGCCTAGTGTGAGCTTTGGTGCCCATATATTGGCAGCCTTGAGAACAGTTTTTGTAAATATCTCAGAAACTAAAACTCCTACGAAGTTTTTGGTTCAGTTCGGTTCCGGTCTCCTTTATTCCGAAAACCTCATATTGATGCGATGCTCCGTTAAAAAATTAGCATTTCTTAAATTTTTTGAGTGTGAAAAACTTGTCGTTAGCATTAATGGATTTCGACCAAAATCTAATAAGCTCGTTAGAGTGTCCACTATTTGTCTTGAATATATTGTGCAAATCGGTTAAGCGGTTTAGGAGGGGCGGCGGACGAAACATCGAAAGACAGAATGTCGAAAGTACAAAATGTCGAAATTACAAAATGTCGAAATGTCAAAATTACAAAATGTCGAAATTACAAAATGTCGAAATTCCAAAATGTCGAAATTACAAAATGTCGAAATTCCAAAATGTCGAAATTACAAAATGTCGAAATTACAAAATGTCGAAATTACAAAATGTCGAAATTACAAAATGTCGAAATTACAAAATATCGAAATTACAAAATGTCGAAATAACAAAATGTCGAAATTAACAAATATCAAAAATCAAAAATAGAAAATTTCTAAACCTGAACCTAACCCGACCCTGACATTACCTAACCTAATCTAACTAAACCTAATCTGACATAACCACATGAAAATAGAAAGTTTCAAAAACCTAACCTGATGAAACCTAATCAAATCTAGCCGAGCCGAACTGGACCGAACCGAACTGAACCAAACCAAAACAAACTGAACCAACTATTTAAAAAAAAAAAAACTTTGCTGACCTCTTTCCCAGGATCCTAGTGGGTGTGAATCCGAACCGAACCGAACCTAATCAAATCTAGCCGAACCAAACCGAACCTAACCTAACCAAACTAAACTACAACACTGCTAATTTTTTGTAATTTCGACATTTTATAATTTCGACATTTTGTAATTCGACATTTTGTAATTTCGACATTTTGTAATTTCGACATTTTGCTTTTCGCCATTTTGTAATTTCGACATTTTGTAATTTCGACATTTTGTAATTTCGACATTTTGTTATTTCGACATTTTGTAATTTCGACACTTTGTAATTTCGACATTTTGTAGTTTCGACATTTTAAATTTCGATATTTTGTTTTCGACATTTTGTACTTTCGACATTTTGTGTTTCGATGTTTTGGCCCTCGCCCGTTTAGGAGCTATCGAGTTACGCACAGAAAAAATACACACACACACACACAGACATCACGACGATATTATAAATAACACATTTTCGGCGTAATCTCAAAAAAAATGTTTCGTCGAAAACAATACTTACTACATACTTTGTTCCTTAAAGAAATATCTTATGAACAAGAGTTCTAGTTACAAAATTAATATAAATGTAAAGAAAACTCTGTAACAAAAATAGTCAACAGCTTATCACTACAAACTCCAACTAAAAATGCATTAAAATGCCGGCAACAATAATTTTAAAAAATAAAAATAAAAATAGATGCTAAAAATACAAAACTTTCCTGCCTCTAATAGCAGAAATTATTGCGGGTAGGAAGATTTTTGTGTTAGCTACTTACTGGTAGTGAATTCAGCTTTGTTGAGTTCACTAAACTTGCAGAAACTAATTGTTTTCTTAGCGATTGGTTAAAGCACGTGCTTTCACTGCCTTCACCTTGACAGAACTCCAAAATACCTTCTCTAGCCATTGCTGTGCGAAAAAAGGTAAAAATTAAATTTTTACGTTTTTAATAGTCCACCTCTTGTATGGTCGACTAAACATCAAGTCATGTAATAATTCTTGCCCTAAGCAAATGTTTCAGGTGGTCCGCGCCTTGACGACTAGGACCACTGGCGTCAGTAATTATTTATCAAGGTTACATTTGTCAACGGTGAAACGCTTTCGACGGGAATCGGTCTATCTGTTTTTTATCCTCTTATGAAAAATAAGGCCCCTAGATGTGGACTTCTTTACGCGGTATATGGATGCACGCTGACATACCGTGTCTTAGTGTGTCGTGATCAAATCCACCTTGAGATTTTTTAAATTATTTTAAAATTTAAAGCTGCATAACGCGACCAGTGACTGATTCCGCCCTTTATCAAAAAAAAGTATATTTTCAAGTGATGCTACACTGTTTGTTTTTTGATTTTTTATGTTTCTATGCACCACATCGACATCATTATACACTTTATAGGCCTTTTTGTTTTACTGTCGCTCGCTGACCAAACAAGTATCTAATTTTCGTATGCCGATCTAGTGGATACGATTTGGCTTCAAATAAACTTATTGACGGTTGGCCATTTATCTAGTTAAAACAAACAAAAACAAAATTTTGATATTGCCAATTAAGTCTTTGATTCAACGATATTGATTTTGTTCATTTTAATTTAAATTAAAATCCCCAGCATAATATACAGGGTGCCCTTAATTAGGTACTTGAATCGGTTTGGTTAAAAAGTTTAAAATTGTTTCAAACCTTTCAGGGCAAATAAAAAAAATTACCATCTTAAAAGTTCAATTCAATTTAATTTATTTATTAGTCTTTTCGATTTACAGTTAAAAATTTAGACATCGTCAAAATTATTAAAACTAATTAGAACTAATTGCAACAAATCCAATAAAAAATACTTCAACAAAAGACCGTTGTTTAGATTTGAATAATGTTAAGTCAATAAGGCGCTGACTGTGGCGTAGCACGGCACCCCGACACAAAATATGATTCCGGAACGTACTGCCATCCAAAGCCCGCTTCTTATTACAGGAAATTAACAAATCCAATCGTGTCATTGACTGAACTTACACATTACTATCCGATAATTTAGTATTGTAAGTATCTCTTTTTAAACTACTGTATTAGTAAGGGCGCCCAATAATCTTAAACACACATGAGTTTAATAACTAAACAGTGGCCTACTCGTTTTATTTACTAAACTTACTCATTATCATCCAGCTACTTACTCTCTCTTTTTAACTCAATGTAGTCGGACGAGAGCACATCAATAAAACAGACATGGGATTATTTTGAAAAGAGAAGTGTTTATAAGATGCCATTTTGACAATCAATGTCTTTCTTCCATCAGCGCACAGTGGGCTCGGGGACCTGATTTTTCGCCAAAAAAGGTTAAATTAAAAACATACTGAAACTCCCGAACACCTTTACTAAACAAGAGCAGAGTCCATTTTAGGCCTTAAAAACAACTATGATTTGATTGACGCAACTTTCAGTAATTTTTTAGAAGTATAATTTTTCCTTTTTAAGGAACGCGTTACAAGTAAAATATTTTTTGGCGATTTTGCGACAATATTCTGCTTCTGACATCAACTGTTTTCTTGAAATTTTTATCGTCTTAAGGAGTATATATCAAAAATAATACTTTAAAATCTGCTGCCATAAAATACAATATAAAGAATGTGTACAAAATAATGTTATAAATAAAAATTATAAAATATTCAGTGAGCCACGTAAAGTTATACTAGTTTCAAAAATCAAATAAAGAGGTCGCTCCACAAAAAATATGAACTGCAATATCTCAAAAACCAAAAATTCCAGATGAAGTTAACTATGGCAGGTGGATTGTTGACATTGATGACTAAAAATAGGTAATTTTTTTTTATGGTAAATGTTTCTATTTTGAATCATCAGCAGTACCAAACAAGACTTTTAATAAACTTATATAAAAACATGGGCGCTTTAAAAATATTTATTTTGGTGAATTTAAAAAAACATATTCCTAGAAAACTCATTCTTTAATTATGCAGTAGTTAAACTTGCAGGTTTGTATCTGCTACAAAGCCAGGTTTGCGTCCGCATTATTTTCTAGTTTTTGTTACAGCCAACCGTTTAACTCTTTTTAATATTTTTAATTTTTACCTCATATTAATACGCAAACTCCTCATCCTTCCCAACGCAATACACGGTAAGCATAATTTAACCTTAAACAAGCCCAAGTATCATGTTTGACCTAAATCAGTTCAAAAATAGGATAGACTATAGGATAGAAATTTGGGGTCCATCATGTTAGATTTTTTTTTTGAGTCAAGAATTATAATTAGCGACGTTAATCACCGCAGAGTTCCAGACTAAATATATATCGGTTCATAAATGTAAAAGTTCTCCATTTCGGATCTGCCATGATAAATTTTCCTCGGTATCGGTCCATATATAGAATACTCTGCTCTTTTGGATCCGCTAAGTTTGAGTTTATAATTATGGTCAGCAACTTAAGACACGCCAAAGTTCCAAATTTGATAAATATTAGTAAATAAGTTTTTTTACATTTAAATCCAAAATCAAATATAGCGACTATTAACACTTCATAGTTTTAAATTTCATACTTATCGGTTAACTAATAGAAAACTTTGCCATTTATGATCCGCCATTTTGATTTATAATTACTTTTTTTAAATTTATAAACAAAATATTGTTACAAAACCTATTTTTTTAGTTTGGTCAAAAATCAGGTCCGGAAGCCCACTACGCAGCGCTCTGAGTTGGACAGCAATAGAAATTAGCTATATAAAAGGAGATGCAAACAAGTATGTTCCAAAATTACAATTTATGTAGGGGCGCAAATTTAAAGCTTCGTCACGAGTCAGCGCCTTATAAGAGGTTAACACAAAATTGTGAGTACCTAAAAATGTAGTTTTGTTATGTCAAAAGGAGCAGCCCTGCAATATAAATAAACTTGATTGATTTTGATAACATTTTTCAGTTGCCTTATTTAATATTTCTCTAAAATTACAAAACTGTGTCAAGCCGTTTTGATTGCATTTGAGTTCTGTTAGCTAGCTATGGCAAAAAGGAAGTTTTAACAGAATTTTGACAAATTTAGCTTAAAGATTATTGGATCATAGTGTTAGGCATGTATTCTGGTTAAAAGGTTAAGAACATACACAGCATATTTTTAGGAAACTAAGTTCTAAGCCCTACAAAAGATACCTAACCTTTTGTAGAAAAACAGAAAAATTTTAATATCTTAAAAACTATTAACTCTTGCATAATGCATATTAAGGAAAAATATTCTCCTTACCACCCCCCTAACAGACCCTGTATAATATTGAAATGCACTCAGTACTATAGGGAATACAAACTAAAAATAACGTTAATTTTAAAATCTGGGACGTCATGTCAGTCGTATTACATTATGAATTTATATTTTAATTTTCTACACCAACAAACTTGGATGCAAATTAAAATTCGTTTTTAATGCATATTTTATATGTTGTACTAAAATCGTGAATAATACATATATATGAAATAAGCTACCAACGGATTTTAAGGAACTGAGACTTTTTTTAACAAATTTCATTTTAATATGCAAATTATTGGGATCTCCGCTAATATCTACAAAACTACAAAAACGGGTTGTTGTAATGCTGACTGGCTTCATAAATAAAATCGATTGTTTTTTAATCTACCGCGTAATTTAAAATAAAACAGGTATTCTAATAATTTTGACAATTGCAAATGTTAAAATTTAATATCAGTATATAATTTTTTTTTTAAATATAATGTCGTTTGTTTTTTGCAAAATACCTCCCAGTAACACCGGACGTCCCAGGGACTTACTTTTGAGGTCTCTTTAGGTCCTAACGTCCCCATACCTAAAAGGTACGTTTTTAAAACGTTCAAAATAAAACGTATAAAAAACATCCACTTAAGATGTTTTTAAAATGTACTATTTAGGTCGCCTAACTTTTGCGTACCTGAAAAGTACGTTTTTAATACATTCAACGAAAACATTTTTAAAACGTGCTTTTCAGGACGTTTTTAAAATAGACTTTTTTGGTCTCTTAGGGTCAATCTCACCGACTTTTTTTTGGTTCCATAGCTTAAAGTATTTCTTAATATAATCATAATATGAAGTAATAAGGAACACTTTATGCTAAGTAACGAAAAAAAAAGTCTGTGCGATGAGCTATTTGGGCCCTACCTTTTCCGTACTTAAGAATTACGTTTTTAAAACGCATCAGAAAAGATGTTTTAAAAACGAGCTAGTGGGAACAGTTTTAAAATATACTTTTTAGGTACCTAATGGCCCATGGCACCAACTTTTTTTTCGTTACTTAGCCTTAAGTGTTCCTTATTACGTCATATTATAATTATACTAAGAATAGCTTTAAGCTATGGAACCAAAAAAAAAGCCGGTGAGATGGACTCTCAGGGCCCTAGCTCTTGAGTACCTGAAAAGTACGTTTCTAAACCTTCCCGAAAAGGAGGTTTTCAAAACACGCTAGTCAGAACGGTTTTAAAATATACTTTTTAGATTACTTTGGCCTACCTAAAAAGTACGTTTTAAAAACATCAAGAAAAAGACGTTTTGAAAACGCGCTGGGCAGGACGTGTTTTTAGATCTCTTAGGTACGTTGGCGTACCCAAAAAGTACGTTTTTAAAACGTTTCGAAAAGGACGCTTTAAAAACGCGCTAAGCAGGAAGTTTTTAAAATGTACTTTTAAGGTCCCACACATTTCTCTTACCGGCATCATTATCATTATCTACATAGGCTGATCAGAAAAACCTAAATTTTAAACTTTGCTACCATATTGAAGTGGAGTTAAGTTTTAAGAGGGCCCATTCTGAAATGGCCCAATATGTAAGGGCCCATACCATGGGGCCCGAGGCCTAGACTTTGTGTAGGACCTTTGGAACGTTTTTAAAATGTTGTTTAAATGTCCCCTAAAACGTTTCTTCGTCCCTTGACATGTTTTTCAAACGTACCCTTACGTTTTTCAAACGTGCCTGGAACGTTTTTTGTACGTCATCGAGACGCTTTGGCACGTTTCCGAACGTCACTGAAATGTTTATTAAACATCCCCAAATTTTGCAGAAGGTATAAAAGATTATTTGACAAACGTCCAAAAAACGTTTTAAAAACGTCACTGAAACGTTTTATACACGTCAAATTTTGCAGAAGGTATAAAAAACTATTTGACAAACGAATGAACCAAAAAACGTTTTAAAAACGTTTTATGGGGACGTTTTAAAAACGAAAAAATCTCACACTAATGTTCGAGGTACCTTCCATAGACGTTTTTTGTACGTCCTCGAAACGCTTTGGCAGATTTTCGAACGTCACTGAAACGTTTATTAAACGTCAAATTTTGCAGAAGGTATAAAAAATTATTTGACGAAGGTCCGAAAAAGGTTTTAAAAACGTTTTGTGGGGACGTTTTAAAAACGAAAAAAAGACTCACAAAAACGTTCGAGGTACCTTCCAGGGACGTTTTTTGTACGTCCTCGAAACGCTTTAGCACGTTTTCGAACGTCACTGAAACGTTTATTAAACGTCAAATTTTGCAGAAGGTATGAAAAGTTATTTGACAAACGTCCGAAAAGGGTTTAAAAACCGTTTTAAAAACGTTTTGTGGGGATGTTTTAAAAACGAAAAAAGACTCACAAAAACGTTCGAGGTACCTTCCAGGGAGGTTTTTTGTACGTCCTCGAAACGCTTTGACACGTTTTAGAACGTCAATGAAACGTTTATTAAACGTCAAATTTTGCAGAAGGTATAAAAAATTATTTGACAAACGTCCGAAAAAGGTTTTAAAAACGTTTTGTCGGGACGTTTAAGAACGTAACAAAACACACAAAAACGTTCGAGGTACCTTCCAGGGACCTCTATCGGACCCAGAGGGACCTAGGGGCACGTTTTTAAAACGTCCTCTAGGTCCAAACTGGACGTTTTAAAAATGTTTTTAAAATGTACCTGTTTCACTATAGCTTAAGATCTTTAAAATACTGATCAATAAATATTAAATACACAAAACTCAAACGTAGAGAAGATTAGCACACCTGTACCGGGTGTCCCAAATTCGATGTGTTTGGGGGTTTTAGGCATTTTTAGAAAAGGGTGAAAAACTGACTCGCTCCCATACTTGTAAGCCTCGATTTTTAATATATGATTAAAGGTAAAAACCGCATCATGATCATCATCATTGGTTCTTTATAGTTTCTTTTTTATAAAGAATACAACTTTCAATAATTTTGTCTGTTACTTTTAGTTTTTTATACATTTTTCTAATATAACGACTTTTTATATTACATTACATTTACATATTACACGTTTTTTTCATTACTTTTTCGTATTTGTTTTTTGTTTACATCATTATTTTTGATATTTTTAAAATATTTTAAACCCAGTAAGCAAATTAAAACACAAAATATAAAGAAATAAAAGGATAATTCCATAAACAAATAATAATTATATGTTATGCATTTGTATATTACAAACTGAAAGTGTAAAAAGCTTCTTGTGAAAATCAGGTTTTGCTAGTGCCGGCCAGTTTTTTTTGTATTTCCTTGAAACACTTAAAACCCCATAAAACCTTGAATTTGGGATACCCTGTCAGTAACGCACCCAGGAATATGTCTTGGGGGGGGCCCGAGGCCTCATAATGTCGTATTTCATGCTATTTTTGTATTTATTCATGAAATATGTGGAAAATATATACAAAAATCATAGGCTTGGGGGGGGGGGGGCGGGACCCGCAAAGTTAAAAAGCCGTTTTTACGGAACAGGAAGCTTTGGAAAGGTGTGCATTTTGGGATAGGGCTAATAACTTTTGATTTGGTTCTTTATAGTTTCTTTTTTATAAAGAATACATCTTTCAATAATTTTGTCTATTACTTTTAGTTTTTTATATATTTTTCTTATGGAATAACTCTCTTTTTGATATTTAAAATAACCTATTACACTTTTTTTTTTCATAAATTTTTTGTATTTGTTTTTTGTTTACATCATTATTTTTGATATTTTTAAAATATTTTAAACCCAGTAAGCAAATTAAAAGACAAAATATATAAAAAGAACAGAAAAAGGATAATTCCGTAAACAAATAATAACTATATGTTATACATTTGTATATTAAAAACTAAAACTATGAAAAGCTTCTTGTAAAAATCAGGTTTTGCTAGTAGTGGTCAGTTTGTTTTGTATTTCCTTGAAACACTTAAAACTCCATAAAACCTTGAATTTGAGACACCCTGTAGATATGTGTGTATTTGTAAGAAAGTTAGGCAGAAGATCTTCCATAAAAAAAGTTATTTAGCAAAAGTACACTCAAAGATAAGAACATTTAAATAATTAGGAAATTCAAATAGCTTTGTATCGACTAAAATAATATATTTTTTCGGGCAAGTACTGCAATAATTTAATGGTAATTAATTTTACCCGAACCTGGTTTTTAGTCTTGTTTTTCCCTTTTTGCGATTCCATTACATTTTTCATTCAAATAAAAAACTCAATACAAAAGCAATTAAAATCACGCCAATGCCGTCAAAAAAGGAAATGGTGGAAAATGGGTTATTTGATAAACGATCCCTGCGTGATAAATAAAAAAACACAGGTTAGCCAAAACAATACTAATTGAGCCAGAGAAAAAATAGAAAATGAGAGAAAATAGCAACTGGCAAAGAACTGAAATTCACTTTCATATATCCAAACCCAGTATATAATTATTTTATTTGTATTTTTGTTCGTTCAGGATAAGATAAGAAAAAATATATTTCTTCTAAATAATATTGCCTTGATTTTTGTCAAAAAATAATTAATGCGTGTTTAAATTGGATTAGGAAAGAGTGGTTATGGATGACGCACCTAAGGGAGATATGGAATATGTACTTAAATTAGTGGTCTAATATTTTGCTAGTAGAGTTTTTTTCTCTAAATTTACACAAAGCTGTTACCTGTTAATAATTGTTCTGTACCAAGTGAATAAAAAAAAATTTAGGAAGGGTAAAAAATGCATTCAAAAATGTTTTAAAAAGTTATTGCATTCCTCAAAATTTCTCTACTGGTATAAGAAGTTTAAAATTGTTGTTTTCTTTTAATCTTTCTTTAAGAGATAAATCATAAAATTTAAATATCGGATCCATTTTAAACGAATGTATTACTAAATTATAAATGTATTTTGTTTTAAATAAATAAAATTCGTCGTGTAGTCACCTCCGTTCAAAGACGCATGGTTTAAAAAGTTATGTTTGATTTCACAGCAATAAAACAAATTTTTTTGATGCAGTGCCTTGCGTCATCCACAAACAGATCTCTACTTTAAAATGGGTAGTTTTGAATCCACTGCCTAGAAGTAAACCTCCCTTTCAAACGAATTGCTTGTATTTGTTTCAAATTGGCCTGTGGTTAAAGAGAGAACGCCAATCTAGTCGCTTAGTTAGAAAAATATATTTCATTTCCACAGGCTGGCAACTTAGCAAAAACTCACTAGCAATGCCCCTACCATAGAAATTGTAAGATAGCACGGGTATATTTGCATTCAAAAGTTGGGTGACTTCGACTTTCGCCGCGCAATCGTAGGCCGCATACGGCGGATGACTAAAAGCAACCGTGTAAACGGTTAGTTAATTCGCAGTCGCATAGATCATTTGTACACTTTTTTGTTGATTAGGAGTTTGTGATAACAATATTTCGTTTTCAAAGATAGACAAAAATAAAATAATTGAATTTTATGAGTGCTACGAAAAATATCCCCGCCTGTGGAATCCTAGATCAAAAGAGTATGGAAATATGATGTGCGTTTGGCTTCCCTGAGAGCAATTATTGCAGAACTTGAATTAAATATGTCTCCAGAACAATTATAAATTAAACAACAAATAATAATAGTTTTTTCAAGCAATTCTTCAATTATTGCTTCACGTACTATTTTAATTCTATCACGTAAAACACCTAATTTGCTCAACATTTTCAACAAAAATGACCTAGTTCCTTGCGACTTTAGTCGCCCAGTGTAAACGGGGTAGCGATTCGACTTGCAGCACGGCAAATCAAGGCGACTCGCTGCACGGCTAAAATCGACCCGTGTAAACACCCCTTAATTCTTCACCTCCGTTACATATTATGTAGGTGAGTCGCATATTAAAGTAAGTCATTACTAATTCTATGCCATTTGGTCTCCATCATATTTGTTCATCGTCCTAGCCCGCGCAGCAATGTCTAGAGAAGGTATTATTTTTACTTAAGTTATCAAATTTTATTAAGTTAGGCTTGGTCAGGTATTTTTAATAATCCCTGGCGTAGTTTTTTACATATGATCTGAACAGTTTGACGTATTGACTCAATTAATACTTATGTTGGTTTAGAACACTAAATTGCTCTTACTGCTCCCTCTCCCACTAAAAAAAACCTTAGTTCCAACCTTTACTTTTAATAGATTTTTTACCTTCCTAGCCCGCGTAGCAATGGCTAGAGAAGGTATTATTTCGACAAAATTTTGTTTTAGATAACGCCGAAAATGTGTTTTTTGGGACTATTTTGACCTATCTTAGCAATAGCACGATAGCTCCTAAACCGTTGAACCCTTAGAGTAATAAAAATATAAAGAGAAGTAATCAACCGCGGCCCCGTGTAAATTTTCCCTATTCGTGGCGGTCATTCCTGAAAACTTTACTTTGAAGAATTTACAGAATCCCCAGCGATGGCAACATAGCTGCGTCGCTGGAATCATATCGTTAAAACCAAAGTAGGCTGAATTTTCACAATATTTTCATAAACATAGCACTTCTTGATTATTTTTACATCCAACTAAGTTCTTTTACAAAAATAAAACTCAACACACAGTAAAAAAACACCAAAAATTCAATACACCGGGTCCGATGGCCAAGACAACACTGCATTTAATACAAAGACATTTTACAGTCAGTGTCGACCTTAGAGCTTAGGAAAATCTGGCCTTACCGTTTACGACTTGAGGACCCACATAATTAAACTTGTTGCCATTATATAGGTGAAAAAATAATCTTTTGTTGGAAA
This sequence comes from Aspidapion aeneum, assembly GCA_963576565.1. Lineage (NCBI taxonomy): Eukaryota > Metazoa > Arthropoda > Insecta > Coleoptera > Brentidae > Aspidapion > Aspidapion aeneum. The sequence continues at coordinate 173,239,133 of OY755038.1, read as the reverse complement.
CTCGTAGACAATGATTGAGTAGAAATAAAACTTTACCGCGCCAAGTTTGCTCTGCCGTACCATCTTTTCTTGAAACATTTCAGCCCATCTTTGACCTACCTAAAACTCTTCGGAAAGAGCTACGAATCTAATACTTTGCACAGTCGTAGACCTTCATAGAGTTAACAACCCCTCCAAATTTCATGGACTTCTATAAAGTAGTAAAGTAGTTACGAAATTTCAAAAAACGTCGAAATTGCCACTCACTCACTGACTCACTCACTCATGTATAGATCATCAAAATTCTACTGTACTTCCAGACATGCTACAGAGCTGAAATTTGGCAGACTGATAGAAATTATGATCAAACCCCTGGAAAAAAATCAAAAAGCCCCAAAATTCTAATTTACTCCCCTCCCTTATACATGTAAAATTATTTAAAAGTAACATTACCCACTTCTAGAAATGCTAGAGAGCTGAGCTTTGGCAGCCTGATAGAAACTATCATAAAATTATAGGAAAAAATTATAACACCTCAAAATTCTAATTTACTTTCCTCCCATATAAATGTAAAGTTATGTAAAAGTAACACTGCCCACTTCCAGAAACGCTAGAGAGCGGAGCTTTTTAAGACTGAAAGACACTATGTAAAAACTATAGGAAAAAATTTAAAAAATCAATATTTACTCTCCTTTCCTATAAATGTCAAGTTATGTAAAAGTAACTACCCACTTCCAGAAACTCTAGAGAGCTGAGCATTGAAAGACTGATAGGAACTATGATAAAACTATAAGAAAAAATTTAAAAACCCGAAAAATTTTAATTTACTTCCCTCCCCTATACATGTAAAGTTATGTAAAAGTAACATTGTCCACTTTCAGAAACGCTAGAGAGCTGAGCTTTGGAAGGCTGATAGCAACTATGATAAAACCACAAAAAAATTTTTAAGTAAGGCATTGCAAAAGTTTTGAACAATATTCCGCATATTTTACTACATATTTTAAAAAAGAAGTGAAATCATAACAAAAACATTTCATGAAAAAAAGCCAAGTACGCGGCATTCCGTAAAAAGAATTAAGATAAAAGTAAAGTTCTCCAATACAAATTTCAAAATGAAAGTAAGAAACTAGTTTGGAAATGTTTTTCTAAACTTGGCTATTACGGCTGTAAATTACTCTTAGGCACAGTGCTAAATTGAACATAAAGAAGTTTGGCTGTAATAGCAAAGTTTAGAAAAACATTTCCAACTAGTAAAAATCTTTCATTATGAAATTTGTATTGGAGAACTTGGTCTTACTATTATCTCAATTCTTTTTACGGAATGTAATTTTCGCGTACTTGGCTCTTTTTTACATGAAATGTTTTTGTGTTGATTTATTTTAAACAGGACGTTTCGGTAAGTAAGTATATCTAACCGTTTTTAAGTGTAAACTAAACAATCCAGTCTAAAGGCTACTACTTATACTATTTAGTGTGCAGTCGGCCCGCCCTCTTTTTACCTTCCTAGCCCACACAGCAACGGCTAGAAAAGGTATTGTTTTCGACAAAAAATTTTTTTTTGAGATAACACCGAAAATGTGTTATTTGGGTGTATTTTGACCTACCCTAGCAATATCGTCGTGATGTCTGTCTGTGTTATGTGTGTAACACTTCCCCACACATAAAATGCGTACGCGGTTTTTTAATGGCTAATGTCTTTACAAATTAGCAACCTTTTCTGTCGCTAATTATTAAAGTCTAGTCATTGCATTAAGATCATTTGTTTATGTTGTCTAAAAGTGGTAATCTTCAAAACTCGGTAACAATAAGCAAGCAAATTTTTTAAAATATAGAGGTGTGCCTAACTTCTGCTGTATGCATTTTATGTGTCGGGAAGTGTATATCTGTCCGTAACGCAATAGCTCCTAAACCGCTTAACCGATTTGATTAGATTTTAGTCAAAATTCATCAATGCTAATGACAGTTTTTTGACAGTTAAAAAGTTTAAAAAATGCGAACTTTTTAACAGAACGTCGCATCTATATGCGTTTTTTCAAAAAAATTATGTTATAACCAAAAAGTTTGTAGGAACTTTCATTTCGGAGATATTTACAAAAAACTGTTTTCAAGGTTGATATAACGTGGAGTGTGCTAATGGGCTAGGAAGGTATCAGATCCGTCATGGATCAATTTATTTAATTCTAAGACGCTTGTTTTCATTAAGGTGTGGTTTCACACAGAAAAACTAGAAAACTACTAAATACTTAGAGAAAATTATCCTATGAAATTTTCGTTTGGATGGTTAATAGTGCTTCAACTCTCCAAACAGAAAAGCCGCATTTTAAAATAATAAAATAGAATATCCTTAATACCGGTTAAAACTGTTGGAACAATGACAATGATAATAGTTAATCATCCTCTACAATAGGAAAAAGGATTCCCTTTTTACCTGGAGATATAATCCAAGTAGCTCAAAAGGAAACCAGGCCCTGCTAACACGAAATCCGTAATATGATGTCATACACCTGTTGCCACGTGCTGAAAAAATTGTGGGAAAAGGGGCCATTCATAAATTATGTTGTCTAAATGAGTTTTTATCGCAGGCTAATAAGCGCATGACAAATTATCGCACGGTTTGAATAGCCTAACCAACTCAAAGCACTATATATTTTGGTAAGGTAAGTAGTTGAACCTTACTTATTATTTATAAAATTTTACAGAGGCAGAGGAGGCGGCAACAGCGGAAAAGCTACATTGTTTACCAACAAATGAATGAATGACCGCAGAAAACGGGCCTACTACTTCTCCTTATATTTTATTACTCTGAGGTTGAACCGATCTTCATAAAATGTTTAGATAAAATAGCCTTTAACACTCTAACGGGCTGATTACATTTTGTTCAAAATCCATTAATGCTAATGTCAGTTCTTTGACAATTAAAATTTTTTAAAATTGTAACTTTTTAATGGAGCCCAGCATCAATATGCGGGTTTCGGAATATAGTAGACTATATTTTGCTTAATAATTTGTGTTATAACCAAAAACTTCGTAACAGCTTTAGTTTCTGAGATATTTACAAAAAACTGTTTTTAAAGCTGATATATCATGGCTTCACTTAATGTGTGTTAATAGGCTGGCTAGGAAGCTATCAGAGCCGTCATGGATCCACTTATTTGAATGTATAAGCTACGGTTAAATGAACAAGAATTGTACGCGATACTAGCTTTATATTTAATTTATCAATTTTTCCTGTCCAACCTCAAGTACGCCCCTGTATCTTGGCCCTGCACTAGGTTCCATCGGAGCACCACTTTTAAAATGGCATCTCTAGGTGCCTGCTACCTCCGTGCCAAACTGCGACATGGTACGCGAAAATGCAGACAAGCCACTAAATTTCCATCTTAGGTTGGTACGTATACATGTTTGGTTCAATCTAGCTTAACAAATACTTATTTGAATTCAATCCGGTGTTGCTGGTATCGGATTGGAGAAATTAAGAACTTTTTAAAACATAAATAATAGTAAAAACACCGAAGTGATTGTAATCAATAACCATTAATAATAATGGCAGACTCTTATCTTTTCCATAATGTCATTAGTTTTTCAATGAACCTAAACACGCGAAGTGATCGTAAAGCTAAACAAAAAGCATTCGTTTGAAATTTACTCTCTAGCTGCAAGTTTAGTATAATTGAAAAAAAAACTATAAAAATCACATAGGGCTTTATTTTATGAAAATCGTAATATTTAAAATGCAAAATGGAAGATACAATTTTTTAAAAGAAAATATATTTTCTTATTTATGTATGTTCAAGTAATAAATAAATCTTTTAAAAATTATAAGCCAATATTATGTTTCTTGGCATACAGACAGACCTTGTTTCTATTCTTATGTAAGCACATGCTTAATTAGTTTCACTTTTTCTAAGCGGGTAGTACAGCGTTTCCCATTTCCGACGAAATTAAATGGGTTAACTCGGTTATTATTAAAGATATCAATTTTTTGATTGCACCTTACCATGCTCTTTTTTTAAGCCCTTTTTTAAAATAATTGCATTTTTATTAATTACTTGTGTCTCGCTTATTTTGCAAGATATTTTTATTCTGTAAAGACCTTTTCACGGGAACTTTTTTAGAGCAAAATAATGACATTGTCAATTTTTTAAAATATTCTTTAGTTTTTCAGATATGGTATTTATCATAAAAAAATTAAATACGGACCTGGATTTTTTTTATTTTTATTCACAATAAACACATTACAGAAATATTACAGCCACTGCGGACATACAAATGAACCTTATGTTTATTACTATTTTGATTGGTTCCATGCTATTATTATCTTAAAATGATAAAAAATTAATATTTTTTTGATTTAAACAACTATTTAATATTAAAAAAAAATAGTCCGAACCTGGAAATTTCCAACGTAATTATAAATTAAAAATTGTAAGACACACTAGTTGAACAATTTTTGGTGTATCTAATGGTGGGTGTGCATTCGGGCTGTTCGGCCGTCGTCGTTGGAAATTCGTTCTCGACGTTTCACCATCTCGAGTGGATGGCATCTTCAGGAGATGTTGACTGTTTGTCGGCTTCTCGAAGACTGGTGGTTAGTCCGTCGCGGGCGCAGGTTATATACGCTATGGTGGGCGGGGCGTATATCAGAGCTGGTCGGTGATTGGTCACTTTCCCGAGATTCAGTTTTGTTCTTGTAAGCGAGCCGTTTAGTGTTTTTAAGAACCGGTACCCATGTTCTGTTTATTTTAAGAGTTTCTTCAGATCTGTTGAAGTTCTGCTGGTGTTTATGAATTTCGATTGCTTCTCTATAGAGTCTTGGATAGTATGAGGAGGAGGCGCAGAGAACTTGTGTGTCTTCGAATTTTATTCGGTGGTCTTCATTGTTTAGTGTGTGGTCTGCAACTGCGGATTTTTCTGTATGTCCGAGTCGACAGTTGGCTTTGTGTTCTTTGATTCTTGTGTTTACGGACCGTTTGGTTGTTCCGATGTAGACACTTCCACAGGTACAGGGAATGCGGTATACTGTCGACTCGGACATACAGAAAAATCCGCAGTTGCAGACCACACACTAAACAATGAAGACCACCGAATAAAATTCGAAGACACACAAGTTCTCTGCGCCTCCTCCTCATACTATCCAAGACTCTATAGAGAAGCAATCGAAATTCATAAACACTAGCAGAACTTCAACAGATCTGAAGAAACTCTTAAAATAAACAGAACATGGGTACCGGTTCTTAAAAACACTAAACGGCTCGCTTACAAGAACAAAACTAAATCTCGGGAAAGTGACCAATCATCGACCAGTTCTGATATACGCCCCGCCCACCATAGCGTATATAACCTGCGCCCGCGACGGACTAACCACCAGTCTTCGAGAAGCCGACAAACAGTCAACATCTCCTGAAGATGCTATCCACTCGAGATGGCGAAACGTCGAGAACGAATTTCCAACGACGACGGCCGAACAGCCCGAAAGCACACCCACCATTGGACGATGGCCGTGAAAGCCTTTCACAATTTGTTTTGGTGTATCTGTTCTGAAATGTTAATTAAAATATTTATAAATCAAATAAAAAACGTTAAAGAGTTACAAAAATAATATCATAGTAATTATTTGATGGTAGCATAGCAACTCATAAAATTTAGTTCAACATGGAAAAACAAAAGCGTGGAATTAACATTGTCATTTTACTTGTCATTTTTATTAATGGCTCACATACAATTATTCAAAAATGCCTAGAAATCGACCATGTCCAGATTTTGAAAAATGTGATATGTTTGACTGGTTTATTCAGCCAACAAATCCCAATATTTAAACGGCCGAAATATTTTTATGCAAAAATGCCAGCAATGTCTTACACATAATGGCAATCAGTTTAAAAATTTATATTATTAAAGAAAATTAGTAATTATTTTTTGTAATTCGTTATTTAAGTTATAAGTATCAAAACAGTTAAACTAAAAATCGTTTAACTAGCAATTTTTATTCATGTTGGAAATTTCCAGGTTTCAGACTAATTTTTTTTTAAATATTAAATATTTTTTTTACCTTAAAACAAAAAAAAATAAATTTGTATTTTTTTGTGATAATAATAGCATGAAACCAATCAAAAAAGTAATAAAAAAATCCAGGTCATTATTTAATTTTTTTACGATAAATACCATATCTCAAAAACTAAACAATATTTCAAAAAATTGCCGTCATTATTTTCTTCTAAAAAAGTTTCCATAAAAAGGTTTTTACAGAGTAAAAATATTTTGAAAAATAAGCGAGATATAAGCGATTATTAAAAATGCAATTATTTTAAAAACTCCCTGCATTAGCGAAACTACGGGGTATAGCAAAAATCTGATTACACAATTTTTAAGGGCTCAAAAAACGAGCATGGTAGGGTACAATCAGAAAATAAATATTTTTAATAATAACCGAGTTTCCCATTAAATATCATCGAAAATCGGACACGCTGTACAGCTTTTTCCCATAATCAGATAAAAGTTGCTTAGGCTCCCAACTATAAATTTTTAATCAAGGCAGACCTTTTTTACCCAACTGTAGCACGGCGAAAGGAAGGGTAATGTTTTTTCGAATGGGATATGTATGTATGTAAATATGTATTTTTGTGTCACGCTAGAGGCTAACCGGCTGAACCGATTTTGACAAAAAAAGGTGTCGTTGAATTGCTACTGATCCCGAAGGTGCTATGGCTGTATTTTTTTTTAACAGGAATCAACATGGCGGTCTTCAGACGCCATTCTGTGACATGATGTAGGCTTTAAGGCTTACAAATTATCTTAATTTCAGGCGATGTTTTGAAATTCCTTTGATCATCCATTGCAAATGTCCTCTAATTTGCTGTAGTTACTTTGTAGTCCTCCCTGCTTCCACCCATCTCCCCTCCTGTAATTCCCCCCCAAAAAGATAAAGCGATTTCAAAAGTTCTTTCAGCACACGCTTTAAGACTTTTTTCCCAACATCATTTTACTAGTCTCCCCCTCCCTCTCCTCTACCCCTAATAGTAATAGTTGTAGCTATACCTTTCACAAATATAGAGCGATTTCAAAAATTCTTTCTGAACACGCTTTAAGATTTGTTTCGACACCAGTTTACTTGTTCCCTCCCCCCTCTCTCCTCCCCCACCATCACTCAATGGAAGGTAACACTATTCGCGTCCGTAGAAAATCTACCCGTACTTTTTGGGTATAAACCTAAATGCATAGGGATTTTTATAAGGCTGAATAAGAATTAAACCTAAAAGTTGAACCGAACCGAACCGAACCGAAAAAAATTCAAATAAAAAAAACACCCAACTGCTAAATTTACTTGTAACTACTAGTCGCAGTTGGATACAAAATAACCCAGTAACCTGATTCATGAAAATACAAAACTGTATAATTTCGTAAGTGCGCTTTGGGTATAAAAACTAAAAGTTGAAGCATGTCGTACATTATAGGTATACCTATCAATTTTGTACTCAACTGCGACTAGCAGGTACAAGTAAATTTAGCAGTTGGGTTTTTATTTATATATTTTTTTATTGCATATGCTTAATGTCTTGATACATATCTACCTTTGCTTCTTCGTTTAAACTATTTAATTGTCTTTTTTTATTGGACCTCGATATTTTACGAGTATTAGTGCCCGCATGATTGCTGCAACTAAAAAATGACTGCGCATAAATCCTGTTGAATCCTAGGGTGGATAATCTGCAAAAATTGTCCGGGTGGACAGAAGTTAACGAATGTCAAAATGCACCCAAAAGCGATTTGGGTTAACTGTGTGTCCAGTACGGATCTACGTGGGGACCTAGGGAAGCCAAGGCCTCTCAACATTTAAAGTTAAGAATCAATAATCCTCGAATTATTGCATCCTAGAGGGTGTAAATCCGAATCAAACCAGCATATTTCTTCAAAAAGAAAACTTCCCTGACTTCTTTCCCGGAATCCTAGAGGGTGTGAGTCCGAACCAAACCTAACTAGTTCGCACTTAACCGAACAGAATTTGATTCGGTTCGGATTCACACCCTCTAGGATCCCGAGAAAAAAGTCAGGGAAGTGTTTTATATTTTAAATAGTCGCTGTTTTATTACATCGCTATTTTGATTGTCGCTATGTCGAGACTGCTATTTTGTACATCGCTACTTCGTTCCGGAGCCGTCACATTGTATTGGGTCCTACCAAGAGATCGCACCATGATGGATGGGCCTTAAGAAGCCAGTTTATATTGTTTACCTGTTTTATCCTCTGCAAGAGAATCGGGTGCTCGCCGGCCGCAGCCGCTGCTATTCACAATTTTAAAAATTTGTCTTAATAAGATAAATACATCAGTAGCGTACGCAGAAATGAAACATGGGAGGGGCTTCAGCGCGGATCGATATGCAGAGATAGATTCTGGGGGGGTTTGAGCTAGAGACCGATAACTTTTAATCTTGATTTTTGGGGAAAATTCTTATTTAACGGGGTAAATATTCAGTGGCTCCGAAATGAATTCCTCCACCCCCACTCTGCGAACAGCACTGCATACATGGGCATCTAATAAAACTTTCTATAGAGCAATGTCATTTCACGCGCATGCCTTTCGTTAATATGTACAGCAAACTCTAAGCGGTTACAAGATTGAACCAACAACCATTAAACCGACAAATACATGAATTTAGTTTTTTCTAAGTTGGTATGTAATGGGTAATTACGTTACTAGGCCATAAACGTAAATTTTACAGGTCGACCCAGGAAATTTACAGGGTAAGCCGCAGGCGAGGTGTGTTAACATACATGGGGAGACCTCTAAAGACAGTTTCCGTTCGTGTATTTCTTCTGCGCGGGCGCAGCAGCGCTTCGTAATGCTGTTACCTTTATTCAAGGTATACGACGACCAACGATTATAAACACACAGGATTGCTTATTTCCATTTAACTCTATGTGAGCGAGACGAACAGTGTCTGCTTACGTCACCAGCGGACCAGTTGCTTTGTTTGTATTGAGAGTTCGTGTTTTTTTAAGGTGTTTTTGACAGTTTTACCTCCGTTTTTTTGCGTTTTTTCATTTATTTGACGGTGTGGTTGACTACTTAGGAGGTAAATCCTGAGGGCTCGACAGTGCCTCGCCAAGTTCACGCGCCGTACCATCTTTTCTTGAGACATTTCAGCCGATATTTGACCTATCTAAAACTCTACTTCGGACTGAGCTACGAATCTCAAACTTTGCACAGTCGTAGATCTCCATGGAGTTAACAATCCCTTCATGTTTAGTTTCATGGAATACTTCCAGACATGCTACAAAGCTGAAATTTGGCAGACTGATAGAAATTATGACCAAACCCCTGGAAAAAAATCAAAAAACCCCAAAATTCTAATTTACTTCCCTCCCCTATACATGTAAAGTTATGTCAAAGTAACATTGCCTACTACCAGATATGGCAGACTGATAGGAACTATGATAAAACTATAGAAAAAATTTAAAAAATCACAAAATTATAATTTACTTTCCTTCCCTATATATGTAAAGTAATGTAAAAGTAACATTGCCCACTTCCGGACACGCTAGAGAGCTGAGCTTTGGAAGGCCGGTAGCATTCTTCCTTCCCTATAAATGTAAAGTTATGTAAAATTAACATTGCCTACTTAAAATAAATAGGAAAATATAAAAAAAACTCAACATTTTTAATAAGGCATTGCAAAAGTTTTGAACAATATCCCATTTTACTACTTTAAAACTTAAATGTTATCCAAATCCTTTAAAAAAGCAGTAAAATCATAACAAAGACATTTCATGTAAAAAAAGCCAAGTACGCGAAAGTGGTATTCCGTAAAAAGAATTGAGATAAAAGTAAAGCCAAGTTCTACAATACAAATTTCAAAATGAATGATTCTTACTAGTTTGGAAATGTTTTTCTAACCTTGGCTATTACGGCTGCAAATGACTCTTAGGAAATTGAACGTAAAGAACTTTGGCCGGAATAGCAAAGTTTAAAAAAACATTTCCAAACTAGTAAGAACCATTCATTTTGAAATTTGTATTGTAGAACTTGGCTTTACTTTTATCTCAATTCTTTTTACGGAATACCACTTTCGCGTACTTGGTTTTTTTTACATGAAATATTTTTGTTATGATAAACCTTTAGAAATGTGAATTAAGTGAATTGATATAAAGAAATCACATTAATTTATTGTTGAAATAAAAGCTTTGTGTTCCCTCTTTCAGTGTAGAAATACAAATAAATTGTTAAAGGGTACTTAGCCACCTCAAAACAAAGTATATAAACTAGGGTGTCACCTCATATATAACTTTAGTACCTCACTTTTTTGACGTGACAACGTTTTTCAATAAAAATTTCAGGGACGATTCCTAACACACTCAGCAAGCTGTGTGCAAAATTTGGTTCTGAGATCACAAAATGGTATATATAGCTACTTTTTGGCCGTGTAGTTCACGTATCTACCGGTGGCGCTAGCGTCGCTTTTACTGTAACTAAACGGTACACTGAGTCACCTCGGTGGTATAAAACGTATTCTGCGTATTAAAACCGCGTCGCAGCGGCCTCAGAAATTTGGCAACATTGCAGATTAGATTTTAGACGCTACGGGTTTCTTTGTTATATGTAATTTGTACCTGCTTTTTTTACCCTTGGAATATCTAATAGAATTCTCAGAAACGAGTGCTTGGATCTGATATTTTAAGAGGGGCTTTGTAAAGGATTATTATTGTATTTTTTATCTTATTGAAATAATTTGACTAATTTTGCTAGTCTTCTTACATTTTTTTGCTTATTCTGGCTGGTATTTTTTAACGGTTATATTTAACTTGACTTGATTGATTTTGTAATATAATAAATTTTTGCGACAGCTATTCAGACACTTTCCTATGGGCAAGACTTGAAATTAGTTAAGTAGTTTAACCATATAATATGACGTTTTGGTACAATAGGTCCGAAGCTTGGCACAATTATAGAACAATGCCTGCTCTCGCCGCTTTTTTTAAAAAATGCCGCACGAATTTTTTTTAAATAACTTTCGCGTACTTGGCTTTTTTTTACATGAAATGTTTTTGTTATGATTCAGTTTTCTAAAAAATCATTTAAGAGGACAATATTGAAAACATTTTTTTTATTTTAATCGGTATATTATATATAGTAGTGTTAAAGCTAAAGTTGATACTCCAGGGTCGTACGAAAATTAAGGATATTTTTATAATAAACCGAAATTATTAGGTTTTATATGATTTTCTCAAAAAATAGGCTTTCTACATCAAATGTGTTTAAAACTTTATTGTAGGAATTTAAATTATAATTTTAAAAATCTACAACTAAAACGGCTTTAATTGACAGTTACTCTCCACCCGCGTCCTTACATTAGGAATATTTGTAATCCTAAAAAATTGTCGCCTTTTGCGGACGCCTCTGGTGTGTAATTGGAAATTTAAACATTGTCAGATATACATTAGTAAAAAATATATATGGCCTTATAACACAGGGCATAACTCCGACTTTGGGACGCCACTAAAATTTTATATGTTACCCTACCCTTAACAAATTGTAAACTTTTTAAAAGAATATTTTACTGCTTATTATATAGTATACCGTGCAAAATTATTTTCTCTTATTTCTTATTAAAGCCTAGTTTTTAAAACGAATATATTTTATTTAATTTAAAAAAATATCTTACTGTGCATTGCAGGCGCTCCTGGAGTGTTGTTAACCTTAGCTAGAACATCACTTTGTATAACATCGTTTAAAAGAAAAGCTGTATTTTCTACCAAAAAGTATTCTCAACATTTTTGTCTAAATTGCTATCTTTTTCATAAAACTTCAGAAAACTTATAAAAACACGTACTTTTTTTTGCGATAAAATCACCCCAACAATATTAGGAATCATCAAACCTATACTCGTGCCAAGTTTCAAAACTTTGGAAACTTTAAGCACTCTCATATATACATAGGGTCCTCGTAAGAATACATTTTAACGTTTTTGTTAATCACAAAATATTTATAATGGCGGACTTTTATATTAATTATAAACCGATTTATCTTAAATTTTAAACTTTGAGGTGGTTTCAGGCGCTGACTATAATTTTTTAACTTAAAAAATCAACATGTTGGATCTATACATATTGGTCAATCTTTGTAATAATGATTTTTGTTTAAATTGAAACCATTAAGTTGTAAAAAAATAAAAATGTGTAAACTTAATGCGTTTTGATCCATCACTGTGTGAAATGCTTTTTGTTGTTATCGATATCGAACAACGTACATATTACCTTAATCTAAATAAATTTAAATATATCTACAACTACTCTCACTGAAAAAACTTATGTTGTAGTTGATAGGCCTATTATGGTATCCCGTGGAATTATTTTTATTCACCAGGTGTTTGCCTCCTTGAGTAGGACGGCCGGTGTGACGTTAAAAATCCAAGATGGCAGGTTTTTGCATGTTTTTTCAAAAACTTTGGCTTGTAACTTTTGCCACATCGAGTTTGCAAAAAAATTATATAGGTTATGGTGTGCTTGTAACAGAACAGCAAGTTAGTTGTCGTTTTAGTGAGCATTGTATTCATGAACTTAAAAAGTAACTGGTATTTTTTAAATATTAAAAAAATTATAAAAATTCGAGATTAATCAAGAAAGTTTATGACTACCCTCGGTCGATCGGTGATATATCACTCGATTTTAAGTCACCAGGTGTTTGCGTCAAATTTGAGTACGAGGATCTATATGACGACATAAATCCAAACTAGCGGCATTAAGAGCGTTTGTAAGATATAAGCTAGTAAGTTTTCTTACAAACAAAAAACTAATAGCTTTTCTGTAAAACTAATTTGGCGAAAGTTATAAGCCAAAGTTTGTGAAAAAACAAGATGCTAAATGCTAAATGCTAAAATTAAGAAAAATCGAAAAGTAGTTTTGGCCAAAAAATTAGCTGAGACTGATCTTAAGAATATCTACCTAATTCTAAAATTATAAATAAGTTTTTTTGCAAAAACTCGCCGTTTTAAGAAAACTAGGAAAATTTACTTCAAACAGTACGCTTCCGTAAAATTATCTGGATGTAGTGCGCTAAGACGTAAGTTAGGCAAACATAACCTAACCCAGCTTAATCCAACCCAAACCAATCTAACCTAACATGACTTGGCTCGATTTTACATTATTACCTAGTAAACATAGTAGTAGATAGTAGGTGGTAGACGCTTTTTACTCATTGGGCGTCGACCGGTGAGATACCACCATGCCAGAACTGAGTAGCGCTAAGTGGTATCACCACGTTCCGCTACTGCGCTGGCAGTCCGGTTCCAACAATGAGTAACAGATAGCATGATGGCGCCTCCAGGATCAAAATATTCCGGACGTAAAATACCCGACCACTCGGATCTCCGGGCGTCGGGTGATCCTGGGGGTCCTTCATGCAAAGATATTAAAAGAAGACCAAAAACTCAACTCAGAATTGATTTTAGCAATATAAGAGAATTACGTACCAATATGAACTCAGTTCACCAACATCTTGAAGAACAAAGACCTGACATCCTTGTTCTCACTGAAACTAAAATCAGTTCTGCAACACCTATTGTGAACTATCTTTATCCCGGCAATGACCTACACCACCGATTTCGACATAATTTTGGGATCTGTGTGTACATTAAAAATTACCTTTCATGTCATCGAGAGGAGAAGCTAGAACCAGCGAACTTCGATATCATATGGCTGAAATTCACCTCAAAGTCATCGACCAAGTTCATTTGCTGCCTCTACCGACCGCCAAGTAACATCAACTATCAAAACTTTTTTGCGACATTATCCGAAAACTGTGATAGTATACAGTCTAACTATCTACATGCGGAAATTGTTTTTTTAGGCGATTTCAACGTCCACAATATACCCTGGCTAAAACACCACAACAAAACAGATAATGAAGGCAGGGAAGCAGAAGCTTTTGCCATAAGTTGTGGTCTAACGCAGCTTGTCGATGAACCTACCCGTATCTCAGAAAGGGGTGAATATGCAGCGCTTTTAGACTTGTTCCTAACAACAAATCCTGACTTGTACACAATTCAAGTAGACCCCCCCACTTGGTTCATCCGATCATAAACTTATAATTACAAAGTGCGAAATGTTCATACCGCCAAGCCAACAATCACTTCCTCGTAAAATGTGGCACTATAAATCGGCAAAATGGAATGACCTTAAACAGTTTTACCTGGATTTTCCATGGCAAGAGGTTTGCTTTAAAACAGCTGATCCCACTATTTGCTGTAATGAAAAAACAAAAGTAATCTTATCTGGAATGGATGCATATATCCCACATACAATAAAACGCAGAGCTAATGCAAAACCTTGGTGCAACAGCCAGTGTCAAACGGCTGTACAGAAAAAAACACAGAGCATATAATCTTTGGAAACGACAATAAACCGCTCAAAACCACACAGAATTTATAGAAGCCAGAAATAGTTGCCAAATTACTATTGACGCCGCCAAAGAAACATACAATCAAAGAATAAAAAACAGGTTGCTGAATTGTCCAAGTAGTTCTAGATCCTTTTGGTCTCTTGCAAAAGCCGTTGGATCAAACTTTACCAAGTCATCCATACTTACAGATAAAAATACTCACTTAGCCACAACATCAGAGGAAAAAGCCAATATGCTGGCCAAAATCTTTTCCTCCAACTCAAACCTAACAGTGCCAAATGGAAAAACTCCACCGTTCATTGAAAGGGTTTCCCACAGTATGCCAGAGGTACCCTTTTGTCACAGAGAAATACCAAAATCCCTTAAAAAGTTGGATACAAACAAAGCAATGGGTCCAGATGGCATTCCCGCGATAGTACTCAAAAATTGTGCTAGCGAACTCACCCCAACTTTCGCAAAATTATTCAATTTATCTTATAGGCAAGGAGTATATCCATCATCATGAAAGTCTGCCGCAGTACAACCCATTCATTCCAAAGAAAGGAAAAAAGACAGATCCGCTAAACTATAGACCAATTGCTCTACTTCCGGTAATATCAAAAGTAATGGAAAGAGTTGTGAACAATCACTTAACCAAGTACTTGGAAAAGTACAAAATTATCAACGACAAGCAATACGGATTTCGAAAATATAGGTCAACTGGCGATTTACTTACATACGTCACTCACTTATGGCAAAAAGCGATTGAGTTGCGAGGTGAAACAAGAACAATTGCCTTAGACATATCTAAAGCATTCGATAAAGTCTGGCATGAAAATCTGCTCAACAAGCTCAAAGCAACGGGATTGTCGCCGAGACTTTGCACTTGGTTTGAAAGTTACCTTAAGGATAGATCCATTTATGTTGCACTGGATGGCCGGAACTCCAACTCTTACCAAATAAATGCTGGTGTGCCACACGGAGCAATCCTTTCGCCAACACTTTTTCTGATTTACATAAATGACCTCATAGATAAAACAGTAAATCCACTTTATTGCTTTGCAGATGATGGCAATGTAGTCTCCTCAGTCATACCACCCACATGTCTCTCCACACGTGAATTCCATTACCTTAGACTAACTGAAATATCACAGATAAATAACGACTTGGAGATAATAGAGGACTGGGGCAACAAAAACCTTGTACAGTTCAACGCGCAGAAAACCCAAGCAGCCCTGTTTTCAAAAAAGACCAGCACCTGTGAGCCAAACATCATGCTATCTGGAAGTGCTGTCATATTGCAGAACCAGTTAAACATCTTAGGAGTCACTGCAGAGACCAACATGTCTTGACACAGTCACGTGGCAGATATAGCTAAAAGGGCGTCCCAAAAGCTTTGGGTGCTATTTCGTACAGAACATCTGTATACACCAAGCCAACTGCTGACACTCTACAAAGCCCAGATTCGACCAACTATGGAGTACTGCTCACGTATATGGAGTGCGGCAACCAAACATATCTTAATGCTTTTGAACACCGTGCAAAAACGAGCTATCAAGCTGATCAATGACCCCGCACTTACCCGTAGCTTGGATAGTCTCGAACATCGAAGAACTGTGGGCGATGTATCTCTTTTCTACAGGTATTATCACGGAAAATGCTCTGAAGAGTTGGCACGTACGATCCCCCCGGGAGTAGCACCTACTGGGCGAACACGTCAAACAGACGGTAACCATCAATTTATTGTTAAATTAGAGGCACCAAGAACCTCATTATATCAGAACTCATATCTCTGGAGAACAGCATCGCTGTGGATTAAACTCCGTGGGACAGTTTTCCCTGCAGGTTACAACCTGAACCGTTTCAAAACCAACACACACCAACATTTCCGCGCACTTGCCGCTTTTCGAGTGTGATAGGGATCTCCTTGCGAGTGCGCATACCCGTAAAAAAAAATTAGTCGCGAGCATGCGACCGAAAAAGGTTTGGTCAGGTTGGGCAAGCCGATCATTTAAAAAAAGGTATGTTGAAAATATGAGATAGCAGGGGAATATTTTACTTTTTGTATCTCTTTTTTGGTCCAGAACACACATTTTAATATGAATGTTTAATATAACATTTAAAAACCAGAAGGAACTTTTAACAATAATTCTGCATATTTGCAACCAATTTCTTGCATAAAGTACAAAAGCGCTAAAATTGAAAAAACAACTTTTTCAAAAAAATTTACAAGAAAAAGCACATTTCAAATATTGATCGAAGGAGTCTTTTACATTTCAGTGTATGCAAGTGAAATAAATGGATCCATGACGGATCTGATACCTTCCTAGCTAGCCTATTAGCACACTTTAAGTGAAGCCATGATATATCAGCCCTGAAAATAGTTTTTTGTAAATAATTCAGAAACTAAAGCTCCTATGAAGTTTTTGGTTATTACACAAATTATTAAGCAAAATGTAGCCTACTATAAACCGCATATTGATACGACGCTCCATTAGAAAGTTAGAATTTTTTAAATTTTTTAATTGTCAAAAAACTATCATTAGCATTAATGGATTTTGACCAAAAAATAATCAGCTCTTTAGAGTGGCGAACACTATTTTACCTAAAAATTATATGAAAATCAGTTCAGCGGTTTGGGAGCCATTGCGTTACGGACAGAAATAATATACACAACATACACACACACCTACACACACAAACACCTACACACACACACACACACACACACAGACATCACGACGATATTGCTAAGATAGGTCAAAATACAACCAAATATATTTTCGGCGTTATCTCATAATTTTTTTTGTCGAAAAAAACACCTTCTCTAGCCATTGCTTTGCGGGCTAGGAAGGTAAAAATACTTAAAAATGGATAAAAATGATTTTCATGTGTCAAATTACGTATGTTTTGCTTTACATCATAATAGCACCCATTTAAAAAAAATTGAACATTTCAAAGAAATTAATCCGGTTTTACCGATTTTACTTAGAAGTATGAATGGGCGTACCCAGACAGGGGAGGGTCTCGGGGGCCGGGCCCCCCCATGCCTAAGATTTTTTTAGAGATTTTCCACATATTTACTGAATAAAAAATTAAAGAGTATAAAATTCGCCATCATGAGGATTCGGGCCCACCCCAGAGGCCTCGCGCCCCCCCTAAGAACTATCCCTGGGTGCGCCACTGGAGTAGGTAGGTACTACAAACTTGACATAGCAAAGTTAAATTTAAAAGTAAGTCGTCGATCAGCTTTCATCGTTTAATGTAAAATTGTCAAAATATTGCTTGGTACTATTACTGCCTGGCAAGCGCGAATTTTGACCTAAATTTAGGGGGGTAATGGTCGACGGAAAAAATATTTGTGCATTTATTTTTTTAGAGGGGGGAATTACCCCGTTACCCTCCTCAAATGCGCGCTTCCTGCCTTGCTTTACTTCAATAAGTCCCTAAATGTATTTTGTGACAAATTTAAACATGACTTGTACAGGTTGGGCCAATTTCGATGTTTTTTGGGGATTTTAGGTATTTCTAGCAGAGATAGATAAAAGCAAGTGGACTGAGCTTGATTTTCGAAACGTTTTCAAATATCAAAACCGGTTTTCAATACATATGGCCGCGTTTGAACTACGAGGGGTTTAACTTTTTAATTTACGAAAATTTAATTTTTTATTAGAAATTCAACTGTCAAACTAAATTTATTTTATTACTTAGTTTTTGATATATAACATTAAATCGTATTTTTCTTAATTTTTTGATATTTTTGATTTTTATTTTATATCTGAGGGCACGGCAGTGCCTCGCCAAGTTCGCGCGCCGTACCATTTTTTCTTGAAACGTTTCAGCCGATATTTGACCTATCTAAAACTCTACTTCGGAATGAGCTACGAATCTCACAGTCGTAGATCTTCATGGAGTTAACAACCAAGTTTCATGGAATTCCATAAAGTAGTAAAGTAGTTACGAAATTTTAAAAAACGTCGAAATTGCCACTCACTCGCTCACTGATGTATAGATCATCAAAATTCTACTGTACTTCCAGACATGCTGCAAAGCTGAAATTTGGCAGACTGATAGAAATTATGACCAAACCACAGAATTCTAATTTACTCCCCACCCCTATACATGTAAAGTTATGTAAAAGAAATGCTAGAGAGCTGAGCTTTGGCCGTCTGATAGGAACTATGATGAAACTATAGAAAAAAATTTAAAAACCAAAATTATAATTAACTTCCCTCCCCTATAAATGTAAAGTCATGTAAAATTAACACTGCCCACTTCCAGAAACGCTAGAGAGCTAAGCTTTAGAAGGCCGATTGTAACTATGATAAAACTACAGAAAAAGAATTAAAACACCCCAAAAATCTAATTTACTTCCCTCCCCTATACTATCCCACTTCCAGAAACGCCAGAGAGCTGAGCTTTTTACGACCAAAAGGCACCATAATAAAACTATAGGAAAAAATTAAAAACACCAAAATTTTAATTTACATTGCACACTTCCAGAAACGCTGGAGAGCTGAGCTTTGGAAGGCTGAAAGGACCTATGATGAAACCATAGGAAAAAATTTAAAAACCCCAAACTCTTAATTTGCTCCCCTCCCCTATAAATGTAAAGCTATTTAAAAGTAACATTGCCCACTTCCAGAAACGTTAGAGAGCTGAGCTTTGGAAGGCCGATAGGAACTATGATAAACTATAAAAGAAAATTAAAAACCCCAAATTTTAATTAACTTCCCTCCCCTATAAATGTAAAGTTATGTAAAAGTAACATTGCCCATTTTCAGAAACGCTAGACAGCTGAGCTTTGGATGGCTGATAGGAACTATTATCTGGGGGCACAGTAGTGCCCCGCCAAGTTCGCGCGGAAATGGCTGTACCATCTTTTCTTGAAACATTTAAGCCCATATTTGACCTATCTAAAACTCTAATTAGGAATGAGCTACGAAACTCAAACTTTGCACACAGTCGTAGATCTTTATAGAGTTAACAATCTCTACAAGTTTCATGGAATTCCATGAAATAGTAAAGTAGTTAAGAAAATTTCAAAAAACATCGAAATTGACACTCACTCACTCATGTATAGATCATCAAAATTCTACTGTACTTCCAGACACGCTACAAAGCTGAAATTTGGCATACTGATAGAAATTGTGACCAAACCATTGGAAAAAACCCGAAAATTCTAATTAACTCCTCTCCCCCATACATGTAAAGTTATGTAAAAGTAACACTGCCAACTTCCAGAGGCGCTAGAGAGCTGAGCTATGGCAGACTGATAGGAAATATGACAAAACAATAGGAAAAAACTTAAAAACCCCAATATTTTAATTTACTTCCCCACCCTATAAATGTAAAATTATGTAAAAGTAACATTGCCCACTTCCAGATACGCTAAAGAGCTGAGCTTCGGAAGGCCGATAGGAACTATGATAAAACTATAAAATAAAATTAAAAAACCCCAAATTATAATTAACTTCCCTCCCCTTTAAATGTAAAGTTATGTAAAAGTAACATTCTCCTCTTCCAGAAACGCTAGAGAGCTGAGATTTGGAAGACTGATAGGAACTATGATTAAACTAAGTATAGTAAAAAATTTAAAAACACCAAAATTTTAATTTATTTTCCTCCCCTATAAATGTAAAGTTATGTAAAATTAGCATTGCCTATTTCTAGGAACACTAGACAATTGAGCTTTAGAAGGCTGATAGGAACTGTGATAAAACCATAGGAAAATATAAAAAAACCTTAAAATTTTTAATAAGGCATTGTAAAACTTTTGAATAATATTCCTCATATTTTACTACTTTAAAACCTAAATATTATCCAAATCCTTAAAAAAAGAAGTTAAATCATAACAAAAACATTTCATGTAAAAAAAGCCAAGTACGCGAGAGTGGTGTTCCGTTAAAAGAATTGAGATAAAAGTAAAGCCAAGTTCTCCAATACAAATTTTAAAATGAAAGATTCTCACTAGTTTGGAAATGTTTTTGTAAACTTGGCTATTACGGCTGCAAATGACTCTTAGGCACAGTGCTAAATTGAACATAAAGATATTATAATTTTGATATGACTTACTTGGAAATTAAATAATAAAGAATGTCAAAGCTGCAAATTGACAGTTGGTCTCTCCTCAGTAAACACCATATTTCCTATTTCTTTTTCAGATACCGATATGATCATTTCATTTCATGGGTATGCTCGGGCTGAATGAGGCCTAATGAGGCCGAAACGCTTCCCCGAGCTACCTTTACCTCTGAGGACTTGCCCGTAAAACTTTTTTGTTAAGACTTTTTACCTCGTGAAATTTCTTCAAATTTAAAAAAATCCAGGGCTTAGGCTGTCTTCTGGGAGCCGAAACGCGTCCCCAAGCTACTTTACCTCTGAGGATTCGCCCGTGAAACTTTTTTGATAAAGAATGTCATTTACAAACTCTGACATCACGTCAACATTTGAGCCTTGTGATTGCTGGTGGTTATTATTAAATTAATAATATTCGCGATGGGCTGTGGCGTGGGCAAACACATCATTCCTGTATATGGTTTTCCTGTTTTAAACGGCTTAACTAATTATCACAATTTCTTTTTTATTAAGTTTATTGTTACGAATAAATAATTTTTTTTTTAATTCTGTCATATTAATCATGTCATAAACATTGCCACCCCAAAAATATATAAATTAAGATAATGTATTATTTTTTTTGCATTCCATAGAGTGTATTTTTGACAATTTCCTTTTAATGTTTATCGGATCTATATGTAGAATTTTTGACAGTAAGTAAACCATTTTTCAACAAAAACTGTATTTAGGACTTTCAAGCTATGCAACTTTTCTGAAATCACAATACCTTAAAATGTGTTTTCCAAAAAAATAACAGCAAGTTTTTCTATAATGAAAGTATAAATGTTCGGTTTTTATATAAAGACAGTACGTTGTCACCATTAATCTTTTATTACAAACTTTTGCAACCTTTTAAAGTTGTAATATTTCCTAAAGTGTCACTAAATAAAAGTAAAACGTTGTTACCTTATATTTAATATTTAAATTTAGTTAGATAAAGCTATTGTTGCTTATAGACTTACGCCATACGTTATCACCTTAATAAAACCGGCAACAGTGCCTGAGTACATATCCAAAGGTTGTATATCGGTCTGAGGTCCGAACGTATTCCGCGTATTTATCAAATATTTAAAAAAAAATTATTTACCCCTCTTTTGAAATTCTGGTAAAGAAACTTCCCCTCATGTCATATATGTACCTATATATGGGCTAACACCACTAGAAATAGGTGAGGTCAGGTCGTCATATCCTTAACGCCGAGGTGACAACGCCGAGGTGACAACGCCGAGTGCATCAATATATATATATATATATATATATATATATATATATATATATATATATATATATATATATATATTGATAAAGGGTACTTAGCCACCTCAAAACAAAGTATATAAACTACGGTTTTACCTCATATATAACTTTTGTACCTCACTTTTTTGAGGTGACAACGTTTTTCAATAAAAATTTTAGGGACGATTCCTAACACACTCAGCAAGCTGTGTGAAAAATTTTGTTCTGAGGTCACAAAATGGTATATATAGCTACTTTTTGGCCGTGTAGTTCACGCATCTACCGGTGGCCCTAGCGTCGCTTTTACTGTAACTAAACGGTCCACTGAGTTACCTCGGTGGTATAAAACGTATTCTGCGTATTAAAACCGCGTCGCAGCGGCCTCTGAAATTTGGCAACATTGCAGATTAGATTTTAGACGCTACGGGTTTCTTTGTTATATGTAATTTGTACCTGCTTTTTTTACCCTTGGAATATCTAATAGAATTCTCAGAAACGAGGGCCTGGGTCTGATATTTTAAGAGGAACTTTGTAAAGGAATATTATTGTATTTTTTATCTTATTGAAATAATTTGACTAATTTTGCTAGTCTCCTTACATTTTTTTGCTTATTCTGGCTCGTAGTTTTTAACGGTTTTATTTAACTTGACTTGATGGATTTTGTAATATAATAAATTTTTGCGACAGCTATTCAGGCACTTTCCTATAGGCAAGAATTGAAATTAGTTTAACCATATAATATGACGTTTTGGTGCTCTCGCCGGTTTTTAAAAAAAATGGCGCACGAATTCTCTTTTTTTTAAATAACTTGGTTTTTGTACAAAGTTTGAAACAAAAATTATAGCCAACAAAATTTTATACGAAAATGCTAAATTGTGTTTTTTGTTAGACTAAAAACAAAAATTATTTATCAGTTGCATGGGTAATATTCTTGGTAAGATACAAACCATAAAGTTTTAGGTCCACCCACATATATGTATTTCTATATTATATGTAAAATAAACTGAAATAATTAGGTTTTATCTAATTTTCTAAAAACTAAGTACATAACACTTCATGGGCTATTTTTAAAAATCAGAAAAAATACCTGTATTATTTTTATAGGTTTCGTTTATTAGGTTCGCGCGCCGTATATACCATCTTTTCTTGAAACATTTCAGCCGATATTTGACCTATCTAAAACTCTACTTCGGAATGAGCTACGAATCTCAAAATTTGCACAGTAGATCTTCATAGAGGTAAAAACCCCTCCAAGTTTCATGGAATTCCATAAAGTAGTAAAGTAGTTACGAAATTTCAAAAAATGTCGAAATTGCCACTCACTCCCTCACTCACATGTATAGATCATCAATATTCTACTGTACTTCTAGACATGCTACAAAGCTGAAATTTGGCAGACTTATAGAAATTATGACCAAACCCATGGAAAAACCCTAAAATTCTAATTTACTCCCCTCCCCGACACATGTAAAGTTTTGTAAAAGTAACAATGCCCACTTCCAGAAATGAAAAAATTAAAAACCTCAAAATTATAATTTACTTTCGTCCCCTATAAATTTAAAGTAATGTAAAAGTAACATTGCCCACTTCCAGACACGCTAGAGAGCTGAGCTTTGGAACTCCGATAGTAACTATGATAAGACTATAGAAAAAAATTAAAACACCCCAAAATTCTAATTTACTTCCCTCCCCTATAAATGTAAAAGTGTGTAAAAGTAACATTGCCCACTTCCAGAAACGCTCGAGAGCTGAGCTTTGGAAGGCCGATGGGAACTATGATAAAACTATAAAAGAAAATTAAAAAATCCCAAAGTTTAATTAACTTCCCTCCCCTATAAATGTAAAGTTATGTAAATTAGCATTGTCCACTTCTAGAAACGCTTCAGAAGACTATAGGAAAAAATTTAAAAACACCAAAATTTTAATTTACTTTCCTCCCCTATAAATATAAAGTTATGTAAAATTAACTTTGCCTACTTCCAGGGACACTAGAGAGCTGAGCTTTAGAAGGCTGATAGGAACTATGATAAAACCATAGGAAAATATAAAAAACCTCAACATTTTTAATATGCATTTGAAAAGTTTTGAACAATATCCCGCATGTTTTACTACTTTAAAACTTCAATATTATCCAAATCCTTTAAACAAGCAGTGAGATCATAACAAAAACATTTCATGAAAAAAAGCCAAGTACGCGAAAGTGGTATTCCCTAAAAAGAATTCAGATAAATGTAAAGCCAAGTTCTCCAATACATATTTTAAAATAAATGGTTCTTACTAGTTTCGAAATGTTTTTCTAAACTTGGCTATTACGGCAGCAAATGACACAGTGCTAAATTGAACGTAAAGAAGTTTAGCTGGAATAGAACAGTTTAAAAAAACATTTCTAAGCTAGTAAGAGCCATTCATTTTGAAATTTGTATTGGAGAACTTGGCTTTACTTTTATGTCAATTCTTTTTACGGAATACCACTTTCGCGTACTTGGCTTTTTTTTACATGAAATGTTTTTGTTATTATTCAGTTTTCTAAAAAATCATTTAAGAGGACAATATTGAAAACATTTTTTTTAGAAAATATTTTTTTATTTTAATCGGTATACTATATGTAGTGTTAAAGCTAAAGTTGATACTCCAGGGTCGTACGAAAATTAAGGATATTTTTATAATAAACCGAAATTATTAGGTTTCATATTGTTAGCCCGCGGTAAGAAAAACGATAACTGCAATGGACTGTAAATAATTTAATTAAATGAAGCGCGAACAAACATAAATATATTAATATGAAATTACAAAATAATCAAAGGTCCATAGGTTAATTGTGGTTACCACACAACGGGAATCAGAGACAAAGCACTCACCAGTTTGCAGCCAATTTCTCCACGTTCCAAGGGGCCCCTTTCTGGATCTAATGATGGCACCACGTAGCTGAAGGGCTGAAGTTTCTAGTTCTATGCTTCAGTACACCAAAATCGAGCACTTTTAAATGTAGAAATATGAAATAGTTGGAGAAAGAAATTAACACGAGGCGGTTGACAAGGATCTCACTGATTCTTGGTGCGCATGTCCAAAATGCGCGAATGCACTCTGTCCGTCATTCAATTGTGTGGTTTTAAAATGAAAAACAACCGCGAAATTTAGCGGGAGCTAACATAACTGCCCTCCAAAACCCACAATTTTAGAATCTCAACCGGACAGATATAGATATAAGAAAAACGATCGACCGATAAATATAAATGAATGAAAACAGATAAGTATCTTAAGTTTATTTAGAGATAACGAAATCTCGAAAAAGGCAAAACAAACAAACAAAAAATTCAAAAAATAAAAATAAAAATAAAGAAAAACCTATTGTAATACCCGGTAATAGGTAGAAAAATTTAAATTACTTTTAATTTGGCAAGAGGCACAGTTTTACAACTGGCCGCTTATAAACACCGGTAACCGTTTGTACCGTCGCAACACGCACCTGACCGTCCCCGCCGGGATGCAGTTCGATGACCCGACCGACCGGCCATTTCAAAGGTGATTAAATGTGATCACTTGTTATGATAACCAAATCATTTAATTTGATATTTGGGGACGAATCAGCCCACTTGTGTCGCTGTTGTAGCGTATGCAAATACTCTATAGAATACCGTTTCCAAAAATCATTCTGTAGTTTTTGGATTAGTTGCCATCTCGAGAGCCGATTTAGGGGAACCTCGGACAAATCTGACTCCGGAATTTCTGAATTAAGGGGTTCAAGGGTCAAAAAATGCCCAGGGGTAAGAGGTTGAAGATCGTGTGGGTCTGAAGAGGCAGGGCGACTATTAAGTAGGGCTTCTATGCGACATGTAAGGTTGGACATTTCCATGATGGACAACTTCTGGTCGCCGACTACTCGAACAAAGTGAGTTTTAAAACTTTTGACGCCAGCTTCTGCCAGGCCATTGAAATGTGGACTGAGAGGAGGTCCCAGATGCCAACGAATAGAAAGTCTGGTGGCCGCACTTCTTGCGTAATCAAGTAATTGGTTACGAAACCCTATAAAATTACTGCCTTGATCTGACCAGCATTGCGTCACGCTTCCACGTCTGGAAATGAATCGATGGAATGCACCTATGAACCCTTCGGTGGACAGTTCCATGGTTAATTCCAAATGCTCGCAATGTGTGGCCGTACAGACACAAACACACAGACATACGATTTGAAAGCTTTACAACCACGGTAACGATGAGGAATCACAAAGAAAGGTCCACAAAAGTCGATAGCTACACTCGAAAAAGGTTTAAGTTGATTGATTCGATGAGCGGGAAGTAAACTCATTATGGGCGGTCTATAGGGTTTAGGGTTAATTCTAAAACATTGCAAACACTTGGATATGGTTCTTTGAATTGCCCGTCTGGCAGATAATATCCAAAATTGCTGTAAAAGCAGATTATGTAATGTTTTAAACCCAGGATGAAGGTATTGTCGATGAGTGGACTCGATAAGAAGAGTAGTTAAACGATGGTTACTCGAAAGTAAGACGGGGTGTTTTGCAGAATAAGACAAAAGGTCAGATTTTTGTAATCTGCCACCGACTCTAATGATATTATTTTTATCAAGAAAAGGTGAAAGTTTTCGGAAAGGTTTTGGTATTGGTTTATCCTTAGATAACGCGGAAAAAAGCTCAGAAAAACAAGAACCTTGAACGCGTTTGATAAGAAGGTATAACGCACTTTGCATCTCACCGGTGGTAGGAAAAACAATATTCTCAAAAATAACTTTGGTCCGGCGGCTTAGTGGGTTTTTGATAGGAATAGTTTTGAAAAAGGTTAACTATTCGAAGGACATAACAAATGATACGTTGAATTTTTGATATAGATGAATATTTGATAAGAAGCTGATCTAAGAAGTTGACGTCAATTATCGCATTGCAACAGACCTTTGGCTTTTCCTCCAGATTAATATCTCGGAAATCAATCGGCATTTTTGATTTATGAAAATCGGGCCATTCGTTTTCGGGAGACCACAAAAACGACGGTGCGTTCCACCGCATGTCATGTGACATGAGCTGTGAAGGGGTGGCCCCTCGTGACGCAATATCGGCTGCATTTAAAGCAGAAGGAATGTAGCGCCATGAGTTTGAGGGAATGATTTCTTGGATTCTACCGACTCGATTTCCAACAAAGGTTTGCCAGCGATTAGGAGGGGATGAAAGCCAATGCAATACGACTTGCAAATCGCAGAAAGTAACGATATTTGTAAAAGTTATTTTTCCTTCATAGCTAGATAAAACGAAGCCAATTAATTCGCTTAAAAGAAATGCGCCTAGGAGTTCTAGCCTAGCCAAAGTCTGTGACTTTATAGGCGCGACCCTAGATTTTGCAGATATGAGAGAAACAGATATATTGTTTTCCTCTTCTACACGAAAATATACGACGCCTGCGTAGCCTCGAATTGAAGCGTCACAGAAGCCGATGATTTGACAGGTATTGGTTTTTGACAGTTTGATTTGTCAGGGTAATTGAAAATTGGAAAGAAGCGGGAATTCAGAACGAAGTTTGTTCCAAGAGTCGATGATAGAAGAATCTGGTTCTTCGTCCCAGCCTATTTTCGATATCCACAACTGTTGCAAAATAAATTTTGCTTGTAGCAACAAGGGACAAAGAAAACCTAAGGGATCGAAGATTGTTCCTATGATAGATAAAATAGAACGTTTGGTTGGGGGTTTGTCCTTCATTCGGCATTGATAAGAAAAAATGTCGTTTTTTGGATGCCATTGAAGTCCTAAAACTTTGATAAAGTGGGATTCCTCCCTGTCAAAAGAGAGAGGCATTTGACGATCGGAATCTGGCAATGTTGCCAATAACTCGGGACAATTGCTTGCCCATTTTTTAAGTTCAAATCCTCCCGACTTCAACAAATCATTGAGTTCCGTTTGAAGGGAAAGAGCTTCAGAAAGCGAAGGGCTAGTTCCCAAGATATCGTCGATATAGATTGACGTTTTTAGAACAGTACTAGCCATAGGAAAACGTTCCTTTTCTCTCTCTGCCAGCTCATTTAAGGTACGCATGGCTAGAAAAGGTGAGCATGTCATGCCAAAAGTGACAGTAGAAAGTTCCCACACTGAAAGTGGGTCACGTGGAGAAAACCTCCACAATATCCTTTGATAAGGACGGTGATAAGGATTGATAAGGACTTGACGGAACATCTGTTTGATATCAGCAATCTAGGCAATAGGATTAAGACGAAACGTAAGGAGTAAAGAAGCGTTCGGTCCAGATAACAACGTGTCATTGAGACTAATATTTTTTGGGGTGACTGCCGAACAATCCCAGACTACCCTTAATTTTGTACTTAAGCTTTCCGGCTTTAATACGCAATGATGTGCTAAAAAACACGATACGTCGACTTTTGGTTGACTAGATAAAACTAAACTCATATGATTAGAATCGATATAGTCTTGTACAGGGTACAGATCAGGATTTTTGATTAATCTATTTTCTAGAAGTAAATATCTACGATAAGCTTGCGGATAAGCTTGCGGATAAGTATTTCCTAGGTCAGGGTTTATTTTATCTTTAAACGGAAGATCTACCATGAATCTACCGCTCGGTCGCCGTACTACACTCGCAGTAAAAATTGATTCTGCTTGTTTTTCTTCCTTTGATAAGATTTGTTTTTTAGGCAAATGTTTGATTTCCCAAAACCTAGGGAGAATGACCTCTAAAGGAGGTGAATGACTCGTTAAAAAACAACTGGTTCGTTCCGTAAGACTACCTACTTTGTCAACCTTTCCCATGACGACCCAGCCAAAGATAGTTTTAAGGCTGAAGGTTGCCCTATTTGTCCAAGAACCCTGCCCTCCTTGAATATCTGTGCGAATAGCTCGCAACCAATAACTAGGTCCACAGGTCTAGATTTGAAATAAGATGGGTCGGCAAGTTTAAGGTTTTCCAAGTGTTTCCACTGATTATCGTTCAAAGTGAATGTAGGCATATTGGAACATAATTGTGGAACGACAATTGCTTCGAAATTAAGTAAAGGAGTGACCTGTCCTTGTGGCTTAATGTGACATTGAACGAGCCCTTTGGAAGTAAAAGAAGACATCTGATTTAATCCGAATATTTCAGTGGTGTAACTTCGCCTAGGAAGATTAAGACGCTGAATACACTTTTCACTGAGGAATCCTGTCTGTGATCCAGAATCAAGCAGTGCCCTTACAGGTTGAAAATTTCCGCAACCGTCCATAACATCTATTATGGCGGTGCATAAAAGAAAGGTACCTGAAGGTCCTGAGGTATTTAATGACACATGAAGATTATTGGCAGGTGGTGTGTGAATGACAGGACTAGTATCTTGGCTTCCAGACTCTTGATTAGTTTCTAAGATATGAGTTAAAGTGTGGTGCCTTTTACTATTGCAAGTCCTGCATGAATATTTTGATTTGCACGTATCTACCCCATGCAAGGGATGAAAACACGCTAGACATAATTTTTTCTGCTTGACGAAAGATAGGCGATCGATAGGTGAGAGAGCAAGAAATGTTTGACATTTCGAAAGCACGTGACCTTGATTACACCGGAAACATTTTATTCCCGTACTTGAATTAGTTG
Source organism: Aspidapion aeneum (assembly GCA_963576565.1). Classification (NCBI taxonomy): domain Eukaryota; kingdom Metazoa; phylum Arthropoda; class Insecta; order Coleoptera; family Brentidae; genus Aspidapion; species Aspidapion aeneum. Next base: position 173,209,850 of record OY755038.1, on the reverse strand, counting down.
AGGTGCCAGCCAGTCCTATAAAAGGCGACTTGGATGATTTATAGGTAGGCCTTTGCCCAAACTGATTTTGCATAGAATTTAAATTTTGATAGGTAGGCTTTTGCCCAAACTGATTTTGCATAGAATTTGATTTTTGATAGGTAGGCCCCTTTTTGGGTGCTGTTGATTGAGGAAGTGATTCCAAAACTTTACATCTTTTTTCTAGAAATTGAAAAAGTGACTGAAAAGTGGGAATTTCGATATTAGTATTGGCGTGACTCATTTCGAAATTTGAACGCGTCGGAATATCCAATTTTTCTAACAAAATGAAAAAAATAATAAAGTCCCAACTGTCAACGTCAAAGCTAAGTGATTTTAAAATTTCTAGAGAATCAGAAAAGGTGTCAATTAAATTACGCAATTCTTTGGCTGACTCGTTTTTTAAGGTGGAGTTCATAATTGTGCTTAAAGCATCATTTGCGAGTTCTCGCTTGTTTTGATATCTATTGACTAATTTGTCGTAAGCAATTTTATAATTTTGATCAGAAAAGCTAATCCCTGACATCAATTTTAAAGGCTCATCCTCGAGATATGAAAATAAATATTGAAGTTTTCGAACGTTACTTAGACTTTGATTTTGATCTATAATGTTATTAAAAAGATCGAAAAAGCTTGGCCATAATTTTTTATCACCTCGGAATATGAGAATACCTAACTCTTTGAGTTTTGGAGTTTCAGATTCGTTTTGTCGAACATATGATCCCGAAAGGGTTGGGGCCTCAACCGGAAATATTTTAGAGTAAACCCCCTTACACGCATAAAAATATTTACGAGCTTCTGAAAGGATCGCATCCTGCGTTTTAAACTCCTCGTCGTCCGAGTCGTCTATCAACATAATGACATCATTATGCGCCAGCATGCATTTATCGAAGGTTTCATCCAAATCGGAATACCTCACTTGAAACTCGTTTCTCGCTTTTCCGTCCGATGCCGCGGTCTGTGAAAACACATAACACTCGGTGATCGCAGATAAAAAACCTTTGCGTTTTTACACGGCTTTTTTGACAGACATGATTTTACCTTTGAAATGACGAAATTGTCGGTAAATATACAATTAACGCTAAATTAATGCTTCTGAAATAGAAAAAGGACGAATTGTCGAAAATATGCACTAATTTATCGCAATTGATGAAAATTGTTTTAAATATCGAAATGATATGGAACACATCTAATCACAGAAATGTCGGTAAATATACAATTAACGCTAAATTAATGCTTCTGAAATAGAAAAATGACGAATTGTCGAAAATATGCACTAATTTATCGCAATTGATGAAAATTGTTTTAAATATCGAAATGATATGGAACAAACCTAACACACTGAACATGTGGTTGTTTGTTTTGTTTTTTGATTGATCCTCGATTTTGTTTATACTGAATGACCACGCGGTAGTAGACCCGTTACCATAGCAGCGGACCGAAAACAGGTACTGCGCCGACACCGAAGGTCGAACGAAACTTTCTCTCGTTTCAATACGATTGGGAAAATTTTAGGCCGTGATCTCGGCTTGTGAAAAAATGGCCGACTTATTAATACCGTCGTATGGAGTAAAATTTAAATAATTCGGGTCGAAAGGAACACTTATGTTAGCCCGCGGTAAGAAAAACGATAACTGCAATGGACTGTAAATAATTTAATTAAATGAAGCGCGAACAAACATAAATATATTGATATGAAATTACGAAATAATCAAAGGTCCATAGGTTAATTGTGGTTACACATGAACACACAACGGGAATCAGAGACAAAGCACTCACCAGTTTGCAGCCAATGTCTCCACGTTCCAAGGGGCCCCTTTCTGGATCTAATGATGGCACCACGTAGCTGAAGGGCTGAAGTTTCTAGTTCTATGCTTCAGTACACCAAAATCGAGCACTTTTAAATGTACAAATATGAAATAGTTGGAGAAAGAAATTAACACGCCATTTTCTCGAGGCGGTTGACAAGGATCTCACTGATTCGTGGTGCGCATGTCCAAAATGCGCGAATGCACTCTGTCCGTCATTCAATTGTGTGGTTTTAAAATTAAAAACAACCGCGAAATTTAGCGGGAGCTAACACATATGATTTTCTCAAAAAATAAGCTTTCTACATCAAATGTGTTTGAAACTTTATTGTAGGAATTTAAATTATAATTTTAAAAATCTATAACTAAAACGGCTTTAATTGACAGTTACTCTCCACCGGCGTCCTTACATTGGGAATATTTGTAATCCTAAAAAATTGTCGTCTTTTTCGGACGCCTCTGGTGTGTAATTGGAAATTTAAACATTGTCAGATATACATCCGTAAAAAATATACAGGGTGTCCCATTAAGCATGGCAGCCGGAATTATCTCAGATACTAGTACAGCTACGACTTCAGGAAAAATTTTTATATAACAAAATCGGGCGTTGTGAATTTACCTAAAATATATTTGTTCCTGTAGCTTCCGACTAGGGGGCAGTAATAACACCTCCAACTATAAAAATTGAATTTTTTGAGAAAACTCTATGATAAACATACACAAATGTTACCAAATTCGTAATCCTTGAAAAATTCTGCATAATTTGGAACTCTCACTTGTACCTCTTTCTCACTTCCCCAATTGAATAGAATGAAAATTATTTAAAAAATAATTACTGCTACGTGGTAACTAAACGGACTCATATTATTTATTTGACTTATTAAGAAAACCCAAAAAAATGCAAATATTCTTGTCTCTTTGTTTAAATAAAAAATTTTTTCGAGGAAATTTTTTAAAAGTACCAGACCAAAAAACTTAAATTTCTTAAAAAATTTAGATACAAACCCATTAGTATTTTTACTTGAAGTTGTCAAGCGATATTCACTTAAGATATTATCGAAATCCGCAAGTCAAAATTTTACTTAGTTTTGCAGATATTTAAAAAATAGTTTTGTTTGTGTATTATGTGGTGAGACGAGACCTTATTATGTTATTTGCATGTGTCACACCTGTTATAATTTTTGGATAATTTAAGGTTTATTGACGTTTTATAATTTGGTTTTGACATAAAGAATTATGTAATCCATCAAAAAATCCGAAAATTCTAATTCACTCCTCTCCCCCATACATGTAAAGTTATGTAAAAGTAACACTGCCCACTTCCAGAGGCGTTAGAGAGCTGAGCTATGGCAGACTGATAGGAAATATGACAAAACTATAGGAAAAAACTTAAAAACCCCAAAATTTTAATTTACTTCCATACCCTATAAATGTAGTTATGTAAAAGTAACATTGCCCACTTCCAGATACGCTAAAGAGCTGAGCTTCGGAAGGCCGATAGGAACTATGATAAAATTATAAAATAAAATTAAAAAAACCCAAATTATAATTAACTTCCCTCTCCTTTAAATGTAAACTTATGTAAAAGTAACATTTTCCTCTTCCAGAAACGCTAGAGAGCTGAGCTTTGGAAGACTGATAGGAACTATGATAAAACTAAGTATAGTAAAAAATATAAAAACACCAAAATTTTAATTTACTTTCCTCCCCTATAAATGTAAAGTTATGTAAAATTAGCATTGCCTATTTCGAGGAACACTAGAGAGCTGAGCTTTAGAAGGCTGATAGGAACTATGATGATATTCCTAATGTTTTACTACTTTAAAACTTAAATATTATCCAAATCCTTTAAAAAAGGAGTGAAATCATAACAAAAACATTTCATGTATAAAAGCCAAGTACGCGAGAGTGGTATTCCGTTAAAAGAATTGAGATAAAAGTAAAACCAAGTTCTCCAATACAAATTTTAAAATGAAAGATTCTCACTAGTTTGGAAATGTTTTTGTAAACTTCGCTATTACGGCTGCAAACGACTCTTAGTCACAGTGCTAAATTGAACATAAAGATATTATAATTTTGATATGACTTACTTGGAAATTAAATAATAAAGAATGTCAAAGTTGCAAATTGACAGTTGGTCTCTCCTCAGTAAACACCATATTTCCTATTTCTTTTTCAGATACCGACCGATGATCATTTCATTTCATGGTTATGCTCGGGCTGAATGAGGCCTAATGAGGCCGAAACGCTTTCCCGAGCTACCTTTACCTCTAAGACTTGCCCGTCAAACTTTTTTGTTAAGACTTTTTACCTCATGAAATTCCTTCAAATTTAAAAAAATCCAGGGCTTAGGCTGTCTTCTGGGAGCCGAAACGCGTCCCCAAGCTACTTTACCTCTGAGGATTCGCCTGTGAAACTTTTTTGATAAAAATGCCATTTACAAATTCTGACATCACGTCAAGATTTGACCCTTGTGATTGCTGGTGTTTATTATTAGATTAATAATATTCGCGTTGGGCTGTGGAGTGGGCAAACACATCATTCCTATATATGGTTATCTTGTTTTAAACGGCTTAACTAATTATCACAAATTCTTTTTTATTAAATTTATTGTTACGGATAAATAATTTTTTTAAAAATTCTGTCATATCAATCATGTCATAAATATTGCAAGCCCAAAAATATATACATTAAGATAATGTATTAATTTTTTTTGCAATCCATAGAGCATATTTTTGACAATTTCCTTTTAATGTTTATCGGATCTATGTGTAGAATTTTTGACAGTAAGTAAACCATTTTTCAACAAAAATTGTATTAAGGACTTTCAAGCTATGCAACTTTTCTGAGATCACAAAACCTCAAAATGTGTTTTCCAAAAAAAAATAACAGCAAGTTTTTCTATAATGAAAGTATAAATGTTCGGTTTTTTATATAAAGACAGTACGTTGTCACCATTAATCTTTTCATACAAACTTTTGCAACCTTTTAAAGTTGTAATATTTCCTAAAGTGTCCCTAAATAAAAGTAAAACGTTGTTACCTTATATTTAATATTTAAATTTAGTTAGATAAAGCTATTGTTGCTTATAGACTTACGCCATACGTTATCACCTTAATAAAACCGGCAACAGTGCCTGAGGTGGCAGGAAATAGCACATATCCAACGGTTGTATATCGGTCTGAGGTCCGAACGTAATCCACGTATTTATCAAATATTTGAAAAAAAATTATTTACCCCTCTTTTAAAATTCTGGTAAAGGAACTTCCCCTCATGTGATATATGTACCTATATATGGTCTAACACCACTAGAAATAGGTGAGGTCAGGTCGTCATATCCTTAACGCCGAGGTGACAACACCGAGTGCATCAATATATATATATATATATATATATATACATATATATATATATATATATATATATATATATATATATATATATATATATATATATATATATATATATATATATATATATATATATATATATATATTCATAAAGGGTACTTAGCCACCTCAAAACAAAGTATATAAACTACGGAGTCACCTCATATATAATTTTAGTACCTCACTTTTTTGAGGTGACAACGTTTTTCAATAAAAATTTCAGAAACGACTCCTAACCCACTCAGCAAGCTGTGTGCAAAATTTTGTTCTGAGGTCACAAAATGGTATATATAGCTACTTTTTGGCCGTGTAGTTCACGTATCTACCGGTGGCGCTAGCGTCGCTTTTACTGTAACTAAACGGTCCACTGAGTCACCTTGGTGGTATAAAACGTATTCTGCGTATTAAAACCGCGTCGCAGCGGCCTCATAAATTTGGCAACAATGCAGATTAGATTTTAGACGCTACGGGTTTCTTTGTTATATGTAATTTGTACCTGCGTGTTTTACCCTTCTAATAGAATTCTCAAAAACGAGTGCCTGGGTCTGATATTTTAAGAGGGGCTTTGTAAAGGATTATTATTGTATTTTTTTTCTTATTGAAATAATTTGACTAATTTTGCTAGTCTTCTTACATTTTTTTGCTTATTCTGGCTGGTAGTTTTTAACGGTTTTATTTAAGTTGACTTGATTGATTTTGTAATATAATAAATATTTGCGACAGCTATTCACACACTTTCCTATGGGCAAGACTTGAAATTAGTTAAGTAGTTTAACCATATAATATGACGTTTTGGTGCAAAAGGTCCGAAGCTTGGCACAATTATAGAGCAATGCCTGCTCTCGCCGCTTTTATAAAAAAAATGGCGCACGAATTCTCTTTTTTTAAATAACTTGGTTTTTGTACAAAGTTTGAAACAAAAATTATAGCCAACAAAATTTTATACGAAAATGCTAAACTGTGTTTTTTGTTAGACTGAAAACAAGGTTCAGAGGTATGATATTAACCATTTTTTCATTTTGTTTTTTTGGTGGTCTTTAAATTAAAAGTTACTCATTTTTGAGAATGATGAAATAAAGATAGATAAATATTCTACAAAAATTATGAATCAGTTGCATGGGTAATATTCTTGGTAAGATACAAACCATAAAGTTTTAGGTCTACCCACATATATGTATTTCTATATTATATGCAAAATAAACTGAAATAATTAGGTTTTATCTAATTTTCTAAAAACTAAGTACCTAAGACTTCATGGGCTATTTTGAAAAAAAACCTGTATTATTTTTATAGGTTTCGTTCATTATTTATTATTTCAGCCGATATTTGACCTATCTAAAACTCTACTTCGGAATGAGCTACGAATGTTAAACTTTGCACAGTCGTAGATCTTCATGGAGTTAACAACCCCTCCAAGTTTCATGGACTTCCATAAAGTAGTAAAGTAGTTACGAAATTTCAAAAAACGTCGAAATTGCCACTCACTCACTCACTCACTCATGTATAGATCATCAATATTCTACTGTACTTCTAGACATGCTACAAAGCTGAAATTTGGCAGACTTATAGAAATTATGACCAAACCCCTGGAAAAAATTAAAAAACCCCAAAATTCTAATTTACTCCCCTCCCCCACACATGTAAATTTATGTAAAAGTAACATTGCCCACTTCTGGACACGCTAGAGAGCTGAGCTTTGGAAGGCCGATAGTAACTATGATAAGACTATAGAAAAAAATTAAAACACCCCAAAATTCTAATTTACTTCCCTCCCCTATAAATGTAAAAGTGTGTAAAAGTAACATTGCCCACTTCCAGACAGCTCGAGAGCTGAGCATTGGAAGGCTGATAGGAACTGTGATAAAACTATAAAAGAAAATTAAAAAACCTATAAAGTTTAATTAACTTCCCTCCCCTATAAATGTAAAGTTATGTAAATTAGCATTGTCCACTTCTAGAAACGCTAGAGCTGAGCTTTGGAAAACTATAGGAAAAAATTTAAAAACATCAAAATTTTAATTTACTTTCCTCCCCTATAAATGTAAAGTTATGTAAAATTAACTGTGCCTACTTCCAGGGACACTAGAGAGCTGAGCTTTAGAAGGCTGATAGGAACTATGATAAAACCATAGGAAAATATAAAAAACCTCAACATGTTTAATATGCATTTCAAAAGTTTTGAACAATATCCCGCTTATTTTACTACTTTAAAACTTAAATATTATCCAAATCCTTTAAACAAGCAGTAATCATTTAAAAAAAGGTATGTTGAGAATATGAGATAGCAGGAGAATATTTTACTTTTTGTATCTCTTTTTTGGTCCAGAACACACATTTTAATATGAATGTTTAATATAACGTCCTATAAAATTTTTAAAAACCAGAAGGATCTTTTAACAATAATTCTGCATACTTGCAACCAATTTCTTGCATGAAGTACAAAAGCGCTAAAATTGAAAAAACAACTTTTTCAAAAGAATTTACAAGAAAAGGCACATTTCAAATATTGATCGAAGGAGTCTTTTACATTTCAGAGTATGCAAGTAAAATAAATGGATCCATGACGGATCTGATACCTTCCTAGCTAGCCTATTAGCACACTTTAAGTGAAGCCATGATATATCAGCCCTGAAAACAGTTTTTTGTAAATAACTCAGAAACTAAAGCTCCTATGAAGGTTTTGGTTATTACACAAATTATTAAGCAAAATGTAGCCTACTATAAACCGCATATTGATACGACGCTCCATTAGAAAGTTGTCAAAAAACTATCATTAGCGTTAATTGATTTTGACCAAAAACTAATCAGCTCTTTAGAGTGGCGAACACTATTTTACCTGAAAATTATATGAAAATCAGTTCAGCGGTTTGGGAGCTATCGCGTTACGGACAGAAATACTATACACATACACACACACACATACACACACACACACACCACACACACACCACACACACACACAGACACACATCACGACGATATTGCTAAGATCGGTCAAAATACACCCAAATATATTTTCGGCGTTATCTCAAATTTTTTTTTTCGTCGAAAATATTACCTTCTCTAGCCATTGCTTTGCGGGCTAGGAAGGTAAAAATACTTAAATATCGATAAAAATGATTTTCATGTGTCAAATTACGTATGTTTTGCTTTACATCATAATTGCACCCATTAAAAAAAAATTGAATATTTCAAAGAAATGAATCCGGTTTTACCGTTTTACGTAGAAGTATATGGGCGTACCCAGAGGGGGGGGGGTCTCGGGGGCCCGGCCCTTCCATGCCTAAGATTTTTTTAGAGATTTTCCACATATTTCCTGAATAAAAAGATTAAAGAGTATAAAATTCGCCATTATGAGGCTTCGGGCCCACCCCAGAGGCCTCGCGCCCCCCAAGAACTATCCCTGGGTGCGCCACTGGAGTAGGTAGGTACTACAAACTTGACATACCAAAGTTGAATTTAAAAGTAAGTTGTCGATCAGCTGTCATCGTTTAATGTAAAATTGTCAAAATATTGCTTGGTACTATTACTGCCTGTCAAGCGCGAATTTTGACCTAAATTAAGGGGGGTAATGGTCGACGGAAAAAATATTTGTGCATTTATTTTTTTAGAGGGGGGAATTACCCCGTTACCCTCCTCAAATTCGCGCTTTCTGCCTTGCTTTACTCCAATAAGTCCTTAATGTACTTTGTGACAAATTTAAACATGACTTGTACAGGTTGTGCCAATTTCGATGTTTTTTGGGGACTTTAGGTATTTCTAGCAGAGATAGATCAAAACAAATGGACTGAGATTGATTTTCGAGACGTTTTCAAACATCAAAGCCGATTTTTAATACATATGGCCGCGTTTGAACTACTAGGGGTTTAACTTTTTAATTTACGAAAATTTAAATTTAACACGCTATAAAGCTGAAATTTGGCATACTGATAGAAATTGTGACCAAACCATTGGAAAAAATAAAAAAACCCGAAAATTCTAATTCACTCCTCTCCCCCATACATGTAAAGTTATGTAGAAGTAACACTGTCCACTTCCAGAGGCGCTAGAAAGCTGAGCTATGTCAGACTGGCAGGAAATATGACAAAACTTTGGGAAAAAACTTAAAAACCCCAAAATTTTAATTTAGTTCCCTACTCTATAAATGTAAAATTATGTAAAAGTAACATTGCCCACTTCCAGATACGCTAGAGAGCTGAGCTTCGGAAGGCCGATAGGAACTATGATAAAACTATAAAATAAAATTAAAAAACCCCAAATTATAATTAACTTCCCTCCCCTTTAAATGTAAAGTTATGTAAAAGTAACATTATCCTCTTCCAGAAACGCTAGAGAGCTGAGCTTTGGAAGACTGATAGGAACTATGATAAAACTAAGTATAGTGAAAAATTTAAAAGCACCAAAATTTTAATTTACTTTCCTCCCCTATAAATGTTAAGTTATGTAAAATTAGCATTGCCTATTTCGAGGAACACTAGAGAGTGTAACGTGTCATTTTTACGTTTAAGACAACGTTACATATTTGTTTATTTAGGTAAATAATCAAGGCTCTTTGATTCGTCTTTCTGTACACAAGTAAGGGTATTTTATAGAGCTAGGTTTGGAGGTTATATAGGGTCTAGGAAGTTACCTTAAAAGGAGGCATTCCATCGAATTACTGTGGACACTACGCACATCGCATTATCTGGACATCGTAATTGGAATTTAAGATCACAGGCTTCGGGAAAAATCACATAAAAATTTTGATTGTTTTGTTTTTATCTGTGGAATTTTGTGATTCACTTGACGTTCATAAAGTTAAACAGCTGTTATGCTGGGGAATGGCGGCGTTGCCGCATCACAAATGGTTTCAGTAACAGGAAGGAAACATTTAGATGAACATTTCATTCCCTTACGTTTATTCTCGAGGATATTGGGACAATCCGAACCCCATATGCTTCACGGATTAGCTAGTTCTGATAGCACGAAAACATATTTAGGTTCACGGTTTGACCAGTAACAACCGAGGCTCCGCCACTTTGATATCTTTATTAATTTGATAGGGAAAGGATAAAATAAATACGAGTTATGCACTGTTGTAAATGGGAGATAAACGAGGGATAAAAACCAAGACTAAAAGAATAAACGAAATCGTGTGAGTTAACATCTGAACACTCTTGTGCCTTTAAGCAATAGTTCAGTGTGTATTTTTGGGTTCAGGTTCAGAAACAACTTTATTACTGTAGAAATGTTTTACAAAAATGGCGTTAAACCATATGAATATTAGAGAAAACATTTATAAAGAGCGAAGGAAACTTTTGACGAAGACTGTAACTGGAGTGCAACTAAATTCTGCGCTCAGTATAGCTTTACTCATATGGGAATTGGTTGAGTGTTCGAATATTAATAATGTGTATGGAGGGTGTCTCGACGTCCTTGTTATAAAAATTTCAACCGTGGAAATAGATCCGACAACACCTCAAGGTTTGTTTTACGTACTTCCTATCCCCTTGGTCGGTGCTGCCCCTATAGACCTGTATAGAACTATTGCTGTACCTCATTGGTTACTTTGAAAACCCCGGGTTTTTCTCCCAGTCTTGCCACTGAATGTAGAGATTTATTTTTGGCGGAAAAGTTTTTTATAAATAGGTTTGCATCCTTTATTTGAATTTCACCGGGAAGATTAGGTTGGTACTATTGCGTTTTACCGTCCCCACTCCCCACCAAATTTACAAAACGGTTTCCGGCCAATTCATTATTCTGGTATTCTCGACGAAGTGGTTGGTCTCTCTTGCTAACGAATTTTGGCTGGGTCGACAACAGTTTCTGGGATCGCCTTTGTTTTTGGTGATTGGCACTACAGCGATTGTAGGAGATATCCCAGAAACTGTGGAAGTGAGTCCGTCGTGTCTAGGCAATCTGGAGTGACGCTCGCACCCTGTTTTGAGGGGGATTTAAGTCGGCCTACGCCATTTGCACGGAAAGAGCATTGCCCTGTCAATTCCAGCGACGGGACAGTTGGGCTGGACGCTGGTGGGAAGCCGGACGGGCCAGTTATAACCCTGGGAGAGGGTTTTACGCTCGGGCAAGGAACCATCAACACTCAAGACCATGTGCTGCCCTAGCGTGATGTGCTAAGCGGCAGTAGGGAAGGCGCGGGCAAGCCGGAACAGCAGGAGTATGTCGGGAAACCTACAACACTTCCAGGTTTACCAAACAAACACACATAATTATTAAATAATTCAAGGACCAAGGTAGGAGCGAGCCTTAACTATAATTTTTTTCTCATATATAAATTTTTAATATAACTTAGACGTAATATTTTCATATATAAGTTTCACAGTATAATTTCAACATTTCTTGTAAACGCAAGATAAGGTATGACGTCATAGCCCTGGTTTTGCGGTGTATTTACTAAGTTTTCCTTCATTTCATTTATTTAAGACAATTTCTCTTGTGAAATTTGGATTGTCTTGCTACTTAGCCCCTGACTTGTTCCACTACATTTCATTAATTTTTTTTCTATTTCATGTTTTTGGTAATACTCCAGTTTTACCTTTTAAAATAAACAAGATGAACTAATTTTTCTTGTGTTATTTGTACAACCCAATGACCAACTTTGCGGAGACAAAAGAGAGATGAGATTACATGTTTTAACGGTTTCTTTACACATTTTTACCTCATGGGGTGGATCTCGGACTGGGTTGCTGTCTGTCTCATTCTACCCAACGTAGAATGATGACAGCAGATATTTGGTCCGGATCTCCCCTATGACAGAATAATTTTGGAAGTATATCTTATTTTTAACCATCATTTATACAACTGAGTCTCACACTACTGATTCAGATGTAGATAACTATGACCTGTTAAAGGAGTCCATCTACCTGTAAAGTGCTTCTATTTTTGTCATTTTGATTCATTTGGGAATCTTTTAAATTTTATTTTGTCTATTAGTCAATTTTTTTTTGGTTTTTTTTTAATTACACAAATATTCTGGAAGCCTCGGAAGTAGGTGGAATTTCATTGTTTGGCTGCAACGTTTGGGTTGAACTGTATTTTATTTAAGATCTTCTTTGTAAAACATTGGTATTAAATAATGTGGCGCACTTAAAATTTTCTTATTTCTGAACCCCCCCCCCCTTCTCCACTGTATAAAAGTTACCGGGCATATCAATGTTTTACCTAGCTGGAAAATACAGTTCTGCTTCCAGATATATGTTTAATTATTCAGTGGGTTTCAGTGTCACAAAATGGCGGCAACGTCTTTAAGCTGCCACAAATGTCACACAACTTTTTTTAAGGCCACAAATTGGCGCCCACATTTTTTTAAATTTTTTTAAGGCCACAAATTGGCGCCCAACGTGGTTTTTGGCTAGTTTTTTAACATCTGATGTAATTTTTTATTGTTCTTTTTTGATTTGGAAATTTTTTTTTTTTTTTTTTAATTTTCTGAAAATTTTCTAAAACATAAAATTTTTTGTGGTACAGCCAAAGCCAGGTTAAAGGCTTTCAGTGGCTGTCGGTGGTTTTGATACCCAATCAATTTTTTTTAATGGAAAACAAGATCATTGGTTTTTGGAAATAACATTTTTTTAAATATTTTTTTAGTAATATTTGAACGTTGATTTGGAACTCGGTTTGTTGTTTTAGTAATCCTCTTAGTTTTTATTAGCTTATCTTGACAAGTTTTTTCTTGGAAAATAAAAGATTCATTTTTATTTATTAAGGAAGAATAAGTGGGAAAAAAAACATAGGAGTTTTTATTCAGCAGCGTCCAATTCATGTTCTTAATTCTTTAAAGTTTTTTGTAGGAAAAACATGTTTTAATTTTTTTTTAAGAAAAATAAATACAACAATGTAAATTTACTTCAATTTTATTTAATTTATAGGTGGATGGATTTCCAGACATGGTCCTTTTATGTTTTAAATATATGACATAGGTAGTGTGTTTTTTATAACAATTTTTTTTTTGCAGGTTCATTTATTTATATGTTATTATTTCCTGCTTGTGATAAGATAGAAATTGTTTCACCGATTATTTTTTAGTGCAGTCAATTTATTTAGGTCAACAAGTTAATTTTTTTTTTGGCGATTTTAATTTTTTGTGGGATATCACCACTTGGTATTTGGAATATTTTTACAGGGTTTCACACAAATTTTTCTTGGCTGAGTTGTTTTAAAGTAAAAATAGCTTAACAGCTGGTAGCTTTGTTTAGTTGAAAGTATTAATTAGTAATGAAAGAAAAGGAAAATGAGTTTATTTTGCTTTGTCATTTTCTTTTCTTGTTTTTTGGTGGTAACTGTTGGATGACAATTAAGATCTTACGTCACTCAGTTACATCGGGTCAGAGGAGGGTACACTACTAGTGTCGGCTCGGGAGGTTAGGAAACACAAGGCTAAAACCCCTAGAGTGACACCTTGGCTGAAGATCAATGCCAAAAGTCCAGTTGACATTTTTTTTTTGGGGTATTTTTTTTGGAGCAGTTTTTTAGGTCTTTGGTTGCCACTTTAGTTGTCTAGTTGTGTTTTGTGACTGGTCAATTTTTTTTGGTAGAAAATACAGCGTTGGGCTTTGGAGTGCATTTTTTAAAAATGACCTACGGGTATTTCTATCAATTAAAGTTTTCTGGTACACATTTATTTTTTTTCTGTATTTTTTTCTGCGTTCAGGTCATAGCTTGGTCATGGCCATTGGAGAGCAAACATTTATGTTTGAGCCTTGAGAAGTTTTGCCTGCTCCAGATTGAATACAGAGAAAATGAATTTGAAGCCCAACTAGATATAATACCACAAAAGAAATGTTTAACTGAGACAGATATAGATATAAGTTTTTTTGATTTTTTTTAGTTCATTTGTAGAGTTCATTTGTAAAGTTCAGTAATTTTTTTAAGTAATGTCATTGTGAGGCCGTGAAATTGGTCAGTGAATTTAAGAGAGACTTTCAACTAAATATAAATGCTAGTCGGTGGTAATTGGTAAAAATATTTCAAAATTTTACTTTTTTTTAAATAATTTAATCTTTCTTAAAAAGAGTATTTTTTTTTCTGTAAGCATAACTTCTCGAATTCTTGTTTTGGTCAAAACGGTTTGTATAGGGGTCGTAGTTTTAAAGGGTGACCAGACAGGTTATATTTTTTTTAGGGGACCAAACGGGAACTTCTTGAGTTACAAAAAGGTGAACTTTTTTTTGTCTTAGTTGATCAGGCAGGAATAAATAAATCTTTTACTTCCAAATCATAATTTTAAATAACAAGATTTATTGGTTAAGAGTTTGGGTCTTATAGTAAAAAACGTTTTGTTTTTGGAGGGTACTGGTATGTTCATGCCAAATGTTGTTTGACGGCAGATATGCTAGTCTTCAGTTTTTTGTTAGGTTGCAGTTCAGGACAGTGGCGTGTACTTAAAGGGGCCTTACATCTGCGCCCATTGTAAAGCAACTTCCAACATACTTGCTTAGCTTTTCACTTAATCTTCGTTTTGTTGCTTCTGAAATTAAAGCGTTATGTTGGATAACGATGGATGGTGTTAGACTGAGAAAGTACCTAGGTATTTAGGGATGAAAACTTGGAAGTTGTGGAAAATTGGGAAATAATTATTTTTATTTCATTTTTCTTAATTTTAAAATAATTTCATACTGGTGACCTCAAATAATGAAGCAAAATTTTGTGGAATAAATGGGAAAGTGTTCAGGTTGAACAATAAATTTAAGATCATTGATTTTTGGAAAAGATTTCAACCTAAAAATAAATTTAAAAACAATAGGTTTTCTTTGATGCGACTAAACATTGATGAGGGCATCCATTTTTTTTTAAATCTGATAGTTGTACAGGGTGTAAAGGAGCTGGCTACATTTTATATTGCGATAATTAGGTTTTTTCCTCCCGCGAGCTGGGTGGAAATGGAAGAAATGTTTGGTTCGGAGTGTAGAAATCGAGGAACGAGGACTTCCTGCTAATCTTTTTAGGATTTCGCAACTTCGGTTTTCGCTAAATTAAAATACATCCAAATTTGGCCTACAGGCTGAATCTCACATCTTCCAGGACCTTGCAGATTTGCGGAGAAAGACAATTTTTGTGATCTGTTTAGTTATGATAGGAATTAATATAATATAATAGTAACATGCATATGAGGGAACTAGATATATTTAGGTTAAAAAGTAGTAAGAACACTGATCTGAACAGTTTTCCATAATAGTGTCCTATTTTCACAGGGTGCTTCAAAATATCTTCACCCTTTCTTTGAAATAAGATATTGTTTCGCCTGTGGCCGTTTAAAAAATATATAGGGTCCAGATGGGATTGGAATGGAAATCACAAGTTTTTGGGTTTTATTGACATTATACTTAGGGAATAGGGGAAATGTCTAATAAAAAGTTTTTTTGGTTTAGGCCGAGTTTTGTTGAGATAACAAAAGTTTAATTGGGGCCGGGAGTTTTATTATGCTCTTTTAAAATTAATGTAATAGTTTTTGGTTCTTGATTTTGTTCTCTGGTTTTTACGCAGGATGATTCCCAACTGTTTCATTTCAAAATATCATTTGTTGGTGATAGGGTCTCATTAGCCTTGGACATTTGGTAGTTTTGCTTTGACTGATAGTTGTGGAAAGGGCCCAACTTAATTTTAAATCTCGTGAACACCAGGAATAAAGATCTGAGAATGCATTAAGCAGTAAATTTTTTTTTGAGTAGATGTTGTGTGTAAAGACACTTGAGTAGGCAGATTTAGTTTTACAACGTTCTTAGAGGTGATCCTTGAAATTGTTTCCATATTTGTTTTTTGAAAGGGCACACGGGATAATTCTTTACGGGGTTGAGTGCAAAGTTTAAAACTTAGGTTCACATTAATATAGGGGTACAGTAAATGAGTACTCACGTTGGTTATTTCCTTTAGTAATAATTTTAAACAAATATACTAACATCGTTTGTTTTTGTAACATAAACATTTTTTTAAAACTTTTCCTAAACTGATTGGTTTTTTTTTCAATCACGATTTTTATACCTTATGATTCTTAAGTAAATTTAATTTTCAACATTTTTTTTTATAGTAAATTAATGTTTCTAGCTCATTCACTTTTCACATTCACACAGTTTTGGGAGAGGAAAGGGAATTGACAACTGTTTTTTTAAAGGAAAAGAACAAAAACTGTTGCATGACAACTCGAATAAGATTTTTCTGGTGTTGATTTTATAAAAAAAAAATTTTTTAAGGTTCACTAATAGGAGCTGTAACCCCACTTAAACATTTTTAATTTTTTTTTGAAAATATTTTTTTTAAATATTTTTTTTTAATATTTTTTTGTTAAAAGGGAGACTTGATTTTCTTGTTGGACATTTTTTCCTTGGTGCATAGTAGTACTTTGTCCCTACAATGGTTCTACCAGTTTATTTAAATATTTTTTTTTCTGAATTAAAATATAATTTTATTTCGAACCCTCATGTTTTAACAACCTAGCATCATTTGTTTTAAATTTTTTTTTCTTCTCCCTACTCCAAACCACCTATCAGAGTGGAGTAATTTTTGAAAATTTTAGTGAGTCACTAATTAATTTTTTTTTGACTATTGGACTACTGTGGTCGACACCAAAAAAATTTTTTTTTAATTTTTTTTTGGACACCTTTCGGTACGATCCTAGGGTCTTCTTGACCATGGTTTGCATCAATTTAGTTAAAGTATTGGGAATTTCATTTTAACGATTATTAGAGAGTTGCAGTCCTACCAAGACGTTATTTGTGTAAATTTTTTATTACCATCGGTAATTTTTTTTTAAATTTTATTAAAATTTTTTTTATTACACACAACATCCTTACTAGTCTAATTCGACGCAATCTCAGCGAGCGGATTTTTTTTTAATTGAGCATATTTTACGATTTCTATAACATGAACATCTGTGCCGACGTTTATTGCGTTCACTTATATATTAAGGGATGATGTGACCTTAAGCAATGCATGTTTCGTGTAAACTCAGAGTAGGTAAGCAGGTTAAAGTGGGTTTTGATTTATTCTTTTTAGAAAAAATCATTGTATACGGCGATTTGGGTTTTTTTGAGGAGTTTATTAGTGGAGCCGTTCTGCAATAGCAGGAGTATACCCTAGCGTTAACTGTGTACAACAGCTTTGGGATTTTTGTTATAGGTAGTCTGTTGTACGTTCCATTTAGGGATAAATTTACCTACTCGGTTGCTGAGGTAAACAAACATCACTTAACTTTAATTTTAATCCAGTTCAGCTAGGATAAGCGCAATTATTTTTTTTTGGTTTTACTCACGCAGGAGTGAAACATAAGACCTAAACACTGCCAAAACTCTTGTCTCTCTTTTATTTTTTTAAACTTTTTTTTTATGGCTACTTGTTAATTCTAATTTAGGATTTAAGTAGTTATTTCTCTCTGCAAGGTTGGACGTCATAGTTGGTTGTGCAAATACTTAACATAAATTATGATTACATTTTTAAATGCAAATAAATTTTATTTTCTTACTGCTCCGGTGTTTTTCGGTTTTGTTCGCGTCTGCCCGTATTTAAGTTTTATATTTTCTACATTTGTGAGAAAATTTATAGTGATTTTCACTAGTGAGGTTAAAGTGAACTTTGTGTTTGTTATTGCGTGGTTTAGTTTTTATAATTGGGAGGTATAATTAAGAGTTTTGAAGTTTAAAGTTTGAAGATAAAAGGCACTATGGCTATTTCTTTGAGTCGGTTGTCTGACGTAAGGTACTTAGTCAAGGACGAATTAATCTATGAGTTAACATGGAGAGGCATAGCTATTGGATCGGTGGAAGAGATGAAACAACAGCTTATGTTGATCAAACAAAGAGAAAAGACTGATGCAAGTATGAGATACCCTCCGTATCCCTTTAAATTTGGCCAAGATGCTTTTAGCTGCATGAAGAAGCTTGATAGTCTGGTACCGCTGGTAGAGAAGTTCTCTGGTACGAGTAAAGGGGGAGAGTTTAGAAAAATCGCTGTGAGGTTGGAACACGTGTTGGCCAGGATAAATAACATGAATCCGTCTAACTTTGAAGAAAGTCAAACCAAAGGCATACTGGTTGCGGAAACCTTGAGTTTGATTGGGAGGTTGCAGAGCCAAGCAACAGATTTATTAAGAGTTGGCGTGACCTCAGATGATGATGAAGCATCTGAAACTCAATCAACGAGTCGAAGCTCAGACCACTCAACAAATGCTGGCAACACACCTAACCAGTCTCATTTCCCGCAACCACAGCTCTCGAGCACACAAAGAACAGCTCAACAGCCCACAAACCAGCCGTCGGTCATTGCTCCATTGCAAATGCAAGTGCTAACGAACCCAACTCAAACATCAGTACAAGCACCACTCCCTATGCCGATTGAGAATTACGGTACAACAGCTTTTCAGTATCAACAACCGTCTACCGTTCCTTTGAGTTTAGCTGCCCTCCAAAGTAGCATAGCACCAATTGCTCAGTCACGACCATTTTCATGTTCGTCGCCAGTACCAATGTCAAGTGATCCTGGTACCTCATATCACGTTGCACCTGTACCTCCGCATAAGTGGAACTTAAAGTTTACAGGCGAGAGGGGTACGATCTCCGTCACCGCATTTTTTGAGAGAGTGGACGAGTTAAGTCAGGCGAGAGGAGTCAGCAAAAAGGTTTTACTGAATTCGGGCATTGATCTTTTTGAAAAGTCAGCTTATACTTTTTACAAAGATGTTCGAAGAGAAGTCCATACGTGGGAACAGCTGGAACAGAGGTTCATGGCAGAATATCTTCCTTCTTCATATGGCGAGAAGCTATTGAAGGAGATTCAAA
This sequence comes from Aspidapion aeneum, assembly GCA_963576565.1. Lineage (NCBI taxonomy): Eukaryota > Metazoa > Arthropoda > Insecta > Coleoptera > Brentidae > Aspidapion > Aspidapion aeneum. The sequence continues at coordinate 173,190,869 of OY755038.1, read as the reverse complement.
AACGTAAACAAGGCCCTGGAGAGTCTATAGGGACCTATATTGCTGTCATGAACACATATTTCCAAAGACTTGGCTGTCCTGTTTCCGAAGAGGCGAAATTAGCTATCGTCTTCAGAAATATCGCGGACATCTATAAAAATGGGTTAATTGCTACTGAGGTCAATAGCCAGAGATATGGTTTAGAGGAGGAAAATTTTACTCCTAGAAGAAACCAATCTATTGAACCTGACTTAGCCTACGTTGACGTAGAGAGCGACAGTGACGATTTTTCAACAGGGGTTGATGCAATTCAAATATCAGGTGCTGGGACATCGAACCAACAGAATTTAAATCATCCTGCTAATAGATTCGACAGAAATAGGCAGCAGCCAGCAAGCAATTTTGCTGCTAGGGCTGATAGAGATAGACAGCAACCAGCTAGTGGTCAGTCTAGTGTAAACGACAGAGATGAACAACCACCACAAGGTGTTAGACCTGGTAGGGCGAATAGAGACGTGGTATGTTATAGATGCAACCAAACAGGGCACATGGCAATCGGGTGCGCATTACCTAGAGGCAAACAGTGCTATTCGTGTGGTCAGGCAGGGGTTACAGTAAGAGAATGTCGTAATTGTAATCGTCAGGGAAACGGACCCAGGCGCTCGTAGGTGGTCGACCTTCGAGTCAGCCTGAACAAGCATCGACCGATAGGCTAACGTACGTTTTAGATTATGTGATAAGTCATGCTCGTAAAGATGAGAGGCCTTATTTAGAAGTGGATGTGCTCGGAAATAAGTTATTAGGTTTGTTGGATTCCGGGGCTTCACGTACCTTTTTAGGGAATCATGGTTGGTCAATCATCGAGAGGTTTGGGTTTTCACTTGATACGACGAAGAAGACGAGTTGTATTGTGGCAAATGGTCAAAGCACGAGTAGTATTGGAACAGTGCAGCTTCCTATGCGAGTTCAGGATAAATTTAGGTTAATAGAGGTCGTCGTCGTTCCTGAATTGCCGCACACTTTGATTTTAGGATTAGATTTTTGGATTTCGATGGGGATAGTACCGAACTTAAGTACTAATGAGTGGCACTTTGCCGATAATAAAGATGTGATTTGTTCTTTAGAAACACCAGACCAACAAACTACTCTTTCGCCTTATGAATCAGAACGACTAGAGGAATTGGTCGTTAAATATAAGACTATTATGGGTGACTCACTGGGATGTACCGACAGGGTAGAGCATAAGATTACAACAGATGCAGCACCGATAAGACAACGTTCATATAAGGTCTCACCGGTCATTCAGAAACTTATTGATGACGAAATCGACGAAATGCTGAAAATGGATGTGATAGAACGTAGTAGTAGTTCATGGGCTTCACCAGTGGTAATGGTACAAAAGAAAAACACAAAGAAATATCGTTTCTGTGTAGACTACCGCAAATTGAACTCAGTGACGGCGCGTGATAGTTATCCTTTACCACTCGTATCCGAGACTCTTGACAAATTGAAAGATGCTAAGTACTTGTCAACTTTAGATATTAAGAGTGCTTATTGGCAAGTACCAATCGAAGAATCATCGAAGCCACTAACAGCATTCATCTGTCGACGAGGTCTCTTCCAATTTAAGCGGTTACCATTTGGTCTTCATAATGCACCTGCAACTTGGCAGAGACTCATAGATAGCATCATAGGAAACGATTTAGACCCTTACGTGTACGTATATCTCGATGACCTCGTAATTGTCACACAGAGCTTTTCTGAACATCTTAGAATTCTTGAGGAAGTCCTACGAAGATTGCAGAATGCAAAGATAACGGTAAGTTGGGAGAAATGCCAACTGTGTAGGCCAGAAATGACTTATTTAGGTTTCGTAGTGGACCGTCGAGGCATCCGAGTTGACCCTAATAAAATTAGAGCCATGTTAGAGCTCCAGAGGCCAAGAACTGTCAGAGAAGTTCGTAGAGTTGTAGGTACAATATCCTGGTATAGACGTTTCATAGAGAATTTTTCAGCGATAATAGCTCCAATTACAGCTCTAACTAAGAAGAATCAAAAGTTCGATTGGACTCCAGACTGCGAAAGAGCATTTATTAAGATTAAGGAACTTTTAGTGACTGCACCGATTCTTACATGTCCAGATTATACCAAAGAATTTATCATTCAAACAGACGCCTCAGGATATGGAATAGGAGCATGTTTAACGCAGCCTTATCCTGAAGGAGACAAAGTCATATGCTATTTGAGTCGATCTTTGACTAAGCAAGAACGTGTTTACACGACCACCGAGCGAGAATGTTTGGCATTGGTTTGGGCGATAGAGAAGCTCCGGCCTTATATTGAGGGGATCTCATTTAAGGTCATAACAGATCATTTTAGTTTAAAATGGCTTCATAGCTTAAAAGAGCCCAGTGGAAGACTTGCTCGTTGGTCTGTAAAACTGCAGCAATATGATTTTGAAGTAATCCATCGGAAAGGGAAAGATTTAGTTGTCCCGGACATGTTGTCTCGTGCAGTACCTATGATTGATACAATTTCGCAGCCCAGAGACGTTTCAACAGCAATTAAAGATCGATGGTACCAAAAGATGGTAAAGAGGGTCGTAGAATCACCATTAAAATTTATGAATTGGAGATACACTGATAATAAGTTGTATAAATATGTCAAACAAGAATACCCTCAACTTTCACCATCTAATGAATATTGGAAAGAGGTAGTCCCCAAAGATCATAGGCGTAGAATTATTGGAGAAGCTCACGATCCTCCTACCGCAGGACATATGGGTGTGTATAAAACCTTCCACAGACTGGCAGAAAAATATTATTGGCCAAAAATGCGCCAGGACGTGGCAACTTTTGTAAAGAAATGCTTTGTCTGTGCAGCTCATAAAGGTGATACACAAGGTGTATCTGATCAGATGATATCTCACCCAAAACCAACTCGTCCTTGGGAAATTATTTCGACTGATTTATGTGGACCTCTACCTCGTTCAACAAAGGGTAATTGCTGGATTCTCGTCGTTACGGACTATTTGAGTAAGTTTTCCTTAGTTTTTCCAATGCGAACAGCCCCTACTCAAGCTGTTGTTAAGCATCTTGAGGAGCAAGTATTTATGGTCTTCGGAGTGCCCCGTTTGATACTTTGTGATAATGGCCCTCAGTACAAAAGTAATGAGTTTAAGCGTTTTGCTGAGAGTTATCAGGTTAAAATTCAGTATAATCCGTATTATCACCCCAGAGCAAATCCAACAGAAAGGACGAATCGCACGTTAAAAACCATGTTATGTTGTTATGTGAAAGACAACCACAGGAAGTGGGACGAACAGATACATAAACTTGCCTGCGCGATTCGTACTGCAACCCATGAGACAACCAGGATGTCTCCTTTCTTTGTTAATTTTGGTAGGAATATGTGTTTATCAGGTAAAGATTACTCCAACCCAGTTTTGTTATCTGAAGAGAATGGTGTACAAACTGCAGCTGAAAGTAAGAACGAAGGTTTCCGGAAGCTCTATGCTGATGTTAAGAGAAGGTTAGAGGTGGCTGGAGAGAAAAACGTAGTTCAGTATAATTTGCGTACAAGGGTATCCAACTTTGCTGTGGGTCAGCGTGTTTGGAAGAAAAATTATGTTTTGTCAGATGCTGCGAAGTTTTTCTCGAAGAAGTTAGCACCGAAATTCGTTGGTCCTTATGTGATTAGGAATAAAATTTCTCCATGGATATTTGAGCTTCAGGAACCATCGGGTAAAGTACTACCAGGGAGTTGGCATGCCAAAGACCTTAAGTCGGCAGCGGACCTCTCCGATTAACCTTTTTAGGTTAATCGTCTTGAAGTTGGGGGGGGATTATGTAACGTGTCATTTTTACGTTTAAGACAACGTTACATATTTGTTTATTTAGGTAAATAATCAAGGCTCTTTGATTCGTCTTTCTGTACACAAGTAAGGGTATTTTATAGAGCTAGGTTTGGAGGTTATATAGGGTCTAGGAAGTTACCTTAAAAGGAGGCATTCCATCGAATTACTGTGGACACTACGCACATCGCATTATCTGGACATCGTAATTGGAATTTAAGATCACAGGCTTCGGGAAAAATCACATAAAAATTTTGATTGTTTTGTTTTTATCTGTGGAATTTTGTGATTCACTTGACGTTCATAAAGTTAAACAGCTGTTATGCTGGGGAATGGCGGCGTTGCCGCATCACAAATGGTTTCAGTAACAGGAAGGAAACATTTAGATGAACATTTCATTCCCTTACGTTTATTCTCGAGGATATTGGGACAATCCGAACCCCATATGCTTCACGGATTAGCTAGTTCTGATAGCACGAAAACATATTTAGGTTCACGGTTTGACCAGTAACAACCGAGGCTCCGCCACTTTGATATCTTTATTAATTTGATAGGGAAAGGATAAAATAAATACGAGTTATGCACTGTTGTAAATGGGAGATAAACGAGGGATAAAAACCAAGACTAAAAGAATAAACGAAATCGTGTGAGTTAACATCTGAACACTCTTGTGCCTTTAAGCAATAGTTCAGTGTGTATTTTTGGGTTCAGGTTCAGAAACAACTTTATTACTGTAGAAATGTTTTACAAAAATGGCGTTAAACCATATGAATATTAGAGAAAACATTTATAAAGAGCGAAGGAAACTTTTGACGAAGACTGTAACTGGAGTGCAACTAAATTCTGCGCTCAGTATAGCTTTACTCATATGGGAATTGGTTGAGTGTTCGAATATTAATAATGTGTATGGAGGGTGTCTCGACGTCCTTGTTATAAAAATTTCAACCGTGGAAATAGATCCGACAACACCTCAAGGTTTGTTTTACGTACTTCCTATCCCCTTGGTCGGTGCTGCCCCTATAGACCTGTATAGAACTATTGCTGTACCTCATTGGTTACTTTGAAAACCCCGGGTTTTTCTCCCAGTCTTGCCACTGAATGTAGAGATTTATTTTTGGCGGAAAAGTTTTTTATAAATAGGTTTGCATCCTTTATTTGAATTTCACCGGGAAGATTAGGTTGGTACTATTGCGTTTTACCGTCCCCACTCCCCACCAAATTTACAAAACGGTTTCCGGCCAATTCATTATTCTGGTATTCTCGACGAAGTGGTTGGTCTCTCTTGCTAACGAATTTTGGCTGGGTCGACAACAGTTTCTGGGATCGCCTTTGTTTTTGGTGATTGGCACTACAGCGATTGTAGGAGATATCCCAGAAACTGTGGAAGTGAGTCCGTCGTGTCTAGGCAATCTGGAGTGACGCTCGCACCCTGTTTTGAGGGGGATTTAAGTCGGCCTACGCCATTTGCACGGAAAGAGCATTGCCCTGTCAATTCCAGCGACGGGACAGTTGGGCTGGACGCTGGTGGGAAGCCGGACGGGCCAGTTATAACCCTGGGAGAGGGTTTTACGCTCGGGCAAGGAACCATCAACACTCAAGACCATGTGCTGCCCTAGCGTGATGTGCTAAGCGGCAGTAGGGAAGGCGCGGGCAAGCCGGAACAGCAGGAGTATGTCGGGAAACCTACAACACTTCCAGGTTTACCAAACAAACACACATAATTATTAAATAATTCAAGGACCAAGGTAGGAGCGAGCCTTAACTATAATTTTTTTCTCATATATAAATTTTTAATATAACTTAGACGTAATATTTTCATATATAAGTTTCACAGTATAATTTCAACATTTCTTGTAAACGCAAGATAAGGTATGACGTCATAGCCCTGGTTTTGCGGTGTATTTACTAAGTTTTCCTTCATTTCATTTATTTAAGACAATTTCTCTTGTGAAATTTGGATTGTCTTGCTACTTAGCCCCTGACTTGTTCCACTACATTTCATTAATTTTTTTTCTATTTCATGTTTTTGGTAATACTCCAGTTTTACCTTTTAAAATAAACAAGATGAACTAATTTTTCTTGTGTTATTTGTACAACCCAATGACCAACTTTGCGGAGACAAAAGAGAGATGAGATTACATGTTTTAACGGTTTCTTTACACATTTTTACCTCATGGGGTGGATCTCGGACTGGGTTGCTGTCTGTCTCATTCTACCCAACGTAGAATGATGACAGCAGATATTTGGTCCGGATCTCCCCTATGACAGAATAATTTTGGAAGTATATCTTATTTTTAACCATCATTTATACAACTGAGTCTCACACTACTGATTCAGATGTAGATAACTATGACCTGTTAAAGGAGTCCATCTACCTGTAAAGTGCTTCTATTTTTGTCATTTTGATTCATTTGGGAATCTTTTAAATTTTATTTTGTCTATTAGTCAATTTTTTTTTGGTTTTTTTTAATTACACAAATATTCTGGAAGCCTCGGAAGTAGGTGGAATTTCATTGTTTGGCTGCAACGTTTGGGTTGAACTGTATTTTATTTAAGATCTTCTTTGTAAAACATTGGTATTAAATAATGTGGCGCACTTAAAATTTTCTTATTTCTGAACCCCCCCCCCTTCTCCACTGTATAAAAGTTACCGGGCATATCAATGTTTTACCTAGCTGGAAAATACAGTTCTGCTTCCAGATATTTGTTTAATTATTCAGTGGGTTTCAGTGTCACAAAATGGCGGCAACGTCTTTAAGCTGCCACAAATGTCACACAACTTTTTTTAAGGCCACAAATTGGCGCCCACATTTTTTTAAATTTTTTTAAGGCCACAAGAGCTGAGCTTTAGAAGGCCGATAAAACCATAGGAAAATATAAAAAAAAACCTCAAAATTTTTAATAAGGCATTGCAAAACTTTTGAATAATATTCGTCTCATTTTACTACTTTAAAACTTAAATATTATCCAAATCCTTTAAAAAACGAGTGAAATCATAACAAAAACATTTCATGTAAAAAAAGCCAAGTACGCGAGAGTGGTGTTCCGCTAAAAGAGAGAGATAGATAAAAGTAAAGCCAAGAGTGGTGTTCCGCTAAAAGAGAGAGAGAGATAAAAGTAAAGCCAAGTTCTTCAATACAAATTTTAAAATGAAAGATTCTCACTAGTTTGGAAATGTTTTTGTAAACTTGGCTATTACGGCTGCAAATGACTCTTAGGCACAGTGCTAAATTGAACATAAAGATATTATAATTTTGATATGACTTGGAAATTAAATAATAAAGAATGTCAAAGCTGCAAATTGACAGTTGGTCTCTCCTCAGTAAACACCATATTTCCTATTTCTTTTTCAGATACCGACATGATCATTTCATTTCATGTTTATGCTCGGACTGAATGAGGCCTAATGAGGCCAAAACGCTTCCCCGAGCTACCTTTACCTCTAAGAACTTGCCCGTAAAACTTTTTTGTTAAGACTTTTTACCTCGTGAAATTCCTTCAAATTTAAAAAAATCCAGGGCTTAGGCTGTCTTCTGGGAGCCGAAACGCGACCCCAAGCTACTTTACCTCTGAGGATTCGCCCGTGAAACTTTTTTGATAAAGAATGTCATTTACAAATTCTGACATCACGTAAACATTTAAGCCTTGTGATTGCTGGTGGTTATTATTAGATTAATAATATTCGCGTTGGGCTGTGGCGTGGGCAAACACATCATTCCTGTATAAGGTTTTCCTGTTTTAAACGGCTGAACTAATTATCACAATTTCTTTTTTATGAATTTTTTTGTTACCGATAAATAATTTTTTTTAAAAATTCTGTCATATCAATCATGTCATAAACATTGCAAACCCAAAAATATATAAATTAAGATAATGTATTATTTTTTTTGCATTCCATAGAGTGTATTTTTGACAATTTCCTTTTAATGTTTATCGGATCTATGTATAGAATTTTTGACAGTAAGTAAACCATTTTACAACAAAAATTGTATTTAGAACTTTCAAGTTATGCAACTTTTCTGAGATCACAAAACCTCAAAATGTGTTTTCGAAAAAAAATAACAGCAAGTTTTTCTATAATAAAAGTATAAATGTTCGGTTTTTTATTTAAAGACAGTACGTTGTCACCATTAATCTTTTCTTACAAACTTTTGCAACCTTTTAAAGTTGTTAAATTTCCTAAAGTGTCCCTAAATAAAAGTAAAACGTTGTTACCTTATATTTAATATTTAAATTTAGTTAGATAAAGCTATTGTTGCTTATAGACTTACGCCATACGTTATCATAATAAAACCGGCAACAGTGTCTGAGGTGGCAGGAAATAGCACATATCCAAAGGTTGTATATCGGTCTGAGGTCCGAACGTATTCTACGTATTTATCAAATATTTGAAAAAAATTATTTACCCCTCTTTTGAAATTCTGGTAAAGGAACTTCCCCTCATGTCATATATGTACCTATATATGGGCTAACACCACTAGAAATAGGTGAAGTCAGGTCGTCATATCCTTAACGCCGAGTGCATCAATATATATATATATATATATATATATATATATATATATATATATATATATATATATATATATATATATATATTATATTTAATAAACTTTTAATTTTTTTTGGATTTTTGGAAACTCCTTGCTCATTAAATTAATCACATTAAAGAAAATTTGTAATTATGCCGCAAACGTACTTCTTTTATTAAACTGATAATTAGAAAGTTTATTTTGTAGACAAACTGCAGCAAGTTTAGTGAGTTTTTTTCTTAAGTTTTTTTAGTATATTTATAGAAGTTTTCGAAAACATGTTACAGAAAAAGGAGTGAAAACGGGCGCTGGGTGGGATAAAAACAACTCATAACACAAACAATGTAAATTTTGAACAAAAAATTAATAAAAATCTATTGATTTAAAGCATAAGAAGTTGAAAAACACATCTTATTTGGCTGTTTTCTCCAAAAACTGACTGGTTTTTGATATAATAGGATAATAAATATTGCAATTTTAGATCTGAAATATCAAATAAATACCTTTTTGTTACTACATAATATAAGTGTATTTTATTATATCCGCAACAAAAACAATAAATTATACATCTAATGATTTAGATTGACTGAACTTTTAGAAAAAATCCTACTTCTATTCTAAAACTTTCAACTATTTAAAAAAGAAACTCCAACATATCGTCTGGTAGGAAAATTCAGCTCTCATAGCAAACCCTTGATTTATCAAATCATTTGTTTTGAATGAATGAAATTATTAATTATATTTACTATCACGAATAAAGAATTTGTTTGCAAATAAGCAAGAAAAAAGCGGGATAAACCCATGATTGCAATGTGTATTAAATGAAGCGCGCTGAGCAGAGGTCCACTAGTGACGTAAGCAAGGCGCCGCCTACCGCTGAAAGATTCGAGCTAATAAGCAACCCTGTGTGTTTATAATCATTGTACGACGACGACCTTTACCGCTAGAAAGCTATTCACCCAAAACTAACTATATCGCGTATCAAGGCAACCATGTGTGATTTTATGATAGGAGATTTTAAGGTTAGAAAGTTTGTTTTCTTTTGATGGTCTTTTACTCTTTAAATAACAGCATGGCAGAGCGCTGCTGCATCCGCGCTCAATAAAGATGAAGGTTACATATTGGCAAAAAACCTGACCAAAAGCACTGTCTTAAAATTATAAAAAATCCTAAATTGAGAACCCATACGATTTTTTTAAAAATTAAATTAAGACGATAGAAATGTACATAGTCTCCTTAAAGTGAGATCCCATACGGGAAATGTATGTACTTTAATTGTTCACAAATAGATGGCGCTGAAAATTTAGTAGCCTCAATCTCTGTTGCTATAAAAATTAAAATCAGTCAACTTAATCACTGTCTAAATGACTTGACTTTACTACAAGAGGGACCGATAAAAATATTTTCAGGACTCTTGGTTCTTTACTGGTTCCTGTTGAGACCGGAAAGTTTTCTAAAAGGATCTGCCTGTAACGCGACACACACCGTACAAAAAATTAAACAAAAAATTCTTGTTTTCCAGTCGGTTAAAAAAATTAACTATTTTTGGGACATGTTGTTATCCGGCAAGTCAGGAATATGTTCCTCATAGAATATCGTCCTCTACGGTGCGCCTGATAAAGCAAGATAAATTATGGAGGTATTATTTGAACTAGGCGGAACTTTGAGCATACGGTTCTTCTGACAAAGGTGTCACGAAAAATTATAGCGAATGCATGAAAATTTTTAAATATCTTTGTGCTACAGACCACAACGTACCAAATATCAGTACAGGTAAGGTTACTTTTTGTTATATATCTCGTGAAGTGAGGTTTTCTCAAGGTCTTTTTGCTAAATCCTAAATAAAAACGGCTATTCTGTTACCAAAATAGAAACTAATTGCTATAATTCATAAAACTGAAAATTAGTACAGTGGTGACTCGATAATCCGTACACGCGATAATCCGGATGCTTCGGTAGTCCAGATAGCCTCAGCAGTCCATGGAGGTATTCGGTAATCCGGATTTTACTTGATTCAATTATCCGGACTTCCGTTTTTTTAAATTATAATAATAACTAATATAAAAATGCAGATTTTTAACCTGTGATTTGGTTGGTGATGGCTAAGATCACGCAATATTTTCATCCCTACGGAAAAAAAGAAAAAATGAAAATACCAAAGGAAGTTACTTAAAAGAAGGTTGACAGAAATGTGAGCAAAAAAGTTATTGTATGTCTTACATTAACGGTTAATGATGTCTTAATAGTATCTTATGGAGCGGAGGGATAAAAAAGAATGTATAACTTAACATATATGAAGCAATAGTGAAAAGCACGCTGTTGTATGGGATAGAGACTTGTCGCGTAACAGAAAAATACAAAACAAAAATGAAAAGTGTCGAAATGGATGCAATAAGAAGATCAATCTCTAGAACAGATCATATAAGAAATGAGACCATACAAGAAAGAATTGGAATCGAGGGAAGCATAACGGATGACATCACTAAAAGATAACTGATATGGTACGGCCATGTACAACGGATGAACGATGAAAGATTACCATAGCAGGTCCTAGAATGGCAACCAATAGGGCGCAGAAAAAGAGGGCGTCCTAAACTAGACTGGCAACAGTCAATCCAAAGACCAATGAGTTAAAAGACCTGACAGAATATGATTGTCAGGATCAAAGGAGGTGGAGAATAGGCCTTGGCAAACGTAGAAAATAGTTCCAAACCGACATAGTAGTGGTAGAAGCGGATGAAAATTAATTCATATAGAGTTTAAAAAAAACCATTTTTTGTTACGTTAAGGATTTTTATGATTTAGTGTTCATTTACTTATTCTATTAATTCATGCTTTTTAGTTATATTTATACATTTTTTGTTATTAAAAAAATGTCCTCAATAATCCGGATTCCTAGATAATTCGTATCGGCCTGGTTTTAATTGATCCGGATTATCGAGTCACCACTGTATAAAAAAACTACAAAATGGCAAAAAGCGGTCCAAAAAAATAATACAGAAATCCTTTACAAACAACGATACAAACAAATAACAAAAAGATTTGCTTTCTGTGTATAACATAACATACCATAATTCTATTTCCCAAAAATTCTTATCATTTACATATCATGTGTTATTGTTATAATACAGTTTTTAGGTGGGGGAAAATAAAAAATTTCCCACTGAAACGCTTGTGCGTGGGGAGTAGGTAAGTAAGAGAGGGTAAGTTTCTTTCATCTTCCCTGCGACAGCGCCATTCTTTTTTATAGTTCACTGTCTGGATAGGTTACTGTATCACGTTTACTTGTATAGGGTGTTTCCGCATATCTACTGCGCTTATTGTAAAATATTTCTCCGTTTTTGAAATATTTGAATTTTAAAAACCTAATTATGTTTATTACCGAAATAGTACTTGTCATAAATAAACAACTAGAAATATTTTAAAAACAGCTGGGCCAAATATCATGTCATATATTTTTGTATTCAGTAAAAATATCTATTTTCTTGTAGTAAAAATCGGACATTCATTTGTTTTATTAGGTAACATTTTTTGGCGGTATGAGGTAAGCCGTACCACTTTTTTTTACAAATAAACACAATAACAAACTTGAATTTTAGTACCCGTGAATTTAAAAATCAAACAAGTTTTCGTGGCTAATCGGGTAAAAAGTTTTTTTTTCTCTCATATTATTCCGTGGGTAGCTCGCTTAACCTCACTGGGGCTCAAGATCTGAGGGACACCTAATAAGTGTTGACAGTTAACTGTTTCGTCTTTCTGGAACTCCTCAGACTTTGTCAATGTAACACCCTTGCGAAGTTAATTGGACGGTTTTGTCTCTAATCCTATATCTATAGTGAGAAACCCCTCACAAGAAGCGACATCTAAAGAGATTCGAGAGAAACTAGAATAAGACCAGGTGAGTATAAACTGCTATAGAGGGTGTCCCAAATAAAATCAACTACATGGGGATGTCGGACACGGTAAGAGATACGAGTTTGTTTAAATAAGAAAAAATCAGATGCCGTATCAAAATTAAAAATATCTACAGGAGTTTTTAAAATATCGAGCAAAAACTTAAAATTGTGTTTTTCGAATTATTGAAATATCGCCGCCATCTTACAAACAAATTTAATGAAATTTGATAGTTTTGTATAACCAACTACGGCCAATTGAATGACGTTAACAATTTTTTTCTAGGCGTTCTAGTTTTTTTGTTACCATAGCCAACTTTATTATTTCTTATGACCGCCATATTGGATTTATACTTTAATAAATAGAGCATAACAGGAGTTTTTTAACCGTGTATAATAAGCCTATGTTTGGATGACGGATCATGTAAATTTATGAAAAAAATAGTTTTTCACTTAGTTAGCTGTGAAATAAATTCAGTAGTTGTGTTTGTTGTCATACCTACGTAACTACCTTTCAAAACTTTTCAATTTTTTTGATTTATATGCAAATCTTTAAGGCCCTTTTTTTAATTTTTCTCTGGCTAAGAAATAATACAATTTCTAAAAATCTATTTTTTGTTTCTGAAACAAAAGTTTATATTTATTATTTAATTTAAAATTAAACTAAAAACCGATAACAAAGCATTGAATTAAAATCAAGAGGCGTAAGGTCCGACGAACGTGCAGGCCAGGCAACTCGAACTCGATTTCCGATCCAGTTATTTCCATGTTGCTGATTCAAGTAGTCGGTTATGATTTTTGCATTATGTGGAGGTGCTCCATCTTGCTCGAACTACATGTTTGCTGCATCTTGAAGAGGCAAATTTTCTAAAATTTGATCAACGTAATTTTCTAGAATTTCTAGATATAGAGGTGCCGTCAAATTATAATGAAAAATGTTAAATAGTATGTGTCCGTTTATGACTCCTAGCCGTACATTCAAACCCCACCTTGATAGTGCCCCTCACGATTTAAGCACGGATTTTCATCGGCCCAGTATACGTAGTTATGTCTGTTAAACACCCCGCAGTTTGTAAATCTGCTTTCACCGGACCACAGAACCTTAATCAGAAATTGAGGGTTTTCTTGCGATTTTTGTATGAACCAATTGCAAAACAAGGTTCTTCTTTCTATTGATATGGATGATACTTAAATTTTTTAAGAATTGTTTGTGCAGTTGATTTGGGTACTTCAACATTATTTTCCAGTTCACGAAGGGAGATGCGAGGATTGTCAACGACACTTTGTAAAACCAGAGCTTCAATATTATCATCAGGTTGTCGATTACGATTTTGTTTTTTAAAGGAACCATATTCAATTAAATTATTTCTAAGTATTCTGAAGATTGACAAACCTGGTTGTCGTCTTTCTGGATATCTCTGAAAGTAGATATCTTGAGCTCTTCCAGCATTCTTATTACACAAAATATAACATTCATACATATCTACTTTCTCCCAATTTGGAAACCTTTCATTGTGACCCGAAAATAATCTTAAGTAATTTAGAAACTTTAAAACTCCAACAGATAAATCAAATAAATAACAAAGTTTTGACAGATAGTTACATAGGTATGACAACAAACGCAACTACGGCCTTTATTTCCCAGCCAACCAAGTAAAAAAGAGTTTTTTAAATAAATTCACATTTTTTGTCATTCAAAGATAGGCTTATGATACATGGTTAAAAAGCTCTTTTAATGCTCTATTTATTGACGTATAAATTTAATATGGCGGTGATAAGAAACAACAAAGTTGGCTAAGGTTTCAAAAAAACTAGAAGGCAAAGAAAAAATTTGTTAACGTCATTCGATTGGCCGTAGTTGCTTATACAAAACTACCAAATTTCATTAAACTTGTTTGCAAGACGCCGGCAATATTTCAATTTTTCAAAAGCATAATTTTTTGTTTTTGCTTGATATTTTAGTAACCCCTGTAGATATCTTTAATATTGATACAGCATCTGATTGGGTTTAGAATAGCGCAACTTTTTTATCATTTAAACAAACTCATATCTCTTACCCTTTTCGAAATCCCCATGTAGTTGCTTTTATCTGGGACACCCTGTATATATTGATCCAGTGGCGTATATAAGGGGGGGGCCTGGGGGGCCTGGGCCCCCCGAAGCTAACATTTTTTTAGATATTTTCCACATATTTCATGACTACAAACATAAAATAGCATAAAATACGGCCTCATGAGGTCTCGGGCCCCCCCCAAAACTGTCTCGCCCCCCCCCCCGAAACTTTTTTCTATATACGCCACTGTATAATTGATCGATAAAAAGATTGATTGCAGAGAAAAAGAAACCATCCGTGACATACGACAGCTCTTCTGTCTTTTAGGCCAGAGCAACGCTGCTTAGCGTTTTTACCCACTATCAGACGCGAGCGTCAATCGGCGGAATTTTTAGGCCAAATAATACTAACAAACGTTAATTTTAGTACCCGTAAATATAAAAATCATTAATGATGATAATGATCATTTTTAAATTCACGGGTAGAGCGGCGTAGGGCATAAAAAAGGGGTTCGCCTGCATCAAGGTGATGATGGTTGCCAAGCTATATTTTTTGAAACTTGGATATCTCCTGACTACGAAAATATATCTTGGCCTCCCCTCCTCTATATATTAAAAAAAAATATGTATTTTCAATTAATTTTTTTCCATATTTTTTAAACCAAACCAGATAATGTTTGTACAAATATTTTTCCACCGTTTTCGCTCTTTTTAAAAATGTATATATCTATGGGGTTTTGTGAATAATAGTCATTAAGATATATGGCAAAATCGAGCCTAGTCTACATTACCCCCCTTAAATATTTGAATTTAAATCTACCATATCTCGGCAACGGCAAGAGATAGAACAATTTCTTTTTCACAGTTGTCTGTTGACAAGTAGATTGTGCAGTGTATTTGCATTATTTGCATGTCTCAAAAACTAAACAAGATATAAAATAAAACAAATAGTTTTTCAATTTTTAATTTTTTTTAAAATTTTATTTTTGCCCATATTTTGCAAAATAAAGTAGATATGAAAAAAAAACTTTAAATAAATGGTTTTTTGCTGTTTTCGCTCTTTCCAAAAAGATATGTAGATATAAGTTTTGCCAAAGAAACTACTAACATCGCCTTTTGATTGGTGCTAAAACGCAAAACCATATAGGTATGTATATTAGTAGGTAAGTAAAATTCAACTACGACAGGGTCATTTCCGTGAGCATAAAATATCTTCCAAGACATAAATATATAGCAGACTAAAAATACCTAAACTATTACCCTTTCACGTTCTCTGCCTCCCCTACAGACCCACCCCACCATTATCCATGATCAAAAAAATTAATAAGCTAGGTAGGTCTTACTTAATATTTAATAGACAAGTTTTTTTGCTGGTGTTGATAGTCCAGGCAAGGGATCTACTTGAGGAATCCGGCTGCTGCCGCTCTGACATTTACGTATTATATGATATTCAAGATGGCGGTAGATTAGGGATTAAAATTTTTTAAATAATAATCAAAAATGGGGCAATCAATAGCTAGCTATTGGGGTCCCATAAAACATAATAAAAACCCCGACCCCCTTCCCTTTAGGCACATTGTCAAAATGACGTAAAAGGAATGTAATGTGAGTAAAATTCTTACAAAATAGTCAAAAATTAAAAGGGTCGGTACTTTTACCGTGTATAATGGGACCCCAATAGCTATTGATTGTGCCCAGTCTTGATTTTTATTTTTAAAATATATATACTTTTATATGCTTAAGGGCTCCAGAGCGGGAACAACTTATATACATAATATTCCAATACTCCTGATTACCCATATAAACAATGAGCGGATTTTTCCACATACAGAGAAAACTGTATCAGTCTTCTTTACAAATCCCGCACATTGGTCTGCGATAAAAACAAACTTAAGCGTAATTAAGTAATAATATGTAGTTATTATTTTTATTTCGTAATGTGTGCTTTACGAAATGAAACTTGACATGGGTTAGAACTTCACAAGTTCCATATACCCCGATGGGTATCTGTATTGGAATTAAGTTTTAATTAATTTTGATATACTGTAACAAAACAAGTAATATATATATATATATATCTACAATTACATTTAAATTTGGAGTAGTATGTATAATCATCGAAGAAATAACTGGACAAGAAGGACAACGCATGTAGAAAATCTCGAGCCCTTGTTATAACGTGAATATCGTATACATATCTTATTCAAATTTAATTTATAAAGAAGTAGGTAAGCCGCGCGATCGAGTCTTTAACGAAAGACCATAGGCGCGCGTGCAAAACGAAAATTGAATCGGGTGTCATCGGGTGTTAACATCGGCTGTCGTCAACGCGAATGCGGCCGGTCGAAGGTCAAGCGAAACGCGTAATATTTGAGTAGGTAGACTGATTAATAAATACCTACCTACCCAATACGATTTAATTTTCTGTTTTGTAATATTTGGGTGATCCGTGAAAATAAACCCAGAGCGGAGGCAATTGCAAATTAACAGAAAAAGTAAAATTTTAATTTTTAAAAGGTCATTAGTTTTATAACCATTTTTTGGATTTTTATGAAAATTTGAGAAATGTCGCATATTTTATATGGTTATGTTAATATTTCCTGGGAGACAAAAATTTACTAAATTTACAAAAAAATGTATATCCACGGTTTTAAGATAGAAAGGCGTTAAGGCTATTACCTAAATTTGAAAGGAGCTCAAAACGTTGTACGCCCTTATGAAACAGACGGTAGGAGCGATATTTGCAACAAACATTCTAGGTTTAGAACTTGTTTTTTTAAACAACTGGGTGGGTCAAAAAAAACCGGATTTTTTTTTTCATTATAACATTTGAATTATACCATCAATTTTAATGGGACAAACTGCACTTGCCAGAGAATTAATCAGAGATTTAAATAAATATATTTTTTGTGTCCGCCATCTCAAAATGCAAGATGGCGGATGAAATTAAATTTACCCTTCAAAGATTCTCGTTTATTCTTGTGTTGCGAACACGTTTTTATTATTTTTTTAAATCTATAAAAAAACTGCATTCTTGCCACGCACAATAAGGTACGAATTAACAAAATCGGTTCGGTGGTTCTAAAAAAATATATTTTTGTTTCAACCATTGTTTTGAATATTATACGATTGCCAATCAAGTCTGCATTTATTTCCTTATAAATTCATTAATACTGAACCGATTTTAATGAAATAAATAACATCCTGGTCAAAATTGATTGCCTTTTAAAGATTATATGATCAAAATTTACAGCCATCCTAAAATTTAAGATGGCGGACAGAATCATGCTTGATTCTTTAAGATGGCGTGTTTATTCTTGTTTTCTGACAATGTTTTAGATTTTTTAAATCTATGGAAAAGCACTACTTTTGGCCCGCACAAAGTAGTACAAACTGGTAAAATCGGTATGATGGTTCTCAAAAAATCTATTTTTATTTCAGCCATTGTTTAACAGATTATACGATTGCATTGCTAATCCTGCCTGCATTCATTTCCTTATAAACTCATTATTACTGAACCGATCTTAGTGAAATAAAAAAATCATTAGGATGTTTTTTATTTCATTAAAATCGGTTTTTATAAGGAAATAAATACAGACTTGATTGGCAAGGCAATCGTATAATATGCAAAACAATGGTTGAAACAAAAATATATTTTTTTTACCACTGAACTGATTTTGCTGATTCGTACCTTGTTGTGCGTGGCAAGAATGTAGTTTTCATACTAATTTTAAAAAATAATTAAAATATGTTTGCAACAAAAGAATAAACGAGCATCTTTGAAGGGTACATTTTAATTTGGTCTGCCATCTTGGATTTTGAGATGGCGGCAGTTGGCCCACCCGGTATATAAAAATTTTTAAAGGTTTTTTTATTCGAAGGTATCTTAGAATTTGGCGTTTACGCCTTTTTTCAAATTAAAAACGTTATTTTAACTAATAAATAGGAAAACAGGGTTTATGAAAATGTAAGTAAGTAATATTTAACTTTTATTCAAATAAGCTAGGTATATATTTTAAGTTATGTACTTTGTTAACTTTGATAGTTTTTTGAGTTAAATCTTAAAAAATTAATAGAATATTACAGTGATGTAATGTAGATGAGGGGTATAAGGCTCACCTTTTTTTACGACTGAATTATCTTAAGACAAAAGTAGAAGCTAATATTTCTGTGACAATTTCCAATGCTTTATAGAGTTATCCAACTAACCACATGAAAAAAAAAAACACATATAGAAATAATTAAAAAAATATAATATTGTACATTGACATAGAACATATAAATGGCATTGAGCTTTAATATCTGATACATGTCGGTAATAAGACCCTCCAAGATAAACATGTGCCAACGTGCCAACATACTTTAAATAAGGCCCAAAAATAAATCCCATTAACCAGCATTAGAAAATATTTTCTAAAAACTAAGGCATTACATTATAGTAGGTAGTTAGATACATTTCAGTTGATATTTAGTATTTTTAGTTTTTGACATCTCCCTGCCTTATTATCGGGCGGGCCTTACAACAAGACTTATAATGAGAGAGTTTGGAATCGTAAATATTATGGCTGCTTGCATTTCGATTAAATTGCATTGACATAATTTTGCAACGGATTCAGATTCTACGCAAGAAAATACGTACCTTTTATTTCAAACATTTTTTTCTTTTTTTTAAATATATGCCAATCCGTATTTGAAAAACGGACTCCAGGCTTAAATAGGCCACTTCCGGTCGACTCCGAAAGTTAAAAACATCTACCACCAATCGAAAGAGCGTACTCGAGTAATTTTTTTGATCGTTAAAAAAACTTTTTCCTCAAGTTTTCAAAGGGGTTGACGGGTGGTCTGAGACACCATGTATAATAGTCGATTGATTTTATTAAAAACGTTTTATAGAGTACTGGCCAAGTGGAGAAACCACCCAAAAGTGTATATAAATCTGACCTTGTACACTCGCCCACTTTTTTAAAGTTCTCTTATTTTCTCCACACTTGTAAAATATTTTTTTTCGCTTTTTTTACACTTTTTTTTACGCCGCAACACGTCAACTGAGAACTGAATTAAAGTTTTCAAATACACCACTTTGATAGTTGGTACAGGATCGGAATTATATACAATTTTAGGTGGTCCTTTCTTTAATCATTATCTTGTTAAACTGTACAAGTATATTTTTAAAGATCCAACGAAACTGCAAAAGTGACTTTACATGTTAATTAAAAACAAAAGTTTTGAGCGTTAACTAATTTAAAAATATTCCTTAAAGAAATAAAATAAACTTTCAAATTTTGAATGTAAATTTTTCACTTGTATAAATTTTCGACTATCGAAAATATAAAGTTATATGTTCGCTGTCCCAACCCACCAAGTAAAAACTTAATATTTTTTTAATGTCAATTAAAAAAATCTTCACTAGAAAAAAAACAGGAAATGTATTTCAAAAACTCGTACGAGTCCCGTTAAAACCGATTCTTAACAAGTAAAATTTCTAAACGATTCTTTTAACCTTAAAACTTTTAAGTTTATTCTTTTTGCAAAAATTAAGGCTTCTCCTACCTAAAAATCACTTTTTAGCTTTGAAAAAATCACAAAAGTTTAAATATTTAAGAAGCAAGTACACAAACTTTTCACACCCCACCTTATGGAATTAGATAGAAATAGATAGCAGTTGTGTATTTGTGTAAAAAGTATTAACATTGCTTAGAAAAAAAAACCATTTTCAATATGGTTTTTAACTTTTTCAAAGAAAAATCAATAAAAAAAGCATTTTTTACTTAAACCTAAAACGTGTTAAAATACAAAGCCCTACTACCGTACTCAACCCGAATTCCGTCACCCACCTGAATTCCGTCACTATTTAGAAATGTTTTGAATTATTAAGCTAATCCTACAATGGAATTCCAAAAAAATACTTTTATCAGTTCACCTATATATCTTGCAACACTGTGCGCAAACTTCAGCTGTATTGTTTAAAACGAAGCTGCGCGCGAAAAATTCTTTTAGTCGTGCGTCAAGTGTCGAAGCGGAACGTTGCATTTTATTATAAGCCCCTTGCACGTATTCATTTAATCTAAGATCTTAAGTACTTTATTATATTATTACCTAATGTCCGTAGATAAGTTTTTAACCTAAATTTTCTTCCTTTTCTCGATTATTTTTAATAAAAAGGGGGTGGCGGGGTTTGGGTTTCAAAAAACCATCCATCCGACAGGAGAGTCGGAAATCCGAAAGGAGTGACGGAATGCCCAACAAAAACAATGTCTATTCAAATTAGTTTTTTTCATACATCACATTTGATCATATTTTGTAAATCCCAAATTCCGTCACAGGCTTTTTGAGCTATTTTCTCTGAAAATGTGTTTTAAATTCAATGTGTCGGAATTCAGGCTGTGCGGCTATGACGGCTCTCCGATTATTTTATTTTTGTAAAAAATAAGGGTGACGGAGTTCTGGTAGGCAACAAAGTTCAGTTTTTTCCATATCAACAACCATCTAAAGACAAAAAATCTAAGATGATAAAACCTTCAATAAATAAAAAAAATTCAATTTAAAATTCCGTCATATGTTTTTTATACCCAGGTTACGACAATGACGGCTTTCAGGTTGTGATTTTCACGTTTGCTGGATTATGAAGCAGGCTGTTGCCTTTTCATATCTTACGAAAAATACCTACCTATCCAAAATTTTTGCTCCAAATATTCTGTTTAGAAATAAATACCTTACAAGGCTCCACCCCACTTAAAACTATTAATTATCATTTCGAATACCATAGTTATAGGTTAAGCGAAGTTTTAGTTATGTTACAGTCAGACAGATAGACCGACAGATAATCCTAGAAAACAGTTATACTGACACACAGACATATACTACCACAACATTTGGTAATTAGTTTTTTTTGGTTTTTTAAGCAACTCATTTGCAGTGGTAATAAAAATATTTTATTGACGGACCCATTAGACTTTCACGTTTAATGGTATGCATGAAAAACTCCTACAAATATTTGATGAATTTATGTAAGAATTAGCATTAGTTGTATTTGTTATAGATTGTTTTTAGAAACTATTTTATCATATGACGGAATTCAGGTCAAAACTACGTCGGAGTTTAGGTAAGCACTATGACGGAATTAGAAATTTAGGATCTTTAACTTTTTTATTTACTAAAAAAATATAGTTAGATTTAAATTCTCAAGATAGAATACACTGTTTAATCAAATGTCCAAAGTTTCAGCACAAGTAAAAATAATGCAATATATCAACACATAGAACATTGTATATCATCTTAGAAGTCAGTCCATGAATACTAAGGGGCTTAAAGTGACGGAATTTGGGTCGACTACGGTATTACAAAATAATGTGAAAATTACGACCATTAAAGCCACATAAAATGAGCAAAAACTAACAAACCTGGGGCTTCCACTTATCTAATCTTAGAACTATTTAAATGAGCAGAAATTAAAACAAAATAAATGGATCCATGAGAGATCTGATACCTTCCTAGTCTATCAGCACACTTCAAGTGAAGCTATGATAATCAGCCTTGAAAACAGTTTTTTGTAAATATCTCAGAAACTAAAGCTCCTACGAAGTCTTTGGTTATAACACAAATTATTGAGCTAAATGCAGTCTACTATACTCCTCATATTGATGCGATGCTCCGTTAAAAAGTTAGCATTTTTTAAATTGTTTAATTGTCAAAAACCTGTCATTAGCATTAATGGATTTTGACCAAAATCTAATACGCTCGTTAGAGTGTCGAACATTATAATAACTGAAAATTTTATGAAAATCGGGTCAGCGGTTTAGGAGCTATCGTGTTACGGACAGAAAAAAAAATACACATACACACACACACAGACAGACATCACGACGATATTGCTAGGGTAAGTAAGGGTAAAACTATTACTTTGAACACAAAATCCTAACTATGCGGTGGGGTTTAATATTGGCTTCGGTATTTTTATTTTTGTCTGTTTCTTTGGCTTTGCTTCAAGTCTTTTTGATTCCAAAACTAAACTTCTGTAAATTTTCATTTTTACTAAGGTATTTAAAATAATATCAAAATGATTGGGACAATGTTCAAACCAAAGTTTGGGACAATGTACAGCAAAAAGTTTTGACAAGTGCACTTTGATATTTTTTGATTAAAATGCCTGAATTTCCACATTTTTGCTTCCACTGATCACACCTACTTTTGTCTTTTATAGGGAATTCAAAAAATGAAAGTTCTCTGTTTTTAACCACATGGTTTAAACAGTTCCAATATGAACATGTTTGGGTCGATATTTTGAGGCAATTAGCGTGCTAGAAGGAAAAAGCTCAATTCTAATTGAGTAAACTGTTCACGCAATGATCCCGTGTCAACTCGCTAGACATGCATTGTTTCGCGACACACGCCCGCTCTTCCTATAATTTTATTGGCTTGAGAAAGTTAGGGTGACCATACGGGCTACTTTGTTATCAGCCCAGTATAGCGTCTATCTTGTCGAAGACGCGACGCAACGTCGTCTTATAATTTGGCGTACATATAGGGGCACTTCCGGGGCATTGCGGGGGTCTTGTCTGGGCATTTCCCGCGCCTTGCGGGAATTGCCTGGGCTTTTCCGATCCATTGCTGGGTAGGTCGTCAAAAATTCTTTAAATTGACTTTTTTTGGGTTGTCAAAAATGTTTTTCACCAAAATTAGTGGACTTCGAGGGCATCGCCTGGGCATTTATTGGATGTTTCAATGCCTTTTAACGTACAAAAGTTAGCACCGATGGAGCCCTCGGACAGGACAACCAGCCGGGCCATTTTGCAAAAGAATAATGCGAAAAATAAAGAAGCTTAGCAATATACGTTCAACTTTATATACACCCAACAAGTTTTCGTAGCTACACAGGTAAAAATGGTCTCGTTTCTCTCGTATTTTTTCGTGGGTAGCTCGAAAGCTTATTCTAACGGGGGTCCAAGATCTGATGGATCTATTAAGTGTTGAGAGTTAATTGTTTCGCCCTTATAGAAAAAAAAATTGCAAAGAAATGGCGTAGCGAAAATTTTATAACACATGGCACCGCGAAAAAACATTTTGGTAAAAACTGAAAAACTTGATGCCGCAAGCGAAAATTATAAAAAAATTTTAAAATCTTCGGTAAAAATGGTATCAATTGTTAACATTTTGGTTAGTTTTGACTATTTTTGCCACCACAGTTGGAAATTTTTAAATCAATAATTAATAAGAAAAACAATTTTTAGTTTTTGCTCGATATTTTGAAAACATTTGTAGATATTTTTATTTTTAACAGAGCATTTCACTGGCCTTGGAATGACGCTAATTTTCTCCTAGTTAACAAGACCCCCTGTAGTTACTTTTATGTGAGACGCACGCTATATAAGTAGGTATGTTAGAGTTTAAGGAAGTATGTTTATTGTGGTAATTAATATGTACTGCATGACAGTTTTTATTTTATCTTTTCTCTGAAAACTTCCTCCGAGTAAAAAACTTTATTTTGATCGGTCTAAAATTAATGTGGTGAGATTTAGTAAAATGCCATGATTTTTTGCAATAAAATAAATATATATTTTTTTTTCAGTTAAACGATTTTATTATAAAATTTCACAAAAAAAATAAAAATAATTTGCTAGATTACTACTGTCTAGATGTACCAATGGCGTTACTGGTACATTAGATATTTTTAAAATCGTGGCGCGATTATTAAAGATCAAATTGAGATGTATACGAGCCACATTTTTATCCCGAACGTAGAATTGATGGGTGTCAATATCTTTAATAATTTACCCCGACTTTGCAATGAACTTAAAAATATATAATGTGTCAACAGAAATCTTGTAAGGTATTTTTTACTTTTTAGTACAATTTTCGAAAAAAATCGTTTAACTAAAAATATAGATTTATATTATTTTGAAAAAAATTTTTTTATGAAAAAAACAGAAGTATGCAAAATGTATAATTATGGCTTTCACTGCCTTTCCATTTCTAGTAGTGCCTCATGATTACAAGGTTTCTTTTCTGTCAATTTTATACAATCCCATTCCTCAATCCTTAGTTTATCATGCGATACCTCCGTTTCTTTCATAAAATAGTATTGTCAGCAGAACAAAACACAAATCTGAAAACCGCATGTTCGTATTTATTTAAATATCAAAGGTCAGAATTTACCTCTTTACACTTCTCACCAACCAGTTTATTCCGTTTTTTTGTCATAAAATTATATTGTCACCAGAACAAATCATAAATCTGAAAACGGCATGTTTTTATTTGTATTTTTACAAAGTTCTAAATTTACCCCCTTTACAGCCCTTACCCCTTACCACCTCCTACTTCCGGTTTTTGTTCATAAAATTGTATTGTCACCCGATCAAATCATACATCTGAAAACCGCATGTTTGTATCTGTTTTGGTTTCAAAGTTCTGAATTGCCCTCCCTTACACCCGTCACCTACCTCCGTATTTCCGATATTTTTAAATAAAATTGTATTATCATTACACCAAATCATAAATCTGAAAACCGCATGGTCATATCTGATTTGGTTTCAAAGTTATGGATTTATCCCTTTTACACCCCTTAACCACCTTCTACCACCCATCTGTTTTCATAGTATTGTATCGTCATCGGACCTACACTACTTTGCTAAATTTCATTAAAATCGGTTCACGGGAAGTGTGTCAAAAATAAATCGCTAGATTTGATGACAGACATCGCCAGGCTCTGTGAAGTTAATAAAAATCGTTTAAAACATGGTCACCTTATTAGTGAATCTGAACAGGAGCCTTGCATGCCTCCGCCACTGACGAAACGTGGCGCGAAAGCCGAGTTCTCATTGTGAATTCAAACTCGCAAAGAAACGATCGCAGAGCCCTCTTCTTCTGGCAAAGTTTAACTGGGCTCGCGATTGAGCGATTTGGCGAAGGTTCTTTAGATGTTATATGTTCTCTGATATGGCACAAAGTTTTGAAATTTACCTTTCCAGTCTTTGAATTGGCATAGGTAGTTACACTTTTGTTACATTTCCAACCTCTATTTATCATGTGCTTACTAAAAGCAACAAATTTTTTTTTTAAGTGACATGTCTTTGAGTTGTTTTTATCTGTGCATTTTTCATGTCAACCTAGAGTCAGCATCCCTTTATCTAGAGAAAATGAGATTTTTATCTTAATTTTATATTAATATTGCATATTTACTTTTTAATATATCTGGTTAAGAAATATGTTTATTTCATGTTGAAGTCACAAACGTGTAACTGCGTATGGCAAGGACAATATTGGAGTGGCTTTTATGAGATAAAAGTTGTTTCCAAAAACATTCAACTAAAGGTAGACCCCGTATAGAAATCCTAAACTTCATCAGACACAAAAAGTATTATACTGGGGATTTCTTTCAAATTCGCAACAATGTTGCCAGTACTTTTATAACTTGTAATTTTGATGTAGGTACATAAGTAAAATGGTAACAAATAAAAATCAAAAAAATATTTTGTTTTTGAATTCGGCTTACGTTTTGGATTGCTATACATGTATCTATAATAGAATATGTTTACCATCCTATGTGAGAAAAGGATTGTTTTCATTGATTTTTTTTTGAGATCTTATCATTAATAATTTAACAATTTAATTCTAGGTTGTAAGTATAACCTCTAGATATGTATGTATGCATGTCTGTCTGTGTGCCTATATGCACATATGTATACAAATGTTTGAAAAAAAGTTTTTTTTTTAAGTTAGAATATGTTATCCAATAATCAATCGGTAAATTTTTGTTTACATAGGTACCTAAACTTAACAAAAATCATAAAACATTTGCTTTTAAGTCCCTGTTGTTATAGATCTATGTGGCGGTTTAAATCCTTATCTATTTTGAATTAAAAGGAAAGTATAAATTAGAAATAATCAGCTAAAGTTGGTTTTTTTCGAAGATTGTTGATTGTCGATTTTTATAGAACGTACAACGATTAGCAACTTGAGCTTGTTTTTTGCAGGAACACAAAAAAACTAGCGGCGATATCCTGTAATGCAAACCATTTTTTTAAACTGCACATGCGCACCTCTCTCTTTCTGATCACATAAAATTATCTTCCTCTAACTTCACACATGCTCGACCACAGCTGAGAGGGAGATATTTTATGTGAGAAGAAAAAGTACGGTAGCGAATGCGCAGTTTAAAATATTGATTTGGTTTTCGGTTTTCTGAAAAAAAACGGGACTCCATTTAAGTGTGAGAAACGTTCAACTGAAAGTAAGTTTAATTAAATTTCTTTGGTGTGAGGTTCATAAATAGTTTATTAGTTTTGTCCTCCTAGGTGGTATTTAAAAAGTTATTAAAACCAGATGACTAAACTGCACTTTTAACTATTAATTATTGTTCTCACTACAAATGTTTTCGGTATAAAAATAACTCTTGCTTTTAGTCCAAATAAATTTAAGTTAAATGTTTGATCACGAAAGTTAAAAAAACCTTTTCTTTATATAATAATAATAATAATAATAATATATATATATATATATATATATATATATATATATATATATATATAAATTAGTCTACAACCCTCTCCTGGGCAACTCTGGAAAAAAAAGCGTTATGATTTGATTTTACGCGAAAATGGAACGTCGCAGAGAAAACCTTTGTTGACAAAAAAAATTGTGTGTGCTTAAGACCACATGGCAGAAGTGTAAACTTTAACAAGGCGAAATTATTAATACTGGCCTTCATCTGCATCATCATATTGCTCGCTGAATGTTCTTCTCACAGTTAGTCGACTCGAGCCGACTTCACCCGAATGAGCGTTACATAGCCGAGTCTGACGGCTCAGTTCAATTCAGTCCCCACAAAAACTACTAAACGCGCCTAAAGAAGTTTACACTTCAAAAATTCCTTTACAATTTTTCTTAAAGGTTATAGCTCTAGACTTACATGTATAGAAGATAGAGGGCACCAAAATTGACAAAAATCAGTTTTTTGCATTTTATGCAAAAACGGTAAGTCGTAGAGAAGAATTTTATTTAAGAGAAATATTACCCATGCGAGTCTTTACAATCAATCTCCATAGTCTATAGGTCTACAACGACATGTTTAGAAGGTAGATGGCACGTTATTTGTCAAAAATTGTGTTTTTTTTAGTCGTAGAAAGAAACTTTATAAACATAAAATGTTAAAGGACACAAGTTTCTACATTATTTCCTTTTGGGCCACATGTTTACAACTACGTGTAGAACATATAGGGCGCCAAATTTGCAAAAATTATTATTTTATTTTATGCAAAAACGGTAGGTCCTAGAAAAACACATTATAGACAAGAAATCTCCAGGACGCCATTCTCTACAATTCACCTATGTGAGTCACAGCTCTATGACTTATGGTTTTTGCGTAAAACGCAAAAAAGTATATAATAGGCATTTTCGGCACCCTCTGTCTTCAACACATGTGGTTGTAGAGCTGTAAATTGTCATTGTCGCATTGTAGAGAATTGTGTCTTGATCATTTTATGTCAATAAAGTTTTTTTTATGACTTACCGTTTCTGCATAAATTGCAAAAAACATAATTTTTTCAAATTTTCTTCTAAACGTGTGGTTGTAGACCTATAGACTATGGAGACCGATTGTAGGGAATCCTATGGGTAATATTTCTCATACATTAAATTTTGCCCTACGACTTATCGTTCTCGAGTAAAATGCAAAAAACTGATTTTTGTTCGCTATTTTTCAGAAAAAAAATTAATAGCGGCAACCATGTAGACCAAACGTCACCCTTGCATCATTTATTGTTGCCTTTGAGAGGTTATCCGAATAAACATGCGTTTTCGTTGTTTTTTTGCAAGATTTATCAGGAAATTAAGATTTTTTTTATTAAATAACTTTAAAAATGCCTAAGAAGTGCATTCTGTGTGACAAAAGTGAAGAGAAGTGGCTGGATTTATCATTTCACCGGTAAGTTTGAATCTCTTCCAGAAACCGTCATATTGTTTACGATTTGGTAAGACAGTGGCGTGGTTTATAACTTTTTTTACAAAATATTAGTGATTTATTTTACAAAGAAGTTTTAAGAAACATTATTTATTGTTGCAAATTCCCTTATTTTCCCACCTCTAGTGTTTGGGTTTTTTTGGAAAAGTTTCTTAATTTATTCTGGCAATAATATATAACTCTAAAAAATATATTTCTTATGTAAACAACCATTTTCACTCTGTAATGTTATGTTATGTCATGCTACTGTACAGTTATTAAACATTTTAAAAATATTCAAATTTATGAGTTTACTAGATTCCCCACTGATCCAAACAAGAGAGAGCTTTGGAGGAAGATTATTGGCCTTAATAATGAAAAAATTCTGTCAAAATGGGCATTCTTTGTTCTGACCACTTTAATCCTCAGTATGTTTGTTTAGCACCTAGTAGGCACTATCTTGTACGAAATGCCTTGCCCAAGGTCAGGTGTTAAAGACTAGTTCAAATTAAGAAAACTACTTACTACTAGTGGTTAGTAGTTAAATATTCAACTATCTCTTTTTATTATAAAGTATACATAATATATTATCACTGGTTGTTTTTGATGTTCGATCATCATATAATGATGTAAAAAAGTAGTTAGAATTAACAAATATAACTATAAGAAGAAAAAAGGTAGTACCTACTTTTACACAGAAAAAAAAGACTTTTAACTTCCTTTTCACTTACTTACTGCATAGTCCCTGGTGATTAATTAAAAGAGAGCCTTGAGTCAAATGGATTAAAATATTGTTCTTAATTCTTATATTTGCCAAATTTAATAATGTTTGTATATATAGGGTGTCCCATAACTTAGGGGCCATAGGCCAACAAGTGATAGAGGAGGTCATGTCTGATCAAAAACTTGTTGTTGGCAATTTTTTTAACTTTTGTGATAATAACTTTTTAAAAAAACGCAGTAAAAATATGAAATTGGGTAGTCTTGTATTAGAACAAAAGCAGTAAATTGAAATTAATTTAAAAAAATTAATTTGAAAAAAGTTAGTCAGTCAATTTTTTTAGAAAATACTATTTTTTTGGTATGAACTTTTATGAATGCCATATTAAATGCAATGTTTTTTAAATATTTTTTGTTAATAAAAAGTCTCTAGCGATACATAATAATGAAATATTATTGATACTTTTTAAAAGAGAAAGCAAAAATTAATTTAAAAAAAATTATTATTTTTTATACATTTTCGAGGTTATTTTGACAGCCCGTACCTCCTCCACTTGTAATATTATCAAAAAAGGAGTACCACATTTTTTAATCACAATTAGCTGAGTATTCAGCTGGCTGTGACAGATTTTTTTTGTATAACCCGTTTTCACCCACTCCTCTTTAAAAATCCTATATCTTAAAAACAGATGAATGTTGACCCCATGTTATATAAACTTTTTTCTTGGAAATAACCTCCTCTATCACCTGCTGCACTATGGCGCCTAGGTTATGCGACACCCTGTATAATAATCACTTAATTATAAATAATATTTTTTCATTTTTATTTTATTTGGCAAATAAAAATTAAATAGATTTTTTTATGGAAATCAAAAGTATTTTGTTGATAAAACTGAATAAGTCATATTATTTAACATTTGCAAATGTAAAAAAACACAGACTCATACCAAATATTTTCTAAAAAAACTAATTGCTAGAGTTTAATAAACAAATGAATGGATTTTGGTAAAATAAACCAATGAGTGCTTTTTATTTCGAGGCAAGAGTTTTGCTGATAAAATATAACAAAAAATCTATATTATAAATATAGGCTGTCCCATTTTTATCATTTGGGTGGTTTCGGGAACTTCTAGAGAAGATTGAAGAAAAAACGACTACACCTTAGTGTGCTTTAATTTGAAGAGAATAATGATGGTAAACATCGCATATCAATATTATAAACATAGAAACCGAAAACACCCAAAAGTGTTGAAAATGCACCCTGTACACTAGGGGATCAAATAGACTCTTTAAATCCTGATGCAAAAATTTTGATAAATATCTCAAGGTCTGAGTATATAATTCGGAGTTTTTGACTTTTTTTAACAGAACAAATCTACTTACTGTAAAAAATTTACTAAGAGCAATGTATTACCAAGGTGAAAGAGTAAAAAGCTAAAAAAACACCTTTGACAATTTGAAATAAAAAGAAACACTTTTACCTGTGTTTTAAATTTTAGGGATTAAAGTAACACTTTTCTATATCCAGAAAAAATAATATAAAGTAGATTTCTTATCTTTAGGGAAAAATAATAAAAATCAAAACTACGGATATTACCAGCTGTAAATAAGTTATTGATTTCTAATATTATAAATCGATAAAAAAATTAATTCTGTAAAAATAGAATGGCTGTCAAAGCTGTACCGGTAATATTTTACACTTATTTAAATTTTATAATTTTGGGTGCAAAAATTTTATAGGAAAATGTCTATAATATATTTATTTTAATTTCAACAAAATCTGCACGCCCATGGTTTTTTCCTCGATTTCTCTTTTATACCTCTTACAGTGTTGCCTGCGAGGATTCGGCGAAATTTTCTGAGATTTCATGCATGATGAATGAATTTGCGTATTAAATAATGGGGATGCGTCTTCTAGGGTTCCTTGAATTTCTTTGGTTGTTTCATACAATTTTTGATTTCTGAAAATTGTTTCTCAATATTATTGAACCTTTCAGCCGTATTTCTTTCCAAATCTCGAAGATCTTCGTTCGTTATTTCTACAGAAATCATATGATCTTCTACTGGCGATTTTTGTGTCTTCCTTGATTTGTTTCGAGTTAGCATCTTTTTCTGGTAGCTGAGTGGCTATAAAATATACTTGATAATGATATTTTGCCCCGCCTGCGCCATGTTACGATATAAAATAGATGATGACTAAGTCAAACTCAAAATAAATATAAACAACAAAATACAAGGTCGATTGTATTAGAGACCCTGTATGTATGACATATTTTTAAAAAAGAGAGACGCGACATACCCATCAAAGTCACTGAAATTAACATTTTTGGTTATGTTATTTTCTTGCCAAGTTCAATAGGGCTGTCTAACAAAACATATGATCAAATCCAAGATGTCTTCCATAGGACAAACAAACCGATATCCCATAAGCCGTAATGTTAACAAAAATGTAAATTTTACAAAAACGACAAGAGCTTTAGTCTCAAAAATTAATCAGTTTTAAGAGTAGATCCTTTGTGCATATGGGAAAAATGCGTTTTTCTTAAAAATATTAAACTAAAGCGAGAAAATCTGAAATAAAAGGGACCATGTTTTCTTCAAAAAAGTAGGTTATGTTTTTGTTTATTTTGTTTTTTTTTTAACTTTTTTTCTAGTTTTTTCACTTATTTTGAATTATTACATGGGCGCACCAAGGGGGCGGGGGGCTAGGGGCCCGGACCCCCCAAACCACATATTTTTTTAGATATTTTCCATATATTTCATGAATAAACAGAAAAAATAGCATAAAGTACATCATGAGACCTCTGGGGCCCCCCAAAGGTATCGGGCCCCCAAAGGTTTTTGAAGTTTTTTGACCAATGAATCAATGAACTATCAGCCCAAGGTAGGGGAAAGTAGTTCTATTCAAAGAGCTCACTTCAAGGCTCACTTAACAGGGACGAAATTGAAATAGACTATTCTCATCAGATTCAGGTTTTCTATTAGGATCTTTTGTTGTACTTGACTAAACCTTTTGCTAAGTAATAGGCCTTCTATAGCGTTAAACTGTGAAAAATATTTTACTATGATTTTTAGGTTTAGACAAAGTTTGTTTTAACCCTCCAGTAGTGACATGAAAAAGAGGCACAACTTATAGGTAGGTCAGTCCAACAGATCAATATGCACATATGAGTTCCAACCGAGGTTGGTCAACTAATAAGTACTTTACAAAATATGTTTATTTAAAAAAATATAAGTAAACATTATATAAAAAAAACTTGCAAAATTCAAATACAGTTTTTTCTTGTCATTGGCCTCACACACCGTACATCACCATATGATTTTCCATGAACTATAATACATAGGGCTTAAGTACGGTCAAACCTAAGGTTCATCAGCTCACAACAGTAAGTACTGTTCAAATTTTACAACAGTACAATATTCGCTGTTGTATTACTACTGTTACTATTACTTTTATCACTGTTTTTTTGTAACAATATTTGCTCAATTATGTATCTAAAAGTTTATGCAAATAAACATATACTCTACTCTACAATTGGGCGTAACAGCATATGACCCATTAGGAGTATTAGAACCCAAGTTTTTTTGAGAGAAATTGAAAAAAATATCTGAGAGAACTTATTTGTTTTTCTTGTGGTCATCAAAGTCAACAAAGATTACTTTTTTATCCATCTATTATTAATGATGCCATAAAAATTTTTTTTTGGTAATAAGCTCAGAACAGTACCGAAGGAATTTCACAACAGGACTTGTAGTAGGTCCAGTCAGATACTATACAAATTTTACGGTGGACAAGTTTTAGGTGTCAAAAAGCATGGAAATAAAGGAAAATTTGCACCAAAATAGTTTAAGATAAAAAGAGGTTGTTTGAGTTAGGGAGACTGTCAAATTCACCAGTTTATTCTAAACTGTTTTGAGGTCTGTAAAATAAATATTTATTAAAGAAAAAGAAACTTTGATGATACAGGACTTCACTCGACACTATACAGGACGCTACACTACCATAAGTTTATTTAAGGTTCTGTAGGATGGTGTACAAATTTGGTTCAGCTCATTATTCACACTTTAACCTCATATTGTTTTCCTTTTCTTTCTTCTATGGACTCTTTTTTCAACCATCATTTTTAAAATTTTTCCACCGTTTTGAAACAATAATCCATTCAGGAGAGACCCAGTCATGATCATTGCTGTATTCTAGTTTTGAAAGTTGCTTGCCTAGAATAGTAAAAAAATCATAGTGAAATATTTCTTACAGTTTAACACAATTCTATGTTACACTTCTGCAAAAAGTCCACTCAAGCACAAAAAAAGATCCCAATAGAAAATGTTGCCAAAATGGCAGTTACACATTTATCCAAAACAAACCTGACAAAAAACTTTCGAATATTTCAATTTATCCTCTGTTAAGTCAGGTAATAGAGCACTTATCCACTTTCTTTTCCCTTCTTTGAGCTGATACCTAGTTCATTTAAATCAAGATGATTTTTTAAGGTCAAAATACTTGGCATTCCATCAAAACTAACATTATCAAGCCCTCCCCAGCTGCCACAATTCATAACAGCACAGAAACTAATAATAATGATTCAAACTGAGTAAAAAACTGGAAAAAAATTTAAAAAAAAACAGAAGTAAATAAAAACATAACCTGACTTTTGAACAAAACATGGTCCGTTTTATTTGAGATTTACTGGCTTCAATTGATTTTTTTTAAGAAAAACCCATTTTTCCCATGTGTACAAAGGTTCAATACTTAAAACAGCATCTTTGTTGTAAATTAAATCGTTTCACTTTTTTTTAAAATTACGTTTTTGTTAACATTGCGGCTTATGGGAAAACGCTTTGTTTGTCCTATCGCGACCATCTTGGATCGAAAAACAGCTGATCGTGACAGTTCGTTAGACAAGCTAATGGCGTTCCACTAAAATAATTTAAATTGTCAGCGGTAAGTGACATCAATCATCATGCAACATGTAAACAAACACATTTGTCCGCACATAATATCGAAACTACAAAATATCGAAACTAGAAAATATCGAATAACAAAATATCGAAACTACAAAATATCGAAAATACAAAATATCAAAATATCGAAACAACAAAATATCGAAAACACAAAATAGCGCATAACAGAATATCGAAAATACAAAATATCGAAAATACAAAATATTGAAACAACAAAATATCGAAAATACAAAACAACAAAATATCGAAAATAAAAAACAGAAAATTTCGGAACCTTCACCTAACCTGACCTGACCTGAACGTAACCTAATCTGATATAACCACACGAAAATAGATAGTTTCAAAAACCTTGTTAAAAACAAAGTCATATTTTCTATGTGCACCATGTTATTAATAAAAGTGTAACATATTGACAACCTTGCTTAATAACTGCCCCGGCACAAGAGAGCAATGAACCCACAGTTTCAAAATGTTATAGCATCTCAGGTAGTTGCGCCAGTCCGCTTTAAGATTTTGTCAGGGCAGTTGCTTATATTTTTTATGCATCGTTCTTTTTAAAATAAATACAGTCCACCAAATATCAAGTATTTTATTTCATCTATACTAGCGTCCTTCAAGAAAGTGTATAGAACCAACCTAACCTAACGAAACCTAACGAAATCTAACCGAACCGAACCGAATCAAACCAAAGCAAACTAAACCAACATTTTTTTTCAAAAAAAAAACTTTCCGGAGTTCTTTCCCGGGATCCTAGAAGGTGTGAATTCGAACCGAACCGAACCGGACCGAACTGAACCGAACCGAACCGAACGTAACCGTACCGAACCTATCCAAACCTAACCATAGGTTTCCAAACCTAATTAGCAGTGTTGTAGTTCAGTGTGGTCAGGTTAGGTTTGATTCGGTTTGGTTTGGTTCGGTTCGGTACGGTTCGGTTCGATTCGTATTCACACCCTCTAGGATCCCGGGAAAGAAGTCAGGAAAGTTTTTTTTTAACAAAATTGTTGGTTCAGTTTGCTTTGGTTCGGTTCAGTTCGATTCGGTTCGTTTCGGCTAGATTTGATTAGGTTTTGTCAGGTTAGATTTTTGAAACTTTCTCTTTTTATGAGGTTAGGCCAGATTAGGATTATAGGATATTTTGAATTTCCGATATTTTGTATTTTCGATATTTTGTAATTTCGATATTTTGTAGTTTCGATATTTTGTG
The DNA here is from genome assembly GCA_963576565.1 of Aspidapion aeneum. Classification (NCBI taxonomy): domain Eukaryota; kingdom Metazoa; phylum Arthropoda; class Insecta; order Coleoptera; family Brentidae; genus Aspidapion; species Aspidapion aeneum. Next base: position 173,155,738 of record OY755038.1, on the reverse strand, counting down.
GTTTCGATATTTTGTAGTTTTGATATTTTGTAATTCGATAAAATGTTTCGATATTTTGTGGTTTCGATATTGTGTAGTTTCGATATTTTGTATGTTTTCGATATTTTGTATTTTCGGTATTTTGTATTTTCGATATCTTGTGTTTCGATATTTTTTCGCCCTTCCTGTATAGGTTTTCTTAAAAATCGTTTATTTTTATTTTCCGACGCTTATGAATTAACAAGGACAGAAGGTGCGTCTCTCTCTCTAAACATCGCTCGAGAAAGAAAAATAAGAAAAAAGTTTTTAAATGGAAGTTTTTTGAAAATTTATGTGTGGTCTTCCGTAGTTCAATGCTTAGAATGTTTGCGTACAGAGCAAGAGGTTCCGGGTTCGAGTCCCGGTCGAAGACAGTGTAACGGTTTTTTGTTACAAACTAAAATGCTCTCGGTAGCTCAGTTGGGACTGAGGTCGTGGTGTTCACCTCAAAAAAAAACTCAACAATATTCATGCGAAATAAATTAACTTTATTTTGCCTAAAGGGCGCCAATACAAGTTTTAAAAGTAAAATAGAAAGGATGTATCGGGATCTTAGTGAACCTTGTATTATTCACTAAGTATTAATAAAGATGGTGAATGTTTGATTAAAACGCAAAAGGTTTTAAAAGAAATAGTCTCTAATTTTTTTTTGCAAGAAGGAAATTTACAAAAAAAATAAATATATAAGGATCTTTTAACCTAAATACTTAATTATATAGCTATCGATTAAAAATATTATTTTATATCCTTGTTTCTTATCACAGAATGTTCGTTACTATTTATTTTTATTATCTCAAGAATGTAATTTAATTTCTATTTATAAAGAGTTGGTTTTTTATTTCAATAAAAGAATTTATCTTATTATTTTATGTTAATAAAAAGTAAGAAAATACACGGATGACGAAATTAAGCCACAACAAAAAAATTATCGAAGTACTTAAAAAAAAGTATGTACCAATTTGGCTAAAAACCAAAAAAAAAATATAATATATTTTTGGGACCTAAGAAAAATTAATACCTTGGGAGGGTAAATCCGCATCTACTCAACAAGGGTGCATTGTTGCCAGATCTTAACAAGGGCAATAAATAGGTTTACCAAAAATATTAACAAATAATAACCAGAAATATATCACAGTTAAATAAAATGGTTAGTAAAAATAAGTATTAAATCTTATCTGCCAAATCCCACGCTGGAGGTTGAGTCCTCAAAAGATTTGAGTAGGTAGTGTGGTCGGTACTTCAACAAAACAGATTTCAAAACGGGACAGCAAAACAAAAAGAAAGCAGTAACATCGGCTATTACAACATGGCTTTTACTTCAGTAAACAATTACGGGCTTCTGCTCAAAGTATGTGTGATGTACGGGCTTCAAAACATATACGGATCCCCGAAAGCGAGCTCCATAAAATGGCCTAAAAAGGTCATTGTTGTCTTAGAAGTGCGTTTAAGTTTAATCAATTTTCAGAATAGTATTTTTTGTTTCTTAAGTTTAATCAATTTTCAGAATAGTATTTTAAGTTTCTATAGAATTAAAAGTTTATGTTTTCAGCAAAAAGTCTAATACAAAAATTAGGCAAACTCACCAGTAATGAACAATGGTCCACCTTTTTAATCACACCAGCATTTTTCACGAAACTAACTCTGTTACAAAACACTGTACAATTTCTGTAAGTTTTACAACATTTTGAGTAGCAGTAATGCTTGGTTAAAATAAGTTTTTAATAGATTTTATTAGCACATATAATAACGGTGTTAAAATGCTCTCTGAAACACGCAAAAATCCTGCGATAAACCGAGTACAATCTATAGCAAAAACTAAGGTAATTCGGTTACCATATAGAAGTTAAACTGCATCAAGAATCCGCATGTAACTGACTCTCTCGGCTACGTGCATTTGAAAAGAGACGGCGGGTTTCCCTGACCGAACAAAGCAGCTTGGATTAGTCTGAATACAGCGACTCTAAACAACGCTTGTTGAAACAAATTTTATCACGAAGTACCGTGGTCCAGTCAAAGAAGATATATCAACAAGAAGCGAAATACTGTCACTCAAAGCATTGTTTATATGGGAAACAAATATGTGACGTCACGCTTGGACCAAATGACACTAATGCAGTTATATTACACTGAGAAAAATTTTGTGTAACTGTGGTTTGTGGTGCATTTTTATTACACGAAGAAAAAAATCAAATTAAGAGTCGGAAAATGTTTTGGGGTCAGCCGCGGCTCGTGCCGGTGGCGAGCTGAAGACGCACATTATAAATACCGGTATAAACCTTATTCTCTTTTAAAACTCGTTACATCCTAGAAGTCATAGAACATGCTAGACCAGTTGAAAGGGACAACAAATATATTTATAGGCCAAAGTGAAACATGCATCCCTGTATATAGGACGTGGTTCCATTATACAAATAAACAAATAAGGTTACCATGTAAACAAATCAAATTACAGGGATTCCTGACAATATTTGTGTTAGTAAAGTTTTGAATTTTTTTTTTCTTTTTTCGTGTAAAACAAACAGTGTAATAGTACTGCATTACTTTCATTCAGGTTTTGTCGCTTCTTGTTGATATATTTTCTTTGCTCCAGTGGACAAGGCGACAAAGGAACACCCACACCAAGCAGACACCGAAGGATCGCTCCATCGACGATACTGTTGTTTTTTTTTATGTGGGTAATTCTTTGATTTATTTTTAGTTGTACAGGGTCTTACAAGTATTTTAATTTTTTTTTGTTAAAAACGTTACTTGCTATCAGGGTTAATAAAAAAATCGTTACACCAGAAAAACATTTTTCTTATTTTTCTTTCTTTAATTTCACTTGTTGTTTATAGTTTTAGGTCCTTGCATTATTTGCAACTTGATATTTCATAATTATATTGGCAATCGCCCATTGCGATCAGAAATTTTAACACACGAAAGGGTGATCTCATGGTTTTAGACGTTGATTCTTTACATCTAATTTGAGTTATCATACCTTTCACCGTGGGAAAGAAAAAAACATAGAGATCAGTTGGATGGCTTGGTCGAGTTAATACCCTGAGAATTTCTCATTCTTCTATTGAGACACCGCGCACCTGCATAAATGGAAGTCTTCCGAAAATTTATGTGTGGTCTTCGGTAGTTCAATGCTTAGAAAGTTTGCGTACAGAGCAAGAGGTTCCGGGTTCGAGTCCCGGCCGAAGACAGAAAAACTTATTTCTTATTTTTCTTTCTTTAATTTCACTTGTTGCCTATATCTTATTGTTTAATAATTTTCTCTTTGATTAGCTCTTGCATTATGAGTATGTTAAGTTTTTAGTACAAGTTGTGGGTGTTTTTTACATAAAATTTCACCTGATTTTTAAAATAGGAATATTAATGATAAAACTGAGTAATTAATAAATAAACCTTTTAATGGAAATCTAAAGTGTTTATTAAATACACTACTTATCAAAAAAATTTGTACACCTGCAATATAAAAACCCATGATAGGTGTACAATTTTTTTTGAAAAGCAGTATATATATTTTAAAGCATATTTTTGAAGTAAAAAAGTTTATTACACATAATTAAAACAATTTTCATTAAAAAATATGCATCTTTTTCCGTGAAGTTGGTTAGATGGAAAGCCCTGATTTACCAAATATATTTTATCAGAAGTTCTTATACTACATTTTTGTTTCAGTTTTTTGATACGATGGATTCTACAACCAATTATTCCCACATCGACATGGGAATCCCGGACTCGCACGAAGCGATGAATTACCGCCACGAAATAGCCAACAGACAAACACGAGAGAAACGAAGTTTCGAATTTCTTCTGGGACTTGTTAACAACAACTCCAAATTTGAAGTTATTACGTCGGAGCCAGATAATGAAGTCCGACAAGAGAAAAAAGAGGTGACAAATATGCATATATTTTAATCGTATTATTCGAAAAATTCATAAATTTATTTGTATTTACAATTTTAATAAGGGAAACATTAAACATCTTGGAGATACATTCCAAGTAATACAAGGTATTGCTTAACAGCTGCCCCAACATTGGGGCAACAAATACAGCTAGAAATATTGCTTAGGCTATATGTTGTCCTAATATTTTTAAAATATTTTTGAAAGCTTGGGGCACTGATGGAAGGATAAGGGCAAATGCAGTGGCGGCTCGTAAGGTAGTGCCACGGAGCCAAAAACACGTTATTTTTAATTTTTAAATCATCTTTATTCGTTTTTATTTAATTTTATGCATTTCTTTTTCATTTATTTATATTATATGAAATTCCGTAGCCCTGCGCAATGCAGTTGTTCACACTCCGACTTAATGCGACGGCGACGCGATGAATGGGCCACTGTTACCCAAGGCAGCGTCGAACGAGCCTATATGAGCAACAGTGATAGGGTCAATGTTGGGCATTTTAGCGTTTTAAATAGAAAAAGTCAAAGAAATTTTGTGCCTGGTGCAGGCCATTAGTTAGTCGTATTACTCGGATTGTTTTTGTGCGTGAAGTATGGATGTTTTATTTTACGCCCTTTGCAATACATTTCAATTATTTCATGGATAAGTTTCTTAAAAAAAAATAGAATTAGAAACCTCAACCATAGTAGTATTTGATTTGAAAACGTCCACCGCTCAAGTAACATTATTACCACTCAAGGTTTTATTAATTTGGTTCCAAGGTTATTTAGAGGGTGCTGTTATGGCTTTTAGGATCAATTTGGCTACAAAAAGGTAATTGATATTGCCAATTACCTAAAGAGGTGTTATACAACCAAAAAGTGTTCTTCTGTTCCTTTTAGATGCTTTTGGTTTTATTGATTTCTGATTTATAAAGATGGTCTTATAAAACCCTTTAACCTAAAGTTTTTAAAAATAAATAAATATAAACTTTGGTCTTTTAGTTTTTTTCATTACATTAGGTCATAACAAAAGTGTTTTATAATAGAGCTAAAAGGTGACCTTATATCCTTTTGTTTTTGTAGTTACCAGTAGTTTAATAGTAAATATCATTATACATATAGGCGGCCATATAGAACCTAGGTTCCTTAAGGTTTTTAAGAGTGGTAAATATAAACTTTAGACTTTTGGTTTTTGCCATTACTTTTAGGCATTTTAAACAGGTTTTATTGGAAGGCTTAAAGGTAAACTTAATTCTTTTGTATTTATGGTTAACCATAGCTGCATATTAAATATTATTTAAATAGGCGGTCATATAAAACTTTGTTTCCTTAAGGGTTCTAATAGAAGTAAATAAATACTTTCGTATTTTAGTTTTTACTAGTACTAGTACAGATTGGTACCTACCAATTGCAAGATTGATTATTTATTATCCTCCTGGGTAGGGCACCCAAGCCTAGATAAGGCCTGTTTAAACGGCCAATATAAGAGGTTTCCCTCCAACCTGCAGGCACAACGGATATCATTGCACTGGCCCTCCTGATTGTGTGCAAATTGCACGATTTAAAACATTTAAATTTAACACAACACTTTAAAAAACAAATACAAAAAATTTAAGTGAGGTAATGTTCACTATGTTTACCTTCTCTTTTTTATTGGTTTCGTAAGCGCACTCAAAAATCCTTGTTGCGATAGAGTAACAAATAAAACCAAGTGACCACTATAAAACAATAATGGCGTATATAGAATTATTTTAAAAATATTGTAAATAGAAAATATTTATCTAGTCGTTTTAGCAGTGTTTTTTAACAATAATTTTACTTTACTTTTGATTTATGTAAACCAAACAGACTTTTTTAATGGTGAATAGTGTAAATTATTTTATTTTATTTTAAATATTTGTTATTTAGTTATCAAAAAACTATTAAAAAGCATTTGTGAGCTGGCGCGCTTGTTTTGAGAGGTTTTCAGATACGATTTTATCAGAAAAATAAGTCTGGCAGGCAATTTGATGATCCACAAAACGACAAACTCCTGATATATAGGTATATTTTTGTGTGATACAATAATTTTGGGACTCTGACATTTTTGGCAATTTTATGACCTAAATAATTTTATATAGCCATTGTGAATCTAAAATATCGCTAAAGCTTTTATAGGAAAAATTCTTTACTCTAAAGGTATTATGGTATTCAACAGAATTGCCAGGATACCAAATTACCAAATCTAGTTTTATAACAGGATAGAGGACGTTTCTGAGTTGCTTTTCGAACCTGGCATAATAGCTTTAGGCTCTAAAAGGTTCTATACTGGTGGAACCGCTAGAGGGCGAAGCTAGCGTTTATTTCTTATGGTTTTATAATGAGTTTAATACATAGGTTGCCAGCACCAATTGGGGAGTCCCATTTAGGAGGTCTAAGGGGTATATAAGCGTAATGGGAACGTGCTAGCGACCAAACATTGAAACTAATGGTTTTAAGGAAAGGCGCTGGCAACCTTTTAGCTTCTGCTATAAATAAAGAAATGTTACTTGGGCCGGTCTATAAGAAAGAAAGACATTTCGTCATAGTTCAACCAGACCATGCAATCACCGTCTCCACGGCCGGCGCACAATGGGTTATATGAAAGGACTAGCGCGACACTCAATTTTAACTCAGTTTTAACCCTCCTCTAGACATCGGATCAACTTCAAATTTGGTACACACTTAGAGTTCCGATGACAATACAGTATATTGATATTATGAAGTTCACAGCTCCCCCCCCCCTTTGGGAATGCTGGAGGAAGGCTAATATCTAAGTATGTCCGATATCGTTCAAAATTGGTATGCAGGGACTTTTGGGGATGGGGGGTCAAGAATTTTTAATTAGATTTTTAAAATTGTGCAAGTGAATCCCGCCTCCCCCCTGGGAAAATCTGGTAAGACAATTTCGACCAACTTGTACATATCCGATCAACATCAAATTTGTTGTGGATTTATAGTTATAATAAGTTACAGTGCCAATACAATATTATAATGCTTTAAAGTTGGCAACAGCGGCGTAGCGTGCCCGACAGGGCGGGGGGGGCGACAGCTAAAAAGGGCGCCTCTGAAAACTGATGAAAAATCTTACGGCAAAACAAAAAAACCCAAAAGGTCAAAAAGGCGCCTCTCACAAATCTTGTGACCAAAAAAAAAGAACCGCGCCGTAGAAATTTGAACCGCGCCGTCTCCAAAAAAAAAGGTCATATGTCAGGGGGCAGCCGCTAATGAGGGGGCGGCCGATACAACACAAGGGCGCCTCTCCCGCCTATGGGGCGCCACTACCCTCGGGGCGGGGGGGGCGACGAACCCCCCGCGCCCCCCCCACGCTACGCCGCTGGTTGGCAACCTCCCACCCCTTTGAATAGGGTGGAAGGGGACCATCTAAGTATGTCCAATTTCGTTCAAGATTGGTATGTAGGGACTTTTGGGGATAGGGATTACGAAGTTTTAATTACATTTTTAAAATTGTGAAATTGACGCCGCCCTTGTCCCTCAGTCAATTTTGACCAACTTGTACATATCCGATCAACATCAAATTTGGTGTGGAATTATAGTTACAGCAACAATATAATATTGCTCTAAAGCTAGAAACCCCCTCCTTTAAGAATGGTGGAGGGGTTGTCGGGGTTTAGGATCACGCCACACCATCTTTTTTCTTCTTTAATAAGCTTTCGAACAAGTTGCCACAAGTTGGGTCTACCAGTTGCAAAAGAGGTTGGATGTTACTAAATTTTTTCGAGAAAATAAAAGTTGCTTCGATTTCAAAATTTTTTATATATCTTTGCGTTTCAGATGATTTTGAAACTTTTTTGTTGCGCCCTCAGTCTGTCTGTCTGTATGTCTGTCTGTAACGACCAACGCGCATAACTTAAAAACGGCTTGCCCGATTTCAATGAAATTTGGTAACTAGGCTGGGTCTTGGATCGAGATGGTCCCATTTAAAAATGAACAAAATCCACCGAACACAAGCCAAATAAAAGGGTGGGATAGATTTCAAAAATTAAAGTTTATGTGAAAATATGGCATGCGTGATATCAAAGGAAAGGTAATTGAGTCTGAAGTTGAACAAAATACATTTTACTTTTTTTTTTAAAGGGTGGGGGTAGATTTCAAAAATTAGAGTTTACGTGAAAATATGGCATGTGTGATATCAAACGAAAGGTAATTGAGTCCGGAGTTAAACAAAACACATTTTAGTTCTTGTTTTTTTTTAAGGGTGGGGGTAGATTTAAAAAATTTGAGTTTAATTTAAAACATGGCTTGTGTGGTATCAAACGAAAGGTAATTTAGTCTGAAGTTGAATAAAATATATTTCAGTTTTTAGTTATATTAGCTCACACGTACACTATAACTATAGTACCTAGTGTGAGGTTAGGGGCCCTTATATTGGCAGAGTATTTTTTATTGTCTAAAAATGGCAAAAAAGTAAAGATTAGCTTTTTTTTAAATATTTGACAGGTGTTAAAAAAAAGTAGTTTATCGTTTTTCTTTTTGATAAGCTATCGAACAAGGTGCCACAAGTGGGGTTATCTTATTTGAAAAAAAAAGTTGTATGCGAGTAGACCCCTTTGCGGGAGTCTATACAAAAAAATTTCGAAGAACAATATTGCTCGTTAAAAATCTCATTCGATGTACTTTTGGATTTTTCAGAATATAAATTCAATCCGCTGTCGAATTTATTCCATTTAGCTGTTACACTGACTGTATAAAGACCTCGTACATGGCAGTGTTTAGGGCTACCCCCAAAAAAAAAAACAGGGGCAACTAGGGGTAGCAAATTTTTTGTGTTTTGAGTAAAATAGACCCTTCTCTCTAATATTCTGGTGGAAATTTCACTAAGCCTTGCTAAGCTTGTTTCTGCAGGCTTTACAAAGAAAAATAGTGACGAAAATAAACTTACTATATTTCAAAAATTTTAAACCATAAAAAGGGGTTTGGAATTAGGAAATTACTAGTAGTTTTTAAAACTGCAGTTACTGGTTATACCCAAAAAATGCTGTTTGTATTGTCATTTTTTTTATTTAAAAATACTGTAAAAATACATTAAGTCTCCTCTTTGAAGGGTCAAGTTTGAATTTGTCTGCCTTCTTCAATTTTGAGAAAATTATAAATTTCAGAATCTGTAAAATACAACATTTTTCCGGAACCACTGAATCTATTTCAATAATTCGTGCCGGAAACAGGGCACTTTTGCAAAAAAAACTACATTTTAAAGGTTAAATTTGATAAAATCGGTGGCATAGTTCAAAAGTTATAACTAATGTAATTTTTAAATTTTTATGCTTTAAAGATTTTATATTTTTGAAGCACCGATATCGTGAAAACGGATTTAAAATAATAGTAGGAGAGGTCATGAAGATTTTTGGAACTTATTTTCTTAGTAAAACATCGATAAAACTGTTCCTTGATCAATTCTAAGCAAAATTTGTTATTTACCGGGTGGGCCAAAAAAAACCGGACAATTTTTTTTTTCATTATAACTTTTGAACTACCTATACCATCGATTTGAATGGCACAGACTGCACTTGGTAGATAAATAAGAGAACAAAATAAAATTGTACATTGAACATGTTTCAATAATTTTTTAAAATCACTAAAAAAGCAGCATTCTTGCCACGCACAACAAGGTATGAGTCAGCAAAATCGGTTTGCTGGAAATAAAAATTTTTTTGTTTTAATCATTGTTTTGAATATTATACAATTGCCTTGCCAAGTCTGCATTTATTTCCTTATAAATTCATTACTACTGGACCGATTTTGATGAAATAAAAAATATCTTAGTGAGAATTGATTCCTTTTTAAAGATCATGTTCAAAATGTATTATTCTCTTAAAATTTAAGATGGGGGACAGAATTATAATTAATTCTTCAAAATGGCATGGTTAGTCTTATTTTATGAAAATGTTCTAGTTTTTTCGATTTGTAGAAAAGCACTTCATTCCCCTCGCAAAACAAGGTATAAATTAGTGAAATCCGTTTGATGGTTCTCAATCTATTTTTGTTTCAGCCATTGTTTTACAGATTATACGATTGCATTGCCAATTCTGTCTGCATTCATTTCTTTATAAACTCATTAATACTAACCCGATCTGAGTTTTAAAGTTTATAATCGAAATTTGCCGCCATCTTAGAAGTTAGGGTGTCGGAAATAATTATACTTGACCCTTTAAAGAGGCACGTTTATTCTTATTTTCAAAAAATGTTTTAGTTTTTTTTTTAATTTATAGAAAAGCACTTAATTAATTTTTATCTCTTTATGCGGGAGAAAAGCAATATTTTTGTAAAAATTAAAAAAAAAACTATTTTCCGAAAATAAGAATAAGCACGCAATTTTGAAGAATTAAGTATGATTCTGTCCGACATCTTAAATTCTAAGATGGCAGCAAATTTCGATTAAAATCTTTAAAGAGCAATCAATTCTCAACATGATATTTTTTATTTCACTAAAATTGGTTTAGTAATAACGAATTTATAAGGAAATGAATGCAGACAGGATTGGCAATGCAATCGTTTAATCTGTAAAACAATGGCTGATTCAAAAATAGATTTTTTGAGAACCATTTCATCGATTTCACTAATTTCCATCTCGCTGTGTGGGGGAAAAGTAGCGCTTTTCAATAGATTTGAAAAAAAACTAAAACATTGGCGGAAACTTAGAATAAACACGCCATCTTGAAGAATCAAGTATGATTCAGTCCGCCATCTTAAATTTTAGGATGGCGATAAACTTTGATCATGATCTTTATAAAACAATCAATTTTCACCAGGATACTGCTTATTTCATTAAAATCGGTTCAGTAGTAATGAACTTATAAGGAAATAAATGCAGACATGATTGGCAAGGCAATCGTATAATATGCAAAACAATGGTTAAAACAAAAATATTTTTTTTAGAACCACTGAACCGATTTTGCTAATTCGTACCTTGTTGTGCGTGGAACAAACGCAGCTTTTTTACTAATTAAAAAAAATAATTAAGACATGTTCGCAACACGAGAATAAACGAGCATCTTTGAAGGGTACATTTTAATTTCATCCGCCATCTTGAATTTTGAGATGGTGGACAAAAAAGTACATTCAGTCGAAACTCTGATTAATTCTCTGCCAAGTGCAGTTTGTCCCATTAAAAATGATTGTATAGTTCAAAAGTTATAAGAAAAAAAATATTGTCCGGTTTTTTTTGGCCCACCCGGTATGTTTATTCGTAAAAGCTATACTTAAACTGAGTATTCAAAATATCTCTGGCTAAATTGTCAAAAAATGAATTATTCAATTTTTGATAATTTTGCCAGAGATATTTCCCATATTTAGAGATAAGTTACTATTTTTTATACTTGGCTTAAGTATAGCTTTCACTAATAAACATATATGGATTTATTGGAGATATAATGTTCATCATGTATATTGCCGTGCCCTTATATTGAAGTGTTTAGGTTATTATTGATGTAATTGATATTTTTAAATAGTCATTAAAAAGTCTTACGTTTGTCACTGCTTTTAGTTTATTAAAGTCTTCATTTCACTGCATTTGAAAGGCTCTGCCATACCCAAACCTTAACAGGTTACGGGCCCAGAGGTGAAGAAGACGAAGGGTAAACATTGCTAGTTGAAATTCAGCATCAATAGTTTGGAGACTGGTGTTCCATTGAAACATGAGTACAACTCGTATTGATCTTCTTGGTAAGGAGAACTACGATACCTGGAAGCTTCAGATGGAAGCCCTGCTTGTGAAGAATGATACCTGGTGCTATGCTAGTGGTGAGTGTGTCATGCCTGATGAAAATAAACCAGAAAAAGCAGATGAATTAAAGGCTTGGAGAAAGATGGATGGTAAGGCAAAATCTGATATAATTTTGTGTATTTGCCCATCTGAATTAAAACAAGTCAAGAACTGTAAAACTACTAGAGACGTATGGCTAAAATTAGAGTCTATTTATCAGTCAAAGGGGCCAGCTCGAAAAGCAACTCTTCTAAAACAGTTAATGTTACAAAAGATGAATGAAGATGATAAGGTACGAGATCATATAAATTATTTTATGGATGTAGTTGACAAACTTTCTGAAATGGAAGTCGACAATAATAAGGATCTGCTCACTATCATGCTTTTGTATAGTTTGCCAAAAAGTTTTGAAAATTTTAGATGTGCTATTGAGTCAATGGATAACCTTCTTAACCCTGAAACTTTAAAAATAAAAATTATAGAAGAGTATGATGCTAGAAATAATTGTTGTAAAAGCTCAAGCCCTGAAGATGCACTAATTGCTAAAAAGTATTCGTACAGAAACGTAAACAAGGAAAGGTATGGTCAGAACTCAGAAAATAAGAAGTCGTTGCCATATAAATGTCATAAATGTCATGTTTATGGACACAAAGCCAGTCAGTGTCATTCAAAAGGAAAAAATGATGCGAAGCAAGCTAAAGCTGTAAATGAAGAGCTAAGTTTATGTGCATGGAACGTGACATGTAATGAATTTGAGAAAAAAGAATCGAAATGGTGTTTAGATAGTGGAGCGACAGCACATTTTAGTAACACAGAAGAAGATTTTATCAAAGTTTATGAAACCTGCAGTGAAAAATTAAGTTTAGCTGATCAAACGTCAACTGAAATAACTGCTAGAGGTAAAGTTAGATTTAGTTCTAATGTATTTGGTAATAATCAGAATGTTACGCTAAGTGATGCACTTTATGTACCGAATTTACGTTCAAATTTACTTTCCGTCAGCAAAATAACAATAACAAAGGATACGAAGTTACTTTTAACAAAGAAAACGCTTTAATTTTTGATAAATCTGGAGAAATTAAGTTGGTGGCTGAACGCATAGGAAATCTTTATTTTGTAACCGGATCAGAAAAAGAAACGAGTGAGAATTCTGTTTTTGCTTCGAGTACTCAGAAGTCAATGGAAAATTGGCATAAACGTTTGGGTCATTTAAACTATAAAGATCTAGTCAACGCTGTGAATAATAAAAACATTATTGGACCTGAAGTGACAACAGCATTGGAAGGACTAGACTGTGAAGTTTGTTGCAAGAGTAAGATGACAAGAACACCGTTTCCTAAAATTTTTAAACGGAAATCTGAAGTTTTGGACCTAATACATTCTGACGTTTGCGGTCCAATGCGCGTTCAATCTAAAGCAAATGCCCTATACTTTGTAGAGTTTATAGATGATTACTCCAGATGGTGTGCGGTCAGATTTATAAAGTCAAAAGCGGAAGTTGCAGAAAAGACTAAAGAAATACTTACTATGTTTGAAAATCAGAAAGGAAAACGCGTTAAATGTATTCAGACAGATAATGGTACCGAATATCTAAATAACAATTTTGATCAATTTCTGAAAGAGCATGGTATTTTAAGAAGACTGACAGTTGCTTACAATCCAGAACAGAACGGGATTGCAGAGCGAAAGAATCGAACTTTAGTTGAAACTGCAAGATGTCTATTAAATGAGTCTGGACTCCCTGTAAGTTTTTGGGCAGAAGCGATAAATACTGCTAATTATATTAGAAATCGATGTCCAACCAAAAGTCTAGGAGGAAAAACTCCGTACGAATTATGGACAGGAAGAACGCCAGATGTTAGACACCTTAAAGTATTTGGGTGCCATGTGTATTGTTTAGATAGAGTACCTGGAAAAGGAAAATTTGAATCCAAAGCAAAAGATGGTATTTTAGTTGGGTACTCAGAACAATCTAAAGCTTACAGAATTTGGTTACCTGAAGAAAAGAAGATACACGTATCTCGAGACGTAAAATGTTTGGAACATCAACGTTCCAGTTCGGATGTAACTGAGAATGACATCTTTGACACGTTGGAAGCGGAGTCTGAAAACAAGAAAGCTAATATAGAAATATTAGATGAAAGTTTGAAAAATAATACTTTGGAAGAAATTTTCGAAGATCAAAGACAAGGCTCTGATGTCGGAGAAGTTGAAAGTCATAATTTAAATGAGATAATTGATGAATTACAACTTGAAAACGAGGTACTAGAAAATAATGAGAATAGTGAAAAAGAAAGTAATCTAATCGACGACGAACTTGGAGAAATGCAATTAGTACGTAGACCTGGTAGGCCAAAAATTATTAGAACTGGCTCACGAGGAAGACCAAGAAAGGAGTATAAAGTGACAGAGATTGAAAAAATGCAAGAAGATGTTAATTATACTTACCTTTGTGAAGTGCCATTAAAAAAGGCGATAACAGGACAGTTGGGCAATAGTTGATCGTCCAACAGAAAGTCAAGTTATTGGAAGTCGAATCATTTTACGAAATAAGTACAAGGCAGATGGTAGTTTTGACAAGAGAAAAGCACGTTTGGTAGCGCAAGGCTTTAGTCAAATACCTGGGGCTCATTTTAATGAGACCTTTGCACCAGTAGCTAGACTGGGAACGGTACGACTTGTCGTAGCCTTGGCTGTACAATTTGACATGTCTATTCAACAACTTGATGTAGCCACAGCTTACCTGAATGGTGAATTAAATAAAACAATATTTATGGAAACACCAAAATAACTTGCAGAAATGTTAGAAATTATAGTACGAACCGAGAAAAGTGACAAGGAAATCAGTCAAAAGCAAAAATAATGTTAAAAAAACTAGAAAACGGAGATAAAGTTTGTAAACTAATCAAGTCACTTTACGGACTTAAGCAAGCTGGAAGAAGTTGGAATACAAGATTATATAAAGCTCTTAGATTTTGTCGTGCTACACCTACAGCAACAGATCCATGTCTATATAAAATTCATGATGGCGAAAATTTAACTTTAATCACTGTGTAAGTTGATGATATTTTGATAGCTTCGAGAAATATGGACGTAGTTTGTCAGCTGAAAGAAAAGTTAGCCAGTTATTTTGAGATTAAGGACATGGGAGAAGTGAAAAACTGTTTGGGAATTGAATTTTCACGAACCAAAAATGGAATTAGTCTTAATCAACGAGGGTACATTACAGACATCCTTGAACGATTTGGAATGACTAATTCAAATCCAGTTTGTACACCACTAGAGAACAAGACAAAATTAGTAAAAGTCATAAAAGTTTCTGAAGAAGATGAAAAATTACCATATCGAGAACTTTTAGGAGCTCTTACATATTTGTCCATTACTACGAGACCCGATATAAGTCATTCTGTCAGCTATTTGGGGCAGTTCAATAATTGCTATGACAAAACTCATTGGAACGCTGCTAAAAGAATGTTACGTTACTTAAAAGGGACCATTAATTTGGGAATAACGTACACAAAAAGCACAAATATCAAATTGAAAGCATATGTAGATTCTGACTGGGGCAACTGTACGGTAGATAGAAAGTCTTTTACTGGATATGTATTCCTGTTTAGTGGTGGACCTATTTCTTGGGAATCAAGAAAACAACGAACCGTAGCTCTTTCGTCTACTGAGGCCGAATACATGGCCTTAAGTGATGCAGTTAAAGAAGTGATATATCTTAAGAAGATGTTTACTGAAATTAATTTAGAAAAATACGGTGAGACCATTGTATTTTGCGATAATGCAGGTGCTATTAAACTTGTACAAAATCAAGTTTTTCATGCATGTAGTAAACACATAGATATAAGATACCATTTTATACGGGACGAACTAAATCACGGAAGTTTTAAGCTAGAACATGTTTCAACAGATAATGGTGGCCGATGTATTAACAAAATCACTCACCAAGGTGAAACATGAAGCATGTATAAGAAGTTTGAAAATGAGTTCACATTAAGGGGGCGTATTGGAGATATAATGTTCATCATGTATATTGCCGTGCCCTTATATTGAAGTGTTTATAGTTGATGTTGTATTAAAGTGACACCGCGTCATCAAAACCTTGATGGGCGGGAAGGGAGTAGAGGGGTACATACAGTGGAATGCACTTCCTTTAATTTTTTTATTGATATTGATTCCCAAAATGAGGCACTGCACTAATTAGTCATTAGCTTAGTATTTTACTTGCTTTTTATTGATGTCTTCTTCTAAACGATTTCATTAGAAAGGAACATATATACTATTATCTGGTTGTTACGAACATATTATTGATTTAGCAGGACTTTGACGTTTTCTGTTCGTTGTTGTTTTGACGATATGTCAAACAAATTATGACGGAGCTTTTCACAAAACAAATTACCGTCTTTGCAACTAAATCAATATTTGCGCACATTTTAATATAATTTTGGATCCTCTTTTATGTTTCGGATCTTTATTTATCAGGTAAGTACCTATTTGATCTCTCCTTTAAAAGGTCGTAGTGTTTTATCCTTCGAACATTAAGCCCCGAGCGGAACACTGCATGTACAAAGTGAAACACTAATTTTTTAAGGCTTCTTTACTTAGATTTTGCCGCAGAATTTGGCTTACCATAGCTATGACGCGGTGCCACTTAAATAGAACATTAACTATAGGTTATTATTGATGTAATTGATAGTTTTAAATAGTCATTAAAAAGTCTTACGTTTGTCACTGCTTTTAGTTTATTAAAGTCTTCATTTCACTGCATTTGGAAGGCTCTGCCATACCCAAACCTTAACAGGATTACTAAGAAAAGAAGTTCCTCGAATTCATATCTTCTTTTGCATTTTGCGACTAAATCAGTCGGAAAATAGGAAGGGTTTATATAGAAATTTTTTTTTAGAATTGCTCACTGAAAAATGTGTGCTGACTAAGAAAATAAGTTCCAAAAAATTTCACAGTCTCCCCTACCATAATGCCAGCACCTTGTAAAGGCAAATAAAAATCAAATCACTTGACCCACTTTCCTTAAATCCTGGGTCAAAATTTACCTTATTAGGAGTATCCATGGCGGCAGCCTCAGGGCCATACTGATTACTGCAGTAAGTTCCAACCGAAATCGTAAACGTATTCGCCTTAAGCGGACATTCGCAAGCCAAAATTTGCGAAAATATTAAATTTTTGCAAACTTGTACATTTTATCTGGCTTGGACAGCTATCAAAGTTAAGAAGCGGACTAAAAGTTCTATAAAAAATAATTCCTGATGTTTTTTGCTAGAATGCACCGTTTCGCTGCAAAATTACATTTTTATCTTCTCGCAAACATTTTTAGGAACCATCCCATTTGAAACAGCCGTTAGCTGTAAGGTCACTATATCACGAAGTTCCTTTCGTGATATAGTGACCTTAGTTAGTGGTACAGTCCAGCGAAATTTTAAAACAGAACCGACATGCTCTCCTTTGAAGGGTCTCAGTCTTTTATGACTGCCATTTTGGCCAAATATGACGGCTAAACGACGATATTTGGAATACGTAACCAAACTATTTTTTATACATCATACGACATACGTGACATGAATTAGCATTAGTTTAAATCCTTTCAATTTCATGCTTTGGACGTGGACCCATTAAAAATATGTGAATTTGTTTTCTTTTTAAATAATTTTAATAGGTTTTTCCAATGTAAATTTTTTTAGTTTTTAGGGTAATAATACAGAAACCAATTTTGACCACAATATTAAAAATCGATTTTCGTTCAACTTTTAATTGTTGAATATAAATACGACCATTCCTTCAAAACGAACAATTTTAAAACAAAACAAAAAAAACGTGTTGTTTTGGTTCGAAAATATTTGAATACTTACCTAGTCCTAGAAATAGGTTCAAAAGAGAATCGCTGACAGAGTTCACAGACTTAATGCCATTTATAATCATATTTGTTAGATACTGTAACAGGTATCACATTCTTTTGGGAGATGAATTAAAAGTGAAATATTTCTAATTTTGCTTTAACTGATATTCAGAGATTTTTAAACAAAAAAAAAATAAAGAATATTAATTTTTTTCTTTTCTAATCTGCCTACAGAAAAAAACAAAATATACATTCATTTTTCAGCCGATGAAAATCAATAAAATAAATAAACAAATTCATTAATCTTACGTACCTTTTTCATTTTGTGTAAATATGTAGATATCTCCAGGTATAACATGCCAGAGGAATATTTTAATAAATTCTTTAGAGACTGAACTAATCTACATTTTGCTCAAAAAAGTATAACGATAGTTGAAATTAGTTGTTTTAATCAACATTTTTACAGCAATAATAATAGTTTTTGTATTGTTACCCATAAATGAAAGAAATTTTGTTTCTTATAATTCTGTTCTTTCTCGTTCGTAACTTGTTAAAAACAAAAGATATTTAAGATTTGAGAAAAGCATTTTTTTAACAAAAATTGGGTCTTAACCGCTCTTAAAGTAGAATTACTTTGGTAGGATTAGTGCGCCCATCTAACTTAAAAATAATAAATAATTATATCCCGATACTGGGACACATACTAAATACACCGATCCAAGAGACTAACGCACCACTCATAAATGTTTAATTATTTTTATCAAAATAAACTTATTAAATCATACATAACTTTTTATTAGCGGTTCTTAATTTACCCCTATATAAACATGTCTTAAACTTGCAATCTCAACTAACGCATAGAGCAATAAACAACAAAAAAGACCCAAATTGTAAATTTAAAATTTTGGAAAAAGATATTAGTAAAACATTCATTGGCAAAACATTATCAGCATGGAATATATTTCTCCGGTAGTTAAAAGAATTAATATAAGATATTGTACAGCTTTTTTAAAATAAGCAAGTTTTCATAAAAATATTTATTTGATCGTTAATTTTTTTGAAGCAGTAGTTATTGTGTAATCAAGATCTGCATCCTTTATAAAAAAAAATTGTGTGGGTATCCGGTAATATTTGGAATACTTAGGAATTTTTTTGATATCACCCTTTTTATCAGAAATTTAGATCTTGTTATATTTTATATCAAGGAAACAAATTCGTTCTTTTATAACCTCTTAGAAATGTGATATCTGAGAGCGTATTCTAAAAGACTCAATATTTCTTGATTTTCTTGTTTGCATTTTCCTATTTCTGGCAAAAATCTCCCTTTATAGGTAAGTAAGACGATATTTCAATAGTATGGCTGTTTCTCTTTTTGCCTAAGAAAAATAAGCCTTTGAGTTTTTTTGAGTATTTATTTTTACCGCTGGCTCCTTTGGGATTAGATAATATTAAGTTAACCAGAGCTTTGACCGACAAAAAAAAGGTAAATTAAAAAAGTAAAAAACCGTTCAAGGATTTTTCAAAAAAATGACGTTTTTGAAAGAATTAAAGTACCTCTTAAACAAGCTGTCTCTCGACATCCCTTCTGTGGTCCTACGAAAGAGGGGGTAACCCCCCCAGAACCCTAAAAAATATGGAAACCCAGGGAAGAAATCGCCTGCGGAATAAAGTGCATACCGAAAAAAACGGACCGAGAAAAACTTGACTTAAACAATAATAACTCCGGCAAATAAAACAAAAAAAAAGTGGTCTCTACATGTATCGAATCCAAATACGGGGTTTGTTTTGCTCGTACCGCCCCAAACATTTCAATAAATTGCAAAAAACTGTGAAGTTGCCATACTCGTACATTTTCAAAGTCATCAAATAAATTTACCTCGGAGAGCTTATTTATAAAGCAACCAAAGCAACATTGACATCATTCAAAACTAGTTCTATATTTTTTCCAGCGGTTTTTGCATTTTCTTTTGTCTGCTCGAAAAATTGCAACGGTTTTATATGATAAGGACCCGGGATAAGAAGGTTTGATCAAATATACAGATCACTTTTTTATTTATGTGCCGGTGTAAATATTGGTCGGGCAGCAAAACGCTATTTTCGTCAATTTTTGGGGGATTTTGATAAGCATTCGCACGTTTATATATCGACCCAAGAAAAGTAAAAAACCAAAAATTTTTTTGTGGATTTCTCTCTCTAAGCTGCGTATCAGTGCCCTGAACTTTCTGGTTTGCACTTTTCCACTTTTATTAAAATATCTCAAAATCAAAAAAAGTCAAAATATTTGTTGCTACGGTTTTCATTAGGCAAGACCTGTATCTATGGGCCTAAGTACCAAAACTTTTAAAAATATTTATCGATTTAAAAAAAAAAATAATGTCAAAGTCAAAACTTTAGTAGTATTGATTTTTTAAAAACTTTTGGACGCTGTCAAGAAATTTTTAAGGCGGATTTTATCTGACATACTTTTTTTTCTGCCTTTTGAGTCTTACTATACTACGCTTTTTAAAATATTAAAAAATATAGCAGGGAAAATCTGTAGCAGAATCACAAATACCAAGCTGTCGCGTTTTTCGCAAAATTCAAAGATTTTGCACTGCTTATACAAATCAATTTTTTAAAACTTTATTTGCACAAAACGTAAAGGACTGTTTACTGGTTCTAATAGACACCTAAATATAAAATTTACTCTCCTAAAAAAAAACTTAGAAATATACACCAAAATATTAAAAAATTTACCGCAAACATGGAAAAATCACTGACTCAAAATAACGATTTTTTAAGGAAAAACTACACGTTTGGAGATAAACGGCTAGGGATTTTTTATTTTGCGTTTAATTTTGGGTCCCTGAAAACCTTTGTTCTAATATAGAAATATACTTGGTAAGTGGTAGCAAAAAAGCGTTTAAAGTTGGATTGCTTTAAGTTTTTTAAAAAAATATCCAAATCGTATACTGGTCGGTCACTCAGCCGCCATTTTCGTCAATTTTGATGGGAATTTCATAAAAATTGGCTAGTTCGTACATGGACTTTAGAGAAGTTAAAAATAAAATAAAAAGTTGGTTGGTACTCCACTCTAAGCTGCGTTTCAGTGCCCTTAACTTTCCAGTTTGCACCTTTTCACGTTTCTCAAAATAACTGAAGTTCAAAAGAGTCAAAATATTTTTTACTACGGTTTTAATTGGGTAAGACCTGTCTCTATCGGCCTGTCTTACATAACTTTTAAAAATATTGTTTATTTTAAGAAAAATAATTTCAAATTAAAAATATTTAAAAAAAACTAGTAATTTTTTAAAACCTAAATTTTTTTAACTCTGTGAAAAAATTTATAATTAGGATTTTATCTGACGTACTGTTTTTTCTTCCTAATATTAAAAAATATTTCAGGAAAAATCTGCAGCAATCATAAATTCAAAGCTGTTGCGTTATTCGCAAAATTCAAAGATTTTGGATTACTTATGCAGTACCACTTTTTAAACTCTATTTGACCTAATAAAAAAAAACTACATACCAAATTCACTTGCTTAAAAAAATATATTAATATAATCCAAAATTTTCAAAAATTTGCTGCAAACAGGTGTTTAGCTCCCGCTAAATTCTCTATTTTAATTAATTCATTAATTTTTAGTAATTAGAAAATATTACTTTTTTACTTGCACTGCCCTCTTTTGGGACATTCACAATTCTAAAGGATTAAAATAAATAAAACAAATTCTCCTTTTTTTGTATTGATTCTGTTAATATAGCAGGAAGTTTTTTCTTTTTATCGCCTTTTATTGATATATTTTTATCATGCTTTCATACAAAAAACGCGGGTGCCGCTACGCGGTCCATAAATATATTTTCCCTTCTTTCCTATAACCTAAAAAGTGGACAGTGCGCAGTGTCGTATAAGAAACGAATCAATCACGCGGTCCCTCGTGTGAATTTACCCTTAAATTCTCTTTGCCCTTTGGCACCCTTAAAAACCCTTTAAAATTAAAGCTGTGCGTTATCATCTGTGGAAGCTGTGTAGCTGTGAATCATGGAACTGGAGAACAGGGCCCTGTAAGCGACTACTCTGCAAATATCGGTGAGCGACATAGTTTTTTATTACACTTTATCCTATCTCTCTCTCTCTACACTCTACCTACCCTTTACACCCTCTCCCAATACAGTCCCTTCTGCCTCAACTTATGGGCTACATAAGTTTGGTCCTTCGAGCCGGATACTGAACTACCCCTATAACCACCCCCTACCCTTACGTTGGCACTTGTTGTTTTAAGCCTTCTTTTGTTTAAAAAAAAAAAATATATATATATTTCAAAATTAAAAAATTAAATTTTCTCTTTAGAAAAGGCGATTTAGATTTTTATTAAAGCAGATGATCTGTTTTCATGGTGTTAAAAATACCGGTAAACCGTTGTAGGTATCTGATTTTTTGCCTTTTTCTAATAAATTAAAACTCAGTTTCCTAAACGATTTTTTTTTATATAAATCGATTTAAAAATTAAAATTTTTATTTTTATAGGGCTAATAAACATCTTGTGCAGTTTAAAGGGATATATAATTGTTTGAAAGTATTATGCATTGCATACTTAGATTTGGCGCTTTTCATATTACACTTTAATTTACCTAGTAGTACAGTAGGTATTTTGAACTCGGTCAATAAGAAATAAATTTCCGGTTTTTTATTGCATTCTCGGTTTTCGCGAATAAAGGTTTTTTTTTCCTTTTTATTCGAATTTAGCGCGCATAGTAAAATTAAATACATATAATTTTTTTTTCTCGTAGTTATTTTTAAATATTAGGTATTTAAAATGACGAGTAGTGAAAAACAGTGTCAGGCCTTTAGGGGCATAGCAATAGATCGCATTAAAGAAATATTTAGTATTTCCACTCAAGCTATGTCTGATACCTTAAAAAAAGTTGATTTTGAGATGCGGTATGATCACTTGGACATTTTTTATGAGGAATTTAATAAATTTCACGACGCTGTAATCGCGTATTTAGCTGATAAAGAGCAACCCGATTTTACTGAGGAGAATGTCATTCGTCAAGGCACTGATTACCAATATTTTAGCATAAAAGCAACTTATAAAAGGTTATTTCCTCCTAAAGATGACTTCAACTCCTCTCACTCAAACTCTAGCTCCAGTCATAATGACATGAGCTTCAACATTCCAAAGGTGGATATTCCGAAGTTCACCGGCGATTTGTTTTCTTGGCAAACTTTTATTAGCTTATATGACTCTGTCATTCATAATAATACTATGTTCTCTAATAGTAGAAAGTTTCAGCTACTTTTAACGTATCTAGAAAAGGAACCCCTAACATTGGTAAAAAACTTGCCAATTACTGATGCAAACTACATTATAGCTTATAATGCGCTTTATAATAGATACCAAAATAACCGCCTCCTTGCGACTCATTATTGGGACAAAATTACCGATTTGCCCAAACTAAATACAAACAACCCCGCTCTTTTACGCAATTTAATAGATACATTTACTGATAATGTTTACGCTCTTACCAATTTAAATTACCCAACTGAGCACTGGGATTTCCCACTCTTTCGAATTCTTATTCGAAAATTAGACTCTGAGACGGTCACGCGCTATGAACTTCAGCATGACTCCTCATCTGAACCCTCTTTTGAGGACCTCAAAGATTTTGTTTCTAAGCAATGTTTTGCGTTAGAATCGGCCAACATTTTAAATAAAACTAAAACTTCTGGTTACGCCACTGCTAAACCTCCCTCAAAACCTCAATATAGAGGTAATAATTTTTCTACTCTTGCAGCTGGCGTCGCTCCATATCAGAACGCTTGTCCCGTCTGTAAGATTTCAGGACATAGTATATATAAATGCCCCGTTTTTGAAAGTAAAACCCCTCAAGAAAGACTAAATTTAGTCAGAAAAAACCATTGGTGTTCCAATTGCCTCGGTACAAGGCACTCACTAAAAGCCTGCAACTCTACTTATTCGTGTAGAATTTGCCATTCCATGCACCACTATTTACTCCATATTCCTCGATCCCCTCCTAGTGGCTCTCCGCCACTGGAAAATCAGAATCAGAGCGCTCCTCTTCCGACTCATTCTACGCAAGTTTTGGCAGTACCTACTCTCTCTAACTCACAAGAAAATAATAATGTACCAAGTAGCCCCTCAACTCACGCTTGCAGTTTAACAAGCAACATTTCAGTGACATCTTCTTTACTCGCAACGGCCCAAGTCGAAGTTTTAAACTGTAGAGGACATTATGATAAAGCGCGGGTTCTAATTGACACTGGGAGCCAGGTGCATTTAATTTCTGAAAAGTTTGCAAATAAAATTGGTCTCTCTCGCTACAAAACTCATTTAACCCTAAATGGCTTAGGTCACACTGGCTGCACCCCCTCTGGTGGTATTAGTTGTTGCTCCATAAGACCGGTAGGCCAACTCTCTCCTTCTTTTGACATTGATTTATTAATATTGTCAAAAGTTTGCAATGAGCAACCCCTCACCCCTCTCTCGCAGGGTGACTACCCCGATATCTCAAATTTAAAGCTCGCAGACCCCTCTTTTAATCAATGCAAACCAGTAGATATTTTAATTGGAGTTCAACTTTTTCCTTTTATTTTGACAGAAGGTAAAATTTCATGTGGTGTCGACAAGGCCGCAGCTCTAAACTCTATTTTTGGTTGGCTCATCATGGGCGGAAAAATTCGCCCCTCTACCCCCTCTATTAGCTCATATTTTATTTCAAATAATGAGTGTCTCGACTCTACTCTTAAAGCCTTTTGGCAAATTGAGGAAGTCCCTCAAAAAACTCATATAGACCCGGAAGATGAGCTTTGTGAAAAAATTTACAAAGATACTCTCCAGAGAACAGAAACTGGTCGATTTGTCGTCTCTCTCCCCTTTAAAGGACCAGAGCCTTCTTTCTCTAACTCCCGCTCTATTGCTCTAAATCGATTTTATAGCTTAGAAAATCGTTTATTAAAAAACCCCTCTCTTCACAAAGAATACTCTGATTGTTTACAAGATTACCTTGACTCTAATCATATGGAGTTAGTTTCAAAAAATATCCCCCCTTCGAATAAAATTTATTACATACCCCACCACTGTGTTATAAAATCAGAGAGTAGCACAACAAAGCTCCGCGTCGTTTTTGACGCGTCATGTAGCTGTCCCGAGAGCTGTCCCAGCTCTCTAAATGAATCTATGTTGACAGGTCCCAAATTACAACAAGAAATATTTGATATTTTGATGTCTTTTCGCCTGCATAAGTACTGCTTTACTAGTGATTTAAAACAAATGTTTAGGCAAGTCTTAATAAATCCCGCCCATCAAAACTATCAAAGAATACTTTGGAGGTTTTCTCCTGACCAACCTGTCAATGATTATTTCTTAAAAACTGTCACATTTGGCGTTAAAGCCGCCCCATACTTAGCTATAAGGTCTGTCATTGAACTAGCTAACATTTATGAGACTGAATATCCCTTAGCAGCTCACATTTTAAGGAGTTACGTGTATGCAGATGACTGTTGTTTTTCCTGTGAGTCACTCGAAAAAGCTCTCGAAGCAAAAGCTCAATTAGTCGCAGTTCTAGGTCACGGAGGCTTTCAGCTCAGAAAGTGGTCTAGCAATAGCTCTGAGTTTTTAAAGACTATTTCCCCTGAAAAATGCGAAACAAGCTATCTCTCCTTTGATGACCAAGACAATACTCTAAAAATATTAGGGTTAAAATGGCACCCCTCTACAGATGCATTTTCTTATAAGGTTTCCCCTCTTGATAGACCCTGTACAAAAAGATCCGTTTTGTCAGAAATATCAAAAATCTATGACCCTTTAGGTTTTTTAACTCCTCTCTCTTTTTTGGCAAAACACTTAATACAACATTTTTGGGCCTTAGGAGTCGGCTGGGACGACCCAGTCCCAGAAGATATTCAAAAACTTTGGTTTCAGTATAAAATTCAACTCCCTAAAATATCCGAGATCTCGATTTCACGCTTTGTGAATTCAGACGCCACTTCTCTTGAGCTACATGGATTCTGTGATAGTAGCGAAAAAGGATACGCTTGTTGTGTCTATTTAAGATGCATTTCTAATGACTCAATTAATGTTAATCTATTATGCGGAAAATCCAAAGTTGCCTCGTTAAAACGCATATCTTTAGCTCGGTTGGAGCTATGTGGCGCCGTGCTCTTGTCGAATTTATTACGACACGTTGTCAACTTAATCTCTAGCTCTCTTCAAATATCTCGAATATTCGCTTGGTCTGACTCCATGGTGACCCTAAACTGGATAAAATCCTCTCCGCACAGATTTAAAACGTTTGTTGCGAACAGGGTCAGCCATATTCAAGAAAAAATAGCACCCGATTTATGGCGTCATGTTCCTTCTAAAGAAAATCCTAGCGATTGCGCTTCACGCGGTTTACTCCCTGATGATCTGATTCACCATGACTTATGGTGGACTGGGCCAAGTTTCCTAAAATTACCCCCTGAAGAGTGGCCACAATCCACTATAAAACTTACCCCAGAAGTTTCTGAGGAAGAACGCAGATTAGCTCTCCTCGGAGTTTTTACCCCAACTCACCCCTTCGATAGTTGGCTAGACAACTATTTCTCTCTAGGACCCATAAAACGCATTGTTGCCTATTTATCTCGATTTATACACAATATTAAGCAGCACACTCCTGAAGCACGCATTCAAGGTCACTTGACCAACTTAGAGCTTTACAAAGCTTTGTTACTCCTTGTCAAGCATGTACAGTATGTTGAGTTTTCCGAAGAAATCGAAAAGCTCAAAAAAGGTCAACTTTTACCTAAACTGTTTCGAAAGCTACACCCTTTCTTGGACAAGAATGGATTGCTCAGGGTAGGCGGTCGCCTCCTGCTATCAGGTCTCTCTTATGATCGAAAGCATCCTGTGCTTTTACCCACTAAACATCGCTTAACGCAGCTCATTATTGAAGAATTTCATCATATTTTTCTTCATCCAGGACTGCAAACTCTTCAATTTTTAATTACACAACAGTTCTGGATTCTTTCCCCTAAACGAGCCATCGCGGGTGTGCTAGCAAAATGCATGACTTGTTTTAAAGTCAAACCAACCTCAACCTCTCAAACACCCCTTATGGGTACGCTCCCTGCTAGTCGCATAAACCAAGTTAAAGCATTTAAATATGCTGGCGTGGACTATGCAGGTCCCTTTAATATTACGCTTAGCAAAGCACGTGGCATAAAATCTCAAAAGGCATATATTTGCCTCTTTATTTGTTTTACGACCAAAGCTTTACATCTTGAGCTTGCGTCTGACTTAACCTCAGACTGCTTTATAGCTTGCCTTCGACGATTTGTCGGCAGAAGAGGTCTAATTTCTAGGCTTTTCAGCGATTGTGGTTCAAATTTCGTGGGAGCTCAAAAGGAGCTAAATGGTTACATGAAAAATGCCTCAGAAGCTCAAAATATTGAGTGGTCATTTAACCCGCCTTCGAGCCCTCACTTTGGAGGACTTTGGGAGGCTGGGGTTAAATCAGTCAAAACTCATTTGCAAAAGGTCATAGGCCTTCAGGTACTCACCTATGAGGAGCTTTACACTGTGCTAGTGCAGGTAGAAGCTATGCTTAACTCTCGCCCTATTTTACCCCTTAGCTCAGATGCCTCTGATTTGTCTGCTCTGACCCCTGGTCATTTTTTGACCATGGAACCACTCTCGTCCGCTCCTGATGAAGATCTGACTGAGCTTAATGTTTCTAGGTTATCTAGATGGCAACTTGTGCAGCGTATACACCAAGATATTTGGCGGCGATGGCACAACGAATATTTACAAACTCTACAACAGCGTCAAAAATGGAACAAATCTTGTAAAACCATTGAATTAGGCACTCTCGTGCTTATCAAAAATGAACTCGCTCCTCCTCTAAAATGGCGTTTAGGTAGGGTCATGAAGTGCCACCCGGGTCCAGATGGAGTAGTTAGGGCTGTAACCTTAAAAACTGCACAAGGTGTTATGCAAAGGCCAGTAGTCAAGCTGTGTCCTTTGCCGGTTGAATAAACCCCCTTTCTTTTTTTTTAGTATTAAGATTAGTCATTACTTTTGGTAATAGAATTATTTTGTTTTATTTTATTTTTTATTATTATTTTTGTTCTTTTTTTTATGGAAAAAGGCAAGAATAAGTGCCTTTTTGGCGCCCGGTATGTTTAGCTCCCGCTAAATTCTCTATTTTAATTAATTCATTAATTTTTAGTAATTAGAAAATATTACTTTTTTACTTGCACTGCCCTCTTTTGGGACATTCACAATTCTAAAGGATTAAAATAAATAAAACAAATTCTCCTTTTTTTGTATTGATTCTGTTAATATAGCAGGAAGTTTTTTCTTTTTATCGCCTTTTATTGATATATTTTTATCATGCTTTCATACAAAAAACGCGGGTGCCGCTACGCGGTCCATAAATATATTTTCCCTTCTTTCCTATAACCTAAAAAGTGGACAGTGCGCAGTGTCGTATAAGAAACGAACTCAATCACGCGGTCCCTCGTGTGAATTTACCCTTAAATTCTCTTTGCCCTTTGGCACCCTTAAAAACCCTTTAAAATTAAAGCTGTGCGTTATCATCTGTGGAAGCTGTGTAGCTGTGAATCATGGAACTGGAGAACAGGGCCCTGTAAGCGACTACTCTGCAAATATCGGTGAGCGACATAGTTTTTTATTACACTTTATCCTCTCTCTCTCTCTCTCTACACTCTACCTACCCTTTACACCCTCTCCCAATACAGTCCCTTCTGCCTCAACTTATGGGCTACAACAGGAAAGAATCGTAGTTTCAAAATACCGGTTGTGTAAGCGAAAATTACGCGTTTGGACATAAACCGGTGGGGATTTTTTAGTTTGCGTTTAATTTTGGGTTCCATGAAAATCTTTTTTTTACTATTATATAGACAAGCTTTGAAACGGTGTAATTTTTTTAAAAATATACTGGGTAAGTGATAGCAAAAAAGTATCTAAAGTTGGATATTTTTTAGTTTTTATAAAAAAATATCCAAGTTAAATAGTGGTCGGGCAAATTTAAAGATTTTGGACTGCTTAAATACAAAACCATATTTTAAATTTTATTTGACTAAAATTTAAAAGCAACATACGCTTTTAAATTTTAGTCAAATAAATGATAAAAAAAACTAATATACAAAATTATTTTAAAAAATAGAAAAATACAAAATTTCCTACACACTTGGAATTTCTTCTGGTTTAAAATAACAGTTTTTAAAGCGAAACTATAGATAAATGGCAGGTAATTTTTTAGTTTGCAGTTAATTTTGGGTTCTTACAAAATTACCATATACTAAATTAGTGTTAAGTTCTTAATATACATTAGAAGCCTGAAATAAATGGAATTAACACACTAGTAAATTTGCTAACTTTATATTATTTTATTATTTACAAAGCTCAGAAATATTTATAATTTTCCATAAAAAAATTTTAATCTCTTAATAAATACAAAAGGTAAAAAAACAGAATTATTTCATAGATTAAATAGTACATAAGTGCTAACCCGATTTTAAAATTTAACAAATGTTACGGCACCTGTAAAATTAAAATAGTATCTCATAATACAAGCGAGCCATTAGAAATAGGTTCTTCATAAAATTATATTTCATTAGAGACAAATAAGTTGATATAAGTGCTAAGCCCATTTTACTGGAATAATTGTAATTTTTATATTTTTTAACTACTTCTTTGCATTCGATGCAAAGGCATAAATGTCATATCCTGTCCTCAGTGACAAATCTGTTCATTTTAATTAATTTTGCCTGTAATAGCCAGCCATTTTAAGGTTTATACATAAATAAGTATTTATTAGCATTAAAAAAAACACAAGCCAACATATTGAAACATTTTTGATTGAGTGATCGTACCGCTATAAAACAAGAAAAAATAATTTAAAATTTTTTAAAAAATATTGAAAATTACCCAAACTAAAATTGTACCTATTTTTCCTGCAATATTGTTTGACATTTTAAAAAGCAACTTATAGGCAGACTCAAAAGGAAGAAAAAAAAGTACGTCAGATAAAATCCTCATTAGAAATTTCTTCACAGAGTTAAAAAATTTAGGTTTTAAGAAATCACAACTTTTTTTTCAATATTTTTAATTTGAAATTATTTTTCTTAGAATAAAAAATATTTTTAAAAGTTATGTAAGACGGGTACGGGTAGACCTCGTCAGATGTCTATCAGGGGAAATGAATCGACCCCTGCCCTCCGTAGATTCCAGGTACTCTCCGACCCAGAGAGTTAGCACCTGTCTTGGGTCCCTTTCCCACGGTTACGGGAGAAGACCACATCGATATGAAAGGCGGAGAGAATGGACCTCGGTACGGTGATCATAGCGTAGGTGGCAACCCTTTCTTTTAGGGATAGTATAAAAGACAGCTGTTGCCTTACAGTATGGCGTTGGCTCGTCAAAGGCTAGAGGAGAAAAACCTTGATTAAAAATCCTGGCCCTCCAAGTAGGGGGTTGAGGCATTAGAGTGGTTCTCTAATACTTGTAAAACAAAGCAATTACCAAAAAGGCCTAAACAAAGCCTCGGAGCAATAGATGGAAATTCTCAAAGACGAAAAAAGCAAAGACAAAGGACTATGAATATAGCTACATGGAACGTACAGGGAGTAAATGAAAAGTTGGACCTTATTGCAATCGAAGTGCAGAATTGTAAGATCGATATCATTGCACTTACAGAGACAAAAAAGAAAGGAACAGGTACGAATAGTGTCGGCAATTTCGTCCATATATTCATTGGAGTCCCAAAAGAAAGAAGAGCAGCCAAAGGGGTATCCTTATTAATAAAGAAAAACCTAAAAAATAAGATTACCGACTACGATTGCATTAGTGAAAACATACTTCTAGTGAACATGAAGATGCTTGGTCATAATATAAGCATAATAGCAGTCTACGCACCATCAGATGACGAAAAAGTAGCTACAAAACAACTGTTCTTTGACCAACTTGATGAGACTATCACCAAAATCGGTAATACCAGAGAAATAATTATGCTTGGCGATTTTAATAGCCGAACTGGTAGACAAACCCAGAGCAAAGTGATAGGATCATTTGGAGAAGAAGTAACAAATGATAATGGCTTGAGACTGATGCAATTGTGTGAAACCCACAACCTAAAAATAAATAATGTTTTTTTTAGGCATAAGGATATTCATCGATATACCTGGATTCAGCCAACAAGAAATCTTAAATCAATCATTGACTATGCTATAGGTGGACAACACTCGCAATTAAAGTGGTATGATGTGCGAGCACTTCGTGGTATTACCTGTGGATCTGACCACCATCTGGTAAAAGCAAAAATATTATTCCCTTTAAGAAAAACACATAAAGACGAAAGTATTGAAGAAAATGAAAACCTAGAATGCATCGAAGACAATTAAAAATACAACTTTAGAAGTCTAGAAATCGAAAGTACTCAAAGATTGTATCAGAACCGATTAGATAAAAAATTAATAAACACAGAACACTCATTTGAAGAGATATATACAATCATAATAAAAAGCTTGAAGGAAGCAAGTATCGAAGCTGGATACCAAGATAATAGAAATAGCAGGAAGATGTGGTGGACGGAAAAAATACAGGAAATCGTCAAAGAGAAAAAACGCACATACTTGAAATGGCTCAGTAGTAAACAACAGAGACCTAGAAATCTACAGGGAAACCAAAAGACAGCTGAGAAATTTGATACGCACAGAAAAAAATTAACTGTTCGAGCGCAAATGCCACGATATCAATACACACGTAGGAGGTAGGCAGAGTTCTGAAGTATGGAAATTCATTTCTAAAGTAAAAAACCCAACAAAAGAAAAAGTAAACATCCAGATCATCAAACCAGAACAATGGACAGAACACTACAAGGGACTGCTGCAGGAAACGAGACCCGAATATCTGGCAGCCTCTCCGAGGAGAGACATAGAAGTACACGGAGAGAAAGTAATCATCGAAAAAGAAATGATAAAAAATAGTATTAAAAAGCTTAAATCCGGAAAAGCTAGCGGACTTGGAGGAATATATGCTGAAATGCTCAAATATGGATCAGAGAAACTAATCGAAAATCTCACATATATTATCAATCAATGCATAAACGGACATCCAGTACCTGATGATTGGAAAATTGCATTCATATCCTCAATACATAAAAAAGGAAACAAGCTGGATTGCAACAATTACAGAGGAATTTCAGTAACTAGTACTCTCAGTAGATTGTACGGTAGGATTCTTAGAGATCTAATAGAGAAGGATTTTCATGAACAAGAAGAAGAAGAGCAAAGTGGGTTTCGTGCAGGCAGATCTTGTAGTGATAATGTTTTTTGTCTTAAACAAGTAATTGAGAAAAGGAGCGCCAGAAATATCGAGACTCATGTTACCTTTGTGGACCTACAGAAAGCATATGATACCGTTCCAGTAGAAAAACTATGGACAGTGCTAGAACAGACTAATATCAATCATACATACATAAAAGCGATAAAAGAACTATACAAAGGGTCAAAATCTAAAATTAAAATTGGAAATCGACTTTCACAAGAATTCCTGGTAACAAAAGTCTTAAGACAGGGATGTTGTATTTCTTCAACCCTTTTTAAAATATATATCGCAGTAGCTCTAAAAAACTGGAAACGGAAAGTGCACGGCATGGGAATACAACTTAACGCCCGATTTACCATATACACACTACAGTTTGCTGACGACCAAGTAATTGTAGCTAATGATAAAGAGGACATGGAGTATATGATGAGAAAGTTAATGGAAGAATACCAAAAGTGGGGATTAACAGTGAACGTGGACAAGACACAGTACTTATGTATTGGAAACGAATCCAGTGAGTTAGAACTAGACAATGGACAAGTAATATCTCCATGCAATGAGTATGTATACTTGGGTGTCACATTTGATAAGACAGGAACAGACTGTAAAGAACTGGAAAAAAGAATAGTAAAAGCAAAAAAGGTTATTGGATGTCTTAATAGTATTTTATGGAGCAGAGAGATAAAAAAGAATGTAAAATTTAACATATATGAAACAATGGTGAAAAGCACGCTGTTGTATGGAATAGGGACTTGTCGCGTAACAGAATTATACAAAACAAAAATGGAAAGTGTCGAAATGGATGCAATAAGAAGATCAATGAGAATATCTAGAACAGATCACATAAGAAATGAGATCATAAAAGAAAGAATGGGAATCGAAGGGAGCATAACGGATGACATCACTAAAAGACAACTGATATGGTACGGCCATGTACAACGGATGAACGACGAAAGATTACCAACGCAGGTCCTAGAATGGCAACCAATAGGGCGCAGAAAAAGAGAGCGTCCTAAACTAGAATGGCAACAGTCAATCCAAAGATCAATGAGTCAAAAAAATCTGACAGAAGATGATTGTCAGGATCGAAGGAGGTGGAGAATAGGCGTCGGACAACGTAATAAAACGTTCTAAACCGACTAAATAAATAAACATGTAAGACAGGTCTTACCTAATTAAAAGCGTAATAAAAAATATTTTAACTCTTTTTGATTTTCAGTTATTTTGAAAGAAGTGAAAAGGTGCAAACTGGAAAGTTGAAAGTGGAGTACTAACCAACTTTTTTTTATATTATGTACAAACTTGCCAATTTTTATGAAAGTCCCATCAAAATTCACGAAAATGGAAAGTGACCGACCAGTATACGATTTGGATATTTTCTTAAAAAACTGAAAAATACCCAACTTTAAACGCTTTTTTGCTACAACTTAATTTTATATTTTGAAAAAAAATTCACACCTGTTGAAAGCTTGTCTATATTAGAACAAAAGATTTCGAGGGACCGAAAATTAAAGGCAAAATAAAAAATCCTCAGCTGTTTATCTCCAAATGTGTAGTTTTTTCTAAAAAAACCGTTATTTTGAGTCAGTGATTTTTCCATGTTTGCGGTAAATTTTTTTTTAGTTAAGTACATTTTATATTTAGTTGCCTATTACAACCAGTAAATAGTCTTTTATGTTTTGTTCAAATAAAGTTTTAAAAAATTGATTTGTATAAGCAGTTCAAAGTCAATTTGGTAAATTTGTCAAAGTTTTAATTTTGACATTATTTTGTCTGAAATCGATAAATATTTCTAAAAGTTGTGGTACATGGGCCAATAGAGACAGGTCTTACCTTGTTAAAACAGCAATCAAAAAATAGTGATATTTTTTTGATTTTAAGATATTTTGAAAAAAGTGGAAAGGCGCAAACCAGAAATTTAAGGACACTGATACGCAACTTATAGTTGCGTACCAACCATTTTGTTTTTATTTTTTACTTTGCTCAAGTTGATGTACAATCGTGCCAATGTTTATCAAAATACCCCAAGACATGACGAAAACGGCGGTTTAATGACCGCCCAGTAAACGATTTGAATATCTTTTAATAAAAACTGAACAATAGCGAACTTTAAACGCTTTTTTGCTACCACTTACCAAGTAGATTTTGAAAAAAATTGCATACCGTTTGAAAGCTTGTCTATATTAGAACAAAGGTTTTCGGGGGACCCAAAATTAAACGCAAAATAAAAAATCCCCAGCCGTTTTTCTTCAAACATGTCAGTTTTGCTTAAAAAACCGTTATTTTAAACCTATGATTTTTCCATGTTTGTGGTAAATTTTTGAATATATTGGATTATATTGATAAATTTTTTTTTAAGAAAGTAAATTTTGTATTTAGTTCTCTATCAGAACCGGCAAAAATTATTTTAAGTTTTGGTCAAATAAAGTTTTAAAAAATTGTTTTGTATAAGCAGTCTAAAATCTTTGGATTTTGCGAAAAACGCGACAGCTTGGTATATGTGATTCTGCTACAGGTTTTTCCTGCAATATTTTTTAATGTTTTAAAAAGTGAGATAGAGCCAGGCTTAAAAGGAAGAAATGAAAGTATGTCAGATAAAATCCGCCTCAGAAATTTCCGGACAGGATCCGAAAATTCAAGTTTTGAAAAAATCACTACTTTGGTAAATTTGTCAAAGTTTTGATTTTGACATTATTTTGTCTGAAATCGATAAATATTTCTAAAAGTTGTGGTACATGGGCCCATAGAGACAGGTATTTCCTTATTAAAACAGCAATCAAAAAATAATTATCTTTTTTTGATTTTGAGATATTTTGAAAAAAGTGGAAACGCGCAAACCAGAAACTTAAGGACACTGATACTCAACTTATAGTGGGGTACCAACCATTTTTTATTTTATTTTTTCCTTTGCTCAAGTTGATGTACAATCGTGCCAATGTTTATCAAAATCCCCCAAAAAATGACGAAAATGGCGGTTTAATGACCGACCAGTAAACCATTTGAATATCTTTTAATAAAAACTGAAAAATAGAGAACTTTAAACGCTTTTTTGCTACCACTTACCAAATAGGTTTTGAAAAAAATTGCATACCGTTTGAAAGCTTGTCTATATTAGAACAAGGGTTTTTGGGGGACCCAAAATTAAACGCAAAATAAAAAATCTCCAGCCGTTTATCTTCAAACATGTCATTTTTGCTTAAAAAACCGTTATTTTAAACCTACGATTTTTCCATGTTTTTGGTAAATTTTTGAATATATTTGATTATATTTATTATTTTTTTTTTTAAGAAAGTAAATTTTGTATTTAGTTCTCTATCAGAACCGGTAAAAATTATTTTAAGTTTTGGTCAAATAAAGTTTATAAAAATTGTTTTGTATAAGCAGTCCAAAATCTTTGTATTTTGCGAAAAACGCGACAGCTTGGTATTTGTGATTCTGCTACAGATTTTCCCTGCAAGATTTTTTCAAATTTTAAAAAGTGAGATATAGCCAGACTCAAAAGAAAGAAAAAATATATATAAATATAGAGACAGGTCTTACCTAATCAAAATTGTCATGAAAAATAGTTTAGCTGTTTTTAGTTTTAAGATATTGGAAAAAAATGTAAAGGTGCAAATTTGAAATTTAAGGGCACTGAAACGCGGCAATCAGTAGAGTTCGAACCAAAAAAAATTTTTTGCTCTACTTCTCTTGGGTCACTCTACAAACGTACCAAGTTTTACCAAAATCACCAAAAATTGTGTTTTGCTGCCCGACCATATGTAGGGTAAGAAAAAATATCTTACTCTAGGTCTCCGCCCTCAGACGTGAATCATTTTTTCAAAATTTTTAGACAAAATTTATTTATAGTACGAAGATTTCCAAAAATTTTAAAATAAAATGGTTTACAAATAATAAAAGATGTTCAAGTTTTAAATATTTTGATAATTTTTGAAGATTTTTTGAATTGAATCCATAAAAAAATTTCAAATATTTTCAAAATCCTAAAAACATTTTCAAATTTCTAAAAATTTTTAAAAATTTACATATCTACAGGGTATCCCATAACTTAGGAGCCATAGTGCAGCAGGTGATAGAGGAGGCTATTTCTGATAAAAAAGTTTATATAAGATAAGGGTTGATCAAGACATCTGTTTTTAACATATAGGATTTTTAAAGTAAGAGGAGTAGGGGAAGACATTTTTATAAAAAAGATAAAATTTGTCACAATCAAATGAATAATTAGCTATAATCGTGATCCAAAAATTTATTATTTCCTTTTTTGATAAAATTACAAGTGAAGGAGATATCGACTGTCAAAATAACCTCCACAAATGTATAAAACAAAATCTTGAAAAAAATTTAATAAAATGTACACTGAGTTTATCAGTTGCTCAAAAGAATAGAAGACGTTGCACCAGTTTTTCGAAATAAATATAAAAATTGCACTAGTGGTGCAACACCGACCGCGCAACTTTAAAAATGATGCCCGGGATATGAACTTTTCCGCAAAAAAAATAGTTTTATAATTTTTGTGTTGTAGTTGAATTCTTAAAATAACACAATTCATGAGAGATAAATTGAGAATGGGTTAAAATTTTAAAACTTTGCGCCCAGTTTGAAAAACGGGACAAATGACATCCCGTTAATACCTTGCCCGAGACGCGGAACAAAACATTCAAAAATGAGACAATCCCGAAAAAACCAGGACGTAAAGCAACTCTACTTTAAGGGTAAGTAATACAATTTTAAAAGAAAATATTTATTTGCGGATAC
Source organism: Aspidapion aeneum (assembly GCA_963576565.1). Classification (NCBI taxonomy): domain Eukaryota; kingdom Metazoa; phylum Arthropoda; class Insecta; order Coleoptera; family Brentidae; genus Aspidapion; species Aspidapion aeneum. The sequence goes on along the minus strand of OY755038.1, from coordinate 173,119,158 downwards.
GCGTACCTATATGCTCTGGCATTTTATTAAAACATTTTTAAATTAATTTTTATTTATTTATTGGATACTTTATAAACACCACTTATAGTAATTTCATGTAGAGAAAAATTTTATGAAAAAAAAGTAGATATTTAAAACTTAACCTACAGCCTATCGTTATTGCTAAACTACTAAAATCATAAATAATAAAATAAAAAATTAGTTGAATCGCCATGGAAATGCAGCAAATAACGGTAACACGACAGTACGGATTCATGTGTGTGAGAGAAAGAGCAATATAGAGAGTAAATTTACATGAGTAGAAAACAGTATTTTACCGACCATCATTTTAATGACCAACGATTTTTCGTATTTTCGATAAACGGCCGCCTTGTTTGTGGTAAAAACAAATCCTAACTTATAAGTAAGTAAGTAAGTAAAGTAAGTAAATTCTTTATTAAATCCGTATTACCCAGATGGGCGTGGATTCAGTCAAAATACATATTACAATTTTACATCAACATTTTTAAGCATCGAATTAAGCCTAACAATATAAATGTTTCATTATTATTTATTTTTTATTTACCTAAAGTAGGCATTTAAAATAAACATAGTTTTATTTAGTCAATATAAAGTATGATTGTTAAAATAAAATAAATAATAATAAAAAATACAAAATAAAACAGTAAGGAAATAAATTACTTGTAGTATTTACAAGTGTAGCATAAAATCAAACAGGTAACATTAAAAAAAAATATATGACACAAAAGATACAAATACCTATAACCTGTAAAAAATTTCACTCAAACTGTCACCAAAAAACTCATCAACGGAATAGTATGCTTTTCTTAGTAAGTAGTTTTTTAGTTTAATTTTTAAAGTTTTGGGAGGCAAATCGTTGATTTTGGATGGCAATTTATTCCACACTTTTATGATGGAATATTTACCATTTTTTTGGACATAAGTATAATGTTCCATTTCAGTTTTTAAATTACTTTTATGTCTTGTGTTATATACATGTTCTTGTTCCAAGCCACTGAAAAGGTCTGGATTGGCGACCATAAAACTTATACACTCCAGTATGTATAAAGAAAATACTGTGAGTATTCTATTTTCCATAAAAACTTGCCTAAAGCTATCGGATTTTTTCATTTGAAAAATAATTCTTAGACCCCTTTTTTGCAGTTTTAAGATTCTAATGGCCTCAATTAAATTACCCCAAAAAACTATTCCATACCTAACCCTTCATTGTATGTAGGCGTGAAATGCTGACAGACAAGCTGCCACACCGATGTTATCCCGAATTAGCTTTAGGGCGTACCAATACCTGCACATGCTTTTCGCTAAATTTTCAACATGGGGTTTCCAGTTTAGATCTTTATCCATATGTAGGCCCAAAATTACAACCGAATCAAGATTTTCCAACTAAGCACCATCAATCTGAATTTCCGCCTTGGTATTTCTAAGGCTCATAACTTGTGTTTTATTAGTCTTAAGTAGCAAATTATTTTGTTGGAAGTAATTTTTAACTGTACGTATCAATTGAGTTGCTTGCATCCCACATGATTCCGGTGTATCCTCCTGAATAACAGCAGTAACATCGTCGCAGAATTGAGACAGAAAATCTTTGACTACTGAGTTGATGTCATTTGTATATATTATATATAAAAGTGGACCCAAAATTGACCCTTACGGTACCCCCTTTTGCACCAGTTCTGGAGAAGATTTGATAAGTTTTCTATCACACACTGGCTTCTATTACCCAAGTATGATACAAATAACATCAACTCGCGATCCCTGACACCATAGTTACTAAGCTTTTTATTTTATGATCCACGCTATCAAAAGCTTTAGACAAATCCAAAAACAAAGCAATAGTTTTTTTTATTTGAGTTCAATCCCGTTAAAATAGTACTCAATGCCTGATAAATAGCCCTTATTGTAGATTTACCCTTACGAAATCCATTCTGAGTGTCACTCAACAGGTTGTTTGCCTCAGAAAAGTTCATTAGTCTTTCACTTATTGCTTTTTCAAAAATTTTACTTACATTCGATAATAGTAAGATGGGTCTATAATTATTTATTTGATCTTTTTTCCCTTTTTTATGTATTGGCTTTATGTATGCTTCTTTTAACACTGTAGGAAAAACACCAGTATTAAAACAGAAATTTATTATATGACTTAGGGGAACAGCGATACTATTATTTGATGATTTTAAAATGGAAATTGCAATCTCATCACTGCCCACAGACTTTTTATTTTTCAGACTCTCAATTATTGATTACTTTGTTTGTAGTTGTACCGTTGAATTTAAATATTTTTTTAGTGGGGATATTATTTTTAAAGTGTGTATCGGACATGACATTTTTACAACAATTTAGAAAAAAATTATTAAAATCATCTAAAGTTTGTTTTTTATTGTTACTATTTTGAAAATGACTAAATACTGATTCATTTGGTTTCTTTGGCTTGGTTATTTTATTTACCAAGTTCCAAGTAGCTTTCGTTTTATTATCGGCAGTGTATATTTCCCTAGAGCTTTCCATAAGTTTCGCAGTTTTAATTACCCTTTTAAGAATAGATTTGTATTTGTTATAATATTCCTTTGAAATTTCACCTTTTGTAAAGTTTTCAAAAAGCAAACGTTTATTTTTGCAAGAAATCCTATTCCTTTTGTCAGCCATGTTTTGCTTTTTTGGTCCCATCTAAGTTCTTTTTTTGGAAATATTAAGGTAATCTTATTTTGGAAAATACCCACAAATTTGTTATATGCTTTATCAACAACGGCTTCTGCCAACACTTCACACCAGTCTACATCCTGCATTTCTATTTCAAAATCCCTCAATTTTGTTTGCGAATATATTCTTTTTACTTCAATACTCTTTTGGGTTACAGTTTTAAAATTGTTTATAAAATTAACTAAAATACCTAATCCATAATGATCAGATAATGCAGTATTTATTACTCTATTTTTAGAGTAGTCGTCAAAATTTACAAAAAAATTATCGAGTAACGTGGCACTATCCTTGTTTACCCTAGTTGCATCAAAGATTGTGTGGTGATAGTTGTATGATAAAAACAAATCTAAAAACTCTTTTTTGGTTAAACTGTTTTCAAGAAAATTAATATTAAAATCTCCCGCGAAAATGATTTGGTAAGATTTAAATAATCTGCCTATTTCATTACAGAGCTCACACATTATCTCAGAAAAAATACTAAATTTACCCAAACAAGAGCGATACACGCATATTATAACAAATTTAAGTTTTTAAATTAATTAAATTAAGTCCAAGCTGTTACCACTTCTAAACAGTGACCTATCACTTAGCAACAATTCATTTTTATCCCAAAAACCACCTTCGCTTTGTTTCTATCACTAAGAACCCAACTACTAGCGCCTTCGCTTATCTTTAATAACCAAAAAACCAACAACTACTACCTTCGCTTAGCTTTTTCCATTAAACCACTAACTACAACTCCTAGTAGAAGCTAAGAGAAGGTGGAAGCAGTTCATTTTTTTGGTGGTAGAAGCTAGGAAAAGGTGATAGTAGTTGGTGTTTTGGTGGTCGAAGCTAAGCAAATGTGCTAGTACAAGTAGTTGGTTTTTAGTGGTAGAAGCTAAGCGAAGGTGGTAGTAATTGGAAGAAGCTGAGCGAAGATAATACATAGTACTTTTTCTGGTGGGAGAAGCTAGGGGACGGTGGTAGTAGTTAGTTTTGAAGTTGTAGAAGCTAATAAGAGAAGGCAGTGGTTAGTTTTTTAATAGTAGAAGCTAAGGGAATTTAGTTGAGTTTTTAGCGGTAGAAGCTAGGGAAAGGTGATAGGAGTTGGTTTTTTGGTGGTAGATTTTAATGGTTAAAGGAGGTAGTAGTTGGTTGTGAAAATAGGTATTTTTAGAATAAAACTGAGCTGTACCTAAGTGATAGATAGATAACTGTTTGGCAGTTGTAGCAGCTTTTATTTATTGGAAGGGATTGGTTTCGACCACAAACAATTCTGTGTAGCGTTTTTCATGTACGAATATTTCCTTCTTTGCTTTTTTTCTGTGTGTTTAATTGCGGTCACCGTTTTACCACCTCCCTCCTCCGACTTGTTCCAGAAGCGCCGTTAAAATGTATTAGTTTTTCTCGTTTGCTCAGTTTTTTATATCTATTTAATTAAAATGAAAAAAAAAATATGGTTCTCAATTAAGTTTCGTGTCTAATCGGGTAAAATAGAGTTTTTGTTTCTCTCATATTTTTCCGTGGGTAGCTTGAAAGCTTAACCTAAAGGGGGTCTAAGATCTATTGGACACCCAATAAATGTTGACAGTTAACTGTTTCGTCCTTATGGGACTCCTCAGAACACTGCTTGGTCAATGTGAAACTCTTGCGAATCTTTATTTATATAGCCCTATTCTAAAAAAAATATAAAAACAAATAAAAAACGCGGGGAGAAGCAGGCTCGATTTTAAAGTTAGTAGATATATGTTCAGAAAGGTGTCCAAAATTCACATATGTTGGTAATTTTTTCTGTCACGAAAGTGAAACCTGCGGACTCTTCAAGACCACCATGCAAAACGTCTGTACTAAATTAAATTAAAATCGGTTTTTCGGTTTTTAAGTTATCTGGTCCCAAACAGACAGAGAAACAGACAGAGACACAGACGGAGAGACATCATGATCAATAACTTATTTTAAATTTTATTACAAAAAGTTTTTTTTGAGGATCGCAAAAGTTTTTGTAAAAATAAGTAGTAAGATCTAAAAAAATATATTTAATGTTAGGAGCAATTTCTTTTATTGCAAAACACGATATTACTAATTTTAGGAATTCTTTGCACGTTGAAGAGAATATTACTACTCAAAAGTGAAAACAAAATTGTCTTGTGTATTACCATTTTGGAGATATTTGGCCAAAACTAGATCGCGACTCCAGTTATTATAATACGACGCCGAGAACACATAACCTTTTTCCTAATTTCGTTTGAATTCCTTAAATAGCATGTCAATTTATATCAACACCCGAAAATCCGCTATTTTAAATTGCCTGCCTGTATCAATTTGTGAAATCTAATTATTACTCTATCTGCTATCGAACAAATACTACCTGTGGCGCTATAAATTCGTTAAATGTAACATTAAGCAATTAAAAAGAGTTAAATCAAATATTCTTGTAAAAAATTTTCTTTAAGGGAAATGGCTCAGGGCCTCTATAATATTTTATGGTGTCTTGGTTTTTTTTAACTATTTAGGCCTTATCGGCCTTCATATTGAATATCGCATACTTGCTGAAAAAATGCTTGTTAGAAACCTTTAGAATATATACAGGGTGTCCCATAACTTAAGTTCATATAATGCATGGGTCAAAACTATAATAATTTTATAATTGCCATATTAAACGCAAAGTTTTTCTTGATAAGTTTTATTATTAAAAATAAGTGTGAAAATTGGTTGGGTAGGGGTCAGGTTTTTTAAAAAAACTTTATGTTAAATTACCAACATTTCGATTTATTTAAAATCATCATCAGGGTTCTAAAACAAGACAATAGTTCGGGGCCTAAGAGGGAAATTTAGGGGTTTGTCTGCATTTTCGCGTACCGTGACGAAATTTGGCACAGAGGTAGCAGACACCTAGGAACACCATTCTAGAAGTAGTGCTCCGATGGAACCCAGTGCAGGGCCAAGATACAGGGGCGTACTTGAGATGAGACAGGAAAAATTGATAAATTAAATATAAAACTAGTTTCGTGTACACTTTTTGTTTCTTTAAGCTTATAGCTATGTAGCTTATAAATTGAGAAAAAAATCTATTAAAATTAAACGTTGGAAATAAGGTTTTTTTTGAGGAGTGAGGAAGCAAAAGGTAGGAGGATAAATTGTGCAAATCTTATTCCGTCTAAAGTGGTCGTGTGGGGTATCGATTTCTAGGTAATTTAGTATTCTAAACCAAAATAAATATTAATTGAGTCAATACGTCAAACTGTTCACATGATATGTCAAAACTGACACCTTAATCTGGTTTTACCCGAGAAGAGCCACCAACTATTGTCGCGTTTTACGCCAGGAATTATTAAAAATTCCTGACCAAGCCTTAATAAATATTGATAACTTACGTAAAAGTGAAATCAAGTATTTAGAACATAATCTGCCTTTTCTTGGGCACCAAAGCATATAATTTTAATAAAATTACATAATTGCATCCTCTTGGAAATTGGTTGTTAGAAGTGATAATTAAATAGATATTTGAAAAATAATGATAATGCACATTATGTAAAAATTTTTTTTTATAAAATTAAAGTTACTGTATTTTTCATTAATAACTTTTTACTTAAAAAGAAAAAGTTATAAGACAGCTTTTATTTATATATAGAAAAAAATTTCGATTGCTGGTACTGTATACTATGTGTATCTTTTAAAAATGATGTTTTTACTATAACTCACCTACGCGTCGTTTAATTTTATTCTTGTTCCACCAATTTAGTGTGAAAAAATATTAAAATTTTGCCTAATAACTTAACCGACCTTTTTGATAATAACAAAGTTAACAATATTATCGACTTTAATTCGAATACCCTGTATGTTTTAAAGTATCTAACTAATAGCTACATAGGTGATTAAAAGTTTAACTTTCTACTGTATATTTTCTAATTTTATAAGTGCTGGAAATAATGTTTTACGTATTAAAAAAAATTCTGTATTGACAAAAGAAACACCCTGAATTTTCTTACAATTACAAAGCTAAATTACACAATGTACACCATGTGAGAAAGGCGTTCTTCTAGTTTTAAAAAGTTGTAAAACTCAAGAAAGTATCTTAAACTGCATAACCGGTATGGTAAAGTTTGAGACTACTAGTTTTTACATGATTTTTATAATATCACCTTGTATCTTTCAACATATTATAAAATTATACAAACATTAATATTTGCGTCATAGCTGCCAAGTTTCATTGCAAAATTCTTATTAGCGCAGTAGCTAAAATAAATAATGTAAAAAACGGTAAAAATGACACCAAAGTTGTTGTCGCCTAGTATATACATTCAGAAAAAGGCGTAGCGCTTTTGACAAAAATAGAGTACGATAAATAGTTTATAAAGGAGAATATAGTGATTGCAATGAGATGTTTATTTGATATTTAGAGTTATTTGATTTTTCAGCACTAAAATAAAAAATTACGAAAAAACTTTATTGTCTAGTTCCTTTTTAACACACTGTACAAAAGTTTTTATTTAAGAAAATGAAAGTTGTGCTAGTATTGTTGTAACGTAGTGACTTTGAGTTTTCCATAGTGATTTGTAACGTCGTCATAAAAAAAACTACTTAAATTGATCATAAAAATTAAACTTATTTTTAAAAACAGCCTGTATTTTTAACAGTTCAACAAAATTTTCATTTTCTTTTCGTAAAAAATAAATAAACGCTAAGTATATTTTATTTGGTATATATTTTTTGAAAATATGGTTACGACCAAGAAATCCAAATATCTTTCTATCTTTTTAGATTTTCTCAATTTACAATTATTAATAAAAACCCCCCCTGTACTCCGACCCTGTATAAGTCACACCAGTCCAGCAATACTTGTTTTGAGGAGAAACAATTTGTTAATGCTCACAGTAAATTTTAGCAAGTTATCTTGCATAACTAACCGCCTTGATTTTTTTTCTACTAAACACCCAAACCATAAATTAAAAAAAAATTGTTATTTTTTATTTCTTGGAAGAAAATATAACAATATAATTTTTTATCGCTTAAAATAAAAACGTATAGGTCCTTATAATCGGTGCCAAGTTTCATTGCTCAAGCTTTACATTTAAATTTTATACAGACTTTTAATGAGATAGATGCAATAAATAATAAAACACTCTGTGTCTTTGCTCTGCACTGGGTTCGGGATGAGCACCACTTATAATATAATCGTGCAAAGTTTCATTACGGTACTCAAAAATGCAGACAAAAGTGGCTTAGGCTCCGGACTACAAGTGTTAGATAGCATTTTAGTAGAAACATCATTCTAAATTTAACAGCAACAGAACAAAATAAATAAAAATATTAAGTTATTTTGTTCTCTCGCTGTTAAATTTAGAATGATGTATCTACTAAAATGCTATCTAACAGTTTTTTTTTCTTGTCTATTTTAGAACCCTGATGATAATTTTAAATAAATCGTTACGTTGGTAATTTAACAAAAAGTTTTTCTGAATAACCTGGCCCCTACCCAAACAATTTTCACACTATTGAACTGAAAGGGTCACTAGCCAAATCATATAATTTAAATAAGTTTCAATAGAGACATTTTAATAAAATATCAGCAAATATTATTTAGTATAGGTACATTTTTTGCAAGTTATTTTGACAACCTGTATCACCGCAACTTGTGATTTTATCAAAAAAATGAATACCTCATTTTTAGATCACAATTTAATTTTTTGTAAAACCCTTTTTCCCCATACCTCCTCTAACTTTAAAAATCCTATATCTAAAAAACAGACAAGTGTTAACCTCTATGGTATATAAACTTTTCTATTAGAAATAACCTCTTCTATAACCTGCTGCACTTTGGCCCCTAAGTTACGGGACACACTGTATATAAATAAAACACTTGTAACGTGTCATTTTTACGTTTAAGGCAACGTTACATATTTGTTTATTTAGGTAAATAATCAAGGCTCTTCGACTCGTCTTTCTGTACACAAATTAAGGGTATTTTATAGAGCTAGGTTTGGAGGCTATATAGTGTCCAGAAAGTTACCTGATAAAGGAGGCATTCCATCGAATTACTGTGGACACTACGCACATCGTATTATTTGGGCATCGTAATTGGAACTTGAGATCACAGGTTTCAGGAAAAATCACATAAAAACTTTCGATAGTTTTGTTTATCTGTAAAATTTTGTCATTTTCTTTGACGTTCACGAAGATAAACAACTGTTCTGCTGGGGCATGGCGGCGTTGCCGCATCACAAATGATTTCAGTAACAGGAAGAAAACATTTAGATGAACATTCCATTCGCTTATGTTTATTTTGGAGGATATTGGCCCACTTTGATATCTTTATTAATTTGATAAGGAGAAGATAAAATAAATACGAGTTATGCACTTTTGTAAATGGGAAATAAACGAGGAAACAAAACCAGGACTAAAAGAATAAACAAAATCGTATTTTTATATTATATAAATTTATATATAATCATAGTTAAATAAAGTTAATAACTAACTCAGTCGGATTGAAGGGTTGTGTAGGGCTAGCTAGTGGGGAGCAAACTTAACATCTGAACACTCTTAGGCCGGGTTTGAGCAGTAGTTCAATGTGTATTTTAGGTTCAAGTTCAGAAACAACTTTATTAATGTAGAAATGTTTTACAAAAATGGCGTCAAACCATATGAATCTTAGAGAAAACATATATAAAGAGCAAAGGAAACTTTTGACTAAAAGTGTAACTAAAATACAACTAAATTCTACACTTAGTATAGCTTTACTCATATTAGAATTGGTTGAGTGTTCGAATATTCCTTTGCTGGGGTTTGCTGCATGCTCTGATCTCCAGTAATTGAATTTACAGTTGATGGTTTCAATGCTGAGCTTCTTATAGTCCGGCTGGTTATTTTCCTCCTACTTGCTATGCTGGCGGGGGTCCGGTAGGCAAATGTTCGGTCTATGTATGGAGGGTGTCTCGATGTCCTTGTTATAAAAATTTCAACCGTGGAAATAGATCCGACAACACCTCAATGTGCGTTTTACGTATTTTCGATATCCCCTTGGTCGGTGCTGCCCCCTGTAGACCGGTACGGCAGTATTAATGTATTTCCTCATTGGTTAGTTTGAAAACCGCGGGTTTTTTTCTCGAGTCTCGCAAACCGGAGTTAGAGATTTTTCGGCGAGAGCATTTTTTTATAAATGCGTTTGCATTCTTATTTGAATTTAACCGGGAAAATTTGGTTGGTACTGTGTGTACTGTCCCCACCAGATCTACGAACGGTTTCCGGCAACTTCATTTTTTTTGTGTTCTCGACAAAGTGCCTTGTCTCTTTCCTAAAGAATTTTGGCTGGGCTGGTGGCCGTCTATTGATGTCGCCATTGTTTTTGTGGTTATTGGCACTTAATGGCACTGGTTAGTTGCAGATTATACCAAAGATGGTATAACTGTGAGCCGTCGTTGTTTAGGCAAATCTTAACTGACGCTCACACCCTTTGAGAGGGATTAAAAGGCGACCTACGCCATTCCTACGGAAAGAGCAGTGGTAAGTTCGATTTTATTTTTTTTATTTTCTTTATTATTTGGGGATTCTTCAAGATAATATTTGCCTCCCAAATTGTAATTATTTTTCGTGTGAAATGTACTTTTTCGACAAAAGACGTGGGGAATTTTTGGAGTTTTTTTTTTTTTTTTTAACCACGTTTTGGATAAAAACTATATATTGTTTTCTCCTTTGGTTACAGCACCGTCCATTCCATCGACGGGACAGTTGTGCTGGTGGAACGAGGTTCTGTTCCATCGACGAGCCAGTTGTAACCCTGGGAAAGGTACGTTAGGATTATTTTAGTTCATCTGTTTAAATCTACTTTATTTTATTGAGTCGACATGGGGTTTTTGATTTAAGTTACTCGGTGTAGGGGAACTTCGTGCAAAACCGACGAATTCCAGGAAAGTGAAACATTTCATTTTCCACAGGGTTTTTACGCTCGGGCAAGATCCAACCACATTTTTGGACCATGTGCTGTCCTAGCGTCATGTGCTAGGTGATCACCAGGGAATGCGCGAGCAAGACAGGGACCCGGAGTTGCAGGGAGGATGTTTGAAAGCTTCCAGGTTTACAAATCAAAACACCCTCTTCTTTAACCATAAAATAATCAAGGACCAAGGTAGGAGTTTTCTTCAATTTCACGCAAGCAACCATTTTTTTGATATAATTTTTCTCCATAAATTTTATAGTATAATTTAACATTTCGTGTAAACGCAAGGTAAAGGTATGACGTCATAACCAAAATTTTGCGGAGTATTTACTAAGTTGACTTGTTTTCCTTCATTTCATTTATTTAAGACAATTTCTCTCGTGAAATTTGGAGTGCCTTGCTATTTTGGCCCGAACTTGTTTCATCCTTTTTTTTTTAAACATATTTCATGTTTCCAGTTTTTTTTACAGTAGGTTTACTCCTAAAATAAACAAGATGAACTAAATCTTTGTGTTATTTGTACAATCCTATGAACCAACTTTGCAGAGAGAAAAGAGAGATGAGGTTATATTTTTTTGCGGTTTCCTTACATTGATTTACCTCATGGGGTAGATCTCGGACTGGGTTGCTGTCTATCTCATTCTATCCAACGTAGAATGATGACAGCAGATATTTGGTCCAGATCTCCCCTATGATGGAATGATTTTGGAAGTATGTTTTTTTTAACAATCATTTAGATAAGTGAGTCTTACACTACTGACTCAAACGTAGGTACACTGTGACCTGTTGGAAATGTGCATCTACCTATAAAGTACTTTCTATTTGTGTCATTTTGATTCCTTTAGGAATCTTTTGAAATCTTATTTTGTTTATTAGTCAATTTTTTTTGGTTTTTTAATTACACAAATACTCTGGAAGCCTCGGAAGTAGGTAGAGTTTCATTGTTTGGCTACAACGTTTGGGTTGAACTGTATTTTATTTTAGATCTTCCTTGTAAAACATTGATATTAAAACACTGTGGCGCTTAAAATTTTCTTATTTCTGAACCCCCCCTTCTCCACTGTATAAAAGTTACCAGGCATATCAATGTTTTACGTAGCTGGGAAATACAGTTCTGCTTCCAGATATTTGTTTAGTTACTCAGTAATTTGATTTTAGTGTCACAAATTGACACAGCATTATTGTTCTATTTACAGTGTCACAAAATGGCGGCAACGTCTTTTAGGTTGCCACAAATGTCACCCAACGCATTTTAATTGGCCACAATTGGCGCCCTACGTGAGTTTTTGGCTAGTTTTTTAACATCTGATGTAATTTTTTTTCGTTTTTTGAAGTTAGAAAAAAAAAAGGAAAAACTTTTTGAATTTTTTTTCAAAAATTTAAAAAAAAATTTTTTTTATGGTACAGCCAAAGCCATGTTAAAGGCTTTCAGTGGCTGTCGGTGGCTTTGACACCCAATCATTTTTTTTACTATAAAACAGGATTTTCCATCATCATTGGTTTTTGGAAATAACACTTTTTAAATATTTTTTGGTAATATTTGAGCGTTGATTTGGAATTCGTTTTGTTGTTTTAGTAATTCTCATAGGTTTTTTGTTAGCTTATCTTCACAAGTTTTTTCTTGGAAAATAAAAGATTCATTTTTATTTATTAAGGAAGAATAAGTGGATAGAAGGCATGGGAGTTTTTAGTCAACAGCGTCCAAATCATGTTCTTAATTCTTTAAAGTTTTTTGTAGGAAAAACATGTTTTAATTTTTTTAAATTTTTTTTAAGAAAAATAAAAGTAATGTAAATTTACTTCAATTTTTTTGTTGATTTATAGGTGGATGGACCTCCAGACATGGTCTTTTTATGTTTTAAATATATGACATAGGTAGTGTGTTTTTTCTAACAACTTTTTTTTGCAGGTTCATTTATTTTCATGTTATTATTTCCTGCTTGTAATAAGATAGAAATTGTTTCACCGATTATTTTTTAGTGCAGTCAATTTATTTAGGTCAACAAGTAATTTTTTTTTGGTGATTGTAATTTTTTGTGGGATATCACCACTTGGAAATTGGAATATTTTTACAGGGTTTCACACAAATTTTTCTTGGCTGGGTTGTTTTAAAGTAAATATAGCTGAACAGCTAGTAGATTTGTTTAGTTGAGAGTATTAATTAGTAATGAAAGAAAAGGAAAATGAGTTTATTTTGCTTTGTCATTTTCTTTTCTTGTTTTTTTTTTTGGTGGTAACTGTTGATGACAATTAGGATCTTACGTCACTCAGTTACATCGGGTCAGAGGAGGGTACTACTACTACTACTACTACTACTACTACATAGTGTCGGCTCGGAACTTTAGGGAACACAAGGCTAAAATTCCTAGAGCAGCACATTGGCTGAAGATCAACGCCAAGAGGTCCAGTTAACATTTTTTTTTTGGGGTATTTTTTTTGTAGGACAGTTTTTTAGGTCTTTGGTTGCCATGTCTAGTTGTGTTTTCGTGACTGGTCAAATTTTTTTTTGGTAGAAAATACAGCGTTGGGCTTTGGAGTGCATTTTTTTAAAAAATGACCTACGTGTATTTCTATCAATTAAAGTTTTTCTGGTTCACAATTATTTTTTTCTGTATTTTTGTCTGCGTTCAGGTCATAGCTTGGTCATGGCCAATGGAGGGCAAACATTTATGTTTGAGCCTTGAGAAGTTTTGCCTGCTCCGGATTGAATACAGAGAAAATGAATTTGAAGCCCAAGTAGATATAATACCACAAAAGAAATGTTTAACTGAGCCAGATATAGAGATAAGTTTTTTTGATTTTTTTAGTTCATTTGTAAAGTTCAGTTTTTTTTTTAACTAATGTCATTTTGAGGCCGTGAAATTGGTCAGTGAATTTAAGAGAGACTTTCAACTAAATATAAATGCTAGGCGGGGGTAATTGGTAAAAATATTTCAAAATTTTACTTCTTTTTTTAAATAATTTTATTTTTCTTAGAAAGATTATTTCTTTCTGTAAACATAACTTCTCGAATTCTTGTTTTGGTCAAAACGGTTTGTATAGTGGTCGTAGTTTTAAAGGGTGACCAGACAGGTAATAATTTTTTAGGGGACCAAACGGGAACTTCTTGAGTTACAAAAGGGGAACTTTTTTTTGTCTTATTTGATCAGGCAGGAATAAATAAATCTTTTACTTCCAAATCATAATTTTAAATAACAAGATTTATTGGTTAGGTGTTTGGGTCTAATAAAAAACATTTTGTTTTTGAGGATACTGGTATGATATGGAATTATTTTAATTTCATGCCAAATGTTGTTTGACGGCAGATATGCTAGTCTTCAGTTTTTAGATAGTTTGTATTTCAGTGGCGTGTACTTAAAGGGGCCTTACATCTGCGCCCATTGTAACACAACTTAGAACTTACTTGCTTAGCTTTTTCACTTCATCTTCGTTTTGTTGCTTCTGAAATTAAAGCGTTATGTTGGGTAACGATGGATGGTGTTAGACTAAGAAAGTACCTATTTAGGGATAAAAACTTGAAAGTTGTGAACAATTGGGAAATATTTTTTTTTTATTTCATTTTTTTTTTAATTTTAAAATAATTTCATACTGATGACCTCAAATAATGAAGCAAATTTTTAAATTACAATACACTGTTGTGGAATAAATGGGAAAGTGTTCAGGTTAAACAATAAATTTAAGATCATTGATTTTTAAAAAAGATTTCAATCTAAGAATAAATTTAAAAACAATTGGTTTTCCTTGATGCGACCAAACATTGATGAGGGCATCTATTTTTTTAAATCTGATAGTTGTAGACGGTATAAAAGAACTACCTACCTTTTATATTGCAATAATTAGGGTTTTTCCTCCCGCGCGCTGGGTGGAAATGGAAGGAATGTTTGGTTCGGAGTGTAGAAATCGAGGAACGAGGACTTCCTGCTAATCTTTTTAGGATTTCGCAACTTCGGTTTTCGCTAAATTAAAATACATCCAAATTTGGCCTACAGGCTGAATCTCACATCTTCCAGGACCTTGCAGATTTGCGGAGAAAGGCAAATTTTGTGATCTGTTTAGTTATGATAGGAATTAAAATAGTAACATGCACATGAGGGAACTAGATATATTTAGGTTAAAAATTAGTAAGAACACTGCTCTGAACAATTTTCCATAATAGTGTCCTATTTTCACAGGGCGCTTCAAAATATCTTCACCCTCTCTTTGAAATAAGATATTGTTTCGCCTGTGGGCGTTTGACCGTTTAAAAGATATATAGGGTCCAGATGGGATTGAAATGGAAATCACAAGTTTTTGGGTTTATTGACATTATACTTAGGAAATAGGGGAAATGTCTAATAAAAAGTTTTTTTTGGTTTTAGGCCGAGTTTTGTTAAGTATAACAAAAGTTTATTTGGGGCCAGGAGGTTATTATGCTCTTTTAAAATTAATGTAATAGTTTTGGCTTCTTGATTTTTGTTGTCTGGTTTTTACGCAGGATTATTCCCAGCTGTTTCATTTCAAAATGTCATTTGTAGTGATAGGGTCTCATTAGCCCTTGGACATTTGGTAATTTTGCTTTGACTAATAGTTGTGGAAAGGGCCCAACTTAATTTTATATCTCGTGAACACCAGGAATAAGGATCTGAGAATGCATTAAGCAGTAAAATTTTTTTGATTAGATGTTGTGTGTAAAGACACTTGAGTAGGCAGATTTAGTTAGCTCACACATATACTATACTATAGTAGTGTGAGCTATGGTGATCCTAATTTTTTCGAGAAAAAAAAGTTGCTCCGATTTCAAAAATTTTTATATATCTTTGCGTTTCAGAAGATTTTGAAACTTTTTTGTTGCGCCGTCTGTCTGTCTGTCTGTCTGTCTGTCTGTCTGTATGTCTGTCTGTATGTCTGTAACGACCAACGCGCATAACTCAAAAACCGCTTGGCCGATTTTAATGAAATTTGGTACCTAGGCTGGGTTTTGGGCCGAGATGGTCCCATTTAAAAATGAACAAAATCCACCAAACACAAACCAAATAAAAGGGTGGGGGTAGATTTCAAAAATTGGAGTTTAAGTGAAAATATGGCGTGTGTGATATCAAACGAAAGGTAATTGAGTCTGGAGTTAAACAAAATACATTTTAATTTATTTTAAAAAAAGGGTGGGGGTATATTTCAAAAATTAGAGTTTAAGTGAAAATATGGCGTGTGTGATATCAAACGAAAGGTAATTGAGTCCGGAGTTTAACAAAATACATTTTAGTTTTTGTTTTTTTAAGGGTGGGGGTAGATCTAAAAAATTTGAGTTTAAGTCAAAACATGGCTTGTGTGGTATCAAACAAAAGGTAATTTAGTCTGGAGTTGAATAAAATATATTTTAGTTTTTAGTTATATTAGCTCACACGTACACTATAACTATAGTACCTAGTGTGAGCTTAGGGGCCCATATATTGGCAGAGTATTTTACAACGTTCTTATAGGTGAACCTTGGAATTGTTTTCATAGTTGTTTTTCTGAAAGTGCACACAAGATAATTCTTTACGGGGTTGAGTGCAAAGTTTGAAACTTAGGTTCTTCACATTATAGTGGTACAGTAAATAAATACTAACATTGCTTATTCCCTTCAGTAATAATTTTAAACAAATATACTAACATCGGTTGTTTTTTTTGGAACACAATTATTTTTTTTCACTTTTCCTAAACTGATTGGTTTTTTTTTGCAATGACGATTTTTTGTACTTTATGATTCTTAAGTAAATTTAATTTTAAAAAAAATTTTTTGTATAGTAAATTAATTTTTCTAGCTCATTTACTTTTCACATTGCCACAGTTTTGGGAGAGGAAAGGGAATTGACAACTGTAATCAAAGGAAAAGAACAAAGACTATTGCATAACATAACTCGATTAAGATTTTTCTAGTGTTAATTTTATTTTAATATGAGCTGCAACCCCACTTAAACATTTTTAATTTTTTTTTTTAATATTTTTTTATAATATTTTTTTTGTAATATTTTTTTTAAGGAAGGAAACTTGATTTTCTTGTTGCAAAATTTTTTTTTGGTGCATAGTAGTACCTTGCCCCTACAAAGGTTTTACCAGTTTATTTAAATATTTTTTTTTTCTGAATTAAAATATAATTTCATTTCGAACCCTCGCGTTTTAACAACCTATCATCATTTGTTTTAATTTTTTTTCTCCCTACTCCACAGTACCATCAGGGTAGAGTAATATTTTGGAAATTTTAGTGAGCCAATTCATTTTTTTTATTATTGGGCTACTGTGGTCAACACCAAAATTTTATTTACTATTTTTTGTTTTTTAATTTTTTTTTTACACCTTTCGGTATGATCCTAGGGTCTTCTTGACCATGGTTTGCATCAATTTTGGGATTTTCATTTTAATGAGGATTAGAGAGTTGCAGTCCTACCAAGACGTTATTTGTATAATTCTTTAATATACCATCGGTAATTAAAAAAAAAATTACACACAACATCCTTACTAGTCTAATTCGACGCAATTTCAGCGAGCGGATTTTTTTTTAATTGAGCATATTTTACGATTTCTATAAGACGAACATCTGTTCCGATGTTTATTGCGTTCACTCATATATTAAGGGATGATGTGGCCTTAAGCAATGCATGTTTCGTGTAAACTCAGAATAGGTAAGCAGGTTAAAGTGGGTTTTGATTTATTCTTTTTAGAAAAATCATTGTATACGGCGATTTGGGTTTTTTTTTGAGGAGTTTATTAGTGGAGCCGTTCTGCAATAGCAGGAGTATACCCTAGCGTTAACTGTGTACAACAGCTTTGGGATTTTTTTTATTATAGGTAGTCTGTTGTACGTTCCATTTAGGGATAAATTTACCTATTCGGTTGCTGAGGTAAACAAACATGACTTAACTTTAATTTTAATCCAGTTCAGCTAGGATAAGCGCAATTATATTTTTTGGTTTTACTCACGCAGGAGTGGAACATAAGACCTGAATACCTGCCAAAGCTCTTGTCTCTCTTTTATTTATTTTTTGACTTTTGTTGTGACTACTTGTTAATTCTAATTTAGGATTTAAGTAGTTATTGCTCTCTGCAAGGTTGAACGTCATGGTTGGTTGTGCAAATAATTATTATAAACTATGATTACATTTTTAAATGCAAATAAATTTTATTTTCTTACTGCTCCGGTGTTCTTCGATTTTGTTCGCGTCTGCCCGTATTTAAGTTTTATATTTCCTACATTTGTGAGAAAATTTATAGTGATTTTCACTAGTGAATTTAAAGTGAACTTTGTGTTTGTTATTGCGTGGTTTAGTTTTATAATTGGGAGGTATAATTAAGAGTTTTAAAGTTTAAAGTTTTAATATATATGAAAGGCACCATGGCTGTTTCTGCGAGTCGGTTGTCTGACATAAGGTACTTGGTCAAGGACGAATTAATCTATCAGTTAACATGGAGAGGCATAGCTATTGGATCGGTGGAAGAGATGAAACCACAGCTTATGCTGATCAAACAAAGAGAAAAGACTGATGCAGGTATGAGATACCCTCCTTATCCCTTTAAATTTGGTCAAGATGCTTTTAGCTGCATGAAGAAGCTAGATAGTCTGGTACCGCTGGTACAGAAGTTCTTTGGTACGCGTAAAGGGGGAGAGTTTAGAAAAATCGCTGTAAGGTTAGAACATGTGTTAGCCAGGATAAATGACATGAATCCGTCTAACTTGGCGTTACCTCAGATGATGATGAAGCATCTGAAACCCAATCAACGAGTCGAAGCTCAGACCACTCGACAAATGCTGGCAACACACCTAACCAGTCTCATTTCCCGAATGAACCACAGCTCTCGGGCACACAACGAACCGCTCAACAGCCCACAAACCAACCGTCGGTCATTGCTTCATTGCAAATGCAAGTGCTTACAAACCCGACTCAAACACCAGTACAAGCACCACTCCCTATGCCGATTGAGAATTACGGTACAACAGCTTTTCAGTATCAACAACCGTCTACCGTTCCTTTGAGTTTAGCTGTCCTCCAAAGTAGAATAGCACCAATTGCTCAGTCACGACCATTTTCATGTTCGTCGCCAGTACCAATGTCAAGTGATCCCGGGACTTCATATCATGTTGCACCTGTACCTCCGCATAAGTGGAACTTAAAGTTTACAGGCGAGAGGGGTACAATCTCTGTCACCGCATTTTTCGAGAGAGTGGACGAGTTGAGTCAGGCTAGAGGAGTGAGCAAAAAGGTTCTACTGAACTCAGGCATAGATCTTTTTGAAAAGTCAGCCTATACTTTTTATAAAGATGTTCGTAGAGAAGTTCATACATGGGAACAGCTGGAACAGAGGTTCATGGCAGAGTATCTTCCTTCTTCATATGGCGAGAAGCTATTGAAGGAGATCCAAAAACGTAAACAAGGCCCTGGAGAGTCTATAGGGACCTATATTGCTGTCATGAATACATATTTCCAAAGACTTGACTGTCCTGTTTCTGAAGAGGCGAAATTAGCTATCGTCTTCAGAAATATCGCGGACATTTATAAGAAAGGGTTGATTGCTACTGAGGTCAATAGCCTATCACATTTAAAAGATTTGTGTCATAGAATAGACCAGAAATATGGGTTAGAGGAGGAGAATTTTACTCCTAGAAGAAACCAATCTATTGAACCTGACTTGGCCTACGTTGACGTAGAGAGCGATATTGACGATTTCCCAACAGGGGTTGATGCAATTCAAATATCAGGTGCCGGGACATCAAATCAACAGAATTTGAATATTCCTGATAATAGATTTAACAGAGATAGGTAGCAGCCAGCAAGCAGTTTCGCTGCTAGAGCTGATAGAGATAGGCAACAACCAGCTAGTGGTCAGTCTAGTGCAAATGACAGAGATGTACAACCACCACAGGGTGTTAGACCTGGTAAGGCGAATAGGGACGTTGTTTGTTATAGATGCAACCAAACAGGGCACATGGCGATCGGGTGCGCATTACCTAGGGGTAAGCAGTGTTATTCGTGTGGACAGGCAGTGGTAACAGTCAGAGAATGTCGTAATTGTAATCGTCAGGGAAACGGACCCAGGCGCTCGTAGGTGGTCAACCTTCGAGTCAGCCTGAACAAGCATCGACCGATAGGCTAACGTACGTCTTAGATTATGTGATAAGTCATGCTCGTAAAGATGAGAGGCCTTATTTAGAAGTGGATATGCTCGCAAATAAGTTACTAGGTTTGTTGGATTCCGGGGCTTCACGTACCTTTTTAGGGAATCATGGTTGGTCAATCATCGAGAGGTTTGGTTTTTCACTTGATACGACAAAGAAGACGAGTTGTATTGTGGCAAATGGTCAAAGCACGAGTAGTATTGGGACAGTGCAGCTTCCTATGCGAGTTCAAGATAAATTTAGGTTAATAGAGGTCGTCGTCGTTCCTGAGTTGCCGCTCACTCTGACTTTGGGATTAGATTTTTGGATCTCGATGGGTATAGTACCGAATTTAAGTACTAATGAGTGGCACTTTGCCGATAATAAAGACGTGATTTGTTCTTTAGAAACTTCAGACCAACAAACAACTCTTACACCTTATGAATCAGAACGACTAGAGGAATTGGTCGTTAAATATAAGACTATTATGGGTGACGCACTAGGATGTACAGACAGGGTAGAGCATAAGATTACAACAAATGCAGCACCGATAAGACAACGTTCATATAAGGTCTCACCGGTCATTCAGAAACTTATTGATGACGAAATGTTGAAACTTGATGTTATAGAATGGAGTAGTAGTTCATGGGCTTCACCAGTGGTAATGGTACAAAAGAAAAACACAAAGAAATATCGTTTCTGCGTAGACTACCGCAAATTGAACTCAGTGACGGCGCGTGATAGTTATCCTTTACCACTCGTATCCGAGACACTCAAGTTGAAAGATGCTAAGTACTTGTCAACTTTAGATATTAAAAGCGCTTATTGGCAAGTACCAATGGAAGAATCAGCGAAGCCACTAACAGCATTCATCTGTCGACGAGGTCTCTTCCAATTTAAGCGTTTACCTTTTGGTCTTCATAATGCACCTGCAACTTGGCAGAGACTCATAGATAGAATCATAGGAAACGATTTAGACCCCTACGTGTACGTATATCTCGATGACCTCGTAATTGTCACACAGAGCTTTTCTGAACACCTTAGAATTCTTGAGGAAGTCCTACGAAGATTGCAGAATGCAAAGATAACGGTAAATTGGGAGAAATGCCAAATGTGTTGGCCAGAAATGACTTATTTAGGTTTCTTAGTGGACCGTCAAGGCATCCGAGTTGACCTAATAAAATTAGAGCCATGTTAGAGCTCCAGAGGCCAAGAACTGTCAGAGAAGTCCGTAGAGTTGTAGGTACAATTTCCTGGTATAGACGTTTCATAGAGAATTTTTCAGCGATAATAGCTCCAATTACAGCTCTAACTAAGAAAAATCAAAAGTTCGATTGGACTCCAGACTGCGAAAATTTATTAAGATTAAGGAACTTTTAGTGACTGCACCGATTTTTACATATCCAGATTATACCAAAGAATTTGTCATTCAAACAGATGCATCAGGATATGGAATAGGAGCATGTTTAACGCAACCTTATCCTGAGGGAGACAAAGTCATATGCTATTTGAGTCGATCTTTGACTAAGCAAAAACGTGTTTACACGACCACCGAGCGAGAATGTTTGGCATTGGTTTGGGCGATAGAGAAGCTCCGGCCTTATATTGAGGGGATCTCATTTAAGGTCAAAACAGATCATTTTAGCTTAAAATGGCTTCATAGCTTGAAAGAGCCCAGTGGAAGACTTGCTCGTTGGCCTGTAAATATGACTTTGAAGTAATCCATCGGAAAGGGAAAGATTTAGTTGTCCAGGACATGTTGTCTCGTGCAGTACCATGATTGATACAATTTCGCAGCCCAGAGACGTTTCAACAGCAATTAAAGATCGATGGTACCAAAAGATGGTAAAGAGGGTCGTAGAATCACCATTAAAATTTATGAATTGGAGATACACTGATAATAAGTTGTATAAATATGTCAAACAAGAATACCCTTAACTTTCACCATCTAACGAATATTGGAAAGAGGTAGTCCACAAAGATCATAGGCGTAGAATTATTGGAGAAGCTCACGATCCTCCTACCGCAGGACATATGGGTGTGTATAAAACCTTCCACAGACTGGCAGAAAAATATTATTGGCCAAAAATGCGCCAGGACGTGGCAACTTTTGTAAAGAAATGCTTTGTCTGTGCAGCTCATAAAGGTGATACACAAGGTGTCTCTGATCAGATGATATCTCACCCAAAACAACTCGTCCTTGGGAAATTATTTCAACAGATTTATGTGGACCCCTACCTCGTTCGACAAAGTGTAATTGCTGGATTCTCGTCGTTACGGACTATTTGAGTAAGTTTTCCTTAGTTTTTCCAATGCGAACAGCCCCTACTCAAGCTGTTGTCGAGCATCTTGAGGAGCAAGTATTTATGATCTTCGGAGTAGTTTGATACTTTGTGATAATGGCCCTCAGTACAAAAGTAACGAGTTTAAGCGTTTTGCTGAGAGTTATCAGGTTAAAATGATAATCCTGTATAATCCGTATTATTACCCCAGAGCGAATCCAACAGAAAGGACGAATCGCACGTTAAAAACCATGTTATGTTGTTATGTGAAAGACAACCACAGGAAGTGGGACGAACAAATACATAAACTTGCCTGCGCGATTCGTACTGCAACCCATGAGACAACCAGGATGTCTCCTTTCTTTATTAATTTTGGTAGGAATATGTGTCTGTCAGGAAAAGATTACTCCAACCCAATTTTGTTATCTGAAGAGAATGGTGTACAAACTGCAGCTGAAAGTAAGAACGAATGTTTCCGGAAGCTCTATGCGGATGTTAAGAGAAGGTTAGAGGTGGCGGGAGAGAAAAACGTAGTTCAGTAGAATTTGCGTACAAGAGTACCCAACTTTGTTGTGGGTCAGCGTGTTTGGAAGAAGAATTATGTGTTGTCAGATGCTGCGAAGTTTTTCTCGAAGAAGCACCGAAATTCGTTGGTCCTTATGTGATTAGGAATAAAATTTCTCCATGGATATTTGAGCTTCAGGAACCATCGGGTAAAGTACTACCAGGGAGCTGGCATGCCAAAGACCTTAAGTCGGCAGCGGATCTCTCCGATTAACCTTTTTAGGTTAATCGTCTTGAAGTTGGGGGGGGATTATGTAACGTGTCATTTTTACGTTTAAGGCAACGTTACATATTTGTTTATTAAGGTAAATAATCAAGGCTCTTCGACCCGTCTTTCTGTACACAAATTAAGGGTATTTTATAGAGCTAGGTTTGGAGGTTACATAGTGTCCAGAAAGTTACCTGATAAAGGAGGCATTCCATCGAATTACTGTGGACACTACGCACATCGTATTATTTGGGCATCGTAATTGGAACTTGAGATCACAGGTTTCGGGAAAAATCACATAAAAACTTTCGATTGTTTTGTTTATCTGTAAAATTTTGTAGTTTTCTTTGACGTTCACGAAGATAAACAGCTGTTCTGCTGGGGCATGGCGGCGTTGCCGCATCACAAATGATTTTAGTAGCAGGAAGAAAACATTTAGATGAACATTCCATTCGCTTATGTTTATTTTGGAGGATATTGGCCCACTTTCATAACTTTATTAATTTGATAAGGAGAAGATAAAATAAATACGAGTTATGCACTTTTGGAAATGGGAGATAAACGAGGAATAAAAACCAGGACTAAAAGAATAAACAAAATCGTATTTTTATATTATATAAATTTATATATAATCATAGTTAAATAAAGTTAATAACTAACTCAGTCGGATTGAAGGGTTGTGTAGGGCTAGCTAGTGGGGAGCAAACTTAACATCTGAACACTCTTAGGCCGGGTTTGAGCAGTAGTTCAATGTGTATTTTAGGTTCAAGTTCAGAAACAGCTTTATTAATGTAGAAATGTTTTACAAAAATGGCGTCAAACCATATGAATCTTAGAGAAAACATATATAAACAGCAAAGGAATCTTTTGACTAAAACTGTAACTAAAATACAACTAAATTCTACACTTAGTATAGCTTTACTCATATGGGAATTGGTTTAGTGTTCGAATATTCCTGGGTTTGCTGCATGCTCTGATCTCCAGTAATTGAATTTACAGTTGATGGTTTCAATGCTGAGCTTCTTATAGTCCGGCTGGTTATTTTCCTCCTACTTGCTATGCTGGCGGGGGTCCGGTAGGCAAATGCTCGGTCTATGTATGGAGGGTGTCTCGATGTCCTTGTTATAAAAATTTCAACCGTGGAAATAGATCCGACAACACGTCAATGTGCGTTTTACGTATTTTCGATATCCCCTTGGTCGGTGCTGCCCCCTGTAGACCGGTACGGCAGTATTAATGTATTTCCTCATTGGTTAGTTTGAAAACCGCGGGTTTTTTTCTCCAGTCTCGCAAACCGGAGTTAGTGATTTTTCGGCGAGAGCATTTTTTTATAAATGCGTTTGCATTCTTATTTGAATTTATCCGGGAAAATTTGGTTGGTACTGTGTGTACTGTCCCCACCAGATCTACGAACGGTTTCCGGCAACTTCATTTTTTTTGTGTTCTCGACAAAGTGCCTTGTCTCTTTCCTAAAGAATTTTGGCTGGGCTGGTGGCCGTCTATTGGTGTCGCCATTGTTTTTGTGGTTATTGGCACTTAATGGCACTGCAGTAGTTGCAGATTATACCAAAGACGGTATAACTGTGAGCCGTCGTTGTTTAGGCAAATCTTAAGTGACGCTCATACCCTTTGAGAGGGATTAAAAGGCGACCTACGCCATTCCTACGGAAAGAGCAGTGGTAAGTTCGATTTTATTTTTTTTATTTTCTTTATTATTTGGGGATTCTTCAAGATAATATTTGCCTCCCAAATTGTAATTATTTTTCGTGTGAAATGTACTTTTTCGACAAAAGACGTGGGGAATTTTTGGAGTTTTTTATATTTTTTTTTAACCACGTTTTGGATAAAAACTATATATTGTTTTCTCCTTTGGTTACAGCACCGTCCATTCCATCGACGGGACAGTTGTGCTGGTGGAACGAGGTTCTGTTCCATCGACGAGCCAGTTGTAACCCTGGGAATGGTACGTTAGGATTATTTTAGTTCATCTGTTTAAATCTACTTTATTTTATTGAGTCGACATGGGGTTTTTGGATTAAGTTACTCGGTGTAGGGGAACTTCGTGC
Organism: Aspidapion aeneum; assembly: GCA_963576565.1. Lineage (NCBI taxonomy): Eukaryota > Metazoa > Arthropoda > Insecta > Coleoptera > Brentidae > Aspidapion > Aspidapion aeneum. The sequence goes on along the minus strand of OY755038.1, from coordinate 173,094,299 downwards.
AAAACCGACGAATTCCAGGAAACTGAAACATTTCATTTTCCACAGGGTTTTTACGCTCGGGCAAGATCCAACCACATTTTTGGACCATGTGCTGTTCTAGCGTCATGTGCTAGGTGATCACCAGGGAAGGCGCGAGCAAGACAGGGACCCGGAGTTGCAGGGAGGATGTTTGAAAGCTTCCAGGTTTACAAATCAAAACACCCTCTTCTTTAACCATAAAATAATCAAGGACCAAGGTAGGAGTTTTCTTCAATTTCAGGCAAACAACCATTTTTTTTTATATAATTTTTCTTCATAAATTTTATAGTATAATTTAACATTTCGTGTAAACGCAAGGTAAAGGTATGACGTCATAACCAAAATTTTGCGGAGTATTTACCAAGTTGACTTGTTTTCCTTCACTTCATTTATTTAAGACAATTTCTCTCGTGAAATTTTGAGTGCCTTGCTATTTTGGCCCGAACTTGTTTCATCCTTTTTTTTTTTAAACATATTTCATGTTTCCAGTTTTTTTTACAGTAGGTTTACTCCTAAAATAAACAAGATGAACTAAATCTTTGTGTTATTTGACAGCAGATATTTGGTCCAGATCTCCCCTATGATAGAATGATTTTGGAAGTATGTTTTTTTTTTAACAATCATTTAGATAAGTGAGTCTTACACTACTGACTCAAATGTAGGTACACTGTGACCTGTTGGAAATGTGCATCTACCTATAAAGTATTATATTTGTGTCATTTTGATTCGTTTAGGAATCTTTTGAAATCTTATTTTGTTTATTAGTCAATTTTTTTGGTTTTTTAATTACACAAATACTCTGGAAGCCTCGGAAGTAGGTAGAGTTTCATTGTTTGGCTACAACGTTTGGGTTGAACTGTATTTTATTTAAGATCTTCCTTATAAAACATTGATATTAAAACACTGTGGCGCTTAAAATTTTCTTATTTCTGACCCCCCCCCCCCCTTCTCCACTGTATAAAAGTTACCGGGCATATCAAAGTTTTACGTAGCTGGGAAATACAGTTCTGCTTCCAGATATTTGTTTAGTTACTCAGTAATTTGATTTTAGTGTCACAAATTGGCACAGCATTATTGTTCTATTTACAGTGTCACAAAATGGCGGCAACGTCTTTTAGGTTGCCACAAATGTCACCCAACGCATTTTAATTGGTCACACACTGAAAACAATAACTACACCGAACTTTCCACCTAATTTAATCTGACTATACATAATACAGAGTTTTTCAAAATTAAATAACATAATTTTAGTGTTGAATTCCTTAAGTGATTTCAAGACTAAAAGTTCATATAAATATTGGTCCGCAAACGCTTAGTTTTCGAGATATAGAGCGTTAAAATTTCAGTTTTCTTTAAGTTTTTAGCTCTATTCACTATACTATTAGATATGTCAAATAATAGTAAAAATCTACAGAGTGATACATTATCATGAAGGGATCATGTCGCCTTTTCCCCAGGATTTTTGGTTTGCGGTAAGCCACTGGTAGATTTTAAAACAACAAATAAAATGCTTGTTTCATTTGCAAACTCTTTTGTCTCTTGCTATCATTAAAATAAAAAATGCTGCAGTATGGTATATGGCTAGTATCTCAAAATAAACAAAAAAAATATTATCTCGAAAACTTTGTTTATATGAAAGTTTTTTCTTAAAATCACTCAAGGAATTTAACATTAAAATTATGTTATTTAATTTTGAAACACCCTGTATAGTGTTAAATAAGGTGAAATAATTCCAGAAAAGTATTGCCACTGCAAGAATGATAGATAATCCAATGAACTTGCATTTGCTTGGTTCATCTGTTATTGTTAGCCATTAACGTATTTTGACATTTTTTTTTAACAATTTGTTCAAAAACATCTTTTTTGAATGACATTTTGTTTGAATAATGTTTGGTTCAAAAACATTTTCTTCAAACAGAAAACTCTTCGAAAAACTAGCTCCTGTGTGCTCTTTTTGGGAGGTCGCAATAGGTGGTAGCTTTATCAATTGATCCTAACCTGTTAACCTAACCACACTGAGCTCTAATCAATTGATCAGAAACGTATCCATTTCAAGAAATTAAAAATGTTTTCAAAAAAGAGATCATTTGAACATAATATCGATCACAATGTTTCCGAAAAAAATGCCAATCAATCACACTGCTTTCAAACAAAATTTAAAAAAGATATTTTTGAACAAAACAATTTGACAAAATGTCATTAGATTTCAAACAAAATGTTTTCGAAAAAAATGCAACTCGAACAAAATGTCACTTAAAAAAGATGTTTTCGAACAAAATGGTTTCGGTCATTATCATTTGAACAAAATGTTTTAAAAACACAGTTGAACATGTTTTTGAACAGATTCTCATTTAAAAATGTTGAACAAAATGTCATTGAACAAAATGTTTTTCAAAAAAATATAATATAAAAAAGATATTTTCATAAAAAGTGTACCATCAGATCGTCACTGGAACAAAATATTTTTGAAACTAAAAAATTTGAACATTATATTATTTAAACTCAATGCTTTCTGCCATTTGAACAAAATGTCATACAAACCCACTGCTTTCGAACAAAATGTCATGTAGAAAAGATATTTTTTAACAAAATGTTTTCAATCAGATTGACATTCAAAATGTTTGAAAAAAAAGTCATTCGAAAATAATATGTTTTTAAAAAAATGTTTTCGAAAGAAAACCCCATTCGACAAAATGCCCTTCGAAAAACTAATTTTTCAACAAACCAAAAGTTTTTTTATCAGGTGGATGTTTGAACAAAATGTTTTTGAAAAAGATGTTTTCAACCAAAACGCCATTTGAACAAAATGTAATTTAAAAAAGTAATTTTTGAACAAAATGTCAAATCAAATTGTCTTTTAAACCGAATATTTTTTCAATGCAATTTGAACAAAATATCATTTTCGTTTAAAAAATTAATTTTATTTGCCAGTTTTATTTTTTGACACATCACTTAATGCTGATAGTATTTTGAAAAATAACTTTTTTTATTTAACATTTAAAATGAGTTAAATAAAAAAACATATATTTATATCGTCTCGCTTATAGTTAAAAATAAGGAACAAAAAATATTTTATAAATGATCTAAAAAAATAGGGTTATTTAAATACCAGGGCCGAAATTTACTTTTCGTTTTTAAATAAATTGCAATCAATTTTTGGGTTATAACAATCACCCTTAGAAATGGATTTTATTTAACAATGAAAAAAATAATAAGTAGGTATTGTTTTTGCAAAGTCAGTTGCACAAAGGTTAAGGCCGACCATTGGCATATCCTTTAAAGAAAGTGACATGGGCGGCGGTAGATATACTCATGAAAATTATTTCATTTAATTATGGCGTAAACTAAAGAAATAAAAATAGATAATAAAACTTTCTATTCCTATACCTACAGAAGCGACACTGATTTATTTTCTAACTCTGCATACTGCCGACTAAAGGGGTCCCGCAAAGAACACCTGAAAGCAATTAAAAGCGCATCTCAAAAAAATCTGCCAATCAGGTGCCATCTACCCACCTGTGCTGGGTCGGTCAAATAACAAATACTTTGTGCTCGGCCGGCAAAGAGCGCGCCTTTTCTCTGTCGGTAGCGTTGAAATTATACCAGGAAGATTTTATATGAATTTGGATAACTTTTGAAGGGCAGATTGAAGAAAAATTTCATGAAATCGATAGAACCTATTAGGAGCATTTCAGGTGACTTTGCAAAAACTATAACTATAGTTTATTGTTTTTAAATTTTTTGAATATAAAATATTGCTGACATTTTATAGGGTTAAAAACAAATCTGCATGTAGAGACCTCGTCTTTACACTTTTTAGATGTTTGATTATTATGCTTTTAGCTTGGTGTATTTTATTTTAGGTTAGACAACCTTAAAAATTCAGAGTAGGTAAAAAGGACAAACCCAACCTAAAAAATTGCCTCGATCCAAATCTATAAAAACTGTTTACACAAAAAAAACGGTTAAATAAAAAAGGTATACGTAAAAAAATTACTTTACATATTAATAAGATACCTTTTTTACCTTATCTGTTGAAAATCAAGGCTCGTAGTTCAGTTAAAAGTATCAAAACCCCAAAACTTGGGACACCCTGTACATTTTTAACTAAACTTATGTTTAAACACTTTTAACAAATAAATAATTATTTATATAATGCCTAATATTTTTTTTCTCATTTTATATTGATTTCTACGGCACTGGTCTTTGTTTTGTTTTGAAGGTCAAACAAGTTATTTAACTTACTTATAAAACGAAACTTCTGGATTAAGATGGTCGAGATTTTAGCACAAAATACACTCCCACACCATTTTAAAGTCTTTTAAGATTAATTTTGAGTCCAGATCGAAAATATATTTTAAGAAAAAACACGAAAACAATTCCGAACCGTAAAGACACAGGACAGAAACCCCGAATTTGACTATTTACAAAATACTAATGGGTCTTAAGGGACTACCTTCTAATCAAGAATAGTTTTGTCTCTTTTTCTCGCATCGGTTTAACAAAAGAGGAAAAAAATAAGATACTTTACGCCGGCCCAGACGATTGCGGCATGTTTCTAATTCCTTTGTTTTAGTGAGGGACTGTAATCGAGAATAGTTTTGTTTTTTTTTCTCTCGCACTGGTTTAATAAAGGAAAACGAAGGAGTAGCAAAATAAATGCTGGAAGCACAAGTTAAAGTGATCACCGCTTGTTATATATCCATATTTGGTGGTGTATAATTAATCTGGTAAGGGTTTGTAAGAAGATCAGTTTCGTCTTTTTCCGTTGCATTGGTTTAAAAAAGAAATGAAAGTAAAGGAAAGATCGGATAATTTTGGTGATTCTTAAAGAGAAAGGAAATAGAGTTTTCTATGTACAAAACAAAAATAGTCGATGAGTTCTTTTCTGCAGAAGTTCGTTTTTTAAAACAAATTGTTTATCTAGACGGCCGATTTTTTTGTTTATTTCCTAGTCTCCTCCGGTTAATACGTTAATGTTGTTAGCGTATTGGCGAAACAGAGAAAGTGGTGCATTTTTTTGAGCATAAGCTCATGCGTTGATTTGGCCCTTACACTCAGGGTTGCAAATAGAATATCGTCGGCCTAATTCTGGAATGTCGTAACTCAACTCAACAAAATTTTACAGGAATAAGAAAGGTTTGAAGCAAATTACATAAGGTAAGCATTATGCGACTTATTTTAAATAGCGGGAATCACCGTTTTATTTTTTTTTTAGCTCACACATATACTATACTATAGTAATGTGAGCTATGGTGATCCTAATTTTTTCGAAAAAAAAAAGTTGCTCCGATTTAAAAAATTTTTATATATCTTTGCGTTTCACATGATTTTGAAACTTTTTTGTTGCGCCGTCTGTCTGTCTGTCTGTCTGTCTGTATGTCTGTCTGTAACGACCAACGCGCATAACCCAAAAACCGCTTGGCCGATTTTAATGAAATTTGGTACCTAGGCTGGGTCTTGGGTCGAGATGGTCCCATTTAAAAATGAACAAAATCCACCAAACGCAAGCCAAATAAAAGGGTGGGGGTAGATTTCAAAAATTAGAGTTTATGTAACAATATGGCGTGTGTGATATCAAACGAAAGGTAATTGAGTGTGGAGTGAAACAAAATACATTTTAATTTATTTAAAAAAAAAGGGGGGGATATATTAAAAAAATTAGAGTTTGAGTGAAAATATGGCGTATGTGATATCAAACGAAAGGTAATTGGGTCCGGAGTTAAACAAAAAACATTTTAGTTTTTGTTTTTTTTTAAGGGTAGGCGTAGATTTCAAAAATTTTCCGTTTTTAGTTATATTAGCTCACACGTACACTATAACTATAGTACCTAGTGTGAGCTTAGGGGCCCATATATTGGCAGAGTATTTTGGTTGCGAGGATTTAGCAGCATATTAGTTGTGTGTATATAGCTGTGGTATAAGTTTCTCGTGTGCCACTGACTGTTTATTTAAACTAACTTATTTAGAATAAACAAGCTGGTAAAGCTTCGATTACTTAGTATGTAATGGAAAAAATTGTTAAAAAATTATTACAAATATTTTTGGCGCCCAAATTCAGTTTTTTGTAAATACCTTGGTTTCTAAAGGCTGTAGAATTTTTTTTAAACAAAAACTAAAGTCAACAAAACTTTTTACAAAAATATTAAAATATGTTTTTTTGTCAGACTAATAGTTTTAGAGTTATGATATTAACCATTTTGGCGTCATTTTGGATTTTGCCAATTTTTTTTAGTGGCCTTTAACTTAAAAACTGCTTCCTATTCAGAATAATTGTAATGACATAAATTGAAGGCCGATAAATAGCCTACAAAATAAGATGTTACCGAGTTACCTGAGAAGAACACTTGCTATAGTGTTGGAGAGGCCCTCATTTCATATGTAGTTCCACAATATATGCAAAATAAACCGAAATATATAGGTTTTATCTAATTTTCTCAAAAAAAAAGGCATTCTATAGAAAAATATATAATAAACTTTTATTTTAAATTAAATTACCTTTCAAATCATGTATTATATAGCAGCGTCAAGTTAATGGTTAGCAGTCCATTGGCATCCCAATATTCGGGTTATTTTTAAAGATCACAAATTTATTTTTATTAGTTTTCTTCAATTTTCGGATAACTTAAGCAATTTGGAGAAAAATGTCCAAAACACATTTTGGTTGGAAATAAAATTTTATTTAAAGGGTTTATTAGAAAGTTGTGTTATAAGTAAGACTAAAACTTTAGGGAAGTCCGCACACCGAGTTTATTTTTCAAAAAAGGATTACCGGCTGTGTTTTTTCAAAGAATTGTGGTTGTTTAATGCTGCCAGTTATTTTTTGTTTTTGTTTTTATTTGAATTTTTGGGAAAACCTAACCTTAAATTTTGTTTTGATATTTTTTGGGCTTTTTAGCTAAACCTTTAAAAGAGAACCTCCTTGTTTGGGGAAATTCCGAACAGGTGATCATTTTTATCTTTATTGAAAGTTATTTCCTTTTTTGAGCACCTGATCATTTTGCTAAATTTATGCGCGATTTGCACACGCTGGGAGTTTGAAGCGCCTCCCTGTATTTGACAGGGGAATGAAGAACTACTTCCGAAAAGACACTGAAAGAAGTCACACGTGTTTTAAGATTAAGACCAAAATTCCATCCACAAGAAAGTACGCGGTGCCGCGAGTGAAACTGTGGAACTGCTGTTAAATGAAAGAAGGTAAGCTTCTAGCGTATTGCCAATTTTTTTCCTTTGTTTTAGTTCAATAAACGTTTGTTTTCCCAGACGGGGTGAATTTAACTTTGGGATAATTTTTTTTTTAATCTCTAGTTTTTTCCCCTTCAGGCACTCAGCCGTCTATTTGGTCCAAGTCGGATATTTAAAATAGCCCTTTGGATTTTACCGTTTTTTTGTTAAAAAATTGTTGATTTTATAGTGTTTTGGCAGCAACCACATTTTATCGTTTCTTGCCAGATTCGAAGATTGTTGTTTTTGTACCGGTTCTTTTAGCTTCCGCATGGTTTTAACGGCTGGTGGCCCTGAGTTTGGTATATGACCTCGTGCGGCGACATTCGACATTTGGGAACGTGGCGTTCGTTTTCTTGTTAGCCGTTGTTTGATTGACGTTTGTGTGTTCTAAACTCACAATTTCACATGTTGTTTTGTTTACCTCCGAGGTTAGAAATTTTTAGAAAAATTTTCGTCGGTTTCGAGTTTGTGCGAAATCCGTCGAAATTTGCCTTCGTTATTTGCTTTCGTTATGGTCGCGCAGCAAAACGCTATTTTCGTCAATTTTTGGGGGAATTTGATAAGCATTGGCACGTTTATACATCGACCCAAGAAAAGCAAAAAACCAAAAAAATGTTCGTGGATTTGTCTCTCTAAGCTGCGTATCAGTGCCCTGAACTTTCCGGTTTGCACCTTTCCACTTTTTTCAAAATATCTCAAAATCAAAAAAAGCCTAAATGTTTATTGCTACGGTTTTCGTTAGGCAAGACCTGTCTCTATAGGCAGACTTACCAAAGTAGTGATTTTTTTAAAACTTGAATTTTTGGACGCTGTCAAAAAATTTCTAAGGCGGATTTTATCTGACATACTTTTTTTTCTGCCTTTTGAGTCTTGCTATACTACCCTTTTTAAAATATTAAAAAATATAGCAGGGAAAATCTGTAGCAGAATCACAAATACCAAGCTGTCGCGTTTTTCGCAAAATTTAAAGACTTTGCACTGCTTATACAAAATAATTTTTTAAAACTTTATTTGAACAAACCGTAAAAGGCTATTTACTGGTTCTAGTAGACAACTAAATATAAAATTTACTCTCCTGAAAAAAAACTTAGAAATATAGTCCAAAATATTTAAAAATTTACCGCAAACATGGAAAAATCACTGACTCAAAATAACGATTGTTTTAAGAGAAAACTACACATTTGGAGATAAACGGCTGGGGATTTTTTATTTTGCGTTTAATTTTGGGTCCCCCGAAAACCTTTATTCTAATATAGACAAGCTATTAAACGGTATGAAATTTTTTTCAAAATATACTTGGTAAGTGGTAGCAAAATAGCGTTTAAAGTTGGATATTTTTCAGTTTTTTAAAAAAATATCAAAATCGTATACTGGTTGGTCACTCAGCCGCCATTGTCGTCAATTTTGATGGGAATTTCATAAAAATTGGCAAGTTTGTACGTCGACTTTAGAGAAGTAAAAACTAAGAAAAAAGCTGGTTGGTTCTCCACTCTTAAGCTGCGTTTCAGTGCCCTTAACTTTCCAGTTTGCACCTGTTCACTTTTTTCAAAATAACTGAAAATCAAAAAAAATCAAAATATTTTTTATTACGGTTTTAATTAGGTGAGACCTATCTCTATCGACCTGTCTTAGATAACTTTTAGAAATATTTTTTATTTTAAGAAAAATAATTTCAAATTAAAAATATTGAAAAAAGAAGTAGTGAAAAACCTAAATTTTTTAACTCTGTGAAGAAGTTTCTGAGGATTTTATCTGACAAACTTCTTTTTTCTTCCTAATATTAAAAAATATTGCAGGAAAAATCTGTAGCACAATCATAAATACCAAGCTGTTGCGTTATGCATTACCACTTACAAACTCTATTTGACCATAGTTTAAAAGGGCATTTACCGTTTCTAATTAAAAATAACAACATACCAAATTCACTTGCTTAAAAAAATATATTAATATAATCCATAATGTGCAAAAATTTGCCGCAAACAGGAAAAAATCGTTGGTTGAAAAAAACCGGTTGTGTTAGCAAAAATGACGCGTTTGGAGATAAACCGGTGGGGATTTTTTAGTTTGCGTGTAATTTTGGGTTCCACGAAAATCTTTTTTTTTACTACTATATGGACAAGCTTTGAAACGGTGTAATTTTTTTTGAATATACTTGGTAAGTGATAGCAAAAAAGTATCTAAAGTTTGATATTTTTTAGTTTTTATAAAAAAATATCCTAGTTATATAGTGGTCGGGCAAATTTAAAGATTTTGGACTGCTTAAATACAAAACCATATTTTAATTTTTATTTGACTAAAATTTAAAAGCGTATGTTTCTGATAAAAAACTAATATACAAAATTATTTTTATAAAATAGAAAAATAAAAAATCTACTACAAACTTGGAATTTTTTCTGGTTCAAAATGATTTTTTAGTTTACGGTTAATTTTGGGTTCTTACAAAAGTTACCGCATACTAAAATAGTGTTAAGTTCTTAATATACTTTAGAAGCCTGAAATAAATGGAATTAACACATTAGTAAAGGTGCTAACTTTATTTTATTTTATTTATTTACAAAGCTCAGAAATATTTATAATTTTCCATAAAAAAATATCTCTTAATAAATACAAAAGGTTAAAAAAAAGAAGTATTTCATACATTAAATAGTACATGGGTGCTATTCCGATTTTAAAATTTAACAAATGTTACGGCACTTGTAAAATTAAAATAGTATCTCATAATACAAGCGAGCCATTAGAAACAGGTTCTTCATAAAATTATATTTCATTAGAGACAAATAAGTTGATATAAGTGCTAAGCCCATTTTACTGGAATAAGTGTAATTTTAATTTTTTCTTACCATTTCTTTGGATTCAATGCAAAGACATAAAGGTCATATCCTGTCCTCGGTGACAAATCTGTTCATTTTAATTAATTTTGCCTGTAATAGCCAGCCATTTTAAGGTTTATACATAAATAGGTATTTATTAGCATTAAAAAAAAACACAAGCCAACATATTAAAACGTTTTTGATTGAGTGATCGCCCTTAATTCGCCCTTCGGCACCGCTATAAAACAAAAAAAATAATTTAACATTTTTTAAAAAATTATGAAAATTAGCCAAGTTAAAATTGTAACTATTTTTCCTACAATATTTTTTAATATTTTAAAATGAAAATTATAGGCAGCCTCAAAAGGAAGAAAAAAAGCTACGTCAGATAAAATCATCATTAGAAATTTCTTCACAAAGTTAAAAAATTTAGGTTTTAAAAAATCCCTACTTTTTTTTCAATATTTTTAATTTGAAATTATTTTTCTTAGAATAAAAAATATTTCTAAAAGTTATGTAAGAGAGGCCGACACAGACAGGTCTTACCTAATTAAAACCGTAATAAAAAATATTTTAACTCTTTTTGATTTTCAGTTATTTTGAAAGAAGTGAAAAGGTGCAAACTGGAAAGTTCAAAGTGGAGTACCAACCAACTTTCTTTTTATTTTTTACTTCTCTAAAGTCGATGTACAAACTTGCCAATTTTTATGAAAGTTCCATCGACATTGACGAAACTGGCGGCTAAGTGACCGATCAGTATACGATTTGGATATTTTATTAAAAAACTGAAAAATACCCAATTTTAAACGCTTTTTTGCTAAAACTTACTTTTATATTTTGAAAAAAAATGCACACCTTTTGAAAGCTTGTCTATATTAGAACAAAGGTTTTCGGGGGACCCAAAATTAAAGGCAAAATAAAAAATCCCCAGCTGTTTATCTCCAAATGTGTAGTTTTTTCTTAAAAAACCGTTATTTTGAGTCAGTGATTTTTCCATGTTTACGGTAAATTTTTTTTTAGTTGAGTAAGTGTGCCTATTGGAACCAGTAAATAGTATTTTATGTTTTGTTCAAATAAGACCCAAAATTAAACTCAAAATAAAAAATCCCCAGCCGTTTATCCGGTAAAAGTTATTTTAAGTTTTGGTCAAATAAAGTTTTAAAAAATTGTTTTGAATAAGCAGTCCAAAATCTTTGAATTTTGCGAAAAACGCAACAGCTTGGTATATGTGATTCTGCTACAGGTTTTTCCTGCAATATTTTTTAATATTTTAAAAAGTGAGATAGAGTCAGGCTTAAAAGGAAGAAATCAAAGTATGTCATATAAAATCCGCCTCAGAAATTCCTGGACAGGATCCAAAAATTCAAGTTTTAAAAAAATCACCACTTTGAAAAATTTGTCAAAGTTTTGATTTTGACATTATTTTGTTTGAAATCGATAAATATTTCTAAAAGTTGTGGTACATGGGCCCATAGAGACAGGTCTTGCTTTATTAAAACAGCAATCAAAAAATAATTAGCTTTCTTCGATTTTGAGATATTTTGAGAAAAGTGGAAAGGCGCAAACCAGAAATTTAAGGACACTGATACGCAACTTATAGTGGTGTACCAACCATTTTTTTTTAAATTTTTTACTTTGCTCAAGTTGATGTACAATCGTGGTAATGTTTATCGAAATCCCCCAAAAAATGACGAAAATGGCGGTTTAATGACCGACCAGTAAACGATTTGAATATCTTTTAATAAAAACTGACAAATAGCAAACTTTAAACGCTTTTTTGCTACCACTTACCAAGTGGATTTTGAAAAAAATTACATACCGTTTGAAAGCTTGTCTATATCAGAACAAGGCTTTTCGGGGGACCCAAAATTAAACGCAAAATAAAAAATCCCCAGCCGTTTATCTTCAAACATGTCATTTTTGCTTAAAAAACCGTTATTTTAAACCTATGATTTTTCCATGTTTGTGGTAAATTTTTGAATATATTGGATTATATTTATTAATTTTTTTTTAAGAAAGTAAATTTTGTATTTAGTTCTCTATCAGAACCGGTAAAAGTTATTTTAAGTTTGGGTCAAATAAAGTTTTAAAAAATTGTTTTGTATAAGCAGTCCAAAATCTTTGTATTTTGCGAAAAACGCGACAGCATGTTACTCTGCGACAGATTTCCCTGCAAGATTTTTTCAAATTTTAATAAGTGAGATATAGCCAGACTCAAAAGAAAGAAAAAAATGTATGTCAGATAAAATCCGCCTCAGAAACTTATTGACAGGGTCCAAAATTTTAAGTTTTATAAAAATCTCTACTTTGGTAAGTTTTCAGTTTAACATTATTTTTCTTGATATAAAAAAAAATATTTTTAAAAGTTGCGTTACATGGGCTCATAGAGACAGGTCTTACCTAATCAAAATTGTAATGAAAAATATTTTAGCTGTTTTTAGTTTTAAGATATTGGAAAAAAATATAAAGGTGTAAATTTGAAATTTAAGGGAACTGAAACGCGGGAAACAGTAGAGTTCGAGGCAAAAAAAAAATTCTCTACTTCTCTTGGGTCGCTCTACAAACGTACCAAGTTTTACCAAAATCACCAAAAATTGTGTTTTGCTGCCCGACCATTAACCGCGAGATTATTGCCTATGCTATTTTTTGTCACTTGTTCATGATAAAGCTGACATGAGTGAAATTGCTAAATTTCAAGCCTTAAATGCCGCTTTGGTGGGAGAAGCAGCATCTGTGATTAGGAACATACCACTAACCTCGGATAATTATCGAGTAGCTTTTGATGCGATGATTAGGCGCTTTAATAATAAAAGGCTTTTGGTAACAAATTATTGGACGTCTATTTGTCAAGCTCCTTCTGCAAAATCGAGCAACCCACATGCTTTGAGATTATTGTTGTCCACTTTTCGGGAAAATTTGGAAGCATTGTCAAACTATGATGATGTAGACCTTTTAGATTTTGCTAAAATGATTCTTCTTTTGCAAAAAGTTGATACCCCATTGAAAACTCGGTTTGAGATTGAGTATAGTGATAAGGAAATCCCATCCTATAAAGATTTGTTTAAATTTTTAGAGAAAAATTGTCGGGCTTTAGAAAATAGTTCTCTTTTGAATAAGCCAAAGGAGGTCTCACCTCCACTACCCCCTAGGAAGGGTGGCAAACCACCCTATCCTGCTTTAGTGACTGGAACAAGCCAGTCTGGTAATAAAGGTTGTGCTTATTGCCAGCAACGCCATCTATTTGTTAAGCGTGAACGACTGTCTTTTAACTGTTTTAGCAGTCAGGCAGTGTGTTTCTCAATGCCCTACAAATGTAACGTGTCATCAGTGCCAGGGTCTTCACCACTCCATGTTGCATTTTGTGAAAAGCTCTCCGAGCCCCCAAGTTGATCCTCCAGGGGAGACCCATGGTATATTTAATAGTGAAGGTGCCAAACAGGCATTGTGTACTGCTACACCCAATAGCAACAATTTTGAACCCCGTAAGAAGAGACCTGTGCTTTTTGCAACTGCCCAAGTTTTAGTTGTAGATGCCAACAACAAGTTTTTGTCTTGTCGGGCAGTTTTAGATTCCGCTAGTGAAGTGTCCTTTGTAACCGTCCCTTTGGCTGAGAGGTTAGGACTTAAAGTAGCTCCGAATAGAACTCCTATTGAAGGAATAAATGGCATGATTTCTGGTACGTCATATGGCAATGTAACATTGCAAATTGGCTCCTCCAAGTTTCCTGATAGTTTGTTTTCCTGTGGTGCCATTCTTGTTCCTAAAATTTGTGGAACCATACCTATGAGTGTTGTGGAATATGATTCTATTCAGTGGCCATACCTAAAAGATTTAGATTTTGCTAATCCTTATTTTGGACAACCTAGTACTGTAGACCTCTTAATTGGTGTTGATTTGTTTGGTCAGATGCTGGTGCCTGGCATTAAAAAAGGAGAAAATGGAGGACCTTGGTGGTACTGATGGTCCTCGTAAAACTCAAAAACCGATTAGTTTGTTGACCCCAGTGTCTTCGCCTTTAGAATCTCGATTGGATAGTACCTTACAAAAGTTTTGGGAACTAGAATCGACCCCTCAAAAAATCTCTCTTTCCTCTGATGAGGACTTGTGTAGAGAATATTCTTACCACTCATTCTAGAACTGAGTCTGACAGATATGTTGTTCGTTTACCTTTCAGAGAGCCTCTACAAGAACTTTGTGACTCTAAAGGTCAAGCATTGTGTAGATTCAATATGATGGAAAACCGATTATTGAAAATTCCTGCTTTGTATAGTGCGTACAAAGACTTTGTTCAGGATTACCTAGACCAGGGGCATATGAAATTGGACAATTCTAGCCCTGACTTCCATTCATATTTTATTCCACACCACCCAGTTGTGAAGGCAGATGGTGACTTGTCAAAAATTCGAATTGTTTTTGATACATCTGCCAAGACCTCAAATAATCGTAGTTTAAAAATCCTTGGACTAAAGTGGTGTCCAAAATCGGATGCGTTTTGTTATGATGTGATGCTTATGGAAAGACCTTGTACCAAGAGAAACATTCTTTCTGAGATTGCAAGGATATATGATCAACTCGGGTTCCTAGCCCCAGTTGTCTTGGTTGCTAAATGTTTAATGCAACGTTTGTGGGTCCAGGGTCTCTCATGGGATGATACCCCCTCCGGTGATATTGTTGCACAGTGGCAACTTTATGTGTCACAACTACCATTGCTATCTTCGATATCAATACCTCGTTATGTTGTGAAGCAAAATGCTGTAACCACTGAACTGCATGGCTTTTGTGATGCCTTAATGTGTGCATATGGTGGTGCAGTATATATTCGACAAATTGAGTCCAATGGAAATATTTCTATCTCGCTCTTGTGTGGAAAAAGTAGGGTGTGCCCTTTGAAAAGATTTCTATTCCACGCCTAGAATTGTGTGCTGCTGTATTGTTAGCAGAACCTTTGGAGTTTGTTGGCAATCACCTTGATTGCATCCAGATTGATAAGATTTTTGCTTGGTCTGACTCCAGTGTTACTCTTGCTTTGATAAAGTCGTGTCCATCACAACGAAAGGTTTTTGTAGCCAATCGTGCAACGACCATTCAAGAGAAAGTTCCCACAAGCTGTTGGTACCATGTAAATGGTAAAGAGAACCCAGCTGATTGCTTATCCCGGAGCTTACTTCTTAGTCAATTGATAGACTATCCTCTTTGGTTTACTGGACCATCCTGGTTGGCCCAGTCTAGTGAAACATGGCCTATCAACCCTAATATTGATTCGTTTGATGCTGATCTACCCCCTGAGGAAAATCGTTTTGTTTTTGTGACAGAAACACCCCTTGATGAAGTACAGCTGTTACTCACTAAGTACTCCTCTTTGCATATATTTTGTTTGAGACCTTTTCGAGTGAAAAAAGATCCTTCTTTGTCTTTTCCTAGTAAAGCCCTCAATGAGGCAGATCTTTATTATGCTACTTTAGTTGTTGTGCGAGTTGTACAAGAAGCTTTTTTTGAAGATTTGAAAAGGATACGTAAGGGTGAGAGTTGTGCTAAGCCTCTTCGAAAGTTAGCTCCTTTTCTTGATTCCCATGGTGTCCAGGGTGGGCGGTAGATTACGTCACACTGATTATTGAAAAATTCCATAATCAGCATGGACATCCAGGTCCTCGTTTGTTGGAGTACCTATTAAATCAACAGTTTTGGATTTTCGCTGTGAAAAGTGCCATTCACAGTGTTATTTCCAAGTGTGTTTGTTGTGACAGGCTAAATCCCAAACCATTGCACCCATTCATAGGTGACCTTCCTAAATTTAGAGTATCCCAGGTGAAGCCCTTTTCCCATGTTAGTGTGGATTTTATGGGTCCATTCTCCATCACGTTAACCAAGCGTCGTGGTGTCAAAAGGCTTATGGGTGTATTTTTGTTTGTTTCCCAACAAAGGCCATTCACCTGGAGGCTGTTTCTGATTTGTCCACTGATGCATTTTTGGCTGCCCTCCGCCGATTTGTTGGTATACGTGGCAGATGTGCTGCCCTGTACAGTGACCACGGCACTAATTTTGTTGAGGCAAATAACCTCCTTGTGCAAGCTGCTGAGACTTTAATGATTAACTGGTGTTTTAATCCACCCGCCAGTCTGCATTTTGGTGGACTCCATGAGTCTGGGGTAAAATGCAAGAAAACTCATCTGAAGAGAATTGTGGGGGATCAAATCCTAACCTTTGAAGAATTGGTGACTGTATTGGTTTAAATTGAGGCTATTTTAAATAGTCGACCATTGTGTAATATGAGCCCTGATCCTCATGACTTTCAAAATCTTACTCCTGGACATTTCCTCACTTTGGAATCTTTGACAGCCCCTCCTGACAGCCCCTCCCGATGAAGACCTAACCAATGTTAAGTTAAACCGTCTCCATCGCTGGCAGCTTGTTCAGCAGATCCAGCAGTCGTTGCAACAACGCGAAAGATGGAATACCCCCGATAACCCTCCAAAAGTTGGAACTTTAGTAGCGTTGAGCGACGAATACCTACCCCCACTTATGTGGTCGCTCGGTAGAATTGAAAAAAAATACTCTAGTCCAGATAAAATCCCCCGTGTCGTGCAAGTAAAAACCGCGAAAGGATCACCTGACCGTAGTTTGGTGAAGGTCCGTTACCCAGGCAGTAACCAACCTTCAAATCCTTGTGTAGCGTAAATCATGTTTATTTGAATTAACTTGAGTATAACGTCCATAGTTATTGCAATAAAATTATTGTTGCAAAAATGCTAATTTATTGGTTAGACCCTTTGGCTAATTGAATAAACTTTTTTTTGCTTTTTTTCTATAAAAATTGGGAATTTGTATGGTGGGCGGAATGTTTAATGCTGCCAGTTATTTTTTGTTTTTGTTTTTATTTGAATTTTTGGGAAAACCTAACCTTAAATTTTGTTTTGATATTTTTTGGGCTTTTTAGCCAAGCCTTTAAAAGAGAACCTCCTTGTTTGGGGAAATTCCGATCAGGTGATCATTTTTCTCTTTATTGAAAGTTATTTTCTTTTTTGAACACCTGATCATTTTGCTAAATTCATGCGCGCTTTGCACACGCTGGGAGTTTGAAGCGCCCCCCTGTATTTGACAGGGGAATGAAGAACCAATTCCGAAAAGATACTGAAAGAAGTCACACGTGTTATAAGATTAAGACCAAAATTCCATCCACAAGAAAGTACGCGGCGCCGCGTGTGGAAATGCTGTTAAATGAAAGAAGGTAAGCTTCTAGCGTGTTGCCGATTTTTTTCTTTTGTTTTAGTTTAATAAACGTTTGTTTTCCCAGACGGGGTAAATTTAACTTTGGGATAATTTTTTTTAAAATCTCTAGTTTTCTCCCCTTCAGGCACTCAGCCGTCTGGTAGTTCTACCCTCTTATTCCCATTATCATACATATTTTATTCTTTATTAAATTTGAAAACCTTTCCACAACCATGGAAAGAGGCTAATGTAACACCGCTTTTTAAAGGAGATAGATCTAATATAAACAACTACACTGCCCTCCTTATTAAGAACGCAGTTAGTTACAAAACCCTAGTTTTGAGCAAAACGCAAAGCACGTTTTTTTGCTCTATTTCTATCTAAATGCAATTTTTTTTTCAAAAATTTGCAGGATGATAAGAAATCATAAAAAAGTATGGTTTGCCTAGGTTTCATTAAATTTTGAAAAAAAAAATTACATTTTATCGAAGACACTGCGTTCTTGACAAGTATTTCTTGAAGCTTTGAATCAACATTTCTAGGCAGAAATGCAGCGTGCCTAATTTACTAGTGGTAACACGGTATTTGCTGCATTTATCGCTAGAAAACTAGAAGAATACTTGTGCTAGCTTTCTACTCAAGAGCGCAGTATTTGACCGACTCGCAAATATTGCATTCTTGACTAGTTTTACCCTTTTTGCAAGACAAGAACGCAGCGCATTATGTAGTTGCTACGTTCTCGGCTAGAAGACCGTGACGTTTTGCAGTTACTGCATATTTGTTATGCGTTTTTTTCATTAATTTTTTTTTCAAATTTTGTTTTTGCTAATCGATGAGGAACACCATAATATATAAAAATCTCAAAATCGTCAAATTTGCAGTTACTGCATTCTTCATAAGGAGGGCAGTATAGAGCCATCTCAGGACTTAACATTATGGCAAAAGTATTTAAGTCGATCGATACTTATAGTATCATTTCATTTCATTTATTTTCAAAATAACTTAGATTTACATAAATAAACTTACAGTTTAAGAAATTTATTCGAAATGGCATGTATCCCAAATAGTTTCCTAGGCTTAAGGCCAAAAGTCCTTGTCTGCCATATTCAGGACATATCCATCTCGTCTCTGAAAGAACTTAAATAACTAAACTATCTACTACAAACTAGAATAAATTCTTGTTTAAAAAGTATGCCAAACTGATGATGTAATTAATTAATTAATTAATTAATTAATACCAATAATAATATTAATGCCAATAACAATAAAATTATTCGAAAGAGATTTAAGAGAGTGAAAAATTAGTTTGTATAAAATATTTTGTTAAGTGTTTTTTAAATGCTTTAAAACCAATTTTGTTTTTAAGGGAAAGAGGTAATTTGTTATGAACTTGTTGTCCTATGTAAATAAAATTTTGTTGTCCAATTGTTGAATTGAGTTTGCTTGTTGTGACATTATCATTAGCTTGAAATCTAGTGTAGTATTTTTGTGGCCTTTCTGATATAAACATCTTATTTTTAATATTGATGCTTTATAGAAAAGTTGTTTGATCGTAAGAACGTTGCTTAGTTCAAATAGTTCGACTGTAGAGAATCTTTGGTCTAGCCTAAAAATTGATTTTAAGATTCTCTTTTGGAGTGTTTCGACAGATTTGATGTTTTCTTGGTAGGTTCCCCCCACGCTACTATTCCGTACTCTAGGAAAGACTGAACCAGCGAAAAATACATAATTTTTAGTGAGTTTAAGGACAAAATTTGTTTTGCCTTCTGAAATAGGTATGTAAGAGATCTTAGCTTTTTTGTAGGATTGTCAGTGTAGGATTTCCATTTTAAATAAGAGTCTACCGTTATTCCGAGATATTTTGCAGAGTCAGAGATTTTAATTGACCAATTCTTGTTTTTTCTAAAGGGTTAAAAGATGTTAAGTTCAATCGTCGGTAACTTTTTGGCGGTTTTTGCAAAAGGTAGGTAAATTGTTTTTGATAGGTTAATAGTTAGTAGGTTTGAGTCAAGCCATATTATTTTTTGCAGATCTTCTTGAATTTGGTTTTGAACTTCATTCCAGGAGTCAGCTTCAACAAACAAACATGTATCGTCAGCGAATGATAGTAGAGTTCCGTGACAATTTAGGTTTAATAAGTCGTTTATATACAAAATGAATAGTACAGGACCGAAAACAGGGCCTTGAGGTGTGGCCTACTAAAATGCATTGGGTGACATTTGTGGCAGCTTAAAGACGTTGCCGCCATTTTGTGACACTGTAATTAGAATAATACCAATTTGCCAACTTGTGACACAACAAAACCCCTGAATAATTAAACAAATATCTGGAAGCTGAACTGTATTTTCCAACTAGGTAAAACATTGATATGCCCGGTAACTTTTATACAGTGGAGAAGGGGGGGGGTTCAGAAATAAGAAAATTTTAAGTGCGCCACAGTGTTTAATACCGATGTTTTACAAAGAAGATCTTAAATAAAATACAGTTCAACCCAAACGGTGTAGCCAAACAATGAAATTCTACCTACTTCCGAGGCTTCCAGAGTATTTATGTAATTAAGAATAACCAAAAAAAATTGACTAATAAACATAATAAAATTCTAAAAGATTGAATTAAGATGACAAAACTAGAAGCACTTTATAGGTAGATGGAGTCCTTTAACAGGCCATAGTGTACCTACATCTAAGTCAGTAGTGTGAGACTCAGTTATATGAATGATTGTTAAAAAAAATACACTTCCAAAATAGTTCCATCATAGGGGAGATCTGGACCAAATATCGCTGTCATCATTCTACGTTGGGTAGAATGAGACAGACAGCAACCCAGTCCGAGATCTACCCCATGAGGTAGAACAATGTAAGGAAACCGCAAAAAAAATATAACGTCATCTCTCTTTTGTCTCTGCAAAGTTGGTCAATTGGGCTGTACAAATAACACAAAAATTTAGTTCATCTTGTATATTTCAAATTGAAATCTAGGGGTAAAATAGAAATTATCATAGGTAAAGACAAAATAAGGATGAATCCAAGTTGGAACAACCTAGCAGGGCGTTTTCAATTGTACAATAAAAATAGTTATGCCGCAAAATGGTGGTCATGACGTCATACCTTTATCTTGCGTTCACAAGAAGTGTTAAAATTATATTGAAAATTTATATGGAGAGATTATGACTGAATTATATTGTGAAAATTATATATGAAAAAAAATTATATTGAAAAATTATATCAAATGATTATGTCTAAAGGCTTGCTCCTACCTTGGTCCTGCAATTATTTAATCGTTAGTTTGGTGTTTTCTTAAACCTGGAAGTGGTGTTTTCTGACATTCCTCTTGTTACTCCTGGTTCAGTTTTGCCCGCGCCTCCCCTAGTGCCTGCCCCGAGCATAAAAAACCCTGTGGAAAATGAAATGATTCAGTTTCCTGGAATTCGTCAATTTTGCACGAAGTTCCCCTACACCGAGTAACTTAAATCGAGAACCCCATGTCGACTCAATAAAATAAAGTAGATTTAAACAGATGAACTAAAATAACCCTAACGTACCTTTCCCAGGGTTACAACTGGCTCGTCGATGGAACAGAACCTCGTTCCACCAGCACAACTGTCCCGTCGATGGAATGGACGGTGCTGTAACCAAAGGAGAAAACAATATATAGTTTTTATCCAACACGTGGTTAAAAGAAAAATATAAAAACGCCAAAAATTCCCCACGTCTTTTGTCAAAAGAGTACATTTCAAACGAAAAATAATTACAATTTGGGAGGCAAATATTGTCTTGAAGAACTCAAAAAAATTATTTAAAAAAAACGAACTTACCACGCTTATTTCCCGTAGAAACGACGTAGGCCGCCTTAAATCCCCTTCAAAAGGGTGTGAGCGTCACTTTAGATTACGCCTAACACGACGGACTCACTCTTCGCAGTCTCTGGGACAGAACCTGCAGTTTCTGCAGTGCCACTAACCAAAAACAATGGCGATCCCAGAGACCTGTTGCCGACCCAGCCAAAATTCGTTAGGGAAAAGAGAGAAGGCACTCCGTCGAGAACACCAAAATAATGAGGCCACCGGAAACCGTTCGTAGATTTGGTTAAGACAGTAAAACGCAATACCAACCTAATTTTCCCGGTTAGATTCAAATAAGGATGCAAACCTATTTATAAAAAAAACGCTTTCACAGAAAAGTCACTAAATGCGGTTTGCAACACTGGAGGAAAAAAAAACCCGCGGTTTTCAAACTAACCAATGAGGAAATACATCAATAGTTTCGTACCGGTATATAGGGGGCAGCACCGACCAAGGGGATAGAAAATACGTAAGAAGCACACTGAGATGTTGTCGGATTTATTTCCACGGTTGGAATTTTTATAACAAGGACGTCGAGACACCCTCCATACATAGACCGAACATTTGCCTACCGGACCCCTGCCAACATAGCAAGTAGGAGGAAAATAACCCGCTAGACTATAAGAAGCTCAGCATTGAAACCATCAACTGTAAAATCAATTACTGGAGAACAGAGCTTGCATCAAATCCAGGAATATTCGAACACTCAACCAATTCCCATATGAGTAAAGCTATACTGAGTGTAGAATTTAGTTGTATTTTAGTTACAGTCTTAGTCAAAAGTTTCCTTTGCTCTTTATAAATGTTTTCTCTAATATTTATATGGTTTAACGCCATTTTTGTAAAACATTTCTACAGTAATAAAGTTGTTTCTGAACCTGAACCTAAAAATACACCTTGAACTACTGCTCAAACTCGGCACAAGAGTGTTCAGATGTTAAGTTTGCTCACCACTAGCTAGCCCTACAAAACCCTTCAATCCGACTAACTCAGCTAGTTATTAACTTTATATAACTATGATTATATATAAATTATATAATATAAAAATACGATTTTGTTTATTCTTTTAGTCCTGGTTTTATCCCTCGTTTATCTCCCATTTACAAAAGTACATAACTCGTATTTGTTTTATCTTCTCCTTCACAAATTAATAAAGATATCAAAGGGGCGGAGCCTCGGTTGTTCCTGGTCAAACCGTGGACCTAACTATGTTTTCGTGCTATCAAAACTAGCTAATCCGTAAAGGATATGGGGTTCGGATTGTCCCAATATCCTCGAAAATAAACATAAGCGAATGAACTGTTCATCTAAATGTATCCTACCTGTTACTGAAACCATTTGTGATGCGGCAACGCCGCCATTCCCCAGCTGTTTATTTTCGTGAACGTCAAAGAAAATTACGAAAGTGCAGATAAACAAAACAATCGAAAGTTTTTATGTGATTTTTAAAGAACTGTGATCTTAAATTCCAATTACGATGTCCAGATAATGCGATGTGCGTAGTGTCCACAGTAATTCGATGGAATGCCTCCTTTTAAGGTAACTCCTAGACACTATATAACCTCCAAACCTAGCTCTATAAAATACCCTTAATTTGTGTACAGAAAGACGAGTCGAAGAGCCTTGATTATTTACCTGAATAAACAAATATGTAACGTTGCCTTAAACGTAAAAATGACACGTTACATAATCCCCCCCCCAACTTCAAGACGATTAACCTAAAAAGGTTAATCGGAGAGGTCCGCTGCCGACTTAAGGTCTTTGGCATGCCAACTCCCTGGCAGTACTTTACCCGATGGTTTCTGAAGCTCAAATATCCATGGAGAAATTTTATTCCTAATCACTTAAGGACCAACGAATTTCGGTGCTAACTTCTTCGAGAAAAAATTTCGCAGCATCTGACAACACATAATTCTTCTTCCAAACACGCTGACCCACAACAAAGTTGGGTACCCTTGTACGCAAATTATACTGAACTACGTTTTTCTCTCCTGCCACTTCTACCCTTCTCTTAACAGCCGCATAGAGCTTCCGGAAACCTTCGTTCTTACTTTCAGCTGCAGATTGTACACCATTCTCTTCAGATAACAAAACTGGGTTGGTCTTTTCCTGATAAACACATATTCCTACCAAAATTAACAAAGAAAGGAGACATCCTGGTTGTCTCATGGGTTGCAGTACGAATCGCGCAGACAAGTTTATGTATTTGTTCGTCCCACTTCCTGTGGTTGTCTTTCACATAACAACATAACATGGTTTTTAACGTACGATTCGTCCTCTCTGTTGGATTTGCTCTGGGGTGATAATACGGATTATACTGAATTTTAACCTGATAACTCTCAGCAAAACGCTTAAACTCATTACTTTTGTACTGAGGGCCATTATCACAAAGTATCAAACGGGGTACTCCGAAGACCATCAATACTTGCTCCTCAAGATGCTTGACAACTGCTTGAGTAGGAGCTGTTCGCATTGGAAAAACTAAGGAAAACTTACTCAAATAGTCCGTAACGACGAGAATCCAGCAATTACCCTTTGTCGAACGAAGTAGGGGTCCACATAAATCTGTTGAAATAATTTCCCAAGGACGAGTTGGTTTTGGGTGAGATATCATCTGATCAGATACACCTTGTGTATCACCTTTATGAGCTGCACAGACAAAGCATTTCTTTACAAAATTTGCCACGTCCTGGCGCATTTTTGGCCAATAATATTTTTCTGCCAGTCTGTGGAAAGTTTTATACACACCCATATGTCCTGCGGTAGGAGGATCGTGAGCTTCTCCAATAATTCTACGCCTATGATCTTTGGGGACTACCTCTTTCCAATATTCGTTAGATGGTGAAAGTTGAGGGTATTCTTGTTTGACATATTTATACAACTTATTATCAGTGTATCTCCAATTCATAAATTTTAACGGTGATTCTACGACCCTCTTTACCCTCTTTTGGTACCATCGATCTTTAATTGCTGTTGAAGCGTCTCTGGGCTGCGAAATTGTATTCATCATGGGTACTGCGCGAGACAACATGTCCGGGACAACTAAATCTTTACCTTTCCGATGGATTACTTCAAAGTCATATTGCTGTAGTTTTACAGACCAACGAGCAAGTCTTCCACTGGGCTCTTTCAAGCTATGAAGCCATTTTAAGCTAAAATGATCTGTAATGACCTTAAATGAGATCCCCTCAATATATGGCCGGAGCTTCTCTATCGCCCAAACCAATGCCAAACATTCTCGCTCGGTGGTCGTGTAAACACGTTCTTGCTTAGTCAAAGATCGACTCAAATAGCAAATGACTTTGTCTCCTTCTGGATAAGGTTGCGTTAAACATGCTCCTATTCCATATCCTGAGGCGTCTGTTTGAATGACAAATTCCTTGGTATAATCTGGACATGTAAGAATCGGTGCAGTCACTAAAAGTTCCTTAATCTTAATAAATGCCTTTTCGCAGTCTGGAGTCCAATCGAACTTTTGATTTTTCTTAGTTAGAGCTGTAATCGGAGCTATTATCGCTGAAAAATTCTCTATGAAACGTCTATACCAGGATATTGTACCTACAACTCTACGAACTTCTCTGACAGTTCTTGGCCTCTGGAGCTCTAACATGGCTTTAATTTTATTAGGGTCAACTCGGATGCCTCGACGGTCCACTACAAAACCTAAATAAGTCATTTCTGGCCTACACAGTTGGCATTTTTCCCAACTTAACGTTATCTTTGCATTCTACAATCCTCGTAGGACTTCCTCAAGAATTCTAAGATGTTCAGAAAAGCTCTGTGTGACAATTACGAGGTCATCGAGATATACGTACACGTAGGGGTCTAAATCGTTTCCTATGATGCTATCTATGAGTCTCTGCCAAGTTGCAGGTGCATTATGAAGACCAAATGGTAAACGCTTAAATTGGAAGAGGCCTCGTCGACAGATGAATGCTGTTAGTGGCTTCGATGATTCTTCCATTGGTACTTGCCAATAAGCGCTTTTGATATCTAAAGTTGACAAGTATTTAGCATCTTTCAACTTGTCAAGAGTCTCGGATACGAGTGGTAAAGGATAACTATCACGCGCCGTCACTGAGTTCAATTTGCGGTAGTTTACACAGAAACGATATTTCTTTGTGTTTTTCTTTTGTACCATTACCACTGGCGAAGCCCATGAACTACTACTACGTTCTATTACATCCATTTTCAGCATTTCGTCGATCTCGTCATCAATAAGTTTTTGAATGACCGGTGAGACCTTATATGAACGTTGTCTTATCGGTGCTGCATCTGTTGTAATCTTATGCTCTACCCTGTCTGTACATCCCAGTGAGTCACCCATAATAGTCTTATATTTAACGACCAATTCCTCTAGTCGTTCTGATTCATAAGGTGTAAGAGTTGTTTGTTGGTCTGATGTTTCTAAAGAACAAATCACATCTTTATTATCGGCAAAGTGCCACTCATTAGTACTTAAGTTCGGTACTATACCCATCGAAATCCAAAAATCTAATCCCAAAATCAAAGTGTGAGGCAACTCAGGAACGACGACGACCTCTATTAACCTAAATTTATCCTGAACTCGCATAGGAAGCTGCACTGTCCCAATACTACTCGTGCTTTGACCATTTGCCACAATACAACTCGTCTTCTTCGTCGAATCAAGTGAAAAACCAAACCTCTCGATGATTGACCAACCATGATTCCCTAAAAAGGTACGTGAAGCCCCGGAATCCAACAAACCTAATAACTTATTTCCGAGTACATCCACCTCTAAATAAGGCCTTTCATCTTTCCGAGCATGACTTATCACATAATCTAAGACGTACGTTAGCCTATCGGTCGATGCTTGTTCAGGCTGACTCGAAGGTCGACCGCCTACGAGCGCCTGGGTCCGTTTCCCTGACGATTACAATTACGACATTCTCTGACTGTTACCCCTGCCTGACCACACGAAAAACATTGCTTACCTCTAGGTAATGCGCACCCGATCGCCATGTGCCCTGTTTGGTTGCATCTATAACAAACAACGTCCCTATTCGCCCTACCAGGTCTAGCACCTTGTGGTGGTTGTCCATCTCTGTCATTTACACTAGACTGACCACTAGCTGGTTGTTGCCTATCTCTATCAGCTCTAGCAGCGAAACTGCTTACTGGCTGCTGCCTATCTCTATTAAATCTATTATCAGGAATATTAAAATTCTGTTGATTTGATGTCCCGGCGCCTGATATCTGAATTGTATCGATCCCTGTTGGAAAATCGTCATTATCGCTCCCTACGTCAACGTAGGCTAAGTCAGGTTCAATAGATTGGTTTTTCCTAGGTGTAAAATTCTCCTCTTCTAAACCATATCTCTGGTCTATTCTACGACACAGATCCTTTAAATGTGATAGGCTATTGACCTCAGTAGCAATCAACCCTTTCTTATAAATGTCCGCGATATTTCTGAAGACGATAGCTAATTTCGCCTCTTCAGAAACAGGACAGTCAAGTCTTTGGAAATATTTGTTCATGACAGCAATATAGGTCCCTATAGACTCTCCAGGGCCTTGTTTACGTTTTTGAATTTCCTTCAATAGCTTCTCGTCATATGAAGAAGGAAGATATTCTGTCATGAACCTTTGTTTTAGCTGTTCCCATGTATGGACTTCTCTACGAACATCTTTATAAAAAGTATAGGCTAACTTTTCAAAAAGATCAATGCCTGAGTTCAGTGGAACCTTTTTGCTAACTCCTCTCGCCTGACTTAACTCGTCCACTCTCTCAAAAAATGCGGTGACGGAGATCGTACCCCTCTCGCCTGTAAACTTAAGGTTCCATTTATGCGGTGGTACAGGTGCAACGTGATATGAAGTACCAGGATCACTTGACATTGGTACTGTCGACGAACATGAAAATGGTCGTGACTGAGCAATTGGTACTATGCTACTTTGGAGGGCGGCTAAACTCAAAGGAACGGTAGACGGTTGTTGATACTGAAAAGCTGTTGTACCGTAATTCTCAATCGGCATAGGGAGTGGTGCTTGTACTGATGTTTGAGTTGGGTTCGTTAGCACTTGCATTTGCACTGGAGCAATGACCGACGGTTGGTTCGTAGGCTGTTGAGCTGTTCTTTGTGTGCTCGAGTGCTGTGGTTGCGGTAGTTGAGACTGGCTAGGAAAGTTGCCAACATTTGTCGAGTGGTTTGAGCTTCGACTCGTTGATTGGGTTTCAGATGCTTCATCATCATCTGAGGTAACGCCAACTCTTAGTAAATCTGTTGCTTGGCTCTGCAATCTCCTAATCAAACTCAAGGTTTCCGCAACCAGTATGCCTTTTGATTGACTTTCTTCGAAGTTGGGCGGATTCATGTTGTTAATCCTGGCTAGCACGTGTTCCAACCTTACACCGATTTTCCTAAACTCTCCCCCTTTGCTCGTACCAGAGAACTTCTCTACCAGCGGTACTAGACTATCTAGCTTCTTCATGCAGCTAAAAGCATCCTGGCCAAATTTAAAGGGATACGGAGGGTATCTCATACTTCCATCGGTCCTTTCTCTCTGTCTAATCAGTATGAGCTGTTGCTTCATCTCTTCCACCGATCCAATGGCTATGCCTCTCCATGTTAATTCATAGATTAACTCATCCTTGACTAAGTACCTTATGTCAGACAACCGACTCAAAGAAATAGCCATGGTACCTCCCAATTATAAAACTAAACCACGCAATAACAAACACAAAGTTCACTTTAAATTCACCAGTGAAAATCACTATAAATTTTTTCACAAATATAGAAAATATAAAACTTAAATACGGGCAGACGCGAACAAAATCGAAGAACACCGGAGCAGTAAGAAAATAAAATTTATTTGCATTTAAAAATGTAATCATCAGTTTATATTAAGTATTTGTACAACCAACTATGACGTCCAGCCTTGCAGAGAGAAATAACTACTTAAATCCTAAATTAGAATTAACAAGTAGCCATAAAAAAAGTTAAAAAAATAAAAGAGAGACAAGAGTTCTGGCAGTGTTTAGGTCTTATGTTCCACCCCTGCATGAGTAAAACCAAAAAAAAAATGATTGCGCTTATCCTAGCTGGACTGGATTAAAATTAAAGTCAAGTTATGTTTGTTTACCTCAGCAACCGAATAGGTAAATTTATCCCTAAATGGAACGTACAACCTACTACAAGACTACCTATAACAAAAATCCCAAAGCTGTTGTACACAGTTAACGCTAGGGTATACTCCTGCTATTGCAGAACGGCTCCACAACTAAACTCCTTAAAGAAAAAGCCAAATCGCCGTATACAATGATTTTTCTAAAAAGAATAAATCAAAACCCACTTTAACCTGCTTACCTATTCTAAGTCTACACGAAACTTGCATTGCTTAAGGCAAAATCATCCCTTAATATATAAGTGAACGCAATAAACGTCGGAACAGATGTTCATGTTATAGAAATCGTAAAATATGCTCAATTAAAAAAAAATCCGCTCGCTGAAATTGCGTCGAATTAGACTAGTAAGGATGTTGTGTGTAATAAAAAAAAATTTAAAGAAAATTTTTAAAAAAATTACCGATGGTAATAAAAAATTTACACAAATAACGTCTTGGTAGGACTGAAACTCTCTAATAATCGTTAAAATGAAATTCCCAAAATTTTAACTAAATTGATGCATCAACCCATGGTCAAAAAGACCCTAGGATCGTACCGAAAGGTGTCCAAAAAAAAAATTTAAAAAATAATTTTTGGTGTCGACCACAGTAGCCCAATAATAAAAAATTAATTAGTGGCTCACTAAAATTTTCAAAATATTACTCTACCCTAATAAATGGTTTGAAGTAGGGAGAAAAAAAATTAAAACAAATGATGATAGGTTCTTAAAACGCGAGGGTTCGAAATGAAATTATATTTTAATTCAGAAAAAAAAAATATTTAAATAAACTGGTAAAACCATTGTAGGGCAAGGTACTACTATGCACCAAAAAGAAAATTTTCCAACAAGAAAATCAAGTTTCCTTCCTTAAAAAAAATATTAAAAAAAAATATTAAAAAAAAAATATTTTCAAAAAAAAAATTAAAAATGTTTAAGTGGGGTTGCAGCTCCTATTAACGATTTTAAAAGAATTAAAATAAAATTAGCACTAGAAAAATCTTAATAGAGTTATGTCATGCAACAGTTTTTGTTATTTTCCTTTAAAAACAGTTGTAGATTTCTTTTCCTCTCCCAAAACTGTGTGAATGTAAAAAGTGAATGAGCTAGAAAAATTAATTTATTATCCGGAAGAAAAAAATTTGTTGGAAATTAAATTTACTTAAAAATCATAAGGTATAAAAAATCGTCAATGCAAAAAAACAATCAGTTTAGGAAAAAAAAATGTTCCAAAAAAACAACCGATGTTAGTGTATTTGTTTAAAATTATTACTTAAGGAAATAAGCAACGTTAGTACTTATTTACTGTACCACTATAATGTGAAGAACCTTTGCACTCAACTCCGTAAAGAATTATCTTGTGTGCACTTTCAAAAAAAAACAAATATGAAAACAATTTCAAGGTTCACCTATAAGAACGTTGTAAAACTAAATCTGCCTACTCAAGTGTCTTTACACACAACATCTAATCAAAAAAAAAATTTTTTTACTGCTTAATGCATTCTCAGATCCCTATTCCTGGAGTTCACGGGATATAAAATTAAGTTGGGCCCTTTCCACAACTATTATTCAAAGCAAAATTACCAAATGTCCAAGGGCTAATGAGACCCTATCACCTACAAATGATAGTTTGAAATGAAACAGTTGGGAATAATCCTGCGTAAAAACCAGACAACAAAAATCAAGAAGCCAAAACTATTACATTAATTTTAAAAGAGCATAATAACCTCCCGGCCCCAAATAAACTTTTGTTATACTTAACAAAACTCGGCCTAAACCCAAAAAACTTTTTATTAGACATTTCCCCTATTTCCTAAGTATAATGTCAATAAACCCAAAAACTTGTGATTTCCATTCCAATCCGATCTGGACTCTATATATTTTTTCCAACGGTTAAACACCCACAGGCGAAACAATATCTTTGTATGAACAAGACATACACCCGTTCGATAGCTTTAGGCACTGGTTAAACTTTTACGCATTAAGGATAAAAATGGAAAATAACGCGAGAACCATACAAAATGTCGATTGACACCTACCTTGGTTTTTTCTCGGCGGTACAAATTCCATTCACTGGGCGCCCAGGCTTCTACCAGAGTTCTTGAGTTGATCGAAATCACTGTGAGGAGTTGAGGTAACGGATTGGAATGATTTTAGAATTGATTGGCACTAATTGTAATTGATTGAATTGTAGTTTTGGAAAAACCGAGTAAACACGCCGGTTTCAATATGGAGGCTACGATGATCTCTCTCTCATCGTGCCGGTGGGTTGCGCACTTTTCTATCCGCGCACTTTGCGGTGTCACGTGACAACCTGTATGGCTCAGTGCAACGGAATAATTAATATTTAGGAAAATTAACTAAGTATTATTTGTCTTGCACGTACATTTTCCCGGCCGCCCTAAAATACTATTTTAGAACCAGGAAAAATAATAAGTATTATAACTAGGGAATAACAATTATTATTTCCAAAAAAAATTGAAAAATTGCGACAAAATGTTATTCTATTTTTTGCCGCGATAAAACAAAAAAAATATTTCCCGAAAAGGAATAAAAAAAAAAAAAGAATAATTCTATGACGACACTGACATAGAATGAACATTGCTTGAGTGTTCAGTTAAAAGGCAAAGGGCACAATTTAACAATTGGACGTTTAAATAGCCCTTGTTGAGTCCTAATCGTGACAACTCTAACATGTCCATCTGAACCAGGATGCAATTCTACAATCCTGCCTAAAGACCACTGCAAGGGTGGTTTGTTTTCATTTTTTATGACTACTAAAGTATTTAACTCGACTTTAGTAGGTTTTTCTGTCCACTTGGACCTCTGCTGTAGAGTATGTAGGTACTCCTCTTTCCATCGGGACCAAAAATCAGTGTTCAATCGCTGAACAAGTTGCCACCGAGAAAGAGTGTTTAGTTTTAATTGTGATAAGTCTGGGTCTGGGACAGAGTTTAAAGGTTCCATGGTAAGGAAATGTCCGGGAGTGAGTGGACAAAAATCATTGGGATCGGATGATTGCGCAGAGATTGGGCGACTATTTAGCAATGCCTCGATCTGCACAAGCAAAGTATTTAGTTCTTTGTATGTAAGCTTCTGATTTCCGATCACTCGGTAAAGATGTGTTTTTACTGATTTAACACCAGCCTCTGATAAGCCATTGAAATGAGGACTAGCACTAGGAAAAATACTCTGCCAATATATGGGCCCCTAAGCTCCACACTAGGTACTATAGTTATAGTGTAGGTGTGAGCTAATATAACTAAAAACTGAAATATATTTTATTTAACTCCAGACTAAATTACCTTTTGTTTGATACCACACAAGCCATGTTTTGACTTAAACTGAAATTTTTTAAATCTACCCCCACCCTTAAAAAAAACAAAAAACTAAAATGTATTTTGTTAAACTCCGGACTCAATTACCTTTCGTTTGATACCACACAAGCCATGTTTTGACTTAAACTCAAATTTTTGAAATCTACCCCCACCCTTAAAAAAAACAAAGAACTAAAATGGATTTTGTTAAACTCCGGACTCAATTACCTTTCGTTTGATATCACACACGCCATATTTTCACATAAACTCTAATTTTTGAAATCTACCCCCACCCTTTTATTTGGTTTCTGTTCGGTGGATTTTGTTCATTTTTAAATGGGACCATCTCGACCCAAGACCCAGCCTAGGTACTAAATTTCATTAAAATCGGCCAAGCGGTTTTTGAGTTATGCGCGTTGGTCGTTACAGACATACAGACAGACAGACAGACAGACAGACAGACAGACAGACAGACGGCGCAACAAAAAAGTTTCAAAATCATCTGAAACGTAAAGATATATAAAAATTTTTGAAATCGGAGCAACTTTTTTTTTCTCGAAAAAATTAGGATCACCATAGCTCACACTACTATAGTATAGTACATGTGTGAGCTAAAATGCCATTTGATCTGAAGATGTTCAGAGGAAGCTTCGAAGAGCTTTTTAAGCTCAGAGTTTGCTCCTTGAAAATTGGAGCCTCTGTCGCTGTATAAAAAATTGCAACGACCCCTTCTAGCTACAAACCTTCTGAATGCGGCTATAAAGCATTCAGAAGTAAGGTCTGACGCAACTTCTGTGTGGATAGCGCGAGTACTTGCGCACACGAAAATGCAGATATAGGCTTTTAATTCTTTGGTACCCCGGTACTAACGACCTGGTGAAATTTTTATAGGACCAGCATAGTCCAAAGTTGCATGAGAAAAGCACTTTAGTTGTGAAATTCTAAAATAAGGTAAGTCACCTTGATAAGGGATGTAAGCCTTTGGTCTAAGACGATAACATCTTATGCATCGAGATAAAACTGACTGAATAGCTCTGCGGGATGCTAAGATCCAGAATTGTTGTCTTAGTAAGTACTGAACTGTATTTAGCCCTGGATGGCTATTTTCCTTATGAATATGTTCAATGATGAGGTCAGACAACCTGCCTGATCTGGGAAGCAATAGAGGATGTTTTGCATCAAAAGGTATAGAATTCGTATGCCTAAGACGACCACCTACCCTTATCAGTCCGGTAGTGTCCAAAAAGGGTGCAATTTTTCGAAAAGCTTTGGGTAAAAGTTCGTTGTTTTTTAATTGTTTTAGGAGGTCAGAGAAATGTAATTCTTGGCTTCTTCGAACCAAGAGTGTTAAAGCATACTGAATTTCAAAAATAGAAATAGGACCTGTAAGTGGTTCCTTTTTGTTTTTAAAATTATAAAATATTCGTCGAATCTGACAAATTAATTTTTGAATGTGAAAAAGGGATGAATATTTATTTACAAGGAAGTCTAGAATATGATAATCGATGTTTGTAGTAAGTGTTATTTTTTCAGGCTTTTCTTCATTTAAAATTTGCTGAAAATCGGTTTCTGAGTTTTGGAGTAATGCGGGATTTTTTAAGTCCCATGTAGTACATGGTTGACTAAGCCAGGAAGGCCCTGTAAACCACAAGGGGTGGTTTATAAAATTAGAAGGAGTTGTGCCACGACTGGCGACATCCGCAGGGTTTTCTTGTGATTTTACATGATACCAGTTTACATTAGAGAGTTTTTATTGTACTTGGCTAACTCTGTTAGCAACAAAAGAGCGCCATCTATGAGGTGAGCTACAAAGCCAAAAGAGGACGACTTGAGAATCTGTATAAGCGTAAGTTTTATCTATTGAAATTAAAGGGGAATAAGTTTTTATAACAAAACTAAGAAGTTCAGTAAGAAGAACAGTACCTAAAAGTTCTAGTCTCGGGAGACTAATAGTTTTTAAGGGACTGACCCTTGATTTGCCCATAATTAAGGAAGTTTTTATGCTTTGATCTGACAGCTCGATACGTAAATAAACGCAAGCTGCGTAGCCTAATTCTGATGCGTCCGAAAAAGCATGCAGTTGACAAGATATTATATCTTTAGAAAAAATGTGCCTAGGAAATTTAATATCTGATAAACACTTAAGTTCATTTTGAAATTGTGTCCAATGCTGAAGAATAGATTTGTCCACGGGATCGTCCCATCCTATCTTGGAAATCCATAATTTTTGCATAAGACATTTTGCAAAAAATGAAATGGGAGAAAGCACCCCTAAAGGATCAAAAATAGAAGCAATAGCGCTTAGAATATTTCTTTTTGTGCATCGTTTTTCCGATGGCTGACAAGAGAAAAACATATTGTCTGATTTTGGGTCCCACTGGAGTCCAAGAACCTTTATGGATATAGGATTTTCCTTGTCAAAAGAAAAGGGAATTTGGCATTCGTCTGGTGATAGAGAGGATAGTAGTTTTGGGTGATTACTAGCCCATTTTTTAAGCTCAAAACAGCCTGATTTTAGAAGAGCGATTAAATCTCGCTGTAGAGCTAGAGCCGACTCTATAGAGTTTGCGCCTGCGCAGATATCATCGACAAAAATGTCTTCTAGGAGCACCCTAGAAGCTTCTGGGTAGTTTTTTTCTTGGATTTTGGCTAACTCTTGAATAGTTCTGATGGCCAAAAAAGGACTAGATGTGATACCAAACGTGACAGTATTAAGTCTGTATTCTTGAATAGGATCGCTTGAAGTGAAACGCCACAGAAGACGTTGATAATCACGATCTTCCGGAGCTAATTTTATTTGTAAAAACATTTGTGTAATATCCGAGAGCATGATTATTTCATGAAATCGGAATTTTAACAGAATTGAGTTGATGTCAGTTTGTAATTTGGGCCCTGGGAGAAGGGTAGAATTAAGGGATATACCCTTTGAACCCGCTGTTGCCGAGCCATTAAAAACTACTCGAACGCGTGAACTTGATTTATCGGGGCGTACAACGCAGTGGTGGGGTAAATAATTTATGAATTGATTTTTTGATTCTGATTCTCGAATTAAACTCATATGATCGTTTTTTAAGTAGTTATTCATAAATTCGGAATACTGTAAATATAGTTCGGGATTTTTTATCAGTCTAGACTCAAGAGATAAAAAACATTTGTAAGCATGTGAGTAGGTATCTCCTAAAATAGGTCTAGAGTGACGAAATGGCAATGAAACTTGAAAACGTCCCGAACTATCTCTCGTGACAGTTTTTTGATAAAATGATTCACATTTTTCCTCATCAGGAGAGACGAACTTCTTTGTTGGGAGAGACTCAACTTCCCAAAACTTGATCATCGTTTGATCTAGTGAATTATTTTGTAAAGAAGTAAAGTGACATGAATATGAAGTTGAATTGTATGTAGGTTGATTTGATATTTCCGTATTTCCCAGGAGCACCCAGCCGAACAAGGTTTCAAGTGCTATTGGCTGCCCCGGTTCTCCAGGAATAATGTTAGGTTGAATTATTTGAGAATAAACATGTGCTCCTAAAAGCATGTCTACAGGTGCGGGAATATTGAAAGTATTATCTCCTAAATTTAAATTAGAGATATGATGCCAATTGTGAGGATTAACTTGAAAAGATGGCAAATTTGCACTTACCTTTGGCAAAACATAGACATCAAGAGAAAGCGTTGGATTATTTCGGCCAACAGGCTTAATTGTGCAATTTGTTATGCCATTGGTGGTTGAAGTAGATTGATTGATGCCTCGTATGGGAACTATGAATTTTTTCCTAGATAATCCTAGGCGATTAAGACAATTTTCAGAAATAAAATTGGCCTCTGACGCATTGTCGAGGACAACCCGTATAGTTTGATAGTATCCACGACTATCTAGGATGTCTACTTTTGTTGTAGAAAGTAAAATAGTACTTTGAGGTTTTTGAGTAGTGAGTGAGGTGCACCCACAATTAATGTAATCAATGCCCTCATTGGGTGTTTCATTTTGTGTTTGATTGGGGTTTTGGGGAGATTGAATTGAATTTTGATTTAAGTTTGGGGTTGGTTGTACATTTGTAAAATACGCGTTTTGTGAATTCGATTGAGTAGTTTGCGAGTTATTACAAATACTTGTATGGTGACGCTGGCCACAGATACGGCAAGAAAAAGTAGATTGACATAAATTTAAGGGATGCGATCTTAAACAATTGCTACACGCATTATTTTGCCTAACGTAGGCATTACGCTCCTGTATAGTTTTTGATAAAAATACCTGGCACTGTGAAAGATTGTGAAATTGTTTATTTGAACATAAACGACATTTGTATTTATTTTGAAACAGATTCGAATTAAATTGTAAATTCGAATTATTTAATTGTTGTTGTCTATTTGAATTTGAGTTGAATTGATTTGTATTTGAAATTGAGTTGAATTGATTTGTATGTGAATTTGAGTTGTTTTGAGTTTCTGGAGTGAAACCAAAACTAGATTGATTTGGTTGTTGATTTGAATTAAAGAATTTAGAATGATTTGGTTGGAATTGCGAATTATTGCTAAATGAAGTTATTTTTGAGTTTTGAGGATTTTGAGTTGTATTTGCCACGTAAACTTGTGGTTGATATGGTTTTGAGTAACTGTTGTAATTATTATTTGAATTGAATTGTCGCTTAGGTGGTTTTGGATTTGAATTTTGTAAATTGTCTGATTGCATAGTTGAATAAGAAATATTTTGCATGATTTGAACTGATTCTAAGGCCCTACAATGATTTTTGAGGAACTCTGTAAGGTTTTCGTAGGTAGGAAGCTCCATTTTACTATATTCTATCTCAAAAGAAGTTCGTATTGAGGTAGTTAAACGCGAAAGAAGCATGTTGAAAAGTATGAAATCCCAATGTTGAGTTGGAAAACCTAATAACTCTAAAGCAGAGATATTTTCATTAAAACTATCGAGTAAAGTTCTAAGATCCTTGTAAGAGCAATTATTTTTTAAGGGAACCGTACTATTTACGGTGTTCCAGTAGCTTGTTGCCAAAAGTCTTTTGTTTTGGTATCGATCTACTAGTGTTTGAAAAGCAATATTGTAATTATTATCATTAATAGGCAAGTGTTTTATTAAACTGAGTGGTTCACCTCTTAAATATGAAATTAAATGTCTAAATTTCCTTACTGGAGGCATATTAGTGTTGTGCACTAATGAGCAAAACATATCATAAAAAGTGACCCAATTTAATAAAGTGCCATCGTAACAAGGGACATCTAATTTTAATAGATCCTTGTATTCATGACTGTTTGTTTGATTTTGAAGAGATACAAAATTGCCTTGTAAAATATTTTGTTCTGGAAAAAGTTGATTGAAAATACTTTTAGTTTGAAAATAAAAATTGTCTGTATCTTCTCGCACCTTGTCTTGCACTTTATATTCGTTATCGTTCTCCACTAGGCTAATAACGTCATTGTGCAGTTTTTTAAACTCATCATAAAATTCTTCCAAGTTCTCATACCTTGTTTTGAAAATAGATTTTACATTTGAATCAGTATGGGCCTTTATGGCTGCAGTGTATGTCTCGGTAATCCTCGTAACATAAACTGTACGTTTTTGCACTGCCTTATCCAGGCCGGTTTTAGTCATTTTAATTGATTAATTAGTAATAAATATTATCACTGAACACTAAAACGTTTTTCAGAATTTCTTATTATTTTATTTTATTTTGTACCTTCGTTCGTAGGTAAACAAAAAACAGTTGTTTTTGTCGACCGCGACCTTTAAATTTCAACTGCAGAAATCGATAAAATTTTTAAACATGTGTTTGGAAAGGCGTGTCGCTTCGTCACTGATAAAGCCTGCCCCTTTTGGGTTGGTCCTTAATGGCGTCGTAAAATTTTTAGATTTTTGGTTTAAGAAGAATGAATTTTGATTTTTGTTGTATTTTTTTTGAATATTTGGATAGAAGGACCATAAAAATGTATGTACAAGACATACACCCGTTCGATAGCTTTAGGCACTGGTTAAACTTTTACGCATTAAGGATAAAAATGGAAAATAACGCGAGAACCATACAAAATGTCGATTGACACCTACCTTGGTTTTTTCTCGGCGGTACAAATTCCATTTACTGGGCGCCCAGGCTTCTACCAGAGTTCTTGAGTTGATCGAAATCACTGTGAGGAGTTGAGGTAACGGATTGGAATGATTTTAGAATTGATTGGCACTAATTGTAATTGATTGAATTGTAGTTTTGGAAAAACCGAGTAAACACGCCGGTTTCAATATGGAGGCTACGATGATCTCTCTCTCATCGTGCCGGTGGGTTGCGCACTTTTCTATCCGCGCACTTTGCGGTGTCACGTGACAACCTGTATGGCTCAGTGCAACGGAATAATTAATATTTAGGAAAATTAACTAAGTATTATTTGTCTTGCACGTACAATCTTATTTCAAAGAAAGGGTGAGGATATTTTGAAGCACCCTGTGAAAATAGGACACTATTATGGAAAATTGTTCAGATCAGTGTTCTTACTACTTTTTAACCTAAATATATCTAGTTCCCTCATGTGCATGTTACTATTTTAATTCCTATCATAACTAAACAGATCACAAAAATTGTCTTTCTCCGCGAATCTGCAAGGTCCTGGAAAATGCGAGATTCAGCCTGTAGGCCAAATTTGGATGTATTTTAATTTAGCGAAAACCGAAGTTGCGAAATCCTAAAAAGATTAGCAGGAAGTCCTCGTTCCTCGATTTCTACACTCCGAACCAAACATTTTTTCCATTTCCACCCAGCTCGCGGGAGGAAAACCCCTAATTATTGCAATACAAAAGGTACTGTTATCGTATTATGCATAACAAAAAAATATATATGCCCTCTTTATTGTTTAGTCGCATCAAAGAAAACCTATTGTTTTTAAATTTATTCTTAGGTTGAAATCTTTTTTTAGAAATCAATGATCTTAAATTTATTGTTTAACCTGAACACTTTCCCATTTATTTCACAAAAGTGTATTGTAATTTAAAAATTTGCTTAATGAAGCTCAAATAATGATTTGAGGTCACCAGTATGAAATTATTTTAAAATTAAAAAAAAATGAAATAAAAAAAATTATTTCCCAATTGTCCACAACTTCCAAGTTTTCATCCCTAAATACCTAGGTACTTTCTCAGTCTAACACCATCCATCGTTATCCAACATAACGCTTTAATTTCAGAAGCAACAAAACGAAGATTAAGTGAAAAAGCTAAGCAAGTAATGTGGCCTATTAAAATGCGTTGGGTGGCATTTGTGGCAGCTTAAAGACGTTGCCGCCATTTTGTGACCCTGTAATTAGAATAATGACAATTTGCCAACTTGTGACACAACAAAACCACTGAATAATTAAACAAATATCTGGAAGAAGAAGGAAGGAAGAAGGGGGGGTTCAGAAATAAGAAAATTTTAACTGCGCCACATTATTTAATACCAATGTTTTACAAAGAAGTTCTTAAATAAAATACAGTTCAGCCCAAACGTTGTAGCCAAACAATGAAATTCTACCTAATTCCGAGGCTTCCAGAGTATTTGTGTAATTAAAAAAACAAAAAAATTGACTAATAAACAGAATAAAATTCTAAAAGATTGAATTAAGATGACAAAAATAGAAGCACAGGTAGATGGACTCCTTTAACAGGTCATAGTATACCTATATCTGAGTCAGTAGTGTGAGACTCAGTTATATAAACGATTAAAAAAGAAATATACACTTACAAAATCATTCCCATCATAGGGGAGATCGGGACCAAATATCTGCTGTCATCATTCTACGTTGGGTAGAATGAGACAGACAGCAACCCAGTCCGAGATCCACCCCATGAAGTAGAACAATGTAAGGAAACCGCAAAAAAAATATAACCTCATCTCTCTTTTTGTCTCTGCAAAGTTGGTCATTGGGATCGTACAAATAACACAAAAATTTAGTTCATCTTGTGTATTTCGAATATGGGGTAAAAAAAAGGAAAATTATCAAAAAAAAAAAGATGAAACCAAGTTGAAACAAACTCTTTCAAAGGTACAGTACAATTTAAATGGAAGTTATGCCGCAAAATTGTGGTCATGACGTCATACCTTTATCTTACGTTCACAAGAAGTGTTAAAATTAAACTGTGCAAAATTATATATGGAAAGATTACGTCTAAATGATATTGTGAAAATTATATATGAAAAAAATTATAGTTAAGGCATGCTCCTACCTTGGTCCTTCAATTATTTAATAATTCTTGGTGTTTTATTTGGTAAACCTGGAAGTGTTGTTGGTTTTCCGACATACTCCTGCTACTGCTGTTCTTGGTTTGCCCGCGCCTCCCCTAATGCCCGCTTAGCACATCACGCTAGGGCAGCACATGGTGGTCAAAATGTTGTTGGTTCCTTGCCCCGAGCGTAAAACCCTGTGGAAAATGAAATGTTTCAGTTTCCTGGAATTCGTCTATTTTGCACGAAGTTCCCCTACACCGAGTAATTTAAATCGAGAACCCCATGTCGACTCAATAAAATAAAGTAGATTTAAACAGATGAACTAAAATAACCCTAACGTACCTTTCCCAGGGTTACAACTAGCTACACCTGGCTTCACACCAGCGTCCAGCCCAACTGTCCCGTCGATGGAATTGACAGGGCACTGCTCTTCCCCGTACAAATGGCGTAGGCCGACTTAAATCCCCTTCAAAAGGGTATGAGCGTCACTTCAGGATTTGCCTAAACACGACGGACTCACTTCTACAGTTTCTGGGATATCTCCTGCAATCGCTGCAGTGCCAAAAACCAAAAACAAAGGCGATCCCAGAAACTGTTGTCGACCCAGCCAAAATTCGTTAGCAAGAGACAAAGCACTTTGTCGAGAACACAAAAAAAATGAAGCCACCGGAAACCGTTCGTAGATTTGGTGGGGAGTGGGGACAGTAAAACGAGACTGGAAGAAAAACCCGCGGTTTTCAAACTAACCAATGAGGAAATACACCAATAGTTCCATACCGGTATATAGGGGCCAGCACCGACCAAGGGGACATTGAAAATAGGTAAAACGCGCATTGAGGTGTTGTCGGATCTATTTCCACGGTTGAAATTTTTATAACAAGGACGTCGAGACACCCTCCAGACATAGACCGAACATTTGCCTACCGGACCCCTGCCAACATATCAAGTAGGAGGAAAATAACCAGACGGACTATAAGAAGCTCAGCATTGAAACCATCAACTGTAAAATCAATTACTGGAGATCAGAGCTTGCATCAAACCCAGAAATATTCGAACACTCAATCAATCCCCATATGAGTAAAGCTATACTGAGTGTAGAATTTAGTTGTATTTTAGTTACAGTTTTAGTCAAAAGTTTTCTTTGCTCTTTATAAATGTTTTCTCTAAGATTCATATGGTTTGACGCCATTTTTGTAAAACATTTATACATTAATAAAGTTGTTTCTGAACCTGAACCTAAAAATAGACACTGAACTACTGCTTAAACTCGGCACAAGAGTGTTCAGATGTTAACTCACACGATTTCGTTTATTCTTTTAGTCTTGGTGTTTTATCCCTCGTTTATCTCCCTTTTACGAAAGTGCATAACTCGTATTTATTTTATCTTCTCCTTATTAAATTAATAAAGATATCAAAGTGGGCGGAGCCTCGGTTGTTACTGGTCAAACCGTGAACCTAAATATCTTTTCGTGCTATCAAAACTAGCTAATCCGTGAAGGATATGAGGTTCGGATTGTCCCAATATCCTCGAAAATAAACGTAAGGGAATGAAATGTTCATCTAAATGTTTCCTTCCTGTTACTGAAACCATTTGTGATGCGGCAACGCCGCCATTCCCCAGCAGATTTGCTGTCTATCTTCGTAAACGTCAAAGGAAATTATGATATTTTACGGATAAACAAAACAATCAAGAGTTTTAATGTGATTTTTCCGAAACCTGTGATCTTAAATTCCAATTACGATGTCCAGATGATGCGATGTGCGTAGTGTCCACAGTAATTCGATGGAATGCCTCCTTTTAAGGTAATTTCCTAGACACTATATAATCTCCAAACCTAGCTCTATAAAATACCCTTAATTTGTGTACAGAAAGACGAGTCGAAGAGCCTTGATTATTTACCTGAATAAACAAATATGTAACGTTGCCTTAAACGTAAAAATGACACGTTACATAATCCCCCCCCAACTTCAAGACGATTAACCTAAAAAGGTTAATCGGAGAGGTCCGCTGCCGACTTAAGGTCTTTGGCATGCTAGCTCCCTGGTAGTACTTTACCCGATGGTTCCTGAAGCTCAAATATCCATGGAGAAATTTTATTCCTAATCACATAAGGACCAACGAATTTCGGTGCTAACATCTTCGAGAAAAACTTCGCAGCATCTGACAACACATAATTCTTCTTCCAAACACGCTGACCCACAACAAAGTTGGGTACCCTTGTACGCAGATTATACTGAACTACGTTTTTCTCTCCTGCCACCTCTAACCTTCTCTTCACAACAGCATAAAGCTTCCGGAAACCTTCGTTCTTACTTTCAGCTGCAGATTGTACACCATTCTCTTCAGATAACAACACTGGGTTGGAGTAATCTTTTCCTGACAGACACATATTTCTACCAAAATTAACAAAGAAAGGAGACATCTTGGTTGTCTCATGGGTTGCAGTACGAATCGCGCAGGCAAGTTTATGTATTTGTTCGTCCCACTTCCTGTGGTTGACTTTCACATAACAACATAACATGGTTTTTAACGTACGATTCGTCCTTTCTGTTGGATTTGCTCTGGGGTGATAATACGGATTATACTGAATTTTAACCTGATAACTCTCAGCAAAACACTTAAACTCGTTACTTTTGTACTGAGGGCCATTATCACAAAGTATCAAACGGGGTACTTCGAAGACCATAAATACTTGCTCCTCAAGATGCTTGACAACTGCTTGAGTAGGGGCTGTTCGCATTGGAAAAACTAAGGAAAACTTACTCAAATAGTCCGTAACGACGAGAATCCAGCAATTACCCTTTGTCGAACGAGGTAGAGGTCCACATAAATCCGTCGAAATGATTTCCCAAGGACGAGATGGTTTTGGGTGAGATATCATCTGATCAGATACACCTTGTGTATCACCTTTATGAGCTGCACAGACAAAGCATTTCTTTACAA
Source organism: Aspidapion aeneum (assembly GCA_963576565.1). Lineage (NCBI taxonomy): Eukaryota > Metazoa > Arthropoda > Insecta > Coleoptera > Brentidae > Aspidapion > Aspidapion aeneum. The sequence goes on along the minus strand of OY755038.1, from coordinate 173,051,610 downwards.
AAGTTGCCACGTCCTGGCGCATTTTTGGCCAATAATATTTTTCTGCCAGTCTGTGGAAGGTTTTATACACACCCATATGTCCTGCGGTAGGAGGATCGTGAGCTTCTCCTATAATTCTACGCCTATGATCTTTGGGTACTACCTCTTTCCAATATTCGTTAGATGGTGAAAGTTGAGGGTATTCTTGTTTGACATATTTATACAACTTATTATCAGTGTATCTCCAATTCATAAATTTTAACGGTGATTCTACGACCCTCTTTACCATTTTTTGGTACCATCGATGTTTTATTGCTGTTAAAACGTCTCTGGGCTGCGAAATTGTATCAATCATAGGTACTGCGCGAGACAGCATGTCCGGGACAACTAAATCTTTCCCTTTCCGATGGATTACTTCAAAATCATATTGCTGCAATTTTACAGACCAACGAGCAAGTCTTCCAATGGGCTCTTTCAAGCTATGAAGCCATTTTAAGCTAAAATGATCTGTTATGACCTTAAATGAGATCCCCTCAATATAAGGCCGGAGCTTCTCTATCGCCCAAACCAATGCCAAACATTCTCGCTCGGTGGTCGTGTAAACACGTTCTTGCCTAGTCAAAGATCGACTCAAATAGCAGATGACTTTGTCTTCCTCAGGATAAGGCTGCGTTAAACTATTCCATATCCTGATGCGTCTGTTTGAATGACAAATTCTTTGGTATAATCTGGACATGTAAGAATCGGTGCAGTCACTAAAAGTTCCTTAATCTTAATAAATGCTCTTTCGCAGTCTGGAGTCCAATCGAACTTTTGATTCTTCTTAGTTAGAGCTGTAATTGGAGCTATTATCGCTGAAAAATTCTCTATGAAACGTCTATACCAGGAAATTGTACCTACAACTCTACGAACTTCTCTGACAGTTCTTGGCCTCTGAAGCTCTAACATGGCTTTAATTTTATTAGCGTCAACTCGGATGCCTCGACGGTCCACTACGAAACCTAAATAAGTCATTTCTGGCCTACACAGTTGGCATTTTTCCCAACTTACCGTTATCTTTGCATTCTGCAATCTTCGTAGGACTTCCTCAAGAATTCTAAGATGTTCAGAAAAGCTCTGTGTGACAATTACGAGGTAATCGAGATACGTACACGTAGGGGTCTAAATCGTTTCCTATGATGCTATCTATGAGTCTCTGCCAAGTTGCAGGTGCATTATGAAGACCAAATGGTAAACGCTTAAATTGGAAGAGACCTCGTCGACAGATGAATGCTGTTAGTGGCTTCGATGATTCTTCCATTGGTACTTGCCAATAAGCGCTTTTGATATCTAAAGTTGACAAGTATTTAGCATCTTTCAACTTGTCAAGAGTCTCGGATACGAGTGGTAAAGGATAACTATCACGCGCCGTCACTGAGTTCAATTTGCGGTAGTCTACACAGAAACGATATTTCTTTGTGTTTTTCTTTTGAACCATTACCACTGGTGAAGCCCATGAACTACTACTACGTTCTATTACATCCATTTTCAGCATTTCGTCGATCTCGTCATCAATAAGTTTTTGAATGACCGGTGAGACCTTATAAGAACGCTGTCTTATCGGTGCTGCATCTGTTGTAATCTTGTGTTCTACCCTGTCTGTACATCCTAGTGAGTCACCCATAATAGTCTTATATTTAACGACCAATTCCTCTAGTCGTTCTGATTCATAAGGCGTAAGAGTAGTTTGTTGGTCTGATGTTTCCAAAGAACAAATCACATCTTTATTATCGGCAAAGTGCCACTCATTAGTACTTAGGTTCGGTACTATACCCATCGAAATCCAAAAATCTAATCCCAAAATCAAAGTGTGCGGCAACTCAGGAACGACGACGACCTCTATTAACCTAAATTTATCTTGAACTCGCATAGGAAGCTGCACTGTCCCAATACTACTCGTGCTTTGACCATTTGCCACAATACAACTGGTCTTCTTTGTCGCATCAAGTGAAAAACCAAACCTCTCGATGATTGACCAACCATGATTCCCTAAAAAGGTACGTGAAGCCCCAGAATCCAACAAACCTAATAACTTATTTTCGAGCACATCCACTTCTAAATAAGGCCTTTCATCTTTACGAGCATGACTTATCACATAATCTAAAACGTACGTTAGCCTATCGGTCGATGCTTGTTCAGGCTGACTCGAAGGTCGACCACCTACGAGCGCCTGGGTCCGTTTCACTGACGATTACAATTACGACATTCTCTGACTGTTACCCCTGCCTGTCCACACGAATAGCACTGTTTGCCTCTATAACAAACAACGTCCCTATTCGCCCTACCAGGTCTAGCACCTTGTGGTGGTTGTCCATCTCTGTCATTTACACTAGACTGACCACTAGCTGGTTGTTGTCTATCTCTATCAGCTCTAGCAGCGAAACTGCTTGCTGGCTGTTGCCTATCTCTGTCAAATCTATTATCGAGAATATTAAAATTCTGTTGATTTGATGTCCCGGCGCCTGATATCTGAATTGTATCGATCCCTGTTGGAAAATCGTCATTATCGCTCTCTACGTCAACGTAGGCTAAGTCAGGTTCAATAGATTGGTTTTTCCTAGGTGTAAAATTCTCCTCTTCTAAACCATATCTCTGGTCTATTCTACGACACAGATCCTTTAAATGTGATAGGCTATTGACCTCAGTAGCAATTAACCCATTTTTATAGATGTCCGCGATATTTCTGAAGACAATAGCTAATTTTGCTTCTTCGGAAACAGGACAGCCAAGTCTTTGGAAGTATGTGTTCATGACAGCAATGTAAGTCCCTATAGACTCTCCAGGGCCTTGTTTACGTTTTTGAATTTCCTTCAATAGCTTCTCGCCATATGAAGAAGGAAGATACTCTGCCATGAACCTCTGTTCCAGCTGTTCCCATGTATGAACTTCTCTACGAACATCTTTATAAAAAGTATAGGCTGACTTTTCAAAAAGATCAATGCCTGAGTTCAGTAGAACCTTTTTACTAACTCCTCTAGCCTGACTCAACTCGTCCACTCTCTCAAAAAATGCGGTGACGGAGATTGTACCCCTCTCGCCTGTAAACTTTAAGTTCCACTTATGCGGAGGTACCGGTGTAACGTGATATGAGGTACCAGGATCACTTGACATTGGTACTGGCGACGAACATGAAAATGGTCGTGACTGAGCAATTGGTGCAATGCTACTTTGGAGGGCAGCTAAACTCAAAGGAACGGTAGACGGTTGTTGATACTGAAAAGCTGATGCACCGTCATTCTGGATCAGCATTGGGGGTGGTGCTTGTACTCGTGTTTGAGTCGGGTTCGCTAGCACTTGCATTTGCACTGGAGCAATGACCGACGGTTGATTTGTGGGCTGTTGAGCTGTTCTTTGTTTGCTCGAGTGCTGTGGTTGCGGTAGTTGAGACTGGCTGGGAAAGTTGCCAACATTTGTCGAGTGGTCTGAGCTTCGACTCGTTGATTGGGTTTCAGATGCTTCATCATCATCTGAGGTAACGCCAACTCTTAGTAAATCTGTTGCTTGGCTCTGCAATCTCCCAATCAAACTCAAGGTTTCCGCAACCAGTATGCCTTTGGTTTGACTTTCTTCAAAGTTAGACGGATTCATGTTATTTATCCTGGCTAACACATGTTCCAACCTTACAGCGATTTTTCTAAACTCTCCCCCTTTGCTCGTACCAGAGAACTTCTCTACCAGCGGTACTAGACTATCTAGCTTCTTCATGCAGCTAAAAGCATCCTGGCCAAACGTAAAGGGATACGGAGGGTATCTCATACTTGTATCAGTCTTTTCTCTTTGCTTAATCAGCGTAAGCTGTTGTTTCATTTCTTCCACCGATCCAATGGCTATGCCTCTCCATGTTAACTCATAGATTAATTCGTCCTTGACTAAGTACCTTATGTCAGACAACCGACTCACAGAAACAGCCATGGTGCCTTTTATATTAAAACTTTAAACTTTAAACCTCCCAATTATAAAACTAAACCACGCAATAACAAACACAAAGTTCACATTAAATTCACCAGTGAAAATCACTATAAATTTTCTCACAAATGTAGAAAATATAAAACCTAAATACGGGCAGACGCGAACAAAATCGAAGAACACCGCAGCAGTAAGCAAACAAAATTTATTTGCCTTTAAAAATGTAATCATAGTTTATATTAATTATTTGTACAACCAACTATGACGTCCAACCTTGCAGAGAGAAACAACTACTTAAATCCTAAATTAGAATTAACAAGTAGCCATAAAAAAAGTTAAAGAAAAATAAAAGAGAGACAAGAGCTTTGGCAGTGTTCAGGTCTTATGTTCCACTCCTGCGTGAGTAAAACCAAAAAAAAATAATTGCGCTTATCCTAGCTGAACTGGATTAAAATTAAAGTTAAGTGATGTTTGTTTACCTCAGCAACCGAATAGGTAAATTTATCCCTAAATGGAACGTACAACAGACTACCTATAACAAAAAAATCCCCAAGCTGTTGTACACAGTTAAAGCTAGGGTATACTCCTGCTATTGCAGAACGGCTCCACTAATAAACTCCTCAAAAAAAAACCCAAATCGCCGTATACAATAATTTTTCTAAAAAGAAAAAATCAAAACCCACTTTAACCTGCTTACCTACTCTGAGTTTACACGAAACATGCATTGCTTAAGGTCACATCGTCCCTTAATATATAAGTGAACGCAATAAACATGTTATACAAATCGTAAAATATGCTCAATTAAAAAAAAAATCCGCTCGCTGAAATTGCGTCGAATTAGACTAGTAAGGATGTTGTGTGTAATTAAAAAAAAAATTACCGATGGTATTAAAAAATTTATACAAATAACGTCTTGGTAGGACTGCAACTCTCTAATAATTGTTAAAATGAAAGTCCCAAAATTTTAACTAAATTGATGCAAACCATGGTCAAGAAGACCCTAGGATCGTACCGAAAGGTGCCCAAAAAAAATTTTTTTTGGTGTCGACCACAGTAGCCCAATAATCAAAAAAAATTAGTTAGTGGCTCACTAAAATTTTCAAAATATTACTCTACTCTGGTTTGGAGTAGGGAGAAAAAAAATTAAAACAAATGATGATAGGTTGTTAAAACGCGAGGGTTCGAAATGAAATTATATTTTAATTCAGAAAAAAAAATATTTAAATAAACTGGTAGAACCATTGTAGGGACAAGGTACTACTATGCACCAAAAAAAAAAAATTTGCAACAAGAAAATCAAGTTTCCCTTCTTAAAAAAAATTTTTAAAAAAATATTTATAAAAATATTTCCAAAAAAAAATTAAAAATGTTTAAGTGGGGTTGCAGCTCCTATTAGTGAACCTTAAAAAAAATTACATAAAATCAACACCAGAAAAATCTTATTCGAGTTGTCATGCAACAGTTTTTGTTCTTTTCCTTTAAAAAAACAGTTGTCAATTCCCTTTCCTCTCCCAAAACTGTGGCAATGTGAAAAGTAAATGAGCTAGAAAAATTAATTTACTATACAAAAAAAATGTTGATAATTAAATTTACTTAAGAATCATAAGGTACAAAAATCGTAATTGCAAAAAAAACCAATCAGTTTAGGAAAAGTTAAAAAATATTTATGTTACAAAAAAACAAACGATGGTAGTATATTTGTTTAAAATTATTACTAAAGGAAACAAACAACGTGAGTACTCATTTACTGTACCACTATAATAATGTGAACCTAAGTTTTAAACTTTGCACTCAACCCCGTAAAGAATTATCTTGTGCGCCCTTTCAAAATACTCTGCCAATATATGAGCCCCTAAGCTCACACTAGGTACTATAGTTATAGTGTACGTGTGAGCTAATATAAATAAAAACTAAAATATATTTTATTCAACTCCGGACTAAATTACCTTTTGTTTGATACCACACAAGCCATGTTTTGACTTAAACTCAAATTTTTGAAATCTACCCCCACCCTTAAAAAAAACAAAAACTAAAATGTATTTTGTTAAACTCCGGACTCAATTACCTTTCGTTTGATATCACACACGCCATTTCTTCACTTAAACTCTAATTTTTGAAATATACCCCCACCCTTTTTTTTAAATAAATTAAAATGTATTTTGTTGAACTCCAGACTCAATTACCTTTCGTTTGATGTCACACACGCCATATTTTTCCATAAACTCTAATTTTTGAAATCAACCCCCACCCTTTTATTTGGTTTGTGCTCGGTGGATTTTGTTCATTTTTAAATGGGACCATCTCGGCCCAAAACCCAGCCTAGGTACCAAATTTCATTAAAATCGGCCAAGCGGTTTTTGAGTTATGCGCGTTGGTCGTTACAGACATACAGACAGACATACAGACAGACAGACAGACAGACAGACAGACAGACAGACGGCGCAACAAAAAAGTTTCAAAATGATCTGAAACGCAAAGATATATAAAAAATTTTGAAATCGGAGCAACTTTTTTTTTCTCGAAAAAATTAGGATCACCATAGCTCACACTACTATAGTATAGTATATGTGTGAGCTAAAAACAAATATGAAAACAATTTCAGGGTTCACCTATAAGAACGTTGCAAAACTAAATCTGCCTACTCAAGTGTTTTTACACACAACATCTAACAAAATTTTACTGCTTAATGCATTCTCAGATCCCTATTCCTGGTGTTCACGAGATATAAAATTAAGTTGGCCCCTTTCCACAACTATTACTCAAAGCAAAAATTACCAAATGTCCAAGGGCTAATGAGACCCTATCACCTACAAATGATATTTTGAAATGAATCAGTTGGGAATAATCCTGCGTAAAAACCAGAAAACAAAATCAAGAACCAAAAACTATTACATTGATTTTAAAAGAGCATAATAAAACTCCCGGCCCCAATTAAATTTTTGTTATCTCAACAAAACTCGGCCTAAAACCCAAAAAAACCTTTTTATTAGACATTTTCCCTATTTCCTAAGTATAATGTCAATAAACCCAAAAACTTGTGATTTCCATTCCAATCCCATCTGGACCCTATATATTCTTCAAACGGTCAAACACCCACAGGCGAAACAATATCTTATTTCAAAGAAAGGGTGAAGATATTTTGAAGCACCCTGTGAAAATAGGACACTATTATGGAAAATTGTTCAGAGCAGTGTTCTTACTAATTTTTAACCTAAATATATCTAGTTCTCTCATGTGCATGTTACTATTTCAATTCCTATCATAATTAAATAGATCACAAAATTTGTCTTCCTCCGCGAATCTGCAAGGTCCAGGAAAATGCGAGATTCAGCCTGTAGGCCAAATTTGGATGTATTTTAATTTAGCGAAAACCGAAGTTGCGAAATCCTAAAAAGATTAGCAGGAAGTCCTCGTTCCTCGATTTCTACACTCCGAACCAAACATTTCTTCCATTTCCACCCAGCTCGTGGGAGGAAAACCCCTAATTATTGCAATACAAAAGGTACTACTATTATATTATGCATAACAAAAAAAGTATATGCCCTCATCATTGTTTAGTCGCATCAAGGAAACCTATTGTTTTTAAATTTATTCTTAGGTTGAAATCTTTTTTTTAGAAATCAATGCTCTTAAATTTATTTTTTAACCTGAACACTTTCCCATTTATTCCACAAAAGTGTTTTGTAATTTAAAAATTTGCTTCATTATTTGAGGTCACCAGTATGAAATTATTTTAAAATTAAAAAAAAAATGAAATAAAAAAAAATTATTTCCCAATTGTCCACAACTTCCAAGTTTTCATCCCTAAATACCTAGGTAATTTCTCAGTCTAACACCATCCATCGTTATCCAACATAACGCTTTAATTTCAGAAGCAACAAAACGAAGATTAAGTGAAAAAGCTAAGCAAGTAAGTTGGAAGTTGCTTTAGAATGGGCGCAGATGTAAGGCCCCCTTAAGTACACGCCACTGTCCTGAAATGCAAACTAACGAAAAAACTGAAGACTAGCATATCTGCCGTCAAACAACATTTGGCATGAAATTAAAATAATTTCAAATCATACCAGTATCCTCCAAAAACAAAACGTTTTTTACTATAAGACCCAAACACTTAACCAATAAATCTTGTTATTTAAAATTATGATTTGGAAGTAAAAGATGTATTTATTCCTGCCTGATCAACTAAGACAAAAAAAGTTCACCTTTTGTAACTCAAGAAATTCCTGTTTGGTCCCCTAAAAAAAATATTATCTGTCTGTTCACCCTTTAAAACTACGACCACTATACAAACCGTTTTGACCAAAACAAGAATACGAGAAGTTATGTTTACAGAAAAAAATAATCTTTTTAAGAAAAATTAAATTATTTAAAAAAGAAGTAAAATTTTGAAATATTTTTACCAATTACCACCGCCTAGCATTTATATTTAGTTGAAAGTCTCTCTTAAATTCACTGACTCAAAATGACATTACTTAAAAAAATTACTGAACTTTACAAATGAACTAAAAAAAATCAAAAAACTTATATCTATATCTGTCTCAGTTAAACATTTCTTTTTGTGGTATTATATCTAGTTGGGCTTCAAATTCATTTTCTCTGTATTCAATCCGGAGCAGGCAAAACTTCTCAAGGCTCAAACATAAATGTTTGCTCTCCATTGGCCATGACCAAGCTATGACCTGAACGCAGGAAAAAAAAATACAGAAAAAAAAGTAATTGTGAATTAGAAAAACTTTAATTGATAGAAATACCCGTAGGTCATTTTTAAAAAAAATGCACTCCAAAGCCCAACGCTGTATTTTCTACCAAAAAAAATTTGACCAGTCACGAAACACAACTAGACAACTAAACCAAAGACCTAAAAACTGTCTTTCAAAAAAAATACCCCCAAAAAAAAAAATGCCAACTGGACCTCTTGGCGTTGATCTTCAGCCAATATGTTGCTCTAGGAATTTTAGCCTTGTGTTCCCTAAAGTTCCGAGCTGACACTATGTAGTAGTAGTAGTACCCTCCTCTGACTGATTAATACTTTCAACTAAACAAAGCTACCAGCTGTTAAGTTATATTTACTTTAAAACAACTCAGCCAAGAAAAATTTGTGTGAAACCCTGTAAAAATATTCCAATTTCCAAGTGGTGATATCCCACAAAAAATTAAAATCACCAAAAAAAACTTGTTGACCTAAATAAATTGACTGCACTAAAAAATAATCTGTGAAACAATTTCTATCTTATCACAAGCAGGAAATAATAACATATAAATAAATGAACCTGCAAAAAAAATTGTTAGAAAAAACACACTACCTATGTCATATATTTAAAACATAAAAAGACCATGTCTGGAGGTCCATCCACCTATAAACCAACAAATAAAAATTGAAGTAAATTTACATTGCTGTATTTATTTTTCTTAAAAAAGTTAAAAAAAATTAAAACATGTTTTCCGTACAAAAACTTTAAAGAATTAAGACATGAGTTGGACTCCGTTCAATAAAAACTCCCATGTTTTTTATCCACTTATTCTTCCTTAATAAATAAAAATGAATATTTTATTTTCCAAGAAAAACTTGTGAAGATAAGCTAACAAAAACTATGAGAATCACTAAAACAACGAAATGAGTTCCAAATCAACGTTCAAATATTACCAAAAAAAAATATTTAAAAAGTGTTATTTCCGAAAACCAATGATCTTGTTTTTCATTAAAAAAATTGATTGGGTATCAAAAAACACCGACAGCCACTGAAAGCCTTTAACCTGGCTTTGGCTGTACCACAAAAAAAAATAAAAAAAAATTTAAAAAAAAAAATTCAAAAAACTTTTTTCTTTTTTCCAAATTTAAAAAATGAAAAAAAAATTACATCAGATGTTAAAAAACTAGCCAAAACACACGTTTGGCGCCAATTTGTGGCCTATTAAAATGCGTTGGGTGGCATTTGTGGCAGCTTAAAGACGTTGCCGCCATTTTGTGACCCTGTAATTAGAATAATGACAATTTGCCAACTTGTGACACAACAAAACCACTGAATAATTAAACAAATATCTGGAAGCAGAACTGTATTTTCCAACTAGGTAAAACATTGATATGCCCGGTAACTTTTATACAGTGGAGAAGGGGGGGGGGGGGTTCAGAAATAAGAAAATTTTAAGTGCGCCACATTATTTAATACCAATGTTTTACAAAGAAGTTCTTAAATAAAATACAGTTCAGCCCAAACGCTGTAGCCAAACAATGAAATTCTACCTACTTCCGAGGCTTCCAGAGTATTTGTGTAATTAAAAAAACAAAAAAATTGACTAATAAACAGAATAAAATTCTAAAAGATTGAATTAAGATGACAAAAATAGAAGCACAGGTAGATGGACTCCTTTAACAGGTCATAGTATACCTACATCTGAGTCAGTAGTGTGAGACTCAGTTATATAAACGATTAAAAAAGAAATATACACTCACAAAATCATTCCCATCATAGGGGAGATCGGGACCAAATATCTGCTGTCATCATTCTACGTTGGGTAGAATGAGACAGACAGCAACCCAGTCCGAGATCTACCCCATGAGGTGGAACAATGTAAGGAAACCGCAAAAAAAATATAACCTCATCTCTCTTTTGTCTCTGCAAAGTTGGTCAATTGGGCTGTACAAATAACACAAAAATTTAGTTCATCTTGTATATTTCAAATTGAAATCTAGGGGTAAAATAGAAATTATCATAGGTAAAGACAAAATAAGGATGAATCCAAGTTGGAACAACCTAGCAGGGCTTTTTCAATTGTACAATAAAAATAGTTATGCCGCAAAATGGTGGTCATGACGTCATACCTTTATCTTGCGTTCACAAGAAGTGTTAAAATTATATTGAAAATTTATATGGAGAGATTATGACTGAATTATATTGTGAAAATTAAATATGAAAAAAAATTATATTGAAAAATTATATCAAATGATTATGTGTAAAGGCTTGCTCCTACCTTGGTCCTGCAATTATTTAATCGTTAGTTTGGTGTTTTATTAAACCTGGAAGTGGTGTTTTCTGACATTCCTCTTGTTACTCCTGGTTCAGTTTTGCCCGCGCCTCCCTTATTGCCTGCTTAGCACATCACGCTAGGGCAGCACATGGTCTCGAGTGTTGCTGGATACCTGCCCCGAGCATAAAAAACCCTGTGGAAAATGAAATGTTTCAGTTTCCTGGAATTCGTCAATTTTGCACGAAGTTCCCCTACACCGAGTAACTTAAATCGAGAACCCCATGTCGACTCAATAAAATAAAGTAGATTTAAACAGATGAACTAAAATAACCCTAACGTACCTTTCCCAGGGTTACAACTGGCTCGTCGATGGAACAGAACCTCGTTCCACCAGCACAACTGTCCCGTCGATGGAATGGACGGTGCTGTAACCAAAGGAGAAAACAATATATAGTTTTTATCCAACACGTGGTTAAAAGAAAAATATAAAAACGCCAAAAATTCCCCACGTCTTTTTTCAAAAGAGTACATTTCACACGAAAAATAATTACAATTTGGGAGGCAAATATTGTCTTGAAGAACTCAAAAAAATAATTAAAAAAAAACGAACTTACCACGCTTATTTCCCGTAGAAACGACATAGGCCGCCTTAAATCCCCTTCAAAAGGGTGTGAGCGTCACTTTAGATTACGCCTAACACGACGGACTCACTCTTCGCAGTCTCTGGGACAGAACCTGCAATTTCTGCAGTGCCACTAACCAAAAACAATGGCGATCCCAGAGACCTGTTGCCGACCCAGCCAAAATTCGTTAGGGAAAAGAGAGAAGGCACTCCGTCGAGAACACCAAAATAATGAGGCCACCGGAAACCGTTCGTAGATTTGGTGGGGACAGTAAAACACAATACCAACCTAATTTTCCCGGTTAGATTCAAATAAGGATGCAAACCTATTTATAAAAACAACGCTCTCACAGAAAAGTCACTAAATGCGGTTTGCAACACTGGAGGAAAAAAACCCGCGGTTTTCAAACTAACCAATGAGGAAATACATCAATAGTTTCGTACCGGTATATAGGGGGCAGCACCGACCAAGGGGATAGAAAATACGTAAGACGCACACTGAGATGTTGTCGGATCTATTTCCACGGTTGGAATTTTTATAACAAGGACGTCGAGACACCCTCCATACATAGATCGAACATTTGCCTACCGGACCCCTGCCAACATAGCAAGTAGGAGGAAAATAACCCGCTAGACTATAAGAAGCTCAGCATTGAAACCATCAACTGTAAAATCAATTACTGGAGAACAGAGCTTGCATCAAATCCAGGAATATTCGAACACTCAACCAATTCCCATATGAGTAAAGCTATACTGAGTGTAGAATTTAGTTGTATTTTAGTTACAGTCTTAGTCAAAAGTTTCCTTTGCTCTTTATAAATGTTTTCTCTAATATTCATATGGTTTAACGCCATTTTTGTAAAACATTTCTACGGTAATAAAGTTGTTTCTGAACCTGAACCTAAAATACACCTTGAACTACTGCTCAAACTCGGCACAAGAGTGTTCAGATGTTAAGTTTGCTCACCACTAGCTAGCCCTACAAAACCCTTCAATCCGACTAACTGAGCTAGTTATTAACTTTATATAACTATGATTATATATAAATTATATAATATAAAAATACGATTTTGTTTATTCTTTTAGTCCTGGTTTTATTCCTCGTTTATCTCCCATTTACAAAAGTGCATAACTCGTATTTGTTTTATCTTCTCCTTCTCAAATTAATAAAGATATCAAAGGGGCGGAGCCTCGGTTGTTTCTGGTCAAGCCGTGGACCTAACTATGTTTTCGTGCTATCAAAACTAGCTAATCCGTGAAGGATATGGGGTTCGGATTGTCCCAATATCCTCGAAAATAAACATAAGCGAATGAACTGTTCATCTAAATGTTTCCTCCCTGTTACTGAAACCATTTGTGATGCGGCAACGCCGCCATTCCCCAGCTGTTTATTTTCGTGAACGTCAAAGAAAATTACGAAAGTGCAGATAAACAAAACAATCGAAAGTTTTTATGTGATTTTTAAAGAACTGTGATCTTAAATTCCAATTACGATGTCCAGATAATGCGATGTGCGTAGTGTCCACAGTAATTCGATGGAATGCCTCCTTTTAAGGTAACTGCCTAGACACTATATAACCTCCAAACCTAGCTCTATAAAATATCCTTAATTTGTGTACAGAAAGACGAGTCGAAGAGCCTTGATTATTTACCTGAATAAACAAATATGTAACGTTGCCTTAAACGTAAAAATGACACGTTACAGAGGCACGCCAAAAGAAACCGTTTTTTGGTCGCTGTTCTTATTTTCGACTGTAACAAACTAAAAATAAATTAAATATATAAAAAAAATAGACGATATATTTAGATGTTCAGTAGAAATGATAAATTCCGTTTAATTTTTGGGCGAGTACTGATAGGTTTTTATTCTCTTTCGCTTGGATTGGCGGACGGGCGCGGCTTGCACGACTGCTTTTGGAACGACTTTTAGGTCGTTCGTGGTCACTTTCAACCTCTGATGTTTCTGTTTCTGAGACAGTCTCAGCGTTGTCCTCAAGCTTTTTCAAGTGATCCACAGTGTATTTTGAGCCAGCGATATACAGTGCATATCCTTTAATTTTTGCCTCCAGATTCTGTTCCCTAGCGTGCGTAAGGTGTCGCCGGAGTACTTTCTGATTTTCTAAATCCTCTTTGCACAAATCGTTCGCAATAGAGTAGCCGGCTTCTCTTAATTTTTTTAAATTGTCTGTGTCCTTGAATAGTGCTGATTTCTTTAGATAAGAAATAAACTGTACTATCACTGGTGAGTTTGGACTTTTACCAGCAATGTAAATATTGTTTATATCTTGTTCCGATATGTTTACTTTGAGGTAATTGTTCAATAAAGCTAGAGAATTTTTAAGTAAAGTATCTTTTGTCAGACTTTTTTGGCCAAAGAAAATGATGTTGTTCTTTCGAATGTTTCTTTCAAACTGCAGGTTTTTTTATTGTAACTGTAGAATATCGGATTTTGTTTGGTTGGAAATGCCCTGTATTTCGTTTTTTAGTTCTTGTGTTTGCTTTATATTAGCGGTTACAAGTAATTTATAGAGCTGAGCATGCTCCGGAGGTAACTTGTCAACTTCTTCGGAGTCAGACATCTTTAAGTGTTACTTTTTTATTTGTTTATTGGTGCAGACAGTCCGCTACTCTGTGAACTGCAAGGTCGCATGTAAAAGTGTGACTTTAATTGATTGAAACTTAAAAGACTTACTTCAGTTTTTCGTAGCTCCCAATAGCTGGATTGAAGTTTTCTATTCAATTTCGGATTCGTCTTGGCGAGATCAAACTATTAGTGTAACTTTTATAATTTAATTATACTTAAACAGGCGTTTTTGCGTTAAGATCTTAGGAGACTCGATTTTAACGATTTGTTTCTTTGCGGATACTGATGTATACTATGCACTTTACTATTTTAGGATAGAAAACAAACTAGTTGGGTCAGGTAAAATAACAGCAAATTCGACAGCTGTTACCGTTTTTCTTAATAAGACTAAATGTTAGTCAGGGCAAATAAAAAGTGTCTTTCGTCACCCGTTAGAAGTGCAATCAAGTATTAAATCGTGGTCGTTCTTGTCAAATTTCAAATCAAAAGCGCTTGATGATAATATACAGGTTGATGTAATTTACTTTGATTTTAAGAAGGCATTTGACAAGGTTGACCATGATATCTTATTACATAAACTGAGATCGTATGGTGTTGGGGATTCCTTATATACCTGGTGTTCTAGTTATTTAAAAAATCGTAAACAGAGGTTAAAAAAATTAATAAACTTCATACGAAATCGAAGCAATATCAGGATAACCCCAGGGATCGCATTTAGCTCCTTTCTTTTTCTTATTATTTGCAACTGACATTCCCAAACTATTCAGATTTTCTCGTTCCTTGCAATTGGCTAATGAGATTTAAAAATATTTAAAAGAATTTACAGCCAAGGCGACTGTAATGAACTACAAAAGGATATTTGCATTTTATATGTACCTGGTGTCAAAAAAACAAAATGGAAATAAATTTTGGCAAATGCAAGCTTATAAAGTTTTCTAGAAAAACAAACAAAATTAAATTCTCATATAACATTAACAATATTGAAATATCAAGAGTTAACCTTATAAAAGAATCTTGGGGTGCTTTTTGATTCAGAGTTTCGTTTGTGAATCATATAAATAATGCTATAACAAAAGCGTTCAAAATGTCACCGTTTGTTATTCGAACAAGTAGTGAATTTAAGATTATTAAGGTTTCAAAAATATTATATAAGAAAGAGTGCAACGTAAGTTTGTCAACTTTGTGCTTTTTAAATTAGTATAGACATAACATAGCCCAAAAACTGTACATATAAGAAGAACGCTTAAAAATCATTGGAATAGATAGTCTTAGCAATCGAAGAGACAAGCTTACGTTCAGATTTGGTCATAAAATTTTAACTGACGAAAGTAACTGTCCCAAACTACTATAGCTTCTGAACTTGTATGCAAAAAACTAAGCTTCCTGGAAAAAATCGCAAAAATACTGTGTTATAGTAGTAACTAAGCTCTACTAGAAGGAATATTATCTATCTTCTGTGTTATGGATCATAAAATTGGCTTTTAAATTATGTATAATCGAATAATGCGCGGTGTTTTACTATGTGCACTTTTTTAGTGCGCACCTTACTACGCGTGAGCTTTTTTCTGTGTAGCGTTTTTTCCTGTGCGAATATTTCCTTTTTGCTTTTTTCCTGTGCATTTATTTACGGTCACCGTTTCAGCATTACCCCCTCCCCCCTCAGACTTTTGCTTCAGATCCGCCGTTGGCAGACTAAGGGAAAGAAACAAGAACATAAAACCTAACTAGCAAAACACTTTATTTTGCAATATCGTATTATGAACCTCCCTTGTTAATTGTTTGTTTAAACCTATTCCAACAACATCAAACAACAAACAGATAGAACAGAAAGATAAACAACGGGAAGCGTCGTGCCTAAAGCTGTGTTTACCTGTATACATAGAAGCTTTTCGAATATTATTACCTGCTAATGTTTATTATGAGTCTTTTCAACAAAACGAAATAGTCCTTATTCGTATCTATGTTTTATGTTCAGGGTGTGCCAAAATCGATGTTTTTGGGGGGTTTTTAATATTTATACCCTAGATAGGTACATAAAACGAGAGGACATGTCTAGTACTTGATTATTAAAACTTTGTTTTAGTTTAGATTGCTTTTTATAGATTTTTTAATAAAGAATTCATCAGACGAAGTGAATTTTACCACAATATTTAAGTTTTGGAAATATTACATAAAGTTGGTATAAAATTTTCGTTCAAGTGTCGCATCACACTCATTATTTTATCCATTTATTGTTTTTTATATATTTTTTAAATTAATTTTTAAATATTTTGAAACCCTCTCTCTATCCATAAATAACAATAAAAAAAATACAAATACTATAAATAATAATTCATTCCATCAAGATACAACGATTTTATTTAATATCTTAAAAGCTGAAAGCGATTGATCAATTTCAGTTTGACAGTTTGATTTTCCATAAAAAAAAACTATGAAAAAACATTTTAAAACAAAATGTAATTTTCATAAATAAAAAATGTATAGGCCACTCTTTAAAATCCCATCGTAGCTGAAAAACTACGAGATCTATCAAGAGACGGTTTTGATATTTAAAGACATCTCGAAAATCAAGCCCAGCACATGTCTTACCTCTTTTTATCACCTCGGCTTGAAATCCTAAAACCCCTTAAAAAACATTAAATTTGGTCAACCCTGTCCAAAGTAAAGCTACAATAGAGAGTTCTCTAACAGCAAATAAAAGAACAAATCTGAAAATACATTCAACTTCCTAAACTCAAATTTCTTAAAACTATGTAGCTATGTGTGTTCAAGAATATTTCTCTGCGAATCGGGTTTTATTTTAAAAGGACTCTAATTGGCTATGACTTATAAACAAACAAGAAAAACAAAGTTATCTGTCACAAATAAACTAGTATATATTTTTATATTAGGATATAAAGCATTTTATGAGCAAGCATAAATTAGTATTATTCGAGGTCAGAAAGCTGTCAAGGAGTAATCAGGCATCAAACTTATATTGATTTCGACCAACGCTGCTCTTGACCGGTCAGAAAACGCTCCCTGTTGAAGCAGATCTCTGTGGGAGCAACTGCAAACTGATCCCTGATTGGCCCAAATCCTAAATGGGGGATCCCTAATCAAACGCGCTTTCTTAGCTAATCCTCAAAATATTTGTTTTTATTTTTAAATTTAATACATTTTTTAAAGAAATACAATAAATATTTTTGTTCGTCTTCAAAACTTGACATATGCGATAAAAACTTTTCCAACGCCATTATTTTGGGCTTTCTATTTATTGAAAAAATAGTAATAAGCACTGAAAATTGCCTCAGATGTAATTACACTTCTTTGTTTACCTTGTTTCAGCTGATGATGAGTCTCTTTAGACTCGAAACATATCCTAAATAAAACCCGAAATAATAAAGACTATAATGGAGAAAACGTTGAGTTCGCCAAACGCCAAAACACAATGAAAAAATTAGGGAAAAGTTTATTGTTTTGATTCAAACCCGTTGATTCGACTTAGGACTGAGAGCAAGCGAGAACAATGCGCGCAAGATTTGGGAGGAAGTCTATTCTGCCTACAAAACAAAGAAATCTCAGCGGGAGCGACGCGACGCTTAAATCGCACGGACCCATATTTTTCAGATAAATCTCAGATAGCTCGGGAGCGGTTTGTGATCGTTGATCGAAAACACCAGTGGCATACGCAGGGGAGGGGGCTTAGGGGCTGAAGCCCCTCTTAGAGCTACTAAATATTAACCCCGAATCAAGAAAATTTTTTATCGATCTGTACTCAAGCCTCCCCCCAGGATTCATTTCTGCATACGCCGCTGTGAAAAATGTATTATATTTGCATTTTTTTAATTTGCTTATTAAATAGATTCATCGATCTCAGTCACTTGTAAGCGTAAAGGTATATATTTAGCTATCTAATATGCGAAAATTATATGCAAAGACACGAGTAGCTAGGTATTATATCGTTTTGAATATTCATACACCTTGTATCATCCCTTTAAAATGCGACTACATGGCTGCCACTTTATTTTATCACAATTTCGTATTTTACACTGCTCTTTGGCTAAGGCAAAATATTTATAGTAAAAAAATATGAAGACCACAGGCAAAGAAGGCCTTTTTCAGGAAATTGAGTTATTAGTGCCATCTATTAGAAAAATTTCAAAAGTTTCACCATATCCTATCGTTCAGGCTATAAATGCGCTCAGTAGGAGTAATTTCAATTTGTAATATTGACCGAACAGGCTTAAAAAAGGCGCCATGTCAGTGCGGTGGTGGATAAGAAGGCGCTTAGTCAAAAAATTAAAGTTGGAGAATTTAATCTTCCCGATTTGTTATTTGATGGTGAGTTTCGTGTATAAATTTTTTTTTTTACTTTAGGGAATTTAAACCTTCAGGTCCATTACCATTAAGTCATGCAATGTGGAAAGATTAACCAGCGGCGTAGCGTGCCCGTAAGGGCGGGGGGGGCGACAGCTAAAAAAGGCGCCTCTGAAAACTGATGAAAAATCTTGTGACAAAAAAAAAACAAAAAGGTCAAAAGGGCGCCTCTCACAAATCTTGCGACAAAAAAAAAAAAAAAGGTCATCATGTGTGAGGGGACGGCCGATAAGACATAAGACCCAAGGGCGCCTCTCACGAATCTTGCGACCAAAAAAAAAAGGTCTTCATGATGTCGTTAGTTTCCTTTGGCACCCACTCAATTGGCCGTTACCGGCCCGACTTAATAAAGCTGAGGGCGCTTCGGCCACCTATGGGGCGCCACTACCCTCGGGGCGGGGGGGGCGACGAACCCCCCGCGCCCCCCCCCCCACGCTACGCCGCTGAGATTAACAAGATCTTACAAAATTTTGCGGACCCGAAGCTCACCAATACTTTGACAGCATTCCTTATTCAAGAAACTGACACTGGCCCCTGCAAACATTAAATATTGCTACTAATGTTTTGTAATAAATCATATGACAAAGAGCGTTTTTACCTTTTTTTTCTGTAATAAGATGTTTTTTTCTTATTTTTTTAGAATTTCTTTACTCTTTGATTTAATTTACTAAATAAACATTAATAATAAACATGGAAGTTACATTTGTGTATTATTTGGAATATTAGTCACCCTAACGCACAAAAATATAAAGATTCCAATGCTTTACAACGGGTTTTCTCGAAATCCCATTTTTTGACATAGCGCCTTCTTTGCCTGTGGTCTTCATATAGAAGTTTGGTTTGAAAAAAAATACATAATTGGACATTTCTCAAATAAATACACATTTTCCCTAATAATTAAAAATATATTTTGATGTAAATGTCAATTTTTTATCTAAAGATTCCACCGCAGGTTTTAGTATTTGGTAGGATTATTTTTTGACTGAGTAACAAAATTATTTTTTATTAATACTAAATATATTAAATAAACCACAGACTTCTAAAAAACAAAGTCTTTTTTGTTTTGACAGGTCCTGTCAATAAATTCGATTAAAAAAATGATTACAGGGGCTACTATACAATTTTTCCGCTTAAAACTGCATCTAACTTTTATATGTGCATAACATTTTCTTATTTTGCCTCATATTCTTCTAATTTATATATAGGTATGATTCTTTTTCCTTTTTAACGTTAAAATATTATTATATCAAACTGCAATGCTCAATAAAAAATTTTAAATTGTATTAAATAATTTTACACAGAGAAGTGCCATCAAAACCATTTGCAAAATCACTACATGTACGCTTTGTGATGCTGATAACTATTGTCATTTTTATAAGGTGTGAAACATATCAATAAACTCCAAAACTAAATATTTATTTTATTTTCGCCTTTGTTCTGTACTTGGTCTAAATTAAACTGTTTGAAAATTTCAGAGAAAAATATTTTTGGCAGATACTTGCCAACCTTAATATTTTCACTTGGTCTTGATAATTTTGCTTCGCTTCAAAACATCTAGTTAAAACCAATTTCTTTGAAACTATCATTTCCGGTAATATTTTTTTAAATATTAAGAAACTGAATCTCCTGTCTTGTACAGGATTCTAGCTACAAGCAATCTCATAGGATTATTCATTAATGGGTTTAGAACCCTTTGCAAAGTATTAATTTTGGATATGTTGCAACTATCAGATGACCAAATTACATTACTATGCTGCGGCATACTTAAGTCTTTCTTTAACAACACCGGCAAACCTCTAGGTATTTCTTAATTTCTGCTATCTAATGCACTAGAGGTGGCCTACGTGCCGGGTCTCCATTTGTTTAGGTTTTTACAAGCTTTTACTTAACTTCACCTGTATGTATGTATGTATGTAATCAAATCTTGCAACTCATTTTTTAAGAACTTCCAAACATCCGATTAACTTCAAATTTCGCATATCGTCTTAGTTCCGATGACAATACAATAATATGGTTTCATCCGGTACCTACCACACCCCTAACGTGGGGGGGTAAAACTTTAGTTTGTCCGATTTCAACCAAAATTGGTATCTGGGGGTTTTTGAGCATGAGAATTATGAATTTTTGATCAGATTATAAAAATTCAATATGGCGGATTCAAATTGGACGATTTAATGTCAAGTTTTTCTGATTACTTTCAACTGACTTCCACGTATCCGATTGACTTCAAATTTCGCATACCGTTATAGTTCCGATGACAATTCAATAATGTGGTATAACTGACTGCCTACCTCACCCCTGACCTGGTGGGCGGAGAGGGGGTAAAATTTTAGTTTGTTGAATTTCCACCAAAATTGGTGTCTGGGGGTTTTTGAGGATGAGGATTACGAATTTTTAATCAGCTTACAAAAATTCAATATGGCGGATTCAAAATGGACGATTTAATGTCAAGTTTTTCTGATTACTTTCAACCGACTTCCACGTATCCGATTGACTTCAAATTTCGCATACCGTTATAGTTCCGATGAAAATCCAATAATGTGGTATCACTGACCGCCGACCTCCCCCCTAACGTGGAGGGCGGAGAAGGGGTAAAATTTTAGTTTGTCGGATTTCCACCAAAATTGGTATCTGGGGGTTCCTGAGAATGAGGATTACGAATTTTTGATCTGATTACAAAAATTCAATATGGCGGATTCAAAATGTACGATTTAATGACGATTTTTTATGATTACTTTCAACTGACTTCCACGTAGGTATCTGTGATTGATTCCAAATTCACATGCTCTCTCACTAAAAAGGGGGGGGGGGCGTAGAAGAGGTAAGGCTTTAGTTTGTTCGATCTCGACCAAAATTAATTAATCCTTGCGTATAATGATAATAATAATAACGACAGTTTTAGCATATGTCGCCTTTGTTGGACGGCCTTCTCATCGAAGACTTAGATATTTTAAAATTTACAGGAAAAACTCCCTGCAATATCGATGCGCAAGCTGAAATGCATAGACTTGGACAAATCTGAAAATTTAAAAATAAATTTAGAAAAAAAAACTTTTTAAAAACAAGCTTTTATAAAATGGACTAAAAAGCATAAAATAATATTTTGAGTGTTCTGATATCATAATAATAAAAGCGATGGGCGTATTTAATATTAGGTAAATGCCTTTCCATGCGCATTTGGTGGATCGTCCACAACCGATGATGGGCCCACTTTTCTTTTTCAATGTGACAAAATAAATCGACACACAGCCGGTCGCGGATGATCTTCCTAATATGAAGCAGGCGTAATAATGTCCATCCATATCAGAAAAATGTAAGAGTAGCTTGAGTAGGGTTGGGTTGGGTTAAATTGTCTACCCTTACATTTCTGTGCTATAATATAATGAATTTTCACTAAACTTCGAGTTAACAAGGCTAAAACAAAAACGGGTAAATTTCCTTTAATACGCCCATCGCTTTTATTATTAAGATATCAGAACACTCAAAATATTATTTGATGCTTTTTAGTCCATTTTATAAAAGCTTGTTTTCAAAAAGTTTTTTTTTCTAAATTTATTTCTAATACCCTTCCAATAGTCTTTTTAACACTACATTTTATTTATCATTAAAGAGTTTGTGTTCTGGAAAGATGCTGTCTTCGCTTGCTTTGTCGTTGGTTTAAAAAAATCAATTTTTATAATGGCAAACGAAATAAAGGATGAGTGAAAAATGGGACATGCAAAAGGTCGTTAATATCTTTCATTTCTGTTTATCATTTAAGATAAAAATATTTTTATAAATAATAATGTTAATAGTAAAAAATACATACCCACATAGCACAAAAATCACATCAATGTTAAACTAACGTGAACAAAAATAACAAAGTTTTTTTTTACTTGAAAACAACCTCATACCATGTAATATTTATCTTGTTAAATCTACATACTTAAAGATAACTTAAAAATAAGGAGAAATCAAGCTATAAAAATATACTTTTTGCTAAAGTTTCTGGTGCTGTGTAGATAACGTGTTTTTTACCAACGTTATTTTCATGTACCAAATTCACACTTGAAAATTCCTCCACAACATGTTCTAAAACGCCACTAGATTAAGACTTCTAAAACCTACCAACTTTCTGCGTCTTTTTTGGTCACGTTTTTTTAATAACATTTTTTAACTTAAAAGAGACGCGAAAGGAAGTTATAAAAGTTCACTAGTTTAAGACTACAACACTTCAAGACAATTTTAAAGATGGCGCTCAAGGCAAGACAAAATATCTATATATCTATCTATATACATGTTATACTTTAAAGTTTACTTTTAACTTTTTAAAAAACTTTATTTTAATTAAATACAATATAGGACTTAAACGTTATAATTGAACGTGTACTTAAGAACGATTCTAAAGAGAATGACTTAACATTACAATGATTTGAGTTTATATAAAGAAAATGTGCTGATTAAGCAATGGAATAATTCCTTAATATTCTAGACTTAAACTAAAGTGCAATTCGGCAGGAATGCACGTGTTGTTTATTCCGTGAGAGACGCAAGTCAGCAGGATGGTCTTCTTATCTTGAAAGGTTCTGAGAAATAAAGTGTTGATTCGGCTTGAATGCACGTGTTGTTTATTTCATGGGAAACGCAAGTCAGCAGAATAAGCTTCTTATCTGGAAGGTTCTCGGGTTTCATAGAAGGTTCTGGTTTCTTCTAAGTGTAGGCAGGATATTTTCATATAACAGCTCCCCTCTTTTTGAAAAAGTTGGCGTTATACGGCAACTTTTATTAAGATGATTGATTGATCATTAATTTTGCATTGGGTTCGATTTCTTCTTCGATTTGATCTTCGATGTGTATGCTTGGCCTTCTTTTTGGTAAGATATTCGATAAATTCCTAATTCTTTGTAGATTAGGTTTTGGAAATGGTGGAAAGTCATTACCATTATCGTTATTGGTATTATTACCATTTCTTGTTCTTCGGCGTCTTCGACATTTGTTAATAATGTAAAGAATTACTAGTAGCACTATCAATGTTATTGTAATGATAGTAAACCAATCAATGTGTTTTTGAATGAATGGTTGATTGATCATTTTATCTAATTCTTCTGAATATTGGTTAAGATTATGTTGTGCAATATTCAGATCTTCGACGTTTATTTTGCTTAACTTTAGTGGTTTTAGGCCTTGAATTTTGGGGATTTCAGGCATATCTTTACAACAAGTATATGGAATATTGATTATTGGTGAATTTATTTCTTCGAAGGTACTTTCTTGAAGTGTAGTTTCAGAATGAATCCTCGTACTTCCAATAAAAGCATTGCATGTTGATTTGAAACGAATTATACTATTGGTTTCAATTAATTTCGTAATGATTTCTTAATTCTTGCATTTAATATTAATAGGTACTCGTTCTGACGTAGTAACTAGCCATTGATTTTCTTCAAGTGGTTGAACATTGTAGCCTTGTGCATAGAAAATGGTTGTTTGACATGTTTTTGGCAGCTGAGTTTGTTGCTTCAATAGTTGAGCTTCACAAATTGCATCACTGCCGATGGGGTACGGAAGTACTTTGGAACAGAGCTTCGTTCTTCTTTCGATGATCTTGCAGTGGTCCACGTGGTGGAAGGTGACGAAAACCATTGAATCATCGTCACGCGCAATAAATTTATTAATTGTTGATATAGTATGGTGAAGACCTGTTCGATTATCTAATATTGGTATTGGGTTAAGTCTGTATAAAGTATAAGTCGAAGGGTCTATAAGAGGTATTTTAAGAACAAATACTATTTTTGATTCAGTTTGAAAAGCACTAAGTTCAATTAAATTAATGTATTGGGCTACTGTTGAGATTGATATTGGTAAAGGCAAATTATTTTTTTGTAATGAATGAGAAATCTTTTTCAATGAATCTACCAAATCCGATGGTTTTATTATTGAACCATGCAATATTTTTAAACGTGCAAAAGTTACTGCGTTTAACGCGTCATTTAATGAATCTTTAATAAAGGTGTAACTTTCCATAAGCGATTCGCATAAATCTAATGCTTTTATTTGTGCTTCTGCATAGGCAGCGTTATCAGAAATCGAAGTAACTAAATATTGAATTAATTTAATATCATGATTAAACGTTTCTTAATCAATTTGTAATTTTTGTAAAGTCGTATTAAAACTTTTAATAACAGAGGTTGTTACTGAAATTTGTTTTTGCAATAATTTTTCAATATTTTTCTCATCAGTCGATACTTTATTAATACAATCATTAAAGTATTCTCCGTCTGATGCATCTAAATTTCCTGTAATAGATTTCCAAATAGTTCCGATGCCATTAAATATTCCACGTTTTTGCCTATATGATTTTTCTTTTGTATCCGAGATAAGTTCTTCGTATTTAATATTCACGTAATTAGAAATTTGTTTTAAAAGGCTAACATGCGTTTTAATTTGCGATTTGAAATTTGCATTTTGATTATTATTAATTGAAAAGTGATCCATAAAGGTATCTAATATTTTGTCGTTATGTTCAATTGCTTTCTTAAAGGGTAAAAGATCTTTGTAAACAACAAGTGTCCATTCATTATTAGAAATTCTGATAAGGGATTCTTCATGATAAAATAGTCCTAGTGTATTATTTATTGGTAATATTGAATATTGACTGGAAACGATTGAGATTATTCCCATTAATCTAAAATAAAAGATTTTTATTTTATTCAAAGCACGGTTTTAACCTATCAAAATTAACTTTGGTTAATTGATTTGTTTGTGGGTTTTTAAGTGTTGCAGAATTACGATGTATTTCTAAAATTTCAAAAGGACCATTAAATAAGTTTTCTGATTTTGATTTGATTTGTGATTCTTTAAGCCAAACTTTGTCTCCTACATTAAATTCAGGGAGATTCTTTCGTACGTGTTCGTCAAATCGTTCTTTCGATTTTTGTTTCGATTGATCAGTTCTATTTCTAGCTAATTTGTAAAAATAGTCCATTCTATTATTTAAATCGCGTACATATTTAGATATCAATTGTTCTTGATTATAAAGTTTTTCGGGGGGTCTACTTGATGTATGTCCGAAAACGAGTTCGTAAGGGGTAAATCCGTGTGTTTTGTTTTTTGTATTATTATAGCAAATTACTGCGTATGGAAGAACGCTAAAACAATGATCTTCAGGGTTTTCTTGTTTATTGATTCTAATCATTTCGCAAAGGGTTGCGTGAAATCGTTCTAGTGAACCGTTTGACTGTGGATGTGCTACGCTAGAAAATGTTAACTTAACATCGTATAGGGTACATAAATCTTTTAAAAGGGTGTTATCAAATTCTTTGCCATAATCGCAATGTATTCGTAAGGGTACACCGAAATGTTGGAAAAATAGTAAAATAGTACTAACTACTGTACTTGCTTTTTTATCACTCATTGCGTAAGCTTGTGTAAATTTTGTTAATTCATCCCGTACTGTTAACGCGTAATTTCTGGTGGGGTATTCGAAAATATCGATATTGATTCGTTCAAAAGGGGTACGTGGTGTTTCTGTTACAACGAAGGGTCTGCTTAGATTTTTACGAACAATTTTTACTTTTTGACAAGTTTCACATTTTTTTATGAAATCTTCTACGTTTTTTGTTAAACCACGCCAATTATATTTTTCTCTAATGCGTCTAACTGTTTGATTTATTCCACGGTGTAGGTTGCTTTTTCCTAAGTGATAATTTTCTAAAATTATTGGGATTTCATCTTCGTCGGGGGTTGTTATTATATTTTGGCAAATTTTTAATTTTATGTCTTTATCAGAAAAAATGTAAGATAGCATCTCTAAAGTTGGTAAATCTAGATTGTTTTCGATGCAGTATGTTTTGTTAATTTCAAATTCATTTTGGTCTTTAAAAAGGCAATAAAATAAGTGTTGTGAACAATCATCATTATCGAATGGTAGGGCTATAATAAAATATTTACGATCTTTAACTGTTTTGCTAGAAACAATATTAATTTTTAATTCTTCAAGGTGGAATTCTTCTTCGAAAATATCGTCAATGATTTTGAAATGTAAATCTTCCATTTTATTTTGTCGGAAAAAGGTTACTATTAATTTATTTGATTTATCTAATAATTGATCATTCGAGGTTTCGATTTTAGAATAATCAATTAGGGATCGCGTCTTGTAAAGTTCAACAAACCTGTTAAATTCATCTGTTATTTTTTGATCATCTTCTTCGTTAAAAATTGGTTCTTGATCGTTATTTTCGTTGTTTGCAAAAATTTTAATGTTTGATTTAAAGTCTATACAGTCTTTGAAATGATTGATTTTTATTCGCGATAAAGCGTCTGCATTTTTATTGATTTTACCGGGTTTATGAATGATTTTAAAACTATATTCTTCTAATTTTAATCGCCAACGTGCTAATCTGCTACCGGGGTCTTTAATTGAAAGTAGCCAGGTTAGAGGTCTGTGATCTGTGACTATAGTGAATTTTCTACCAAAAAGGTAAGGTCGAAAGTGTTTTACGGACCATACTATTGCTAATAGTTCTCTTTCAATAGTGGAGTATTTAGTTTCTGCACTACAAAGGGTTCTCGATGCAAAAGCTATCGGAAGGTCTTTACCAATTGGACCTTGTGAAAGTACGGCTCCTATCGCAAATGCGCTCGCGTCTGTAGTTAAAATGAAAGGTTCTTCAAAATTTGGATAGATTAATATTGGATCAGAAATTAATGCATTTTTGAGTGTTTCGAAAGATTCTTTACATTCTTTAGAAAAAATAAATTTAGTATCTTTTTGAAGAAGTTTTGTTAAGGGTTTTGAGATTTTCGCGAAGTTCGGTATGAATCTTCGATAATATCCGGCAAGTCCGAGAAATGATTTTACGTCACGAGGATTTTTTAATTCTGGAAAGTTTTGAATACATTTTACTTTATCAGGGTTTGGTTTTACTCCATTTTCGGTAATTAAATGTCCGAGGTATGCTACTTCTTTTCGTAAAAACTCGCATTTGTCAGGTTGAATTTTTAAATTTGATTTTCTTAATCTTTGGAAAACATCGGAAAGACGTGAAATGTGTTCATGAATTGTTGGTGAATAAACAATAATGTCGTCCATATAAACTAAACAACGTTCATTTAGAATGCCTAATAAAATGTTATCCATCACACGTTGAAATGTGGAGGGTGCATTTTTTAAACCAAATTTCATACGAACAAATTCGTAGTGTCCATTTTCGACAGAAAAGGCTGTTTTTTGAATGTCTTTTTGATCAATTTCAATTTGGTGAAAACCGGATGCTAAATCAAGTGTTGTAAAATATTGACATTTACCTAACTGATCTAATAAATCTGAAATATTTGGAAGTGGATATTTATCGTCAACTGTTACTTCATTCAGTTTTCTATAATCGATTACTACTCTCCATTTTAGTTTGTTAAAGGCGTCAAGTTTTTTTGGGACTACCCAAACAGGTGATGACCACGGGGAAATTGATGGTCGGATTATTTTTTGATCGAGCATTTTATTAATTTGTGTTTTTACTTCCTCTTTGTGTATTTGAGGGTACCGATATGATTTAGTAAAAATTGGATGAGCATTGTTGGTTTCAATTGTATGTTTGATTTCATTAGTGAAAGTTAATTGATCTCCTTCGATATAGAAAATGTCAGAAAATTCAAAACAAAGATTTGAAATTAATTCTTTTTCTTCGTAATTTAAATGTTCTAGTCTTAATTGATTTTTAATAAGGTCGATTCTATCAATGAGTTCGTCTTCATTGGTATTAAAATTTAAAATATCGTGAACACTTGGTATGGGTTCGAAAGACAAGTTGTTAAAATTTATTGTTTTAGGAATAGCATTGGGATTTATTACTGATGTATAGAATTCACCATTTTCGTTAATGTGGACTAGGGCGTTTGGTAATCTTACTTTTTCTATTTCTTGACCAATTAAAATTGCATCTGTGTTTTTTAAATTACATTTTAATTTGAAAACTTGTTCGGTTCGCGGTTCTAGAGATATTTGATTTTGAAAATTATTTTGATTTATATTTATTCGCGGTTTTGGTATTGGTGGCGTTTTTTGATTTTGAATTAATCTTGGTTTAGGTATTGGTGGTATGTTTTGATTTTGAATTACTCTTGGTTTAGGTATTTGTAGTGTTTTTGATTTATTTGATTTTGATTAATTTGGGAATTTTGTTCAAAAGTTTTTTCTGTTACTTGAATTAAAGGTATTGTTTTAAAATTGGTGCATAGCTGTTTCGAATTTAAGTCAATTACGCACTGGTAATGTTCAAGAAAATCGAGTCCTAATATTCCGTCAAATTCTATGTCTAAATTACAAATATAGACTTTTAGTGGATCGTCTTTAGCGAAAGGGATTAAAACTGATTGAGTGATTGGAATTTTTTCATCGGTTATTCCTTGTACTATTACATTTTCTGCAAATCGATTATTATAATTTTCGACTGTTTTTTCTTTAAATACTGAAATTCCTGCGCCGGTGTCAATTAAAAGTTTAAATTTATTTGTTGCGTCATTAATATAAAAAAGATTTTTTGAGTTTAAGTTATGTAGATTGGTATTTACACGAATGTTTGTTCTGGTGTTTGATCGATTGACATGTGTTGGATTTTCGTAGTAGTTTGTTCTAATTGGGTATCTGTTTCTTGAATCGATTGGGGTGGATGGTTTTGATTGGAAGTAATTTGAAAATTTTGGGTTTCTGGTGGCAAAATTTGATTTTGGTTTTCAAAATTTTGATATACTCCGGGTTGATTAAAATTGTATTGACTTATGTCATTTAAATATTGTTCATCAAAATTATTCGAAAATTCTTTTGAATAAGGATAATCATAAGCTGGTTGATAAATTTCATTTTCGTAATGAAACTGATTTTCATACTGAAAATTTTCAAAATTTGGATCATAAGGATCGTAGTTGTCAAAATTATTAAAATATTCATCAGAATAGTTTACTACATGTGCTCTATGTTGTGGGGAATTGTAATTTGGATTTCTTTGAATTACTGATGGTCTAAAATTATTTTGTTGGTTTTGCGGTACAAAATTTCTAGAGGTGCTTGGTTGATTTTGGTCAAAATTGGGTCTTTGAAAATTTTGGTTAGATTGTTGATTTTGATTTTGGGCAAAATCAGGTCTTTGAATATTTTGGTTAAATTGTTGATTTTGATTTGTGTAGACCGGGGGTCTCTGTACAAAAGTACGGCATTCACTTGCGTGATGACCTAAACGATTACATTTAAAACATTTTTGTGGTTGAGAAGCTGTTCTTCGCGATTGAAAATTATTTTGTCTATTTTGTATGGGATTATTTGAAACATTGGGTCGGTTTGGAGTTTTTTGTGTTTCAAAATATGAAAGTTGTAGTTCGCGTCTTATTCTTACTTGTGCTTCAAGTAAATCTTTTGGATTGCTAGCACGGACAATATGACCTATGCGCGATTCTAATCCTGTTAAAAGCGTATTTAATGCCATAGAATCTATAATTTGGATTTGTGCATCTTTTTGAAGCATATTTAAATTTGATTTTTGAATACAAGCGTGCATTTTTGAATTCATAACTTGTAATCTATTGAAAAACATTAAAGGTGATTCGTTTGTTTGTTGTTTGAGTCTTTGTAGATCTTGAATTAATGAAGAAAGGTCTCGCGTATCTCCATAATATGTTGTTAATAATTGTTTAATTTGAATCCAAGAAAGAGGATTTCGAGAGTTTACCAATTGTGCGGCTTTTCCTTTTAATTTATTTTTAATGTGTATGACCAATAAATCGCGTTGATCTCCGACGGCCATGTTATAAGCACAATCGCAAGCATTGATAAAAGTTCCTAAAAATATTTGATCTCCATCGTATTCAGGGATTATTGAGAAAATTTCCGATAAACGATAAGGTTCAACCTCAACTATAGGTTGGTTTGCTGGTACGTTTGCTGGTTGGTTATTACGAGGTTCAGTCATTTTTGATGGTTTTTGATTTCTCGTATTTTAAAACTTAAATTAAAAAATTTTTTTTAGGTTTTGTTTCTTAAACTAAATTTTATTTTTGACTTCTTTTAAATTGAAAAAATTTTCTTAAAAATTCAAAATTGTAAAAGTCAGTGTTAGAAAATCGAACAGATTTTTCAAAATATCAACTTATTTGAAAAAAATAAAATAAAATAAAACGTGATGATTCAATTGTCTTACTCACAAAAGGGACCATTTGTCTCCACGTGTTCGGCTACCAGGGGCTTCACTAGGTGTTCCTTCCGTATCCGTTGGTTGCGAGGACGCTTGGTTCGTTGCTGTCTAGCTTCTTGGTTGCTTGTAGATTCTTGATAGCTTAAAGAGCTGGAGCTTCACCACTCGCGAATTAGAATACTCGTGTTTTCGCGTGTGTTAAACTATCCTACCGACTGCGCCAAATGTTATACTTTAAAGTTTACTTTTAACTTTTTAAAAAACTTTATTTTGATTAAATACAATATAGGACTTAAACGTTATAATTGAACGTGTACTTAAGAACGATTCTAAAGAGAATGACTTAACATTACAATGATTTGAGTTTATATAAAGAAAATGTGCTGATTAAGCAATGGAATAATTCCTTAATATTCTAGACTTAAACTAAAGTGCAATTCGGCAGGAATGCACGTGTTGTTTATTCCGTGAGAGACGCAAGTCAGCAGAATGGTCTTCTTATCTTGAAAGGTTCTGAGAAATAAAGTGTTGATTCGGCTTGAATGCACGTGTTGTTTATTTCATGTGAAACGCAAGTCAGCAGAATAAGCTTCTTATCTGGAAGGTTCTCGGGTTTCATAGAAGGTTCTGGTTTCTTCTAAGTGTAGGCAGGATATTTTCATATAACATACATTATGTTTTTTTTTAAAAGCTAAACAAGATTTTTTAACAGTAAACACTTTCACAGAATATTAATGTGTCTTTATCAGGTTAATAACAGATGTGTCGTGATCGTGAATGATCAGGGATCAGTTCCTTAAAAAGTTTTTGGAGTTTAGAGGCCAAAGCACTGCCTGATTTCGTCAAAGTGAAAAATCCCGACAATAGGTGGCGCTGCTGCTAGTAAAATCTCAAAAATATTCAGTAGAAAAGCCGTGCAAGTCGCGTATTAAAACTCGTGTAGAAAAGGCGTGAATTTAGTGTGATTTTAACGTAAAAATCACTTGAAACTAACGTAAAAACATTGCTGTTTTAATTTTATAATGGCGTTATTACAACGCAGTTTTTAGCAACGTTATTTTTTATAACGTTAATGACCTATTAAGCTTGTTTTCATATATGAAATAAACGTTTTTTTTTTCCAGCAGCTTTTAAAATCAAAGTTTTTTTTTTCTCACGCCTTTTTTACGTGTTAAACACGTGATTGTTCTATGTGGGTATTTTATAGGTTCTTCTAAAAAGTAACAATATCAGAAATAAAATTTAATAATAATAATAAATGGAGAGTCATGTTGTTACTTTAACAACTCGACTTAGTGACTTTGCCTAACCTAGAGACCCTGTAGGTATGACATATTTTAGAGAAATGGAGACGCGACAAACCCAACAAAGGCACTAAAACTTACATTTTTTGGTTATGTTAATTTCTTGTCAAGTTCATTGGCGTCTAGCTAAAATAATTTAGGTTGTCAGCTGTGGCTGATATCAATCATCATGGTAACAAAAATTGTCTATTTTTGTTTTTCGACGCCTATGAATTAACAAGGACGGAAGTTGCGTCTCTCTAAAGGCTGGTTTTTTAATGGAGGGTTACCTGTCAAGTTAGAGATAGCCGTGGGTTAAACTTGTCAAAAGTCGTGCCACATGGGACTCGAACCCCCTAATTGCAAAGCGGGAGCACGTTTAATGATGAGCCACCAGGACCACCCATTTTGGATTGAGATCAGATTAGCTATCAATCTTCTAGACAAATAATGATAGAAAGAGAGAGAGAGACATAATTAGAAACAAAATTATTAAACTACAACAAAAGCTAACTTCTACTAGAAATGCTATTTTAATTTTATTTGAACATTAGTCAGGAATAAAAACCACCAGGATCACTTCTCGACTAACACGTTCTTTATTGAGATTTAAAAAGTCTTGTGGGCGATATTCTAAAGTGAGGAAAACTTAACAAAAATATAATGTAACTTATGTGACATGTGGACGTGACGTATTAATATCACGGATCACCTAACAAACAGATAGGGAACTCAGGTGGTGGGGGGTGCTACGCGCATCTTTCACGCAGCCTGCCATGTTGGGGTCAACCACTCCAGAGGCGCATTCTGTATTTCAATATTTTTTAAACTTTTAGTACGTGTTGAGCATTAGTGGTGTGTAGATGTGATTTTTGTATTTGATATATGTTATTTTTGATTTTAAACAATGGGAACGGTTTGTGCCGTAAGAGACTGAAAATCCACGCGACGGTATACTTTTAATCGAAGTAATTTTCGATTTCCGCAGGATCCTATAAGGCAAACTTATACATTATTTTATCTTTCGATTTTTTTAAAACTTTTGCCATATCCTATACAAGGTGTTCAATAATTAAATGTCCTATGAGATGAATCTGTAAATGATTTAAGTACAAAGAGTTCTTAAGCACATATAGATCTGCAACCCCTTTGATTTTTTTTCTTTATTTTTTTTTATACTTTTGCAGGGTTTGTTATATTTATCTCAAATTTAAAAATGCGCCGCCATTAGATCCTAAAAAACAAGATATAAACTATGCTTTGTTTAGAAAGTTTTTGGTGTTTTGTATGAAACAGCGGCATAAGCTCAGTTTGTAGAAAAGGGAAATTTGTAGATTGGTATTTTGATCCTTAAATTAAGCAGAGGTTCACAAATTAAAAGGGTAGGGGACAATTCGCCGCGGCCGATTAACGGCGACCGATTCGCCGCGACTGGCTGATTGGCCGCGGCTCGTTTTGCCGCCAATCGAATTGCCGCGGGAACAATTCGCCGCGAGATTTTTGTTTCATGATATTACCATTGTTTTATTTACTTTTGACTTTAAATAATATTTTTTTATAAAAATAATGTTTTCAAACTTTCCAACTATTTCTTTGGTGGTAACTATACAATCCAGCATTTTTTAATTGGAAATAATAAATAAAATGACGAATGTAGAATGGCGGTTTTTGCCATTCATGAACCGATATGCATCAAACTAGAAACTTTAGGATCTTTCAGGGCGCTGATTATTATTTTTAAGTTAAACTAAAAAAAATCAAAATGGGAACCGACCTGAAACACCCAAAGTTCTGAATTTGATGCATATCGGTTCAAAAATGGAAAAATCCGCCATGTTGTATCGCCATTTTGATTTTTTAAATTTAAGTTAAAAATAATGATCAGCGACCTTAAAAATCTCATCAGTCAGAGTTAGATACAAATCCGTCCATAAACGGAAAAATCCGCCATTTTGGATCCGCCACATTGGATCCGCCATTTTATTTATTTTCCTAATAAAAAAAATGTTGGAAAGGTTTGAAAAAAGTTATAATCAAACAAATATATATGAAGTCAGCTAAATACAACTGTTTAAACAATTCCTAATGGTAACATCATAAAACAAAAAAATCTTACGGTGAATTATCCCCGCGGCGAATTGGACCACAGCGAATTGGCCGCGGCGAATTGTCCCCCACCCATCTAAAGGGCCCTTAATAAAAAGAGAAAATAGTCATTTTAGCAGTAAATTTATTAACATTTTTAAAACAGATTTTTGGGTAATAGGTTTCAATATTTTTAGATATTTTTGAATAACTTTGAAACTTAATTATTACCGTTTTGGTAATGCATAATTCCACAAAATTTTAATGGTCCGTTATAATTTTTAAGAAACAAACAATAAATCGAAAAAAAAATGCAAACTTTAACACCCTGTAAAAACAAAGAGCCCTAAATGTATTGCGAAAAAAATCTTTGTTTTGACCATTTCCAAAACCTCTTAAAGTTTCATGTATCATTTAAATTAAACCCTGTATAATACACTATTATATAACATTTGGTCAAGAGTTTTTGACACAAATTTGTTATAATTTTTGATTATGCTACTATTTACACTTTTAAGAATACATATAAAACAACTATTTTTTTTAAATATTGGATTTTACTAAATTTTAAAATATTAATTTACCGTGAAGCAATTTTGTGCTAATTGTAAAGATTATTTGGTCACCCTGTATCTCCTTAAACTTTCAATTTTTCGAAAAAACTAATAAATAATATCTGATTCCAGTAAATTAAAAAATTACTCTACAATGTCAAACTTCTTATATTTAAAATTCACAATTTTACTCCTCTTGAAACTTAATAAATGTTATCCCAATACAACAAAAAAAGCAATCAATTTTTTTCTTTTTGTGTTTGGCTGTATGCTGGAAACGACAAGATGCTAACGTATTCTGAACGAAGAGGAAGACCTCTTTTTGTGCTCTCTCATTCAATAGAACACATTATTTCCATAGTCCCCTACAGAGGACAAGACACAATATTTTTAAGCGGCCGAGAATCTAAAAATCATTTTAGTTTCCATTTTTAGCAGAACAAAACTATTTTAATGTTTTTATTGTTTCTGGCAGTAAAAATATTTTTTCGCATCAACAATCTGAAACATTTATATTTTATGATAAATTTATTTTAGTTCGGCTCTAAGTTTGATTACCAATGCTCAGCCATCGTTGAATTTTCCGAGATCAAAGACGGCCAGCCGGCTTACTTATCTGTTTGTTAGGTGATCCGTGTTAATATCATAAAGTGCACCACATGGTTTACCTTTTTGTCTTTCTGAAACGTATAAAGTTTCCAAGAGAAATATGCGTCCTGAATTTAAGTGTGTCGGTATCACGTTCTGTCTATAAACAGTGATATGTCGCTAAAAATGTTGCCATAACTTTGAGGTGTATTTTTACTTTAAAAATTAATATTTAAAAAAAATAGGGAAACAACACCCCCTTAAAGTTAGCGTTACCACTTAAAAATTAGATTTTTGCAATAATATGCATTAATTGTCGTAAATTTGTCGTAAAAGAAAAAAAATTGTCGCGCCATTCGTTTTCCCAGAAAGAGGTTTTAATGGTATGTTGAATCTTAAGTTAGAACTTAAAGACGCTTGGCTAGAAAGAAATCCCAGCAATCTAAATAAATTAACGTATTTCTATAATGTTGGTGCCTCCAGACTGGACAGATTTCATATTTCACAAAAAAATTTGGATAAAATATTATTATTCTTTTTTTTTTTTTTTACGGGTATGCGCACTCGCAAGGAGATCCCTATCACGCTCGAGAAGCGGCAAGTGCGCGGAAATGTTGGTGCGTGTTGGTTTTGAAACGGTTCAGGTTGTAACCTGCAGGGAAAACTGTCGCAGGGAGTTTATTCCACAGCGATGCTGTTCTCCAGAAATATGAATTCTGATATAATGAGGTTCTTGGTGCCTCTATTTTGACAATAAATTGATGGTTACCGTCTGTTTGACGTGTTCGCCTAGTAGGTGCTACTCCCGGGGGGATCATACGTGCCAACTCTTCAGAGCATTTTCCGTGATAATACCTGTAGAAGAGAGATAGATCGCCCACAGTTCTTCGATGTTCGAGACTATCCAAGCTACGGGTAAGTGCGGGGTCATTGATCAGCTTGATAGCTCGTTTTTGCACGGTGTTCAAAAGCATTAAGGTATGTTTGGGTGCCGCACTCCATATATGTGAGCAGTACTCCATAGTTGGTCGAATCTGGGCTTTGTAGAGTATCAGCAGTTGGCTTGGTGTATACAGATGTCTTGTACGAAATAGCACCCCAAGCTTTTGGGACGCCCTTTTAGCTATATCTGCCACGTGACTGTGCCAAGACATGTTGGTCTCTGCAGTGACTCCTAAGATGTTCAACTGGCTCTGCAATGCGACAGCACTTCCAGATAGCATGATATTTGGCTCACCGGTGCTGGTCTTTTTCGAAAACAGGGCTGCTTGGGTTTTCTGCGCGTTGAACTGTACAAGGTTTTTGTTGCCCCAGTCCTCTATTATCTCCAAGTCGTTATTTATCTGTGATATTTCAGTTAGTCTAAGGTAATGGAATTCACGTGCGGAGAGACATGTGGGTGGTATGACTGAGGAGACTACATTGCCATCATCTGCAAAGCAATAAAGTGGATTTACTGTTTTATCTATGAGGTCATTTATGTAAATCAGAAAAAGTGTTGGCGAAAGGATTGCTCCCTGTGGCACACCAGCATTTATTTGGTAAGAGTTGGAGTTCCGGCCATCCAGTGCAACATAAATGGATCTATCCTTAAGGTAACTTTCAAACCAAGTGCAAAGTCTCGGCGACAATCCCGTTGCTTTGAGCTTGTTGAGCAGATTTTCATGCCAGACTTTATCGAATGCTTTAGATATATCTAAGGCAATTGTTCTTGTTTCACCTCGCAACTCAATCGCTTTTTGCCATAAGTGAGTGACGTATGTAAGTAAATCGCCAGTTGACCTATATTTTCGAAATCCGTATTGCTTGTCGTTGATAATTTTGTACTTTTCCAAGTACTTGGTTAGGTGATTGTTCACAACTCTTTCCATTACTTTTGATATCACCGGAAGTAGAGCAATTGGTCTATAGTTTAACGGATCTGTCTTTTTTCCTTTCTTTGGAATGGGTTGTACTGCGGCAGACTTCCATGATGATGGATATACTCCTTGCCTATAAGATAAATTGAATAATTTGGCGAAAGTTGGGGTGAGTTCGCTAGCACAATTTTTGAGTACTATCGCGGGAATGCCATCTGGACCCATTGCTTTGTTTGTATCCAACTTTTTAAGGGATTTTCGTATTTCTCTGTGACAAAAGGGTACCTCTGGCATACTGTGGGAAACCCTTTCAATGAACGGTGGAGTTTTTCCATTTGGCACTGTTAGGTTTGAGTTGGAGGAAAAGATTTTGGCCAGCATATTGGCTTTTTCCTCTGATGTTGTGGCTAAGTGAGTATTTTTATTTGTAAGTGGTGGTATGGATGACTTGGTGAAGTTTGATCCAACGGCTTTTGCAAGAGACCAAAAGGACCTAGAACTACTTGGACAATTCAGCAACCTGTTTTTTATTCTTTGATTGTATGTTTCTTTGGCGGCGTCAATAGTAATTTTGCAACTATTTCTGGCTTCTATAAATTCTGTGTGGTTTTGAGTGGTTTGTTGTCGTTTCCAAAGGTTATATGCTCTGTGTTTTTTCTGTACGGCCGTTTGACACTGGCTGTTGAACCAAGGTTTTGCATTAGCTTTGCGTTTTATTGTATGTGGGATATATGCATCCATTCCAGATAAGATTACTTTTGTTATTTCATTACAGCAAATAGTGGGATCAGCTGTTTTAAAGCAAACCTCTTGCCATGGAAAATCCAGGTAAAACTGTTTAAGGTCATTCCTTTCGCGTCCATTCAACTGGTTTTTCTGATCACAGAGTTACTTAATTATAAATTTTGACTCCAGCAAAATCCTGATATTTTTAAGCAAAGAAATTTGTGGAAATTAAACTACTTGATTTTAAAAAATTAAGAATCTATTGAAATATTTAAAGAAAACAAGACAAAATAGTCCCGCTCAAAAAACAAATAACATTCTGCTCAACAAAAAAACATTTTAAAAGCACCATGGTGGTGTTGTTCTACAAAATCGAACGTTCGATCGTTTTTAAAATGGAGAGTAGATATTATGAACAAGAAAAGAAAACAAAAAATAGCTTTTTTGGAACTTTTTAGCATTTTTGCTCAACAGTCGAATATCAAAATTAAAAAGTATAAGGTACTAATTGTTCAAGAGCCAAAAGTTTATACTAGCGGTTTAAAAGTTAGAAACAAACATTTTACAAATATAGAAAAAGAAGACATAACTTTATCACTTAATCCAGGAAAATAAAACGAATAAACAAAAACAATAAAATAAATCAAAAAGAGAACTCTGTAATAGTAGGCAAGAACAACAAAAAATAAAATAAAAATAATTTTTTAGGGGATTATATAAAAAACAAGACAACAAAATAAACGAAACTATTCGTTTGCGAATAATTAATAAAAAACTGTAATGCAATGCTATGCAAACAATTTTATAATACAACCAATTAAGGAAAAGGAACTCAGTAGTCTAATTTCTAAAATACCGAAATCCAAATCACCAGGCGTCGACGCGAGTGTTTAACATCAGAATTCTGTCAGACTTTTTGGGAAGTAATGAAAGGCGAGTTAATAGATTCCAGACAACGAATGAGTTATGTTTTGTGGGTTTCGAGAAGTTGAAGAAAAACAATAATTGATTTTATGGTGACGTTTCGTGTTTAAAACTAACACTTTTTCAAGCTCTGAAATCAACAACAAGCATTACAATAGAAGCAAATGATTCTTAAATTTATAGTATTAAAATCTTAAAAACAACAATTTTCTAAAAAAAACTTACTCAAATCACAGTTGAGTCTTCGGCAGCAAAGCTAGTGAGTATTGGTTTATTGACAACAGTCTATTACACATTTATTCATGGAAGCTAAAATATGTATTTTTAAAATAATTTTTGTCTTTTATTAATAATTTTAGTTAGGCTAAGTTTTAACTCTTCGACTATTTTATTGTAGATTTTTACCTGGCCATACTTCTATGGACTATTTAGCCACAATATACGAAATTTTTTTTGGAATTGTTCACAAATTATGTTTTTTTTGTTTGATTTTTTTTTTAGAAACTTCACTTCACTAGTATTGCTAACTGGAGACATTAAAAATTAATTAAAATTTAAATTTGTACCCAAATGAATAAAGACATAAATATTAATCAGGTCACAGAAAGTTATTCATTAACGTAAAATAACAATAGTCTTGCTTAATAATATTTAAAATAGTTAAATTAAAAAAATACAAACATTTAATAGGTGACAAAAAACAATAAACAAAAATTGACGTTCATTATTACTGTTTTGATTAGAAAGGGGTAATAGGTCAAAATACACTTAAGTAACACATTTTTGGCGTTATCTCAAAAAAAAAATCAAAAATAATATATTCTTTACCCATTGCTGCGCGGGCTAGGAGGGTTAAAATGTTAGCAATATGATTTAAAAAATAATTTCCTATCTTGCAATGGAAGAGATACAAACCCTCCGAACTTGATGGCTACACCTCACGAATTTCCACACTTAAAGAGATACAAACAAGAAGCGGCCTACGTAAACATTAGACACAAGTCAAACAGAATTGCCCTCAAGAATTAATTACCTTTAACTTTTAAAACAAAATTGGCACATTCATACCGCTATTCGTAATTCAATATCTCAAAATCTAAACTCGAATATTTTAGATCAGTGAGGAAAGCTTGTTATATATTATTGTTCACAATGCCTGCCCGTTCCAAAAGAAACTGAGGAGAAGGGGTCGTTCGAATACACATTTAGGACTGCTCTGCAATATGCACAAGATTTTTGTGTTTTAGGGAAATGAGGATTTTGTCACTAATAATGATTAACTTAGGGAAAACACTTACAAAAAGGGATATCACAATAAATAAGAATCAGAATAAACCTGTGACGTTTTTTATTGCGAGGTCGATAGCATTTGTATTGGGAAATCGATCAAGGGATAAGAGTAGTTTTACTCAAGATTATAAGGACTTTGTCTTTTCTAGTGTAAGAAGGGTAAAATCAGTGGCGCACCCAGGAATATCCCACTAAACACAAAAACATTTTAATAATGTCAAAATAATATTTATTTTAAAAACATAACGTTAGGTTGGATGTTAGTTCTAACGTCATATTCATAATGAAAAAGAAGCTTAATAACCCGTTTTCTGACGTTAGAAAAATAATTTTATGTTTTTATAAGGTTTTTTTAAAGTGTTTTTCGAACGTTAAAAAAATATTAATTTTTAACAATGGAAAAGAAATGTTTTTCTAACATTGAAAAATAAATGTTTTTTAACAATGAAAAAATATATTTTTTCCAAATATCTCTTAAGATAAGGTAACATAAATAACGTAAATAAAATTCTTCTATTTTGAAAACGCAGAGCAGCAACAGTTTTTCGTGAACTCCACACTCAGTAAAGAAAATTCGGATCCGTAGCTTCTGAAAATAAAATTTAAAATTCTATGTAAACAATAATTTTGTAGTAAGTGCCTCGCGATGAGGCCAAACAATTCATGGTCAAGTGAATACAAGGCAAACAATTTCAATTTAGCATGAATGCAAACGAAGCATTCGTTTGGTCCCACTGCGAGGCTTGCGAATTCTGCCTCAAATAAATACGGTCCGGCGGCTAATCGTCCGCAGTGAATTGTCGCATTACCTATAACGTTAGGTATACAAAACCATTTTTTTTCATTTGTTTACTTTCTTACCTTAGGTTGTGGTGCTTTATTTAGATCACTGCATACACATTTGTTGCTTTTTAACTATACCATCTTTCCCACACAATTGGAGTAATATTCCGAACCAAATATGTATTCACTCTCAAGACTAATAATTGTGCTTTTAATATGCCATGTGTGTTTCTACAAAAGGGAAATATTTTAACCAAAATTACACAAAGCGTATTTCTTACTGACTCGTATCAACTCGCAGCCAAACGCAACTACCTACTAAGGCAAACATCGCAAACGGGACTGTATCTACGATTTTTTTATATATTGTTAGGACCCATGAGAGTAAGTTATGCCCAATTTTGCAACCCTCAAAACCCTGTGTTACTCCTGTGATACTCAAAAAACCAAACAAAAAGTTTGGTACTTCAGTTTTTTTCCTTCCCCTCTCCAACTGATCCGGAATGGATGAGGCCCGGTCCTTCTAAGAGGGCCAAGTAAAGTAGGGTTTTTGTATTATTATATTTTATAGTTTATATATACATATATTATATATATATATATATATATATATATATATATATATATATATATATATATATATATATATATATATATATATATATGTTGTGTATTTTTAATTACGTTTAATAAAATATGTTTTCAAGATACTCCCCAAACTTCGATGTTTTCCTATATTTTCGTTTTTGAGGAAAATACGACGCCTAGCGGCCTCATTCTTACATCAGATTAGAGCTGAATAAATTCTCTACAACTTAATTTCTCATGACTTTTCTCTAGAGCCATTAGTTTAGCCGATACGTGCTTTGGAATGTGACCGTACTCATTAATTTTTAGTTTTTCAAAAAAATTGTCGACATTTGATTGGCTGTATTTCAATAACGATTTGGCCTAGAGGATTGTGCTGGGGCTTAAATTGTAGGAAATTCAGTTGACTTAATAAAAGTATAAAACAATTAAATTTGAAAAATGCTGTCTTAACTTAGTTATTTCAAAAAAACTGAAATAAGTACCAACACTTTGAGGTTTTTTGAATATCACGGGAGGAGCACAGGTTTTTGATGGTTGCAAAATTGGGCATAACTTAGGCACATAGGTCCTAAGAATATATAAAAAAATCTTAGATACAGTCCCGTTTGCCATGTGGGATGTCTTAAATGACAGGCCTAATGGGCCGTTCTGGTGTGGGTCTATGGCAGCGCCCTCTATAGTATATATTTTTTTTAATGTTTAAAAAACAAAACATTTATTAGCTTCCTATATCTTAAATTGAACGTTAAAAGTGAGATCTAGGAGAAACATTATAAATATAACCATATATTGATGGTATTATTTTTAATACAAAAAAGTTTTTAGCTCGAGCTCGGGCTGAATGAAGCCTAATGAGGCAGAAACGCGTCCCCGAGCTACCTTTACCTCTAAGGTCTTGCCCGTGAAACTTTTTTGTAAAAACTTTTTACCTTGTGAACTTCCTTCAAATTATTTTTAATGTTAGTGAAATTATGGTTTTTTTAATGCTAGTTTCTTAACGTTATTAAGAAATATATTTTTGGTAATGCTTCTACATGAAATTTTCGTTAGGATTTTCTACATGTTGAACCGAACCGAACCGAACCGGGCCCCGGGGCGCCCCCTGGGTGTACTCTGACCATAAAGATTCTGCTTCGAAAGAAAAAAACGTAGGTGTTTAAATAAGAATATAAAAAAAATTCCTCGCCGCCTTCCATAAGCCGCGTCGAATGAATTTTATTGCATTATTTTTAATAGGGATAAAAATATTTAATTGCCTAGTTTAGGTGTGGTCCATGATTCAGTTACTCGGAGATTTTTTTAGTTTATTATTGTGTCTAAACATCGCGTTAAATTAGGCTGCCATATCCAACGAATAAAATTGATTTTTTACACTGCTGTTGTCACGGCCGATTTAGCAGCCTAAAAAAAGTGAGAATATGTGATTTTATAAACTTTACAAAGTCCTTCAAGAGCTACTAAATTAATCAAATTAAATGCTTAAATTTTCCAGGCTGTTGGACTAAACAATAACCTAAACGATTATAAAAACCCCTGCCGTACATTGCTTAGCAACTTAGTGTGATCTGATTGAAAGCTTCTTTAATTTTAATTCGAAGTTCGGCTAACTTATTAGCTTGAATATGATCAAATTTTTGACACAAGGCCAAATAAAAAAATCATATACAGTCAGGTCTGATCTAAGGGGCCATCTGGTAATAATGTGTCTGCTTATTAGTCGTCGGGGAAACGCTTCGTCTTAAAATTCCCTGGCGGGTAAAACTTTATGTGCCGGACAGTCATCCTGCTGAAACTAAACTTGCTGTGTGTGTTTTTAGGCTAAACATTATTCTTATACAGCCATTATAATATAAAGATACTTTATACCATCCTACGGTGCTGAGGGACGTTCATAATTAACGCCGTGTGCACACTGGACGCGCCCGGCGTTACTTTTTGCCCGTTCACGATTGACGCCGCGCGCGTCCGGTTGGATGAATTTTCCGTTCACGATTTGGTTGCTGGCTTTGGTGCGCACACCGGAGGGCGAACTGACGTTCACGATTAACACACGGCGAACAACCATTTATCTACCTCGATTAATTGGGTAAATTTTAACTTGTCGCGCATGCGCATAGCGAAGATGAAACATATGAGAGCAAACTCTAACCCAACTTTACTTCTTTTTTTTGTCAAAATTATAATTTTTTTAAATTTCACCAAAGTTTTTGGGCACAGAGCCTAGTATCCACCTATGCGTGCCCACCCTGATTCAAAAAACACATCATGTGACGGGACAAGGATTTTCACCGGTTTTAAATGCAGCGTCATCTGATGCGTTTTTTTGAATCAAGGTGGGCACGTATAGGTGGAAACCGGCTATAAAAACAATACAAAATTCTAGAACAATTTTTGGTGCTTTCGAAGAATAATATTAATTCGGTAAATCTTTTAAATCTGTGTTATTGAAAAATCGTTTCGATTCAAATCCGCCAATAAAAAAATAAAAAGTTGACAAATGACAGACAGAAGACGTCTGATACGCCCGGCGCGTGTGGGTAAAATTCGCATGGTAAATTTTAACTCGAATCATGAACACCATAACATATTGACTCGTTTAAGCAGTTTCACTCTATATGAAATCCTTGAGAAGTATTTAATCGATAAACCTCTGGCCGCGTACATTGTTTTTTTTTATTTTTTTTATATTATAGATGGCAGCAGTTGGCTTTTTTCTCAGCCCCAAGTGAGCCCCTAAGGGTAGGCAGCACAGTTAACATGCTTCCCATTCATTTGATATTACAAAATAAAGCAATGAACAACAAGTGTCATTGCGTCTTTTTCTTTAGTATATAGAAGGAGAGAGTAAATTGACTTCAAACTTCATAAGATATAAAAGGGTTAGAATCATCCAACAGCCATTTTCTTAGCAGAATGGAGTCAGATTTTGTGAATTTGGTGAGGTTGAAATATATTTTTAAAAATATGTTTTATTTTGTGGATATTTTTAGACTTTTTTGTGAAAAAAAAGTGGTTACAGCTTGGGCATTCTTGGAATTCATTTATCCAGAAGAAACGTGCAGGTGAGTGGGTTAAAAGCAGGATTAGTTTTAGGCCTCTAGTAATTTCTGTACCTAAGTGCGTAATTTCGGTAATCTTTTAATAAAAAGGTGAACATTAATTACTGTTTCAAAGAATTAGGAAGCATTCTGTTCAAACAGAAGGTAAATATTTTTGCAAACCATAATTAGGTAGTTTATAGGTATAATTAAGAAAAATGGGTAAATATATAAAATAGGGGAGACTAGGGATAGTTCATACATTTAAAAAAAATATTTTTGAAGAAAAATATAGATGAAATTTTTTTAATATTTGTTTGCATTATAATACATAGCTTAATATGTAATGATTTTGAATGATTTTAGTGTGACAGTTTGCTAATTAATGTATCAATGCTCCCTATATCTGTACCCCAGAGCCAGACTATGTTAAGTCCATGTTTGACTTTTTTTGGTTTGAACAACCTACTGACTTAACATTGTTTGCCTAACGATGTCATGGACTTAATATTGGTTCATATCAAGGCTTATAAT
Source organism: Aspidapion aeneum (assembly GCA_963576565.1). NCBI lineage: Eukaryota > Metazoa > Arthropoda > Insecta > Coleoptera > Brentidae > Aspidapion > Aspidapion aeneum. Next base: position 173,006,742 of record OY755038.1, on the reverse strand, counting down.
TAGCAAATAAAAATATATGAAAAAATAAGTATTAAGGTTGTTCAAACCAAAAAAAGGCAAAAAGGGACTTAACATAGTCTGGTTCTGGGGTACAGATATATATTAGGAATATTTGATACAAGTTGCATAATAGATAAATAAAGAAAAAAATATTTATTTGTGTTTCAGTAAATTCTCTAAAATTCAGGCTACTTTTTTTTTAAAGTTGCAGTAATATATTTTAAAACAAACATAAATAATTTTTCATCACTTACTACAATAATTCATAACTATCAAACAAGAGCCAATAGTAAACATAATTTTTGTACACAAAGATTTAATCTCTGCCTGATACAAAGACATGCTTTAAATATAGGTCCTAAAATTTACAATTTATTACCAAACAATTTAAGAAACCTCGCAACAAATAAAATTAAATAAATTTTTCTTTGAAAATTATGACATGTTATTCGAACTTCTCTAACTTATATAAAGTAGCATACATGATTAATTAAGTTAAAAATGTTTGTAAAATTAAAATTTTAAAAGTTTAGTACCAAAGTTTTTATTCAAATTAAATTAAACCAAATATTGTAGAATTCTATATTGATTAAGTAGATAACCTAGAGAATAGTGCAATTTATTGTAAAATATATTATAAGTTAATAGCATTTAATTTAAGTAGTTCAGTACAAATTTTAAATTTAAAAATGTTTGTAAAATTAACATTTTAAAAGTTTATTACCAAAGTTTTTATCCAAAGTAAATTAAACCAAATTTCGTAGAATTCTATATTGATTAAGTAGATACCTAGATAATTAGTGCAATTTATTGTAAAAATATATTATAAGTTTATAGCATTTAATTTAAGCAGTTCAGTACAAATTTTAAATTTAAGGAACTGATTTTTGTAAAATATTGATGTGCAATAACAAAACTAAAATGTAGAATTTAAATTCTTTTGAAATAAAATCTTTAATCTTGAAAAATGAATCTTTAATAATCCCTCAAATAATAAGCAGCCAAATGCAAGTAATTCTCACCAAAATAGGTACCAATGATAGTAGTAGTATTTAAATTTTGCCATATTTTAATACAAAACAATTTTCCCTGAACTGCTGGTTTGGTGGTGCCTTAAGGGAGATTCATATAAAATATCCATACAATATTTGATATTAAAAAAAATATCTACAAAGGTGTGTTGTTTTTTATTATTGTAATGTTTATTTTTTTTTTAAGAATTAAAAAGCGTCGACAATCCTCAATTCTTAGTTCAGTAAATTTGACTAGAGAGAAACAGCTGACATCAAAAGCCAAAAAGCTTTATCGAAGAGTGGTAACTGACAGTAAAAAATTAGCCAACCAGAGCAGGACAATCACATCATTTCGAAAACGTCTAGAGATAGCTGACAATTTTTCCAGTCACTATAAACATGTAATTAAAAGGGTAAATAAACAAACCTTATTTTGTTATGGTTACCGAACTGGCAAAATTTTTATAATACACATATCCCACCCTCAGAACAAAAGTGACACATCTCAAAATTTTAATTTTAGGATTTTGACTTTTTGCAGTTTGTCACTCACTATCGATACATTGTCAAAGAAAGTCACAATTCAAATTACAAATAATAAAAAAATATATTTAAAGTTTTATGTTACCACAGCTTCTTATGGTAACCGCAAAAGTTTTTTGTAATTTTCAAACAATTTAATATTTTGAGCTTTTTGAGGGTGCGATATATGTGTAAAAATGTTTAACTATTGTAACAAATACTCTTACTTAATTAATAAGTGTCATTGAGATTCCTGTATATTTTGTAAATTGTATTAATAAATTTTTTTACCAAGTTTCAATCCTTTTTGTATTCCTTTTATTTAAAAAATTAAGTAAGTTTAGATAAAAGGATTAATTAGTCACTTATTTCCTTTATGAGACATTGACAACTTTTACAGTTCAGTTGCAGTGGTTGCGTTTGGAAACAATGATGAAAACCATAATTTATTATCAATAAATAGTCTGACACTATAAAATTAGTCAAAGTTGTCAAAAACACCATAAAGGAAAATCAGACTATAAAAAGGACCAAGAAACAGGCAAAATTAAAGTTCTTTGATTTTTTAAATCTTTAATTTTGTCTTTAAGTACTCTGTAAGAAAGTCGCAACTGTAATTAGCATATATTATCCAAATTGGTTATGCTAATTTACAACTGCAACCTTCTTGCTTAGTATGGAAATCTTGGCCCTTTTTGTAAAAACCTAAGTATTGATTCCAAAAAGCAAATCAATATTTTGTTAAGAGCGCCATCTATGTCAAACCTAAGAACTAATAAAAATGTTTGGCCGCACAGTTTAAGGTGCCTGTAATACTTCTCAGAGCTTAGCACGGGAGAAAGTCTTCTGGTCTGCAAAGCGGACCGAACCGTGGTCTTCTGTGCAGACTGGATCTGGACCATGGAAAAAGGAGTTTTGCTTCGGTTCGGTCAGTTGTTGTCTGGACTGCTTGACAAGCGGTGCTAACGCTACCACGGCTGACGCATCAAAGGAAATGAGCACATTTAATTTTCATTGCAGAATAAACTTGCGTCAGACGCAGAATGTCAGCCGCATGCGTCTGTAGCATCGTAGAAAATGTACCTTTACACGCTCTTTCGTTAAGTTGCATTTCCTACGATGCTATTCGCACTGCGTCTGACTCATCTTGCCGAAACAAGTTTGGTGTTTCCTCTGGTAACCTTTGATGAAATATGCAGGAATTTTATAGTTTAATTTTGTCAGGGATGATAATATGTAATAAAAACGACCGCGTTTTGTACTTTATAGGAGAAATAAAACAAACAAAAGGTAATATTACTATTAAGGCAATTAAGTCAAAATAAAGAAAATAATGATTTTTTTGAGAAAGGATTATTTCTTAGGCTCTAATACCTATGTTTGTTTCTGACTATAATGTAACCTTAAGTGATTCCAAAACATACTTTACTGCAACTTTTTCAGGTGTCTTCATTTCGTTCTCAGATTCGCCTTCCAGACTTACCTCTGGGAGCAAAAATTAAAAACTTCTTAGTTTTTACATGAAAAGGTGTTAGTATTTACCACAAAAAACGAATTAAAACTAAGTAATTCTCAGTAATTCCCCTTAATCTTACCATTTGATTAACACCTCTTTTCCGTTTTCATACGATCGAGACTCGTTACTCTTTATACTAATATAATACATTGATCCTCACTGTTCACACTACTCGGAGGTTCACACAAGCGTGTGTTACACCAGCGCGAGTCTACTGTATATCCATTTAAAACTTTGCGTCACTGAGCGAGTACTGACGGAAGTTTTAAAACGGTAAATAATCACAAACAGCTACTTGTATCTATCCGGGATTCGAACACAGAGCGCCCGACACGACTTGTGATATGATTGCGCTACCACATCACTGTTTTAATGATGTGCAACTTTTAAGGGTGTCGCCCAATTGGGCGTCACGTCCCATGCCGTTCCGGCCCGGCAGAATACGGATAGGATTAAAACCAAGCAAATAAATAGACTATCGCACATTGGCCCGTCACGGCACGGAACGACAAGTCTGTCGACGGACCAGATTCTGGTTCTCCGACTCTCCCCGTCAAACGACGGTTCGTGCCGGGACGGGCTGGCCAAGTGTGCTCGGAGCCGGCCAGCACAGGCCAGCATCAACTTGTGTTTGGCGACTTTCTAAAATATAAATAAATATATTTTCGTCTTCTTTTAAATCGTTAATAGAGTGTGTGCCTTTTAGAAATTTGACCATATGCGGAAGTGCTTACAGAGCACAAGCAGTTTGGATTTGATTAAAATCCAAGCATGTATGAACAGCTTTTTATTTTCGCCAACTGTGCTGCAATTTTTGTTGGCTGTAAAATAGGGTATGCGGATAAATATTTCAATAGTTTTTATAATGCTTTACTCAAAATACGACATGTCAGCTCTAACCTGAAATGCCTATTTCCAGAATTAAATAAAACAAAATATGCCAGTACGAAAACAAAATGCACAATCGGATATTGAAGAACACTTATATATATAGCAATGGGGTAAAATATAAAAACTATAGGACTGGTAAAAACTATATGAATGTAACTTTGGAATTTTTGTCACAAAAGTTATCAAAATAAATTAATGAGTAAAATCAAAAAATTTCAAATGCGCCACAAATGACTTACCATCGTTTGTTGTCATCATCAAGAATTGTCAATCAAACAAGAAAAAAAACTAAAATTCTCTGTGATTGGGTAAATAACACTTATTCTAGGCTAACACACACACGAAAGGTACGGTTGTTGGTTATTGTTGGTAAGGCAAAGGGCAAATTTTCACTAGAGTGCGTTCTAGTAAACCTTTGGAAGTCCTAACTTGCACCACCCGGGGAATATTATCTGGACTGGGATAAATTTTCTCCACTCGGCCCAAGAGCCACTTAATAGGAGGTAGGTTGTTGTCCTTGATAACTACCAACGAACCGACTTTCGGAGACGCATTTGGGATATTCCACTTTTGACGCTGTTGGAGTGCTGATAAGTACTCCAACGACCAACGTTTCCAAAAACTTTGGTGACTTTGTTGGATCAACTGCCATCTTATCAGGCGACTAGTAGGGATATCAGACAGATCCTCGTCTGGAGGGGCTGTCAAAGCCTCAAGTGTGAGGAAATGACCAGGTGTAAGACTTTCCAGGTCGTTGGCATTGGGACTCATCTCGCATAAAGGACGCGAGTTGAGAGTAGCACTGTAGATATCTCCTCGAAAGACAAAATTTGGTGCCCAATTACATAATTTAATTGGGTTTTCACTGATTTCACTCCGGATTCCCACAATCCTCCGAAATGGGGAGCTGCAGGGGGATTAAAATGCCAGCGAATTGACAGTTTCTCTGCCGAAGCCTTTAGATACGACGATAATAAACCCTCTGCACCCTTAAAATTCGTCCCTCGGTCGCTGTAAACGTCGTTGCAACGCCCACGACGTGCTACAAATCTTCGAAAGCAACCCAAGAATGCCTCCGAGGACAAGTCTGACACAGCTTCGAGGTGTATGGCTTTGGTGGACATACACACGAATATACAAACATATCCCTTTTGGCTTTGGATACCTCTACGTCTAGACATAGTAATTTGGATCGGACCCATGTAGTCCAAACCACAATGAGAGAAGGGTTTTACTTGGGAAACTCTAATTTTTGGCAAATCACCCATAAAAGGTGTATATCGGCTAGGTTTTAGCACACCTAAAACACTTAGAAAGCACACTATGAATGGCTCGACCAATAGATAAAATCCAAAATTGTTGCCTTAACAAATATTGGAGATGGCGAGGGCCAGAATGACCATGTTCCTCATGGACAGAAGCAATAATCAAAGATGTAAGTTTATGATCTTTATGCAGAAGTATTGGGTGTTTGGTATCAAATGACAAATCCGCATAACGCAGCCTGCCGCCTACATTGATAACTCTCTCGGAATCGACAAAAGGAGCTAGCTTCCTAAGTTGTTTGGAACAAGGTTTTCCAGATAGCAAGTTCTTTAATTCATTAGAAAGACTCTCCTGCTGAACCGATCTCACCATTACACACATGGACTTGTAAAGCTCGTCAGAACTGAAAGCTTGTGATTCTGGAGCATTTCGAATTTTCACTACAACCTCCATAAATCGGATGCAATATGCAAATATATTTTGAATCTTTTTAACGATGAAAATCGTTGTAACAATGACAATAGAATCGGATTGTGGACAGGTCACTGTTAGAACCATTTTGCGTTCCTCTTTGGACACACTGAGATTAACATTTGAATCAAAGTCAAAGGAACTGTTCCACAATTCACTGGACACCTTCAACCACGGAGGTCCCGTAAACCACAAAGGATGTTTAACGAATTGACTTGGAAGAAGACCTCTGGAGAGGCAATCAGCTGGGTTTTCTGAACCACTTATGTGGAACCATCGGTTGGGCGGTACCTTGTCCTGTATTTGGCACACTCGATTTGCCACAAAGGGTTTCCATCGAGATGGATGGTAATTTATCCAGTATAAGGCCACACTAGAATCTGACCAGGCGTAAATCTGATCAAATTTAATTGGAGAAGTATCCAACACATATTGAATGAGATTGGAAAGTAACAAGGTGGCACAGATTTCCAACCTGGGAACAGAAACAATTTTTAGAGGACATATCTTGCTTCTGGCACACAGAAGCGAGATATGCCCATTACCACTGGTACTAATTTGTCTTACATAGACAACACATAAGCTACTAACGACGCAGCGCTGAAGCCATGCAACTCGGTTAAAATCACATCATTTATTGTCAAACATCATGGAATGGCAACTGAGGACAATATTGGAAGCTGCGACACATACAATTGCCACTGATTAACAACATCTAAGGATGGGGTTTCATCCCACCCGAGACCCTGAAACCACAACTTTTGGATTAGACCCTTTGCCACCAACATAACAGGGGCAATAAGCCCTAACGGATCATAGATTTTGGCAATCTCAGAGAGAATCTCTCTTTTGGAACAATCTCTAGCAATTGGTTTTACAGAGTAGCTAAACACATCGGAAACTGGGTTCCATTTAAACCTAGGATTTTAAGCACAGAACTATGTTTATCAGAAATAGAAATGCTTTGTTGGTGACTTTCTGGGACCGTACTTAACAACTTTTCACAATTGGAGGTCCACTTACGTAACTCGAATCCACCACAATTGAGTAATGCCATTAGCTGTCTCTGGAGTTCCAGAGCTTGCTCAATGGGGTCAGAATATCCTATTGCATCATCGACATATGTTGACTGCATAAGAATGGTTGCAGCTAAAGGATATTTGACACCATGGTCCAAAAAGAGCTGATGTAAGGTTCGTATAGCCAAGAAGGACTACAATTCAGGTCATATGTCACAGTGAGCAATTGATATTCCTAGATTAGATCGGCTGTATCAAATCTCCACAGTATTTTTTGATATCTCACATCTCGTTGATCCACAAGTATATTTCGGTACATCTGACGAATGTCAGAGCTAAACACAATCGGAAAAAATCGAAAATTCATCAAAATTTTTACAATATCATTCTGAAGCTTTGGCCTTACTAGCAAAGCGCCATTTAGACTGACACTACCCCCTTTGACATTTCTATCAAACACTACCCTAATTTTTAAGGCTCCATTGTCATTTTTTACAACACAATGGTGTGGGAGATTGATCCAAATAATCCTTCATGAACTCAACATATAAAGCACGTAATGCAGGATTTTTAGTCAATCTAGACTCCAATAAATTAAAACGACGAAGGGCCCGACTGGGGGGGGCCCGACGAAAATTTTTATTGTTTACCAAAACAGCTGTTTCACTGACAGCTGACCGGTCACAATGCGACGTTGCCAACGCCTGTCCCAATAATCAACAAACCGAATTCTTTACTAATCTGTGAACAGACCCGAAAAGAAAAGCTATATTTTGTCGCCTTTTTTTCGGAACGAAACACAAGTCGTTTACACGTTTTTTTTTTGCTGAAAATAAAATTAATAATGACTGTAATCCACGAACCGGCACAAAATATCCGGGTCGAAGACCAAATATATATATAGCAATGGGGTAAAATATAAAAACTATAATGCGAAGGACCATTAAAAACAATATGAATGTAACTTTGGAATTTTTGTTACAAAAGTTATCCAAATAAATTAATGAGTAAAATCAAAAAATTTCAAATGCGTCACAAATGACTTACCATCGATTGTTGGTCGTTTTGTCACTCTAAAAGATCGTTTTCTTGCGGCGGCCGCCCTGGAAACTCCTATTTTTTCAGGAGCTCTTACACATGTGCACGTTATCTTGCACGGATTCTAAGCGAATGTCCCCCACTCTCTCGGGGGAGCGGAAATTGCGCCCAATGTCATTTGTCATGTCAAAATAAAAGTCACATGTGAGCGCAACAATGCCAAATTCAGTAAAAAACAAAATGAATAAAACAGGCTGGGAACGTTCAAAATTTCATTCATAAGCAACACTTGTTCCTGTATGATAACCCGTTAGAATGTTCCTACTATAAAATTAATGGTAATATTTACATACCTAATGTAATATCAATCTTAAAAATATTTTAGCGGAAGATAATAATGAGGCATTATGTATTTGTGGTGAATTTGGGAAACCACGAAATGGTTTCGCCGCATTAGTGGCGTACGCGATACGCTGAGATGAATCCTGCGCAGATCAGTTCATATTAATCTTACTTTTTGGGGAAAATTCATGTTTTAGGGGTCAATATTCAGTGGCTTTGGGGATACTTCAGCCCCTAAGCCCCTCTGCGCTCGCCACTGGCCGCATCAATTTTGGTAGGTGGGTTCGCAAAATATAAAGTGGTGTAGGCAAGCCTAATAACTACACTTGTAATCTGTCCTTTTGAAAAGTTTCTTTAAAACAATTGATGTCGTTTTTAATTATTTTTATTTTTGGGTTGTTCTGGTGGTATATATTTTAGTTTATAACTATTTTTTATCGTACTTTATTACCCGCCTTCTGTTTTTAATTAGTCGATAGTCTTGGGTAATTGGCAAAATGCAACTTTTTGGTTAAACCTTATTTTAAGGTACACAAACTACATTTTTTGTGTATTTAAAGTGTGTTGGTGTTTACCTAAGTACAATCAAACTCTACGTTGACCAAATTTAGTTTTGAGTTTGTCCTAAGAAGAACTATTACTTTTATGTGTTCCTAGTTATGTTCCTCTCCCTTAAATATTTTTTATAAAAAGTGACATTTTCATTGCCTCCCGGTGGGGAAGTGACAGAAGTACATGCAAGGGGTCCAAGTTATGCAGAATTTTTAAAGGAATATGAATATGATATAATTTTTGTCTGTTAGTCATAGTATTTCGCCCAAAAATGCAAACTATACAAAAAATTAAAATTTAACTCAACTGTATAAAAATCAAACAGTCTTTAAACAACGTGGTCGCATTGCTCTAAAAATTTGAGAAAATAGGAAGTTTAAGTTGGATCGTCACTTGGTTTGGTATAGGCGTTGTTAACATTGTATCGCGTTACCCACACTCCCCTGCGATTTTCGTAAGGTGTTCGAGCGCCTGCGATTCTAAATTGGTAAAGTTTGTTTGCTACCAAACTACGGAAGTTTATTATGCAAATACTAATTATGAATTAAACTTAAGCTAATAATTGTTTCTGTCGAAGAAAATAAAAAACACACTCATAAAGGGGCCGCGCGGTCGTCCATAACTTACGTAAAACCTTATTTGCCAATTTTAGGTTTTTGTTTATAGCTCAGGCAAAATTTGAGATATTTAAAAACACTTTACCATTCCTAAAGATAAGACCGAAAACACCCGATCTTTGTCAAGGTCGTATAACGGGCAAAACCCCATTGTTTCGTAGTCCGAATATACCCGCTCTACTATGGTACGTCGTATAACGAGTAGAGATTGGCTATCTGTGTTTAGCACACTACAATTAGAAAACCAAACATACCCGATCTTATATATAACGGGCAAATATAGCTAGTTACATTATTTCTGATACACACTACCATTTATAAACGTAGGACCGACAACACCCGATCTTTACCGAGGTTGTATAACAGGCAAAGACCGATTGTTCCGTAGTCCGAAGATACCCAAGCGCCACTATGGTCGTATAACGAGTAGAAATTGGCTATCTTGTGTTTAGAACACTACAATTAGAAAACCGAACACACTCGATCTTTGCCGAGGTCGTATAACGGGCAATGATAGTTAGGTGACACACTTTACGATTTATAAACATACGTTCGAAAATACTCGAGCTCTACTGTGGTCGTATAACGATTAGAGATTGGCTATCTTGTGTTTAGCACACTATAATTAGAAAACCGAACACACCCAATCTTTCCTGAGGTCGTATATCGGGCAAAGATACGTAGCTACATTGTTTCTGACACACTTTACCATTTATAAACATAAGAACGAAAAGACTTGATCTTTGCCGAGGTCATATAACGGGCAAAGACCGATTGTTTCGTAGTCCGAAGATACCCGAGCTCCACTATGGTCGTATAACGAGTAGAGATTGGCTATCTTGTGTTCAGCACACTATAATTAGAAAACCGAACACACCCCATCTTTGCCGAGGACGTATAACGACTAGAAATTGGCTATCTTATATCTAACAAGTTACAAGTAGGACGCCTATAGCTACCACCGAACTTCACCGAGGACGTGCAACGGGCAAAGTTTACTACTTTTTGCAATTTTCGACTCATTTAGGGATTTATCACAAAATCCAACTGGTTCTTTTTCTTCTGGTATTTCTCTTTACCATTGATACGGTAAATGAACCAGCAATTTTCTTTGTTACGAAATTTCATGTACAAAACAAACCCTACGGTACTAAATATATTTAATTTCCGTTTTTTCTTTTGTGTGAGGGAAACATGAAATAATCTCAATACTAAGGCAATAACGTATAATATTCTTGTACTACACAAAATATCTTAGGTGTCATTTTAGATATTAAGAGTTGAAATTGTACAGTACACCGTATTTAATTAAAAATAATTCAACCAAATTCCTTATTACCTTATTTGTGTTCCAAGTTATATATGCGAATTACACAAACCAATATTTCTCCAACTGTTTAAAAGCTAGTCGTATCTGTCCATAGGAGACTCTAAGTTCCTTGATTTCTTAGAGGGGCGCCCTTCTTGACTGTGTTTCCTGGCATCTACTAAAGTTGATTTTCAAGGAAAGGTCGTCAAGACCGAGATAGCCAAACTGACGAGAAGATGTTTGTTCTCTAGTAGAAAGAAAAAAGGGGTCTTCTTTACAATAGGTGACCAGTGGCGGGTCCAGGTTGTCTGTGGGGGGGGGGAGGCCAAAGAGGTAGCAAAAACCGAAAGAAACGAAAAATCTGACCTTTGAAATTAAGCAACACATGCAAACTGAACCAAACCGAACCGTTGCCGGCAGTACCCTCTGCCCCTTCTCCCTCCCATACCATGCCACCTGGTATATACTTTAAAACCTAATATATTTGTTTTAGGATGATGTAAATCAGTCAGCAACCGAAGAACTACTAGAATTAATGATGAAAATTGCATCGTATCCCGAACGATGGAGAAAAATTCATCAAATATTGCGTAAGTTTCTTTATTATAAGAACTGTATGTAACAATTTAAAATAAAAATTTCTTTATCTGTCATTAACTCCACCAATCCAAAAAAAGTCAAATTTGTAAAAAACATTTTAAACTATTTTTCTGCATCGGAAAGTTTTTTCTAAAGACGGAACTTTTCCATCCAAGGATGGGTGAAACTTACTTATTGGATTTAAATTGAAAGCATATAGGTAAAGTTATATTCGTTGGAAGTTTTGATTGGGATATTACTTTACACACTATTTCAAACTGTTTTTATCGCAACAAAAACATTTCATGTAAAAAAAGCCAAGTACGCGAGAACAGTATTCCGTAAAAAGAATTGAGATAAAAGTAAAGCCAATTTCTTCAATAAAAATTTGAAAATGAAAGGTTCTTACTAGTTTCCAAATGTTGTTTTTTAAACTTTGTTACTAAAGCCAAACTTCTTTATGTTTAATTTAGCACTCTCTCTATTTTTCAGCCGTAATAGCAAAGTTTAGAAAAACATTTCCAAACTAGTAAGTTTTGCTTTGTATGTATGTATGTATTTATGTATGTATTCAAAAGTGGTGGCAGGCCCTACTGGACCTCCATGCACTGCGACCACATATGGATCTATTGTGCCCACGTACCTATATACTGAGTTTGACTAAAGTGGGATATTTTTTTTCCACCCAGCATTTAAAAAAAAACTCTACAGATTGCAACAATAAATGATTTAGGCTTAACACTTTTACTCAAAGATATACCACAAGGCTTTTGCATTATTAGCGATTGAGAACTTTGCTTTACTTTTATCTCAATTGTTTTTACAGAATACCATTCTCGCTCACTTGGCGTTTTTTGAAAGGAAATGTTTTTGTTATGATTTCACTCCTTTTTTAAAGGAATTGGATAATATTTAAGTTTTAAAGTAGTAAAATATGCGTGACATTGTCCAAAACTATTGCAATACCTTAAAAATGTTGAGGTTTTTAATTTTTTCATATGGTTTTATCATAGTTCCTATTAGCCTTCTCAAGCCTAGCTCTCTAGCGTTCCGGGAAGTAGCCAATGTTACTTTTTTGATTTTTATCGATAAACACACAGCACATCTTTTACCTTTTTTCTTTGCAAATGTTTACATTTATAGCAGAGAGAAATAAATTCAATAAATGGCGTTTTTAATTTTTTTCTATAGTTTTATCATATCAGTCTTCCAAAGCTCAGCTCTCTAGCCTTTCTGAAAGTAGGCAATGTAACTTTTACTAACTACTTTAATACTTTATGGAAGTCCATAAAACTTAAAGGGGTTGTTAACTCTATGAAGTCTCTACGACTGTGCAAAGTTTGAGTTTTGTAACTCATTCCGAAGTACAGTTTTAAAATGTTTCAAGAAAAGATGGTACAGCAATTCCCGCGTACTTGGCGGGGCACTTTTAGTAAAAATAAGTTGCTTTCAAGTAGACACAATAACCACGGATCACCTCAACGCTCTAAGTAACAGTTCTTTGCAGTGGCGTGCAGTGCTGATCAAACCAGGGTAGCCAAAAATTCGCAAAAAGAAAATAAGTCTTGAAAAATCACTTACCAAGCTAATAATTTACTGCAACACAAAATGACTCTAAACTTCATTCAATTTTTAGTATTTTAATGAAACTTTAAAGTTAAAACTTATGATAATAAAGAACATAAAAACTTTGAAATAATTTTTTTTTATAAATTCTTTTGAAGAAAGGCGATTATAACATTATACTGCTGCGTTTTAGGTCTTCTAGGTTTCTCTCTAGGAATATTATAAAAAAGTCGGAAACTCTTTCTTGTTTTTGAGTATTGCGCAAATATGTATGGATCCGTTAAGGCGGGTACTCATTAGCGAGCCTCGAGCTTCGAGCACCGAGCGGAATTTATTCGCTAGTGTGGACGCTAGTACCATTCTCGAAGAACCGCATTGTTCGAAGCTGGCAGGGCGATATGGAAACCTTATTTTTATATTTTATAGCGTATGCCATTTTTTCGATATAGGGCATGTCATTTTAACGAACATATTTTATATTAACAATTTTTTTTTTGTAAATAGGTTTTTTTTTTAAATAACTAGGTTTTGTTTTCAACGGTCGGGTATATTATTCTAACTATTCAATTACCTACACATTATTTACTAAAACGTTATGTGTTTCTTTAATTCTATTATCGGACTTTTTGGTTAGAACGGTATGGTATTGTTATTTTAGGACAGTCTCTTTTATTATATGTATTGTTTTTATAACTTTTTAAAAACACCAAAGGTCTTCTAGGTTTCTCTCTAGGATATTATAAAAAAGTCGGAAAGTCTTTCTTGTTTTTGAGTATTGCGCAAATACGTATGGATCCGTTAAGGCGGGTACTTATTAGCGAACTTCGAGCTTCGAGCACCAAGCGGGATTTATTCGCTAGTGTGGACGCTATTACCATTTGCGAAGACCGCATTGTTCGAAACTCGCAGCGCGATATTGAAACCTTGTTTTCTCGTTTCTTTTAAACAAATGTAACAGGCGGCCTGTGTGACAGTGGTACTGTCAACTCAAGTGGCCAAGGCTTAAAAGTTGCGAGCTACCAATTTATGCAACTATTTGAAAATTGATAAAATTATTAAAAGTTACTATATGTAATTAAATTTACACGATCTCGAAAGGGAATTTGATGGTTCTTGGAGGAAGTTTTATGCTATAAACGTTTTTCTCAAATGTATAAATAATGTAGAAAAATCATACATACCTTTTCAATTTTTTTTCCCGAAACTTCACATTATCACTTCTTATATTTATTAATTGAATATCAAATTTTACTACTATTAAGCTTTTGTATTCAAATATTTACACTTCTTAAACTTATAGGTTTTATAAACCTTTTGTATATTTGTTGTAAATATATTTATTTATCAACATTTTAAACATTGATTGAATAGTTTCACCTATTTTTAATTTACTTAATATACCTGTTTAGGTTTGGGATATATCACTGATTAAAAATGCAGATTTTAGGGCAATATATGGTTTGTATTTTGATGTTAAAAAACCATAAAACAGTTAAAAAGATTATTTCAAAACACTGGAAACAGTAATACTTAAAAGCTTTAAAATTAATAAACTCCAAAAGAAAAGACTAAAATAATTATGAATAATAAAGTTCACAGTTTTATACAAAGTTAAAATAATTGATAAATTTCCCCAGTTGAAATAAAATAAAAGAAGTGTGAACGAAAGCAAAGCCAACTAAAGAATTGAAACGAACCAAGCGAAGCCCAACTAAAGAATGTTTGCTCCAACGGCTTTCGAAAGTTTCCTGTCTGAGTCAAAGCAACTCTACGCTTGCAAGCACAAAAAGCTTGTCGTTGATTGGCTAGAATTGTACTCATCCTCGCTTTGGCGAGAAAGAGATAGCCTGCGCTTTAAACGCTTTACTAAGAGACAAAATACCAACGCAAGCCAAGATGCGTGGACTTAAGACTGGAGAAAATCGACAGTAGTTAAAATTACAGTGTGTTTTTTAAAGATTGAAAATAATTTAGCAAATTTGTTTCCAGTTACACAATATAAATTATTTTGATGTTAGTGGCTCAAAGGACATATTAGCCGAATACAACTTTTATTAAAATACAGCGAACCTGAAAATATGCCAAAAAAACAAGTCGCCGGTGTTGCCATAAATTTCACTTATTCTTAACCTAGTCTTGCATATAATTAATGCTTGTTGATGTCAAAAACAATATTTAATTAAAAATATTTAAAAACTTATAAATGCCAAAAATACCATTTATATTCAAATCCCGTTTTGATACACAAAAAAGTTTAAATTATACTTCATTTATATAGGGTATGTTTTCGATATAGGGCATGTCATTTTAACGAACATTTTTTGTATTAACAATTTTTTTTTGTAAATAGGTTATTTTTTTAAATAGCTAGGTTTTGTTTTCAAGGGTTAAAACGGCTGTATTATTCTAACTATTCAACTACCTACACAGTAGATACTAAAACGTTATGTGTTTATTTAATTCTATTATCGGACTTTTTGGTTAGAATGGTATGGTCTTGTTATTTTATAGGAGAGTCTCTTTTACTAAGTGTATTGTTTTTATAACTTTCCAAAAACACCAAAGATCTTCTAGGTTTGATAAAAAAAAGTCGGAAAGTCTTTGTTGTTTTTGAGTATTGCGCAAATACGTATGGATCCGTTAAGGCGGGTACTTATTAGGTAGAGACCCTGTATGTATGACATGTTTTTACAAAAGAGACGCGACAAACCCATCAAAGTCACTGAAATTAACATTTTTTGGTTATATTATTTTCTTACCAAGTTCATTGGCGTTTCACCAAAATAATTTAAATTGTCAGCGGTGAGTAACATCAATCGTCATGCAACATATAAACAAACACGTTTGGCCGCACCCCTGTATGAGTTTTGTTAAAAATCGTTTATTTTTAATTTCCGACGCTTATGAATTGACAAGGACAGAAGGTGATTTTAGATAGAAGATCGATATTCTTATTCTTTGATTTTGACTTAAATAAATTTGACTTTGAAGAGTTTGTCGCGTCTCTTTATCTTCAAAATACGTCATACATACAGGGTCTCTATTATTAGCGAACCTCGAGCTTCGAGCACCGAGCGGGATTTATTCGCTAGTGTGGACGCTAGTACCGTTCGCGAAGACCGCATTGTTCGAAGCTCGCAGCGCGATATCGAAAATTTTCTCGTTTCTTCTAAACGAAAATTTTTAAATTAAACTACATTTATATAGGGTATGCCATTTTTCGATATAGATTTTAACCAACATATTTTGTATTAACTTATTTGTTTAAATTTAAAAAATCAACGTTTATTCAAGTGAATTAATTGTAAAATTAAAAATTAACAATAACAATGTAAAAACTAAATAAAAATACAAATAAAAGGTAAAAATTCACATTAAAATACACTCACACATATACACCGTCACACCCTTCGAGAAAATAATAAAATTATAATAAATTTATTTCACCCAGACCGGAGTCTACTGGGATAGTCCCGAAAACTGCTGCAGAATTTCCTCTTTGTAATGCCAAACATATTTTCTGTGGTACCTATAAAATTACTTACACGACAATTTCATTTATAAATTTTTCCCCTCCTCCCTCGAAGGACCACAAGTTTCCACAGAGAATGGTATAAAATAAAATCTATCTTCAAGCTCTTTATATTTTTGTTGTTTTAACCTTTCCCCTATTTCAGCTGCTGAACCAGCTCGGCTGCCCGAAATTAAAACAAAGTAACTGACATTTTTGGAAAAATCGATTTTTTTGTAAATTTACATATTCGTAATTTTATGCACATTTTAGTATAAGAATTTTCTAAATGGGTTAAGAAATACCGAAGTTATTATAAGATTTAGACCATGTTACTCCATTTACCCCTATGCTGTTTAAAAACTTTAAATTGATTTTTCTCGGTTTTGATAAATCTGCAGTTACTTTGTTTTAATGTCGGGCAGCCGAGCTTTTATAGATGTTTTGGTAACAAGAGACGCGCTTTCATTAACATTGATTTATAATTTAAAATAATTTTATCAACAAGAGATTTACAGAGAGTAAAATCTAAATTTTTTTGGTCAGGTTTGCAGTTAATTTTTTTTTTGTAAATAGGGTCTTTTTTTAAGTAGCTAGGTTTTGTTTTCAACGGTACAAACGGGTATATTAATCTAACTATTCAATTATCTACACAGTAGATACTAAAACGTTGTGTTTATTTAATTCTATTATCGGACTTTTTGGTTAGAACGGTATGGTATTGTTATTTTAGGAGAGTCTCTTTTACTAAGTGTATTGTTTTTATAACTTTCCAAAAACACCAACTTTGGAAACTCTACCGGGATTCACACTTTCTCGTTACCATTTAAAATCTATAATAATACTCGTTTTCTTTCACTCCTTGCAAATTCTATGATATTACTTTAATAAAAAACACGCCCGCCCCGTTTGTGGAGCTGTCCTGTTTGCTATTTTCACATTTTTGGGGCTTGGTACATAAATCAATCCTTTTCGCACAAATACAATATTTAACTTAAATCTTATTGCTGATAACAATGACTAAAGAATGTGTTAAAATGAACATTAACATTTCAATAAAGATAATTTATTTTTTATGAGCTTGTTAACTGACTAGTCACCTATTTAATCTTTTTCAGGTAGTACTTAGCAAAATAATATAGCACCTATATTAGAAGTGTAAACGAAATGGTTTTATACAGAATGTCCTTATGACTGGCTGATTAGTAGTCTTTCCTGATCATTTAGCAGCTATTTAAACAACAAATATTGAAAGCTACTTTTTTCACATGTGCGAGACTGTGGTTAAGCATTACATTTATTTCTAGCAATTTTGGACAATTTCCTTAACGTCGAAAAAAAATTTTTACTGCATTTGCAAGGCACAAGAAAGCGAATTCGTTCGGTCGTCAGGTAGCTATTCTGGGTCTTGAACGATGTGATCATCCACATTACACGCTTTAACCAATAGCAACCTATGAACAGTCGCGTGTTGTGCGAAACGACTTGTATCGACCAGTGGCGTAGTCGCCCGCTCTTCAGAGTTAGTGAATTTAACGCGTTTGAAGTGAAATCTGTCCTCCTGCCCCATACCGACTGAACGTTTCTCGGTCGGATCATAGTAGAAGCTTGCGCAATAGAGGTCTTTTCACATGTGACGGCTCGAGGCTAATTTAAAGCTAGCTTTTGGTCAAAGCATGTCACATCGTTCAAGACCCAGAATACCTACCCAGTTGTAACATGAAATTTCGCACTGTACATTATCAGTATCGCTTCTAAGCTCTTAAAGTCATGTTTAATATAACTGAATATTTTGTAGTTATCGTACTTTGCGCAATTTCACAACAACTTCCTCCAGCTGCAATTGCAGCCCATCAGAATGATACGTTGCATATGAATGCATAATTTATTTATTATAAATTAAATTAACTTAACATTTGTTTGCCTCAAATTTAATTTTGAGCCCTGACACAAATAAATAATGACCTTGATTCAACTACACTTTTATTGGTTTTAATTCTTTGAATCAAATGCCTGTTTCTTTAACTTTTGTAATTTTTTTAATCGGTGTAATGTGGTAATTATTTCGGCCCTACATGTAGTGTTGCCAGATTTGAACGTTTGCCTTCAATATGAAGGTTTTTGAACAAAAAATTTTTACCGAATTTGAAGGATTTTGACTATTTTAAGGCAAAGTTATATATTTTGCAAATATTCCAATAAGTTTACCAAACTTAACTTATGTAGGTAAATTTGAATACTTTATTTTTAATTTCACTCTTTATAATTTATGATTTAAGTTATAAATCTCTTATTTGTTTGGTTTTTTATTAAAAAAATTTGTTCATGGTATAAAGTTTTTTTTGGTTTGGTGTCGACCACCCTCCCGTTTAAAAGGATATGAAGTCGTCAGAAAAGTCTGGCAACACTGCCTACATGTGAGATTTGAGCGATATACTGCGTTTAATGAGAAAAGCCATACACTTGGTATAGATACACATGGGACTCCCCCGAACATTTTACGAAGGAGAACAACCCGCCCACTCCTGGGCGGGGGGTGATTCTTCTTCTTAAACGTACCTTTTGATAGTTTTTTCTAATTACTCGAAAACTGCCTGTTCTTAAAAAATCCTCAAGAGATCATTTTTAAATATAATTTTCTTAGCACCGATGAACATAAGTCTAAGATCACTAGATCACGAGGTTCGTTCTCGTGATCTAGTGACCTTACATCAGTTCCCTCTAAAAGTAGTGGTGCACGTGGCAAAATTTTTAATCTAGATTTTTGTTTTGTCCTGTGGTATTTTTATCTTTAACACAATGTTTTTCTCCATTCTTAGTAAAAAACTAATATTATACATTGTTTAAAATGTGAGCTTTACCTCCTCGTCCTAAAGCTTACCAAAAAATTTAACAATATTCCACGTAGGAGAATATAGAGAAAAATGTGATATTGCGTGTCCATTGGTTTACATGCAAAAAGCAAAATAGATACGCTAAATTTTATCTAATTCAATATAAAAATTGATGTATGTAAAAATACTAGAAATCTAGAAATTTTTGTCACAAATTAAAAAACTAAAAAATTCTAGAACCCACCAGGGATAGAATTATTGTAATGGCATACAAAATTATCAATATCTTTATCACTAATGCAAAAATTTTAAAAAATAGAAATTTATTAATTTCAATAGGAAAATTAAAAAAGTAAAAGCTTGAAAGCTTCCAGGCACAGGTATTCTGAAACTCAGTTTTGAACATTATTCCACAGATTTTACTACTTTGACACTCAATCTTATCCAAATCCTTTTAAAAATGTGTGAAATCATAACAAAAACATTTTATGTAAACAAAGGCAAATGATATTCCGTAAAAAGAATTGAGATCAAAGTATACCCAATTTTTCAATACAAGGTTCTCACTCTTTTGAGAATATTTATTAAAACTTAACTATAGTTCAGGCAAGATTCGGGAAAATCCACTTTCTAGAAGCATTTTATATTACTTTTTGGCAAATGGGCAATTCCCCGTATTTTGACCCCGCTGAATCCGAATATCCCTGTTGCCAACTCGAAATATTGACAGGGGCTGAGATATTCAAGATGGCGGCCAAAATGGCGGCGGAATTTTAAATTGCCGCTGGAAAGCCAAAATTGTCACAGGTGTACATTCAAAATATATATTTGTATAACTAAAAAATAATAACGTATTATTTTTTTTTCAAATGGTTGCAAAAACCTCCAAAAACCCCCCCAGACCCCCCAAAATCTGAAAGTTTGAGGTTTTTTCAAATTATCTTAAAAACTAAGCTTCTAAGAGAAAAATGTATAATATACTTTATTGTAGACAATAAAATTCCCTTTTCAACATGGTATAACTTAATAAAGTTAATTTTTTTAAAAACTAATATATACTCAATAAAATTTCCTTCAAAATGACGTCTAACACGATTAAATTAGTTTTATAAATAAAACTTCAGGGGCATCCGTAAATTAAATTAATTTTGAAAAAACTGAAAATAAACCATTTTTGTTACACGTTTTATCTAATTTTCTCAAAAATTAAGCTTAACATGAAAAAACTTGATCTACACTTTTTTATAGACAGGGAAATTCCCTTTTTAAAAATGTAAAACTCGGTGGGGTTTGACTTATAGCAAACTCTCCAGCGACGTCCGTCAATGGGGGTGATTTCAACAAATCATTAAAAAAAACATGTTTTTCATATGTTTTATTCAATTTTCTTAAAAACCAAGCTCTTTATCAAAAATGTGTTCTATACTTCGTAGCCAATAAAATTTCCTTTCAAACGATGTATGACAATGTGGAAGTTATTTTATATATACCGCTCCAGTGGTGTTCTTAATTCAAAGAAATTATTTAAGATCAATCCAAACTATTCAATTTTGTGTCTTATTAGCTTTCCGGTGGATAATAAAAAGCGGCGGATAAAAGGTCGAAAGTACAAAAGGTCGAAAAATAAGGTCGAAAGTACAAAAGGTCGAAAATACAAAAGATCGAAAGTACAAAAGGTCGAAAGTACAAAAGATCAAAAAACAAAAGGTCGAAAGTACAAGAGGTCGAAAGTACAAAAGATCGAAAGTACAAAAGATCGAAAGTACGGCCGCGGGTCCACATCGACTGGACAGGTCAATTCGACTTGATACGGTAAATTTGTATTTTTAATATTTTGTTTTGTCGATTTCTTTTCGGCCTTTTGTACTTTCGACCTTTTATGGCTTCGGCGGCGGGCCCGATAATAAAATGTCCTTTTAAACAATGTGTCACAAAATGTGACCCATAGTATAGATAACTCTCCAGGGGCGTCCGTAAATTGCAAAAATTACCAATTTACTTCCTAACAGGTTGGTTGTTGATCCCAATGAGTACCTAATTATGATTATGCCCCCTTCCGAAACCGTTGCATAAGATTCACTACTTTATTTTTAGTTCCATATGCTTAAAAAAATAACCAAAAACACCTCTGTTAAAGTAACTACTGGTACTTTCTGCACAAAAATATTGCTTAGGGGGGGCCATGGCCCCTATGCCCCCTCTCCTTATAACCACCGGTGTTTTTTTGCTTTAAAGAACTTATTTAGATAAATCAAAATATCTAGTCTAATCAAAAAACAGTTTATTTTAATTTGGAAACATTTTATTTTAGTAGGTATAAATTACGAACCTTTTTAAAGTATTTATCATAACATTAACCTCACTTTGTAATATATAATTTAAAAAGAAATTGTCTTATACTCAATAAAGAATAAAGGCACATTTTTTTCTGAAAATCTTAGTTAGAAAAGATATTTAAATATGCAAGAGAAACTGATTATTTCAGTTATTTTTGAAAATAAGTTTATATTAGTACGCCCCTGAAGCCTTAAATATGGCACAACCCGACATTTTAATAAAGTTTTTAAAAGAAAATGTTATGTTCTACAATAAAGTATACTACATATTTTTTCCTAAAAAGTGTAGTTTTTGAGAAAATTTTGAAAAACCTATAATAAACATGTTTTTTCTAAATAATCCCAATTTACGTACGCCACTGAAGAGCTACTTGCTTTTCCTAACCTTATTGCCCTATACATCGTTAGAAAGGGCATTTCATTTTCCACAAAAAACTGTTCTTTGCAATTTTTGATAAAAAGTTTAGTTTTCGAGAAAATTGCATAAAACTGAAAAAAAAACAGGTTTTTGGGGGTTTGTGAGGATTTTCTCCGTCCCTGTCGATTTTTTAAGTTGGCAACAGAGATATTCGGATTCAGCGGGGTCAAATTAGGGGGAAATGGTCTGTTTCCAAAAAGTAATATGATTTGCTTCTAGACCGAAAACGGAAAGTCTTTTAAAATAATATGCTCTGACTACTATTACAAATGCATTATAATTGTTAAATCTTAGGCAGCGGCGGCTCGTGTCAATACAACATGGTAGTGCAAGAATTTTGAGTCAGTATAAAAAAATTGAGGTGTTGCAGCCAACTGTTTACACACAACTCATTAAAAAACATACCTTCTACTACTATGTTTGGGGTTTCAGTGCAGTCCCTCGCCAAGTTCGCGCTCCTGTACCATCTTTTCTTGAAACATTTCCGCCCATATTTGACCTATCTAAAACTCTACTTCGAAATAAGCTACGAATCTTAAACTTTGCACATTCGTAGAACTTCATAGAGTTAACAACCCCCCCTAGTTTCATTGACTTCCATAAAGTAGTAAAGTAGTTACGAAATTTCAAAAAACGTCGAAATTGCCACTCACTTACACACACTACAAAGCTGAAATTTGGTAGAACTGATAGAAAATTCTGACCAAACCCTTGAAAAAAATCAAAAAATCCCAAAGTTCAAATTCACTCCCCTCCCCCATAGATGTAAAGTTATGTGAAGCTTTGTCAGACTGATAGGAAATATGATAAAACTATAGGAACAAATTTATAAACCCCAAAATTTTAATTTGCACCCTCCTCTATAAATGTAAAGTTAAATAAAAGTAACATTGGCCACTTCGCTAGAGAGCGGAGCTTTGGAAGGTCGATAGGACCTATGAAAAAACTATAAAAGAAAATAAGAAAACCCCAAATTGTAATTAACAAAAATGTTTTTGTTATGATTCTGATTTTCTTACCCATGCCCACCTGAATTCCGCCATAAAATGACTCAACGTTTATCAGCTGCTGAAATAGTGGGAATGTATTGTAAAGGGTTTAAATTTAAACATTCATGCTCCATCTTTGATTTCTCCTATTTAAACAACGCTAAAATGTGATAATATCTATCTCTATTCGAAGGAGCCAAGAGAAAAGTGGCAGCGTGTTCGACGCTGCTTTGGGTTTCAGGGGCCCATTCATCGCATCGCCGCCGCATCACGTTGGAGTATACATATAATGTATAAATTAAAATCAAAAAGAAATGCATAAAATAAAATAAAAACCAATAAAGATATTTTAAAAATAAGAAAACGTGTTTTTGCAGAAAAATACGGTAGTGAGATTGCTTCGTAGCACTAACTCACGAGCAGCCACTGCTCTTAGGCATAGTGCTACCAGAACATAAATAAAAAAGTTTGGCTGTAATAGCAAAGTTTAAATAAATATTTCCAAATGAGTGAAAATCTTTCATTTTGAAATGTGTATTGAAAAACTTGGCTATACTTTGATCTCAATTCTTTTTAAGGAATACCATTTTCGCGCACTTGGCATTCTTTTACATGAAATGTTTTTGTTATGATTGTTATATCCTTTTGTAACTGCTCATTTTTATGTTAGTCACACAGTTTTGCAAGACAATCAGTATCAAAAGCAAATAAGTTTAACACATTAATTATTAGGATAAGAAACCATTTTTTCTTTCGTGTAGTACTGCCCTGGCGTGTACTAATACTTAGTATACAATAGGTGCGTTACGAATGTTTAAAACAGATTAGTTTCATTAAAAAAAAATATAAGGAAACTTAAAAAAATTCTAAATATTTTGCTAGTTTTTAATTAAATATTGTTTAAGTTAAAAATTCAAATATTATAAGTGCAGTGATTTGGATATAACGAGGACGCATCTAAAAATTTTAAAATTAATATGTGGAATGGTGGTTTAGTTAAAAAATACTAAAATAAACTGCCTTTAAACATAACATATCGAAGCATGCCCATTTTTACATTTTTTCTATTCCAAAATTGTAATTATGTATTTAAAATGTTTAACTTTAATGAAAGTGACGTGAGCTCTTAACAATTTTTAAAATTATTTTTTCTTTTGAAAGGAATAACTATTTTTATGAAATTAAGTCGAAGTCGGTTTACGAGTTTTTAGAAAGGACAGAATAAATTTTGTAACACTTTTCGAGTAGTAGGTAAGGGAAGTGTACTTAAAATGGGATAGTAAGGTAAAATGGGATACCAGCATTCCTGACCAAACTAAAGGTGGCAACGATGCGCTGTATCGCTAGATTTGTTCATTGGGATCGACATAGGCCGCCGTTTTTTTTAAATCAGTCATTAGATGGTTACAAGCTCGTGCAGTAATTTTTTTAAATTTTGTGTGTTCCGCTTGTAACTTTTTATTTAAATCCTGTAAGAATTTACTTCTGAATAAGGTAAGATATGATATTCTGCTATTGATATTTGTTGGCTACCATTAAACATGCTGTTTTTGGCTAACTGAGAAACAATTACAAAGTAGAATTAGTTTAAATATTTTATTTGAGATTGAAGTAAAATGGGAAATTGCTAAAGTAGCTAAAATGACTGATGAAAACTAATGAATTTTGTGTTTTTTTAGATGCCGCTTATTTACGAACTATTTTTTGTTTGCGTTAAAACTCTGTGTCTTTTTTTATAAACGGCATTATTGAAATTATTTTACTGGTTATTATTAGGTTATTATTTCCCCAAGAAAAAATTTGTTTTAGTTACACCTATCTTTGTGCAATATTAAGAATAAAAAGCATATTATTGTTAAGATTCCTAGATGATTTAACAAATTATATCTCACTTTAGTTTTATCTATGGGTCATATTTTTTTAAAACCAGTTGCACAATTAGGGTAAAATGGGAAACTGCAATGGTCTAGATTTTTCAAAATAACAAATTATTTTTAAGTGTGTAAAGTACTACTTTTTCCTAGGATAAGCACATTATAATGTATTATCTTTTTGTACTAATAAATAAATGAAATTAAATGAAAAGAAATGAAACTACAAATGTACTATAACAAACGAAAAAGAATATTTCATAAACAACATAATGTTTTAAACCAATAACGTCAATACTTTCTTTTGTATAAATTTTTAAATTAGTTCCCCATTTTAAGTACACTTGCCCTAATAAAAAATGTTAAAAATTACTTTAAAAATATTTTTTCTCTTAAAAGTTTGTAAATTTTAAGTTATTTAAAATACATCTCAATCACCGAAGTTTGATAATATTTTAAGTAGTGACAAGATTTGTGGCAGAAAGTAATTTTATCGAACGCTGAAAAATGCTTTTTGGTATGATTTGTACGAAAAATTTGTAATTTTTTCTTAATATTTGAAATATTATTTTTTTATAAATATTGAAAATGTTAAGAAGTGTCATCAGAAAGTTTCATGACTTACCTCTCGTAAGTGAAGATCTTAGATTTATTATTAACCAAAGAGCGTAAATGGGCCAGTTAAGACACGTAAACAGACGTTAAAATAGTACTATTGTGGGTAAAAAAATAGCGGATGATTTAATAGTTTGGAGGTCTAGTTAAATACAAAGTCCAAAAGTTTATAAAAATTTGAATCATCGCCACGACATTATTTTATCGTGAATCGGCAAAGAAGTGTTTGGAATATTAACGATCGGTAAACTTATCTAAATCTTTTAGTAAACGATATTACGAGCCAATAAAAAAATGGACGCAAACAGTAATGAACTTGAATCCTTGACAAAATCAGACTACCACGAATCCAAAATTAATATTCCTAACAAGTTGCTAATTACAAAAACTGAAGATGCTTCTGGCAAAAGACAAAAAACGTGCTTCTGGAATTTGTTGCGGGATATTTTGTGTATATCAGGAATGATTGCAGTAGCGTTGATTTTGTATGTTACTCTAAGAAAGATGCTTGTGTTACCTATACCGGGTATACCAAGACAATCGTAAACTATTAAAAAGACAAAAAAAATTATATTACATACGTGCAATTTCTAGATGAATTGCTTTATGGTAAGTTATCTGTAAACTTAAAAATTTTATATTAATTGTGTATGTATGTAGTACGCTATTAAAAAACCACTTTAAAACACTGTGTAAACTTATAAAATTATCAAAAAATTTTAGGAGATTTCATTGGTTTAAATAAATTTGCTAAGGTCCAAATTATGTTAAATAAAATTTTACAAAATCTCATCATGTTATTAGAGATATGGAGGGAAATGGTTTCTAGTTCATCAGAATTCATAAAAATTCAAAATCGTGTTTCACAAACCGTATGAATTCTCGTAAATTCTCCTGATTTTGGTTCATGAGAGTTAATAAGGTTTTTTGCTAGGGTAATACACATTCATTCATGTAGTTTATCCTGGCAGATGAAACGCGGCGGGGAGTGACCGCGAAAGAAAGGCAGGTCAAGAAAAGCTTTGTCCCATATATACAGGGCTCAACTTCGAACGTTTAGCCTTTATGAAAAGCGTATAAAAAAGGATGAACTTATGGAAAGCAAGAAGTGATTGAGGGACCAAAGACGCGCATATTTAGGAGCGTTTGCCGCTGTGACTCAAAATTAATTAATATTTTTTTATTACTAATCAGGAAACATTAAATCGAGAAAAATTCAATTTTTTAATAATTTTTTCCTTCATAATAACCTTGCTCTTTTATTAAAGTCGCACTTAAATGCCGCTCAATTGTTCGATCTCCTGGTGGCGGCTCATGAAGTCAAGTTGCTAAAAGTCACCATACACTATCCAGGAAACAGAATAGGGGACAACATTTTTGGGGGTAGGGATGTACGACAGCCCTAACCCTCTTGCCCCTCTACTGGTTTTAGTCTGCAAAAAAAATGTTTGTCACATTTTACTACTTCTTTTAAAATTTTATTTTTGCCCCTTAAATGGAGGGGCCATTCCTCTTAAAAAACATGAAGTTGAAATACGGTGTTATGGTAATTGCAATTATTTAAGTTTTTAAAATAATTGAAAAATTATTTTACAATTATAATGAAATTACAAAAATGCAATTGAATTACTAAAGTGATTGTTATTATTTGTAAAAAGCTATTTTGCTTTTATTACATAAAGCAATTCACGTTTCGTACTGAATTTAAGGGGTAAGCTCGGAATGTATTACGAAGGAAGAGGGCTCCTAAATTAAGCATTTTCACATCTTGTAAATTATGAAAAAGTGAAAGAAATAAATAGAAAATAATTGTCAACTACGTTTTTTATTTTGCGAGTAGGAAATTTATAATTAAGTTATTTATTTGTTGTAATTAATTACACAGTTTGTAATGTAATAGTTATTTTTCAAAGTATTGGTTTCTAACTCTGGTTGAGAATAAATCGGTACACATAAAGACCAAGAAATTTGTTATCCATAAAGGTGAATTTGTAGAATATTTTGTTTGTGCGTGTAGTAACCTCCTGTAACATTTTTGCCATATTAGAAACCTCTACCTGTATACTTAATTACGTATTTGCATAATTATTATTAGTCATACAGTTCCAATGATATCTAAGAGATGGCGCTACAGCATTTAAAATCAAGGGGTTTTAAGGATTTTATGCATCGCCGTCTTTGGCCTACTCAGCCGGTAAGAGTAACGTCATTAGATCGCGAAAAGAAAACCATTTTCTTGAATTGCTAACTTGACAATAGCGCTAAAGTATTTATCTCTTTTGGTGCCATTTATTTAAATAGCGATCTTACTTCAATTCACATATGTTCAACGGTCAAACGATCGTTGACGAAACCTGTACACTTGATAAATACCCGAGTATCCAAATGATTTAGCACGTGATTTATAGTCACCTGTTTATGTTTGTTTTGGTTGACAACATAGTTGATATTTAATATAAAAACTAGTAAACAAATAAAAATTTATTTTAATCAAATTTAGTTTAAATATACACATCGCTATTAAAGATAGTAAAAAAAACGAAAGATTAAATATAGATTTTTTTAAAACGTTGACATTTATCGTGACTATCTAAATTCAGAGGAAGGTACGTAACACATCCTTTCCCGTTTAATCATGGTTTGCTGAAATGGTCACACACGGATCACTCATGCACATGAATTTCTACTAGTTCTTAAAGATGCCAAGTATACCACGTTAATAGGTGTGTATAGGTGGAGCGAAAAATTAAATTTTTGAAATGGGGTAGGGTGCAAAAGTTGTCTGTGGGTACTCAAAATAACGTGTTAAAAGCACAATGAAATTGAAAATATTTTAGAGGTTCCCCAAAGGCCGTGAAGTCTTACCATAATAATAATATGCTTGGCAACAGTGTATACATATATATATATATATATATATATATATATATATATATATATATGCATTTGTAACTGTTAACAACATCAATTCGTCGGTCTTATGACATAAGGCCCTATCTCGAGTTTTATCTATATTATCTTAAGATTGGCCTTTATGTTGTAAAGGTATACGTCAAAATTTCAGATAGGATCATGTGTTTTGTAAGTTTTATGAAGAAATATATGAATTTTGAGATGGGACCCTGGGCTAAAACCAAGTATACACTAGATAGAAACTAACGCAGATCTTCGCACATTTTGGCCCTATCTTAAGTTAAGGCCTTGTGTGATGAAACCGACAAATTGTCCCTCGTTAAAATACGACTTGGTTTGTTACGTTTGTTTTATTGTCCTTGTTACAAATGGTGCCACACGAATGTCGGAACTATGTTTTATCTTAAGCGTCCCGTTCAGTGGCTAATTCGCCTTTTTCATGCGAACGAATTATCTACAGGTACTTCAAAATTTAGATGGACCATCAACTGGGCCTCGTGGATATTCAGGCACTATTGGGAAAGCTTTAGAAACATGTCAAAATTTGGCAGTTCTCTTATTTCATCCGGTACAGACTGAAAATTTACCAGGCTTATTTCCGATGATCTAAGTACAGAAAAAAGTATTTATGGGATGCGTTATATGTCAAGCACTTACTTCAGGCGTTTGCACGAACAGCCTAGCAAATAGAAACTTGGGCAAATCATCCCATTCCCGTTGGCTACCAACTGCCAATAGAATACTAAGACTTTATATTTCCTCAAATGAAGTCTCAAGGAACCTTCAAGTACTAAGCGAATACGTAGTTAAGGTTGATGCACATTTATAGTTCCATATCAAACATAAGCCCTTATTTAGAGAACTGCCTCGTCGTCTGTTAAATATAATTAGATGGTCCAGAAATTTTTAAGAGGAGATTTTATAAATTATTATTCCAGTCATTCAAAGAAATGGGTGTTATGTCCATCTAGAAAATCTGTTGATTGCCATGGTACAGATGAATCCAAATCTATAAGAGAGTTAGGTTATCGTCCCCTACTGAAAATTCGCCAGCAAATGCAAAATAAAAGCGTAATAAAAAAAATTGTGTTAAAAATTAATTTTAATACAATAGACTTTGTGGAGCCCTCTGAATGGCAGTCCTGCACGCTGACGGAACCTCCATTACTAGATATTATTTCCAACGAAGATGTTTTAGCTATGATAGAAGTCTCAGATAAAATGCACACAGTTAAATATCCATGTAGCACTCAAGCAGTTGAACGATGTGTAAAACTTGTTACCGAAGCTTTGATAGCGGTCTGTGGGGACGACAATAGGGATGCATATATTAAATCAAAATTAGACTCAAATCAAAATTAGACTCACAACAAATCCCGCATTTTAACACAAAACGTGAGTACTATCTAGACACTTCATAATACAATACCATATAAATATATACACGATGAGTAATGTGAGGGGGAGGGATGTGGTGGAGGAAGGAGGTGGTGGAGAAAGGAGATGGTGGAGGGAGGTGTGGTGGAACTCACTTAGCAGCCACCGCCTCGTGGTGAGTTCTGGGTTGTATTTTAGGTTTAAAATCATAAAATACATGCGAAGAGCTGCTATTATTATGCAAAAAGTTATATGCAAATTCTAAGCTTAAAGGGGAATTTAGAGCCAGGGGGTTGAAATTTTTTTCTACAATATACTACCCAATAGACAACTTTCTGGCAGTAGCCCATTTCAAAAATATAATAATAAAAAAATCGACCAATTTCGCTCCACCCTATAGTATATGGAGCGCTATTTCCGTGTCGTTTTTATTTCCTTTTTAAAGTTTACAAAGTGTTAAAGGCAACTTCAAAGTGGTAAAGTCAACCACGGACACCGGTGTTTCGAAAAAAGGCATTTCCATCCTCAGCGTGGCTTGCCTGACTACAGTAATCAAACTGACTACAAGATACAAGGTAATATAACGAATCGTTTAACTCATTTCCGAAACACTGGTGTCCGTGGTTGACTTTACCACTTTGAAGTTGCCTTTTATACTTTGTTAACTCATTGTTTTCGGTTCCGAACCGATGCCATAGTGTGTGACGAAATGTCTTTCTTCCTTATAGACCGGCTGACATTTTTGTCCCGCCAGGTTTCCTTGGTTCGCTGTCATTTCACTCGTTAAATGAAAAATAGATTTCACCTATTTTTTCATTCTTTTTGATTTACTTTGTCTAATTTTTTTTTACAATTTTAACCTTATTAGTGGATTTCCGTAATGTAGCTTTGTAACCTCTTACGGCGCGACACCTGCCTCTCGGTCAGCGGTCCATTCAAAAATACCAGGGGGCAAAAAAAACCGGACAATTTTTTTTCATTATAACTTTTGAACTATACCGGGTGGGCCAAAAAAAAGCGGACAATTTTTTTTTCATTATAACTTTTGAACTATACCATCGATTCTAATGGGACAAACTGCACTTGGCAGTCAGAGTTTTGACTAAATATATTCTTTTGTCCGCCATCTCAAAATCCAAGATGGCGGACGATATTAAATTGTACCCTTCAAAGATGCTCGTTTATTCTTGTGTTGCAAACATGTTTTATTTATTTTCTTAAATCAGTAAAAAACTGCAGTCTTGCCACGTACAACGAAGTACAAACTAGTAATATCGGTTAAAAAGTTCTAAAAAATTTTTTGTTGTTTCAACCATTGGTTTGAATATTATACGATTGCCTTGCCAATCATGTCTGCATTTATTTCCTTATAAATTGATTACTACTGAACCGATTTTGATGAAATAAAAAACATCATGGCGGAGAGAATGATACTTCATTGTTTTAGTTTTTATTTTAATCTATAAAAAAGCACTGCTTTTTCCCCGCACAACAAGGTATAAGTTAGTAAAATCGGTGCGGTAGTTCTCAAAAACTCAATTTTTGTTTCAGCCATTGTTTTAGAAATTATACGATTGCATTGCCAATCCTGTCTGCATACTTTTTTTTAAAACCACTAAACCGATTTTGCTGATTCTTACCTTGTTGTACCTGGCAAGAACGAAGCTTTTTTTCTTATTTAAATAAAATATTAAAACATGTTCGCAACACAAGAATAAACGAGCATCTTGGATTTTGAGCTGGCGGACAAAAAATATATTAAGCCAAAACTCTGATTAATTTTCTGCCAAGTGATTATACAGTTCAAAAGTTATACTGAAAAAAAAATTATCCGGTTTTTTTTGGCGCACCCGGTATAATCGATTTTAATGGGACAAACTGCACTTGGCAGAGAATTAATTAGAGTTTTGACTAAATATATTGTTTTGTCCAACATCTCAAAATCCAAGATGGCGGACGAAATTAAATTGTACCCTAAAAATGCTCGTTTATTCTTATGTTGCGAATTTGTTTTAATTATTTTTTAAAATTACTAAAAAAGCTGCATTCTTGCCACGCACAGCAAGGTACGAACCCACAAAATCGGTTCAGTGGTTCTAAAAAAAAATATTTCTCATCATATATCATTGTTTTGCATATTATACGATTGCCTTGCCAATCATGTCTGCATTTATTTCCTTAAAAATTCATTACTACTGAACCGATTTTAATGAAATAAAAAATATCATGGTTAGAATTGATTGGTTTTTAAAAATCATGATCAAAGTTTATCGCCATCTTAAAATTTAAGATGGTGGACAGAATC
The DNA here is from genome assembly GCA_963576565.1 of Aspidapion aeneum. Lineage (NCBI taxonomy): Eukaryota > Metazoa > Arthropoda > Insecta > Coleoptera > Brentidae > Aspidapion > Aspidapion aeneum. The sequence goes on along the minus strand of OY755038.1, from coordinate 172,974,872 downwards.
ATAATTGATTTTTTAAAAAGTTTTTGGTGCAGCGTGACCCCGAGAATCTATGTCAAATAAGTTACACTCAGTGGAAAGTTATATATCAAAAGATTTTTACCAATGCACACAATTGTTTGCCATATGGGGTGGGGGTTAACCCCTAAAGCCCCTCAGCACTATGCTCCTGTTTCACAGTGATGCACTCATTTTCCAAATGCAATATGATAAAATAACATTTTCAGAGATTTTAAGATGATTTTAATTTAACCTGTTTACTTTATACTTTACTAGATCATTTGGAAGAAGATCTTTCTAACACTCAACGTATCATAAGACACCAAGAAGCAAGACTGCAACATACCAAAGGAATTTCTGTGAACTCCAAGCAATGGCCAGATTTTGATCACATGAACACCGTTAGCCCCACTACACAAACTCCTACGACAGAAAAAACAGTAATGGACACGATCAGCATAGAAAAGCCATCAAAAAGTTCCAGAAACTTTTTTTTTCACAGAATAACAGGTAAAGATAAATATAGTTTTTTGTTTATTGCAAAAAAATCAATCTAGTAATGTAGCAGTGTGTAAAAAAATATGAAAAATAATGATGTGATAATGATGGTACTATACATACATTTTTCTATTTGGTAAAAAAACCCTTTGGCTAACAATTAAAATTTAAAAAAAACGGCAAAGCTTAAATCTAAAAATAAACTACAACTAACTAGCAGTGCTGTTTTCTGTAGATTTTAATGTAATTTAATGTTTTACACTGAATTTTTTTATTAAATCAAAAAAATTTATATAATATAAATTGAGTCAAGTACAGCAAATAATTACTAGAAATTATAAAAATAGTTGACTAAATTATCTATACATATTACTCTGCCATTTGTACAGACAACTCAAAACTTCCGATGTTTGTGTCAATTACCGCACGTTGTCAAGTCAACCATAGAAATGTTTGTTTTAAATATGTCGAAAATTTGTGTTAAATAGGGATATATTCAAACGTGTAATGTTTTTGACCAAATTACAGGACTATTTGTCTCAAATATATTGATTATTTTTCTAAATTATGTAGGAAGTTGATTTAGTGTTATAAATGTTTGCATTTTATTAAACATATACAGAGTGTTTGCTATTATACCTTTGGGACACCCTGTATAAGCTTACTTAGTTGAAGTATATTTTTATTTAAGGGGACAAACTTCGACCGAAAACTTACCATTTGACAACACTGATATCGCATTTTTTGGCCAAATCTTTGTTCTAATAGAAATAGAAAACGAGAAAGCGGAACGTGTCGAAATTTTGAGGGGTAGTCTTTTAAAGCATTTTTAACAAACGTATCTTAGCAGTTTTTTGCAAAATCATTTTATTCAAAATATAAAAAAAAGTTATGGCTAAGACACAACAAATATTTTAAAACAATGTTTGGCATTTCAGTAGCCTAGTTGTGTTATAGAAAACTGTAGTTAAATTGTTTCGATTTTTGTATTGTTTGGAAATGTACAAAAGAAAATCAAAAATCTAACAAGATACGTTTGAAGATTTTAAAAAAATCTTGCACATGAACAGAAATAATGTTTCAACTAGTTTTTTATAGAAGAGATCTATTAGGATTTACAAAGGCGTGCTCAATTTTATATTTGCTGCAGGACACCAAATCAGACAAGAGCCATCAAACTTCTGACTGAAGCGCCCCCCCATATACCGGGGGCAAGTCAATTCGATTGAAAAAATTTACTTAAGATCACGTGACCCGGATTTTCACATTATTTTCAGATATTTTGAATAAATAAAATGTCGTTTAATATAGGTTAAATGATTATAAGAAGGTATTTAAAGACATACCATTTTTTCTATTTACAAAACGTTTTTTAAGGGCTGGCCATAGCGTAACAAACAAAATCACGGGATTACGAACCAATTTATAAGATTTTGATAATTAGTATATTGCTCAGTGAACAGAAACTTGTGCTTAACTTCGCTGAAAATAAAGCCCTTTTCATTTATTTATTTATTTATTACATAGCAAGAGAAGAAAGTGACAAATTTCACACGAGCGTGAGAAAGTTACTTTCTGTCGAGTTATGGAGCTATTTTTCCCACGGACACTGTTGAACTATACTAATTTTTGTAAAAATTGGTGTTTAATTCTGCGTAAATCAAATGAAACTGCTTTTCCGCACATGTGTGGAAAAGTAGTTTGTAACACATGTGCGAAAAAGTATTGTTAAACACTTTCCATACATGTGCCGAAGTACTGAAAGTACTTGTCACACATGTGCGAAAAAAATTTTGCACACGGATGAAATTTAATGTTTTCTGAGGATGCAAATCGTGTAAAATCCAACATTTTTATATGTGGTCGCAGAAAATAGTAATTTACCTAACCAGTGCGGAAGACGCACTAAACACATTCGTTAAGTATGTAGGTACAATACTTTTTCTACGAGGTTGTGGAAACAAAAGTAAAGTACTACAATAAAAACTACTCATTTATTATATTTAATTTACAATGATTGCCGAAAACTTTACTCCTTATCAATGATATATTATAATCTATAATCTTTGTTCTTATCCTGTGCAGCATCTGTGGATCAGGAGATTTTCGTTTTCATCTTCTGGATCAATGATACCGGAAGGTCTTTAAATATATTTTGCTCTAGATGTATTTGGAGGCAGGCTCATAGGAACATTATGTGTTCCATCCTATTGTGGCTAAGTCTTCTTCGGGATTATCAGTATTTTCTATCACAGTAAATAAACACTTTTTTCTATTTTTATTTATAAGATGAAATGTCATCTCCTGGTTTTTGACAAAAAAATAGGCTTTGTTATTTACTCTATTCTTTTATGGAAAACTAGCCGCCCACTTGTCTTTTTGGGCAAAAATTAACGTCAGTGTCAAACTCAAAATATCTTGTTTTTTTTTCATCCCTAAAATTTTAGTAAGGCCCACAATTTAGAAACCGATATTGACTGATATTTAAATATTTTGCCTTGTTGTCTTTTGCGTAAAAAATTAGCTGAATCGAATTTGTCGCCTTAATACAATAATTTATTTTTTCTGTGATATTCAAAATCAATCAAATGTCATTTAGAAATCAGCTATATGTTGGACCAAGGCCAACACAAAAATAGAGGCCACGACCCTGAAAAAATCAGCTGTTCTCCCGGGGCTGAATTTTACATTGGGTCTTATGGGAGGTCAGACGTTTTTTTATGATATTTTCAAAATGGCACTACAGATTTCCGCAAAATTTCAGTGAAATATTCTCAGACACCATCCCGATATTCCACCAAAGGTTTGTAAGGAAGCAACATGATTAAAAGGTTAAAATCTTCAAGATTTAGCATTCCTTATTTTGAATTCAAATTACCCGCCATGTACCACATGCCAACTGTTATATTTGACATGTATTTGACTTTGTCATATGTGATTGTCACATTCGCTTCTGCTTTAAACTTAATTTTTGTGTGAGCTAATGAAGCGGCTATGAAAAATTAGGGCTTACTATACATTTAAAAAAAATTGTTCTGCCAGAATAAAGTAAAAACAATATCAAAAACGGCTTTATTTAACAAAAAATCAAATATCCATGAACCGTCATTCCAACTTCAAAATTTTAAAGACAATCAGCTGTGTCGTAAAGTGACCATCAAAAAAAAATCAGCCCCGGATGTGACGTCAACAAAGTGGAGGATCGTGGCCCGTCCATTTTGATAGCCCTGGTTGGACCTTTTATTTTTATATAAAATAAACAAATGTTATTTCTCTGCCTTAAAGGTGATGCATATTTAACAATTACTTCATTTTAATTTAATTTTTGTTTAATGTTATTTTCCTGTAAATCCAGCTTATGTTTGTTTTACAGATGTAAATAACCAAAAAAACAAACAATTTCATTTCATTCAACGTTTTAAAACATTTGGTACTTACCCAGTATTTACAACTATAATATTATGTTTCATAAAATATAGGGTGTTCTCAAAGTTGAGTCATTTATTTTAACAGGTTGTAGAACTCGTAAAAATAAGTAATTGTACCAAAAATCATTTATATAAAAGTTGCAGAATAAATAAGTTATTAACAATTCGAAAAATATAAAATTTAAAAACTGTAGGACCTGACTTTTTATCAATGTTTTGTTTACTCGTGATACTGGGTATGCCTCATTTTTTTGTAGAATACAAATTACTCATCATTTATTCATTCATTGTATGGTTTTCAGTGAGAATTTGGATTAGACCATTAGTAAATAATTCGTTAACGTGCGTGGTATTTTTGTTTTTTGGGCATTTTGTCCCATAAAAATGGCATACATATATATAACTTACAGGAAGTGCCAACAAAATGCAGGCGCAAGTTTTTAAATTTTACATTTTTCAAATTGTTAATAACTTCTTTTTTGTTCTGCAACTTCTATATAAATGATTTTTGGCACAATTATTTATTTTTGCGAGTTCTACAACCTATTAAAATAAATGACTCAACTTTGAGAACACCCTGTATATTAGGTGGTAGACGCTTTTTACTCATTGGGCGTCGACCGGTGAGATACCACCATGCCAGAAGTGAGTAGCGCTAAGTGGTATCACCACGTTCCGCTACTGCGCTGGCAGTCCGGTTCCAACATAAAATACCCGACCACTCGGATCTCCGGGCGTCGGGTGATCCTGGGGGTCCTCATGCAAAGATATTAAAAGAAGACCAAAAACTCAACTCAGAATTGATTTTAGCAATATAAGAGGATTAAGTACCAACATGAATTCAGTTCACCAACATCTTGAAGAACAAAGACCTGACATCCTTGTTCTCACCGAAACTAAAATCAGTTCTGCAACATCTATTGTGAACTATCTTTATCCCGGCTATGACCTACACCACCGATTTCGACATAATTTTGGGATTTGTGTGTACCTTAAAAATGACCTTTCATGTCATCGAGAGGAGAAGCTAGAACCAGCGAACCTCGATATCATATGGCTGAAATTCACCTCAAAGTCATCGACCAAGTTCATTTGCTGCCTCTACCGACCGCCAAGTAACACCGAGTATCAAAACTTTTTTGCGACATTATCCGAAAACTGTGATAGTATACAGTCTAACTATCCACATGCGGAAATTGTTTTTTTAGGCGATTTCAAGGTCCACAATATACCCTGGCTAAAACATCACAACAAAACAGATAATGAAGGCAGGGAAGCAGAAGCTTTTGACATAAGTTGTGGTCTAACGCAGCTTGTCGATGAACCTACCCGTATCTCAGAAAGGGGTGAATTTGCAGCGCTTTTAGACTTGTTCCTAACTACAAATCCTGACTTGTACACAATTCAAGTAGATCCCCCACTTGGTTGATCCGATCATAAACTTATAAGAACAAAGTGCGAAATGTTCATTCCGCCAAGCCAACAATCACTTCCTCGTAAAATGTGGCACTATAAATCGGCAAAATGGAATGACCTTAACCAGTTTTACCTGGATTTTCCATGGCAAGAGGTTTGCTTTAAAACAGCTGATCCCACTATTTGCTGTAATGAAATAACAAAAGTAATCTTATCTGGAATGGATGCATATATCCCACATACAATAAAACGCAGAGCTAATGCAAAACCTTGGTTCAACAGCCAGTGTCAAACCGCTGTACAGAAAAAACACAGAGCATATAACCTTTGGAAACGACAACAAACCGCTCAAAACCACACAGAATTTATAAAGCCAGAAATAGTTGCAAAATTACTGTTGACGCCGCCAAAGAAACATTCAATCAAAGAATAAAAAACAGGTTGCTGAATTGTCCAAGTAGTTCTAGGTCCTTTTGGTCTCTTGCAAAAGCCGTTGGATCAAACTTCACCAAGTCATCCATCCACTTACAGATAAAAATACTCACTTAGCCACAACATCAGAGGAAAAAGCCAATATGCTGGCCAAAATCTTTTCCTGCAACTCAAACCTAACAGTGCCAAATGGAAAAACTCCACCGTTTATTGAAAGGGTTTCCCACAGTATGCCAGAGGTACCCTTTTGTCACAGAGAAATACGAAAATCCCTTAAAAAGTTGGATACAAACAAAGCAATGGGTCCAGATGGCATTCCCGCGATAGTACTCAAAAATTGTGCTAGCGAACTCACCCCAACTTTCGCAAAATTATTCAATTTATCTTATAGGCAAGGAGTATATCCATCATCATGGAAGTCTGCCGCAGTACAACCCATTCCAAAGAAAGGAAAAAATACAGATCCGTTAAACTATAGACCAATTGCTCTACTTCCGGTGATATCAAAAGTAATGGAAAGAGTTGTGAACAATCACCTAACCAAGTACTTGGAAAAATACAAAATTATCAACGACAAGCAATACGGATTTCGAAAATATAGGTCAACTGGCGATTTACTTACATACGTCACTCACTTATGGCAAAAAGCGATTGAGTTGCGAGGTGAAACAAGAACAATTGCCTTAGATATATCTAAAGCATTCGATAAAGTCTGGCATGAAAATCTGCTCAAGAAGCTCAAAGCAACGGGATTGTCGCCGAGACTTTGCACTTGGTTTGAAAGTTACCTTAAGGATATAGATCCATTTATGTTGCACTGGATGGCCGGAACTCCAACTCTTACCAAATAAATGCTGGTGTGCCACAGGGAGCAATCCTTTCGCCAACACTTTTTCTGATTTACATAAATGACCTCATAGATAAAACAGTAAATCCACTTTATTGCTTTGCAGATGATGGCAATGTAGTCTCCTCAGTCATACCACCCACTCAGTGTCTATCCGCACGTGAATTCCATCATCTTAGACTAACTCAAATATCGTAGATAAATAACGACCTGGAGATAATAGAGGACTGGGGCAACAAAAACCTTGTACAGTTCAACGCGCAGAAAACCCTAGCAGCCCTGTTTTCAAAAAAGACCAGCACCGGTGAGCCAAACATCATGCTATCTGGAAGTGCTGTCACATTGCAGAGCCAGTTGAACATCTTAGGAGTCACTGCAGAGACCAACATGTCTTCGCACAGTCACGTGGCAGATATAGCTAAAAGGGCGTCCCAAAAGCTTGGGGTGCTATTTCGTGCAAGACATATGTATACACCAAGCCAACTGCTGACACTCTACAAAGCCCAGATTCGACCAACTATGGAGTACTGCTCACATATATGGAGTGCGGCACCCAAACATACCTTAATGCTTTTGAACACCGTGCAAAAGCGAGCTATCAAGCTGATCAATGACCCCGCACTTACCCGTAGCTTGGATAGTCTCGAACATCGAAGAACTGTGGGCGATCTCTCTCTCTTCTATAGGTATTATCACGGAAAATGCTCTAAAGAGTTGGCACGTATGATCCCCCCGGGAGTAGCACCTACTAGGCGAACACGTCAAACAGACGGTAACCATCAATTTACTGTCAAAATAGAGGCACCAAGAACCTCATTATATCAGAATTCATATCTCTGGAGAACAGCATCGCTGTGGAATAAACTCACTGCAACAGTTTTCCCTGCAGGTTACAACCTGAACCATTTCAAAACCAACACACACCAACATTTCCGCGCACTTGCCGCTTGTCGAGCGTGATAGGGATCTCCTTGCGAGTGCGCATACCCGTAAAAAAAAAATATATATTATTTTTAAATACCAACTTGCAACTTTTTAAACGAATCTTTTATCATTAGATACAATCTCCAACTTGTAAGTTTTTGTCTTATAAAAACAAGGATTTAAAAAAAGATTAGTATTAGTAAATTTACACGGTGTTTCACGAACATCGAAACAGAGGCCTTTTTGGGTATTTAGAGTGCGAATTTGGAGAAACGCTCGGACACGTCGATTTTGTTTGCGAGGAAGACACGAACCCCCTTCGAGGGGTAAACTTTACCCCTATATTTTGAATATGAAAAGTGGGTCTAGAGATACCCTGTTTTGAAGCTCTCTTGAATATATTAACAACTGTGTAAAAATTTCGAAAATTCATCGATAATTTTTTGAAATATTTGCTTTCAAATTTTTAAATTAAACATATAATAATAAAATAAAACTTAAATCCGAGAAATAATAAAATTTTAATAAAATTTTTATTTTATCCATTTCAGTCCAGTATGTTAGATTTGAAAATTTGAAGGCAATTATCTCTAAAACTAATGGATATATTTTTAACATTTTTACACGGTTGCAAGGACATTTAAAAGGCCTTCAAAACAAGGTATAAGATCCGCTTTCCCTATTTAAACTATAGGGATAAAGAATACCCCTCGAAGAGGGTTCGTGTTACAAAAATTTAAAGATAGCCAAAAAGTGTCCCCTTCGCAAACAAAATCGACGTGTCCGAGCGTTTCTCCAAATTCGCACTCTAATACTGAAAAAGGCCTCTGCTTCGATATTCGTGAAACACCGTGAATAAAGCGTAAAAATGGGTGGAAGCAACTAAATTACAGTGATTTCTAAATTAGGTAGGTAATTTGGTTTTATTAATTATAATAAATATTAATAATTTAACAGTAAATTTTAATTAATTTTAACAAGGTTAATGGAAAATTATTGGTTTTGCCTAGTTCATGTATTTGTGCATAAAAAGCAAGCGCTAATGATATAACGGCGAGAGGCCTAAGGGCAAGGCATAAAAGAAAAATAAAATAACAAAAAGATCTTACCTCAGGCTGTCCAACTTTGTGGCAACTCAAAATGTCTGCCAACCTGATGTTTTGTGGTGGTGTTATCATGTAGGCTTTAAAGTCCCTAAATAACTAAACTTACCCAGGAATAAGTATAGCTTATAACACAACAATTTGTTTGTGCGGTCGTCCACTGGAAGGTCCGGAATTTCAGCGGGCGTTAAAAATTGCTAAAGACAATAGTTTAGTAAATCATTCTACTTATTTTAGCCATACGTTGTTGCCCAACAACGAACTGATTTTTTTTTTGTATTCTACAAATGTAGGAACAATAAGATAACATTAAAAACGTGGGAAAGTATACTAGGGATATAACTCACAGTATATTAGTATATTTCGTTTTATTTAAATAAAAAATATCTCACTATGGAACACACATAGTAAACAAGCCAAACTGGACATGTGCCCCTGTTTAACTTAAAAAACAAGGCGGACCAGGCTGAACCAACTACCGCGAAATTTGGGTCAAATATCGGGAACCACGAGTTTATAGGCTTGAATCAATCATAGACGCATTTAAGTCAAATATATCGTAAATTGAGTAATATAAAATTGTCTTATTTATACTCGAAAATTTCATTAAAATATATTTTGGTCAAACATGTGACGAATTTAAATGAAATATGCGAAAAAAGTTAATTTAATTCAATCGCGATTGGTTTAAATAGACAGGTACTGAAGTCAACTAAACAGGACAAATACACGATGTATTTGCCTGGACATCATTTTCAGTGTAGTAATGACTTGCTTAACATACATTATCTATTGAAGACACTACAAAATATATAAAAAAATACACCTTTGTAAGGGGTTTAAAACATGAGCACATTAGACAAAGGTTTTGAGTTTCCTAGTAAATCCTATTAAAAATTTGATAATAACATATTATTAACTTTAGTTACAGGTAACAGAAGCACAAGATCCAAAAAGAATCCTTCAGACTATGTTGCGGTATCAGTAATATCCCCACAAGAAAAAGATTTAAGCGAGGAAAATAATCGCCTGGAGACAGAACTGCATCGATTAAGACCCTGGAAGAATAAAACATATTATTAGACTATTAGCTTATTCGTGAAAAAGGTGTAAATAGTTAGCCTGTAGGTGTGCGTATTAAAAAAAACAACTTAGTTAAATATTATGACGAATTTAACTCTAATTTATAGCAGTTTTTCACTCCCTGAATTTAAATTTGTAATACTTGCCTAAGAGCTGGGGGTAGCTAATGGGGTAAGAGGCTAATTTGATACAATAAAAAACATTATAATTATATATATATATATATATATATATATATATATATATATATATTGATGCACTCGTCGTTGCCACCTCGGCGTTAAGGATATGACGACCTGACCTCACCTATTTCTAGTGGTGTTAGCCCATATATAGGTACATATATGACATGAGGGGAAGTTCCTTTACCAGAATTTCAAAAGAGGGGTAAATAATTTTTTTTCAAATATTTGATAAATACGTGGAATACGTTCGGACCTCAGACCGATATACAACCTTTGGATATGTGCTATTTCCTGCCACCTCAGACACTGTTGCCGGTTTTATTAAGGTGATAGCGTATGAGTATAAGCAACAATAGCTTTATCTAACTAAATTTAAATATTAAATATAAGGTAACAACGCTTTACTTTTATTTAGGGACACTTTAGGAAATATAACAACTTCAAAAGGTTGCAAAAGTTTGTAAGAAAAGATTAATGGTGACAACGTACTGTCTTTAAATAAAAAACCGAACATTTATACTTTTATTATAGAAAAACTTGCTGTTATTTTTTTTGGAAAACACATTTTGATGTTTTGTGATCTCAGAAAAGTTGCATAGCTTGAAAGTTCTAAATACAATTTTTGTTGAAAAAATGGTTTACTTACTGTCAAAAATTCTACACATAGATCCGATAAACATTAAAAGGAAATTGTCAAAAATACACTCTCTGGAATGCAAAAAAAATAATACATTATCTTAATTTATATATTTTGTTTATGACATGATTGATATTAAAAAAAAATTATTTATCGGTAACAAAAAAATTCATAAAAAAGAAATTGTGATAATTAGTTCAGCCGTTTAAAACAGGAAAACCATATACAGGAATGATGTGTTTGCCCACGCCACAGCCCAACGCGAATATTATTAATCTAATAATAACCACCAGCAATCACAAGGCTTAAATGTTTACGTGATGTCAGAATTTGTAAATGACATTCTTTATAAAAAAAAGTTTCACGGGCGAATCCTCAGAGGTAAAGTAGCTTGGGGTCGCGTTTCGGCTCCCAGAAGACAGCTTAAGCCCTGGATTTTTTTAAATTTGAAGGAATTTCACGAGGATAAAGTCTTAACAAAAAAGTTTTACGGGCAAGTCCTCAGAGGTAAAGGTAGCTCGGGGAAGCGTTTTGGCCTCATTAGGCCTCATTCAGTCCGAGCATAAACATGAAATGAAATGATCATGTCGGTATCTGAAAAAGAAATAGGAAATATGGTGTTTACTGAGGAGAGACCAACTGTCAATTTGCAGCTTTGACATTCTTTATTATTTAATTTCCAAGTCATATCAAAATTATAATATCTTTATGTTCAATTTAGCACTGTGCCTAAGAGTCATTTGCAGCCGTAATAGCCAAGTTTACAAAAACATTCCCAAACTAGTGAGAATCTTTCATTTTAAAATTTGTATTGGAGAACTTGGCTTTACTTTTATCTCAATTCTTTTAACGGAACACCACTCTCGCGTACTTGGCTTTTTTTACATGAAATGTTTTTGTTATGATTTCACTCCTTTTTTAAAGGATTTGGATAATATTTAAGTTTTAAAGTAGTAAAATGAGACGAATATTATTCAAAAGTTTTGCAATGCCTTATTAAAAATTTTGAGATTTTTTTTTATATTTTCCTATGGTTTTATCGGCCTTCTAAAGCTCAGCTCTCTAGTGTTCCTCGAAATAGGCAATGCTAATTTTACATAACTTAACATTTATAGGGGAGGAAAATAAATTAAAACTTTGGTGCTTTTAAATTTTTCACTATACTTAGTTTTATGATAGTTCCTATCAGTCTTCCAAAGCTCAGCTCTCTAGCGTTTCTGGAAGAGGATAATGTTACTTTTACATAACTTTACATTTAAAGGGGAGGGACGTTAATTATAATTTGGGGTTTTTTAATTTTATTTTATAGTTTTATCATAGTTCCTATCGGCCTTCCGAAGCTCAGCTCTCTAGCGTATCTGGAAGTGGGCAATGTTACTTTTACATAATTTTACATTTATAGGGTAGGGAACTAAATTAAAATTTTGGGGTTTTTAAGTTTTTTCCTAAAGTTTTGTCATATTTCCTGCCAGTCTGACATAGCTCAGCTTTCTAGCGCCTCTGGAAGTGGGCAGTGTTACTTTTACATAACTTTACATGTATGGGGGAGAGGAGTGAATTAGAATTTTCGGGTTTTTTGATTTTTTCCAATGGTTTGGTCACAATTTCTATCAGTATGCCAAATTTCAGCTTTATAGCGTGTTAAATTTAAATTTTCGTAAATTAAAAAGTTAAACCACTAGTAGTTCAAACGCGGCCATATGTATGAAAAATCAGCTTTGATGTTTGAAAACGTCTCGAAAATCAATCACAGTCCATTTGTTTTGATCTATCTCTTAGAAATACCTAAAATCCCCAAAAAACATCGAAATTGGCACAACCTGTACAAGTCATGTTTAAATTTGTCACAAAATACATTAGGGACTTATTGGAGTAAAGCAAGGCAGAAAGCGCGAATTTGAGGAGGGTAACGGGGTAATTCCCCCCCTCTAAAAAAATAAATGCACAAATATTTTTTCCGTCGACCATTACCCCCCCTAAATTTACCAAGCAATATTTTGACAATTTTACATTAAACGATGACAGCTGATCGACAACTTACTTTTAAATTCAACTTTGGTATGTCAAGTTTGTAGTACCTACCTACTCCAGTGGCGCACCCAGGGATAGTTCTTGGGGGGCACGAGGCCTCTGGGGTGGGCCCGAAGCCTCATAATGGCGAATTTTATACTCTTTAATCTTTTTATTCAGGAAAATCTCTAAAAAAATCTTAGGCATGGAAGGGCCGGGCCACCGAGACCCCCCCCTCTGGGTATGCCCCCATACTTCTAAGTAAAACGGTAAAACCGGATTCATTTCTTTGAAATATTCAATTTTTTTTAAATGGGTGCAATTATGATGTAAAGCAAAACATACGTGATTTGACACATGAAAATCATTTTTATCCATATTTAAGTATTTTTACCTTCCTAGCCCGCAAAGCAATGGCTAGAGAAGGTATTATTTTCGACGAAAAAAAATTTTTGAGATAACGCCGAAAATATATTTGGGTGTATTTTGACCGATCTTAGCAATATCGTCGTGATGTGTGTCTGTGTGTGTGTGTGTGTGTGTGTGTGTGGTGTGTGTGTGTGTGTGTGTGTGTGTGTGTATGTGTGTGTGTGTATAGTATTTCTGTCCGTAACGCGATAGCTCCCAAACCGCTGAACTGATTTTCATATAATTTTCAGGTGAAATAGTGTTCGCCACTCTAAACAGCTGATTAGTTTTTGGTCAAAATCAATTAACGCTAATGATAGTTTTCTGACAACTTTCTAATGGAGCGTCGTATCAATATGCGGTTTATAGTAGGCTACATTTTGCTTAATAATTTGTGTAATAACCAAAACCTTCATAGGAGCTTTAGTTTCTGAGTTATTTACAAAAAACTGTTTTCAGGGCTGATATATCATGGCTTCACTTAAAGTGTGCTAATAGGCTAGCTAGGAAGGTATCAGATCCGTCATGGATCCATTTATTTTACTTGCATACACTGAAATGTAAAAGACTCCTTCGATCAATATTTGAAATGTGCCTTTTCTTGTAAATTCTTTTGAAAAAGTTGTTTTTTCAATTTTAGCGCTTTTGTACTTCATGCAAGAAATTGGTTGCAAATATGCAGAATTATTGTTAAAAGATCCTTCTGGTTTTTAAAAATTTTATAGGACGTTATATTAAACATTCATATTAAAATGTGTGTTCTGGACCAAAAAAGGGATACAGAAAGTAAAATATTCTCCTGCTATCTCATATTTTCAACAACTTTTTTTAAATGATTACTGCTTGTTTAAAGGATTTGGATAATATTTAAGTTTTAAAGTAGTAAAATAAGCGGGATATTGTTCAAAACTTTTGAAATGCATATTAAAAATGTTGAGGTTTTTTATATTTTCCTATGGTTTTATCATAGTTCCTATCAGCCTTCTAAAGCTCAGCTCTCTAGTGTCCCTGGAAGTAGGCACAGTTAATTTTACATAACTTTACATTTATAGGGGAGGAAAGTAAATTAAAAGTTTGTTGTTTTTAAATTTTTTCCTATGGTCTTCCAAAGCTCAGCTCTAGCGTTTCTAGAAGTGGACAATGCTAATTTACATAACTTTACATTTATAGGGGAGGGAAGTTAATTAAACTTTATAGGTTTTTTAATTTTCTTTTATAGTTTTATCATAGTTCCTATCAGCCTTCCAATGCTCAGCTCTCGAGCTGTCTGGAAGTGGGCAATGGCAAATTAGAATTTTGGGGTTTTTTAATTTTTTCCAGGGGTTTGGTCATAATTTCTGTAAGTCTGCCAAATTTCAGCTTTGTAGCATGTCTAGAAATACAGTAGAATATTGATGATCTATACATGAGTGAGTGAGTGAGTGGCAATTTCGACGTTTTTTGAAATTTCGTAACTACTTTACTACTTTATGGAATTCCATGAAACTTGGAGGGGTTGTTAACTCCATGGAGATCTACGACTGTGCAAAGTTTAAGATTCGTAGCTCATTCCGAAGTAGAGTTTTAGATAGGTCAAATATCGGCTGAAATAATAAATAATGAACGAAACCTATAAAAATAATACAGGTTTTTTTCAAAATAGCCCATGAAGTCTTAGGTACTTAGTTTTTAGAAAATTGGATAAAACCTAATTATTTCAGTTTTTTTTGCATATAATATAGAAATACATATATGTGGGTAGACCTAAAACTTTATGGTTTGTATCTTACCAAGAATATTACCCATGCAACTGATTGATAATTTTTGTAGAATATTTATTCATGTCATTTCAATCATTCTCAAAAATGAGTAACTTTTAATTTAAAGGCTACCAAAAAAACAAATTGGACAAATTCCAAAATGAAAAAATGGTTAATATCATACCTCGAACCTTGTTTTTAGTCTAACAAAAAACACAATTTAGCATTTTCGTATAAAATTTTGTTGGCTATAATTTTTGTTTCAAACTTTGTACAAAAACCAAGTTATTTAAAAAAAGAGAATTCGTGCGCCATTTTTTTAAAAAAAGCGGCGAGAGCAGGCATTGCTCTATAATTGTGAAAAGCTTCGGACCTTTTGCACCAAAACGTCATATTATATGGTTAAACTACTTAACTAATTTCAAGTCTTGCCCATAGGAAAGTGTCTGAATAGCTGTCGCAAATATTTATTATATTACAAAATCAATCAAGTCAACTTAAATAAAACCGTTAAAAACTACCAGCCAGAATAAGCAAAAAAATGTAAGAAGACTAGCAAAATTAGTCAAATTATTTCAATAAGAAAAAAAATACAATAATAATCCTTTACAAAGCCCCTCTTAAAATATCAGACCCAGGCACTCGTTTTTGAGAATTCTATTAGAAGGGTAAAACAAGCAGGTACAAATTACATATAACAAAGAAACCCGTAGCGTCTAAAATCTAATCTGCAATGTTGCCAAATTGCTGAGGCCGCTGCGACGCGGTTTTAATACGCAGAATACGATTTATACCACCAAGGTGACTCAGTGGACCGTTTAGTTACAGTAAAAGCGACGCTAGCGCCACCGGTAGATACGTGAACTACACGGCCAAAAAGTAGCTATATATACCATTTTGTGACCTCAGAACAAAATTTTGCACACAGCTTGCTGAGTGGGTTAGGAATCGTCCCTGAAATTTTTATTGAAAAACGTTGTCACCTCAAAAAAGTGAGGTACTAAAGTTATATATGAGGTGACTCCGTAGTTTATATACTTTGTTTTGAGGTGGCTAAGTACCCTTTATCAATATATATATATATATATATATATATATATATATATATATATATATATATATATATATATATATATATATATATGACGGCTCAGTTCAATTCACTACCCACAAAAACTGCTAAACGCGCCAAAAGAAGTTTACACTTCAAAAATTATTTTAAAATCATTTCTCCCGAAAGTCGTAATTTAGGTAATTTAGCGCGATTTTTGTTAGAGAAAATGACTCAAATCAATCCACTCTCTAAGAGATTACTACTTGCTAATACATTTTTAACTCTAAATTTAGATTAAGATGGTCCAAAAACAAACTTTAGATAAATTGACTTCACACAGAAAAAATATTACAAGTTTAAATTCAGATGAATAAAAAACCTTTAAAGTGATGTATCTCTTGCCACAACAATAATTGGATTTTGTATAAATAGCATCCTGGCCGTTTTGTTGACTTTTAGTACCGATTTTTTCTAGACCATCACTATTTAAGTAATGTTTACCAGGGTATAACTCCTAGTCATATAGTATTCTTGTTTCTAAGAAAAATATATTTTGTCGTAGTTATCTTTGTATTTGCGCAGTGAGAAATTAAAAAAAAACAGAAAAAACGTCATTTATAAAATTAAGCGGCTTTTTAAATCCAAAACGAGGTCATGTAAAAAAAATATTTGCGATTAAACCTTAAATTAAGTAAGATGGAAGTTTTTGCTGTTTATTTTATGCAGCTTTCCAGGGGGGCAGCAGTTTCTGATGTTGATTTCCTACAGCTGCAGCCAGGCTTGAGTCACGACATAAAATCCTGAATAACAAATTACATTAAGAATTGAAATAAAAAAGGGATACCTTAGCTTAAAGAATTAAACATATCACAAACACCAACGTGTACAAATTCGATGTAAAATCAAAATGGAAAAGATTTCTACAAAAGTAAAACGAGTTTTGCGATGAACTAAGCCTATCATCAAACTATTTGGCCATCCTTTCACAATAATTAGTAGACTGTTTGCATAAGGCCGGGTATTCATTAACAAACTGCAGCAATAATTGCAAACCTACTTTATTATTGTCATATTCTTCTCATGTCTTGTTCATGTCTTGTTCATGTCATGTCTATGCTATGAGATATATTGTTTGTTGAAAAAGGAGCTTAGTAAATCAAAAATATCACAAACAAACTCGGTGTAAAATCAAAATGGAAAGAACCTTTACGAAAGTCAAACGAGGTTTATTGCAAGACTGTCATCAAATTAATACCCATCCTTACAAAATGATAAGCAAACTCTTTTAATCGTAACAAATTGGTAACAATACAGGTAAAATATATATATGCCGTTTTGTCTGAGTGTCTAACTTTTCCCATACTCGCAATTTTGATTTTCTAGCTTTACGCTTTGATTAAATAGCTATTTGATTAATTAATAAATATTTATGAAAAGCTTAAAGTAATTATTGCTGTAAAGCTACTGAGATACCTACACTTTTTCAAAAATTGATCGCACAACTTAATATTTCTGGAATTTTATGCTGTTTTAAACAAATTAAAAAAATAGCATAAAATAAATATTGAACTGCTGTTGTTGCTTCGCGGTAAATTTAAAATTAATTTTTGAGCATTGTGATATAATCAGAACATAGGACACTGGCGTAATATGCTCAAGGGCTTGCATTCCTAATAGTTTTAAAACTATGTATTTTTTACTTTCTAGAACGTCGATCACAACGATATGAATCCTTATTTGAAACACGTCCTGACAAGCTGCAGGTACAGTGATCAATTCCAATCCACGACCGGTTTAGGCCTTCTTGGGCCATCCTCAGGTAGCTGCAGAAAGGTATTAAGTTATACTAGTGGTTTCATGCTTGTGTTGGGAAATTATTAAATGTTCATTTATTGATCGCGGAAAATTGGAGCCTATCTCTTCACGAATGTTACTTAGATGACGCCTTGATAGTACTGAATAATTGAAATGTAAATGGAAGGAACAAGCAGAAAGCTTTACCGTCTCTTCTCACATTGGTTATCATAAGGTAACTTGCCCACAAGTTTTCCTGCCACGGCTTGAGAGAATTCTTGATGTATTGTAATAATAATGTAAACACAAATAATAAAGTGAAACGACTAAAACTCAAATAATCACCCTAAAAAATGATAGATTAAAAAAATAATGTCAGCAAGAAAACCTTAGCACTTACCTAACTATTCAAGTGACTTGGTAATTAAATTAAACAATGCAGTGGTAGGAAACTACTTAGTTTCTTAAAATATTTGACATTTTTTTATACAGATATTTCCAGAAATATTAAGTAAAGCCTTAATTTTTAAAAAAATGTAAATTGCAAAACATGGCTAACTCTTTCCACCAGTCGATCACTAAACTAAATACTATTTATAAATATTATTAGAAACTGTAATGTATTATACTTATATTTAAACATGTAAATAGTTGGTCTAAAATTATCCCTAGAACCGAAGACTCAAATTGAATATCCTAAAGTCTAGTTTACTGAATTTAGTCACATAATTGCATATCCAATATATTTTATTACCAGCGCACATTTACTGTATATTGCGTCGCAAAAACCACGAAGTGGCGTAACCCATAAAAACGCGATTTTTAGATAAGCCCACTAACATAGATAAAAAGGCCGCCCTAGAAATCCACGAAGGGGCGTAACCAAATTCCAAGTAGTAGCCTTTACCATATCGAAATTTATTTTGACAGCTGTCAAAGCTGCTATGGAAAAAAAATTGATCACTCTTCTGTAAAATAGTAAAAATAAGTTACGCCACTTCGTGGTATTGACGACGATTTGTACGATATTTAGGCATATTTTAACCCGATCGTGCTATAAGTGCTCAAAATACAAATAACTAGTTGCAGCTGCGTAGCTCTGGAAGAAAAAAACATATTTGACAAAATTAATATTGAGATAAGGAAATAGCAGCTAGCTATATTTGTCATAGATCGGATTTTACTAAACTTGCCTAAATATCTTACAAGGTTTCCTTTACTGCCCAAAATTTAAACAAAGTAACTGACATTTTTTAATGTAATGATTTAGCAGTGGCGACTCGCCCAATGCCGCAGGTGAAGCGCTGCTCTCTCTCTCTTTTTCTAGACTAAATATAATAGATAATCTAAGAATCTAAGATAGAACAAAAAATTATAATAGGAGCCGCGCGGCGAAGTTTCCGCAAAACCGAACGAGCGGTTGGTCACCTTATTACCTATTAGCCGATAAAAAACCGTGAGCGGTGTAGAAGCGATTTTTGTTTTTCGTTCGCCTGTGTCTACTTGATATGTCGCAAGGTGAAGGCGTCCGTTGGTTGTCATGACAGCGTCGCATGCTTTCGCAGGGCAAAAAATCAAATGTTTAAGCTGCGTACAATATTGAAATAGTGTCCGATAACACTAACAGTGCATTGTTTACATTCAGTTCTAATTCGGTTTTTATTTTAATTATTTTGCACAATGTTCTCTGTATATGATGCAATGTGTGTTTTGAAAAACTTGTTTTTGAGGTGAAACGACGATGACAAAAATACTTTTTGAACTCTGAAATGCCGTCCCCTATAATAAACGTAAATAAACCGGCTTAGGTTAAAGACAAAAAACAAATTTGAGCGGTCGACCGTTCGGTTATTAGTTCTATCTTCGTTTAAATGTGAGAATTAAACAAAGAGCGTTTAATTCTCGTTTACTTAGTTTTAATTTGTTTTTTGTGGTAAATACTAGGACCATTTCATGTTTTGCTTTGTAAAATGGTAAAGATCAAAAAGTTTTTAATTCTTGCTTCCGGAGGTAGGTTTTCAAGGCGAATCTGAGAATGAAATGAAGACACCTAAAAAAGTTGCAGTAAAGTATGTTTTGGAATCACTTAAAGTGAAAGCATTTAAGGGATAGGCAAATTTGACTTACATTCAGCAGTAAAATTTAAATTAAATTGCATCATCGTGAACCTACTACCTACCCGATATCGATGATTTTACTGAACTTAGGTAAGTTCTTTATAGCATAGGTATAAAAATGGGGGAGGGAAATCCTGCGTTACCTATTGCGAAAGTCACGAGCCGCCACTGTGATTTGGATAAAGTTATTTCTTTTACACCTATGCTTTTTAGAAACTTAAGTGAATTTTTTCTTTCGGTTTTGAAAAATCTGCAGAGTTCCTTCGTTTTAAATTTGAGCAGCCCCTTTGATTTTCAAATCTGCTGAATTCGTAAATCAACAATGTATTAAGGTGCGCATTTATATGGCGAAGAAAATAAATGAACGGTAGCAGACGAATTTGTTCGAATTCGCTAAGTTTCGCCCATATTACAGCATTTTAGAAAAAATCGTCTTGATCTATTTTTATTGTATACGTTTGCGAGCAGTATTTGTAGTTATTAGCGCACTTCAAACAAGTACCTATTGAGTCTGTAAACGACAACATATTTTGCCATAAAATTTAACATTTATTTTTAAGCAGAAAATTCTGTGACTACAGACTATAGAAGGTCTTCGAAAATAAAAGCGTGTAGTTATTTTTTTCCGAGAGCCAAATGCATTTAGAGTCATTTAGACAAATCCATTGAACCGAATTGTCAAGCCTTCAATCACTGTACAGCGTGTTTGTGTATATTTTAACCAAGGGCTCCCGTTCTAAATATAAGAGATAGCAAAAAGTGTAAATGCAAAAGTTGTAGGGTTTATTCTAAACCGCCAGGAAAAGTTACCTAACAAAATAAATGATTATCGCAAAATTATAAAAAAAAACTCGCCAAATTAATGGGCACCTAAAATCACACGATTAATGCATAATGTAGTTAAAAATAACCACCTGCCGTCATAAGCAAATACCTAGTAACCCACAATTTTGGCCAAACTGAGTTAGATATTTAGTCGCCATCTATGGGTCTTTTAAACTAAATGTCAATTACAATATTACAGGTTTTGTCAAATTTAAGTCTTTTTTTTAATTTAAAATAGGTTACTGTAAATAGGATTTTGGGGTATTTTATACGCAAGAAAACAGTAACCCTATGTTCATAAGCATAAAGACAGTAATGGATTCAAACATACCGCGTTTTCACTTATGATTTGAGGGTTACTGTTTTCTTGTGCAAATGTGCAACGTCAATAATAATTGATTTACAGTATTAGCGGTAACGAGAATTCAGTGCTCTCGTTTTTTGAGTTTTTTAAAAAATTAGTCTGAGTTTTTGTTTTATACAAAAACGACCACCATGGCAGGAGAGGATGGGGTTTGGTAAATTTGGCCCTAAACCAAGAACAAGACAAAGAAACCAAAGGATGGATGATGCTGTATTTATGCTTATGATTTCTTTTGACGTATAATATTGCATGCATAAGCAAAAACATAAAAAACATGCTTTTCGATAATAAGTCAGTATTTTAGTTCTTTAAATTAATGTGTGTTGTAAATTAAACATTAATTTAAAGTTTAAATACAAAAAATGTTTAACCAGTTAATAATTTAGTACAAAAAGTGAGCCTAGAAAGTAGCATGTGATTTCCGGCATTTGACAATTTTGGGGGTACTAGGTATTTGTTTATGACGGCAGTATAGCCAAACTTCATTAAAATTGGGCAAGTTGTTTTTGAGTTATGCGCGTTGGTCGTTACAGACACACATACATGCAGACAGACGGGCAGACAGACATACATACATACAGATATATAGACATACAGACATACAGAAATACAGACATACGGACATACAGACATGCACACATACAGACGGCGCGACAAAAAAGTTACAAAATTATCTAAAACGCAAAGAGATAATAACATTTTTTGAAATTGCAGCACCTCTATTTAATTTTTGAAATAATCACCATAGCTCGTACTAATTATAGTATACAATTGAGCTAATACAAACATGGTAAATCTCTTACGGAATACACTAAATATTAACCCTAAAATGAATAGATCTTTTTTAAATTCAAATTTGGTCCAGCCGTTGTTGTGTTTTTGTTTTAAAGTTTCTAGTTTTATTGATTGATTAACAAAATAGCACTTATATAAACAGATGACTATGTATATTATATTTATCGGTTTCACAACGTTCTACGTCTTCCGATACCCAACCTCCACTCATTTCTGTTTGCCCATAGGTCATCATCTAGGCCTCTTATTCTTATTTCACTGCCTATTCCTTCTCTCCAGCTTCTCCTTGGCCGTCCTCGTTTTCTTCGGCCAGTTGTTTTCCATTGTAGTATTTGTTTAGGTAGTCTTTCATCATTCATTCTTTGTACATGTCCGTACCACACTAGTTGTTTTGTTCTTATATCATCCACTAAAGTACGTTTACCCACTGTCATAATTTCTCTTATTCTTTGATTTGTAACTCTTTCTCTTTGTGATTTCCCTGCTGCTCTTCTCTAATAGTCCATCTCCGTAGCGGAAAGCATTTTTTCTGTTATATCCTTGATTGGCCATACTTCTGAGCCGTATGTAATAATACTTTATACAATGGTGTAATATATAAGTTTTTGTTATGTTTTGATATACTTTGGTCCCAAATTATTCCATTTAATAAAGTTATTGCTTTTCTTCCTTGTACGTTTCGATCTTATATAGCTTTGTCTAGTGTTCCGTCAGCTGTAATTTTTAGACCTAAGTATTTATACTCATCACAGGACTGAATTCGCTGCCCGGTATTTAAGATTAGATACTGTTTCATTCCACCGATACACATATACTCTGTCTTATATTGAGATTAACCTCTAGTCCCCACTTATTGTACTCTTCTATTAGTTTGCCACTACTATCTGATCATCGGCGAAACATAAAGTATACAAGGTGGTTTCGTCCAACGGAATTCCCATATTTTGGCATTTTCTCTTCCATACTTTAAGGACTTGTTCCAAGTATATCTTGAAGAGCGTAGGCGAGATACAGCAACCTTGTTTAAGACCTTTATTTACTTGAAAGCCTTTGGTTAGTTTTGCATAAGCAGATGACTATGTCCTTATGGTTTATTCAGGTTTTTTAATGCAAATATATCATAATATAAGTTTTCATATTAAGAAAAAAAAGATCTATTCATTTTAAGTTTAATACGTAGTGTGTTCCATAAGAGTTTTACTATGTTTAGGTACCTATATTTATTTATAACTTGGCGATATTCATTTGTTTTGTAAGGTAACATTTCCTGGCGGTTTAGAATGAACCTTAAAATTTTGGCCTTACACTTTTTTGCTATCTCTTATAATAAGAGCCATAGACCTTGGTTGAAATATACGGAAACACCTTGTACACAGTAACCTGTTTAGAAAAAAGTGTTGGGGTGGACCCCAGACTGATTTGGGGGGAGGAGGCGAGACCCTATTAGGCTGTATTTTATGCTATTTTATGTTTGTATTCATGAAATATGTGAAAAATATCCAAAAAAATTTTAGCTTAGGGGGGGGTCCTGGGCCCCACGAGCTTACCGCCATTATACGCCACTGCCACTGAATATACATATGTAAATGCGCACCTTAGAGTTGTTAAAAATTTGGCGATAATAGTTATAAAAATAAAACGTAGGTAGTAGTAGTTACTTTGTGGTAGTCTTGTGTACGTGAATTTAAAATATCTTTTATAATAAAAATAAAGTAGTATTTTTGTACCCCAGTTAAAACTATTGTATCAATCGAGGTTAAAGCCGCATAAAAACCAAAACCGCACAAATCACCAATACATCACTGCTTTTAGTCTAATAGGGTCCACTTTCTCACCTAGCACGTAATTAAGTCCTAAGTTCCACTTAGTTTGACTTAAGCACTTGCAGGTGCTGTCAAAGTTCCACCTAAGTTGATATTTCTTCGACTTGGTGTAAGTGCTAGAATTTCTACCACTTAAGTGTAAATTTTGATATATTTTTTTTAAATTTCGGTAACATTTTTAGCAAAAAAAGTAATGCTCTGAACATTTGTGGTGATTTACATGTGCTCTATTGTACAACAAAGGGATACAAGTGCCGTCAGATTAAATAAAAAATCATGTTTTATATTTTTTCAAAATATAATTTACTTAAACAAAATTGTAAACAGAAAAATGCTAAAGCTGGATTTATAGTTTCGTAAAGTAAGGTAACAAATAAAAATGATTCATTTTATTTTAGTGCTTATATATTCTTACTGTGAACTCTAAACATCAGCATGTTTGAAAGATAGTTTATTTTTCCTTGTGTCTTACTTCTTATGTAATACTGCTTACTTTACAGAACTCTAAATCCAGCTTTATATATATTATGTAAATAACAAATATTATGGCTGCTTTACACCACCACCAGTTTAGTCGAGTGGTTGAGTACTGTCTTAGTCAAGTGAACGGTCAAGTTTAGTATATGACACACTGTTTGATTTTTGTTGTCGAGTAGCCTCCCCTACCACTAAGACAACTGACTGGTCATGTACCAACTAAACATATCCGAAAGGCCAAGAAATTTTGCGAATAGCCAAACAGTGTTACTACTCGACTTGCTATTAAAGTATTCAACTAAAACACTAGCCTCGTGTAAACCTTTGTTTTAACTTGGATTGATTTATCAAAATTTACTAAGTAAACTGTGTGAACACTTGATCGACTTAAGACCCACTCAACCAAATTACTCTTCTTAACGACTGGCTGCATGTGAACCGGCCTTTAAAGTATGTATAAGAAATATATTCAAAAATCTTTTACAGAACGCTGTTTTATCAATTGTTCTAGTAAAAGAAAAATTACCTATAAATACCTATACATTTATAAAGGATACCCTTGTACATCAACTATCTAAGGGAACGTTCTTAAATTACGTAACGCAAAAATTCAGCATTTTTTTACCCCCCTCCCCCCTTCGTAACGGATTTTCATGAAAAACACATTAAAAAAACATTGAGTATAACGAATGGCCAAACCCCAAATTTAAGGACAGGCCCTAACTCTAAAAAATAAACTTTAAAAAACATACATTTTATTTTGTAAAAGTGAAACAAAAGAAACCTAAAATATTCAAACACTTTTAACAACTAGAGATTAGAAATATTGCTAAAAATAAGGAAAATATTCAAATGATAGAAAAAATATATGTATAAATAAACAATAAACAAACAAGACCAGAGAACCACAACAAATATTCGCCCATCGAAATATGTCAAAAATTGTCAATTTTATGCCCCATTCCAATCTAAAATGTGATTTTAACCTTCCTAGCCCGCACAGCAATGGCTAGAGAAGTTATTGTTTTCGACAAAAAAAATTTTTTTGAGATAGCGCCGAAAATATTTTATTTGGGTGTATTTTGACCTATCCTAGCAATATCGTCGAGATGTCTGTGTGTGTGTATTTCTTTTCTGCCCGTAACACGATAGCTCCTAAACCGCTGAACCGATTTTCATAAAATTTTCAGGAAAAATAGTGTTCGACCCTTTGTATACATTGTATTTTATTTATTTTTAGTTTACACAATTAAAATATAAGTTGCTGTACTCGTGCTGGCGGCCGGCATCAAACGCCGAATCGCACACCTGTTTTGTAGCGGGTTTCTGGCTGGTGGATCTTTGAGCCGGCGGCCGACATCAAACGCCGAATTGCACTCCAGTTTTGAAGTTACGACCAGCGACAGCCGACGTCGGCACGCGTTTGATCTCTATACTTCCATTGATTTTTGACAAGTGCAGCAACTTATATTTTATCTGTGTAAACATTGGTTTATCTAACTACTGGCTAAAACAGTTTTTAGCAAATATTTCGAATCGGAAACTAACAGATAAATTAAAAATAATATTAAAATATATTTAATAATTTAACAGCCACTATACAAATAAACGTTTTCTTTTTGGGCCACAAGCTAAAATTGCTCTCAAATGCAAAAACATTATTACACAGTATTTATTGCTTCTCAATACCTGTCAAAAATTGTGTTTTTAAATGTAAATCAAGTGTGTCTTACGTGGCCTGGCTGGCCAAAATTGTGTAGCAACCCATTGAGTTATGCACTTCTACTTCTACTCATTACCGAGCCACGAGCCTCGAACAATTCGCTAATGTAGACGTGAAAAAGGTATGATCGCAGCGCGCAACAAGCCCTTCGCGACGAGCCAATAGGCGGTCGTCGTTCAATGCGCTTCAAATAAAAAAAATACCATGAATGATGAAAAAGTATTGTCTATTTGAAAATTACAGGAATAGACCTGTTATATGGGATCCAAAAAACAAAGACTATTTAAAAAACATTTAAAAGAAGATGCGTGGTTTATATGTTACTATCCTAAAACAAAATGGCTTTGCCAGTAAGCCCGACCAGTGGCGGATCCAGGATGTCCGGGGGGGATGGGTCAAGGAGGGAAAAAAACACAAAATAATTTTTTTTGCGGGATTTAATAAGAATTAGCTTTAACGTTTACCACTATGTGCAAATAAAATGTGCCGCAGGCGAAAATATAAGTAAAATCAGTTAAATTTAATAAAAAAAAATTGCGGCTTATGCAATGGTTATTTTTCTTCTGGAATTAAAAATTATAAGTTTTATGTCAGGGAGGGGGGAGGGCCAGGCCCCTCTGCCCCCCCCTCTTGATTCGTTACTAAACCCGACACGCACAAGCAGCATCGTAAAAAAAATTGCCTGAACCAGACAAAATAACCCAGAGAACATGTAAAAGTATTAGGTCATTATTGAAAAAGGGTACCCCATTCATGTCCGTGTGTGATGAGGAGTCCCATAAGGACGAAACAGTTAACTGTCAACACTTATTAGGTGTCCATTAGATCTTGGACCCCCGTGAGGTTAAGCTTTCGAGCTACCCACGGAAAAATACTACCCTTAATTTTTCTTTTTACCCGATTAGCTACGAAAACTTGTTTGAAGAAAAATTTTATTTACGTTATTTATGTTACCTTATCATTAGCGATATTTAAAAAAAATATATTTTTTCATTGTTAAAAAAACATTTATTTTTCAATGTTAGAAAAACATTTCTTTCTCACTGTTAAAAATCAATATTTTTTTAACGTTCGAAAACCACTTTAAAAAAACCTTATAAAAACATAAAATTATTTTTCTAAGGTCAGAAAACAAACGGGTTATTAAGCTTTTTTTTCACTATGAATATGACGTTAGAACTAACATCCAACCTAACGTTATGTTTTTAAGTTATACATTATTTTGACATTATTAAAATGTTTTTGTGTTTAGTGGGTATAGATATGAATGCAAAAGTTTACACATAAATCACGGATTATTCACGTGACCTAGAGAATATTTCACTGTGAGAAACATTTGATTCACGTGGCGGTTTACGTGTCAAGTTGCATTTCTAATTGTGTTCGTGTGCAGAGTGGAAACACAACACGCCCACATAGCACAATCACGTGTTTAACACGTAAAAAACGCGTGAGCAAAAAAAACGTTGATTTTAAAAGCTGCTAGAAAAAAACGTTTATTTCATATATGAAAACAAGCTTAATAGGTCATTCATTAACGTTATAAAAAATAACGTTGCTAAAAACTGCGTTGTAATAACGCCATTATCAAATTAAAACAGCAATGTTTTTACGTTGGTTTCAAGTGATTTTTATCAACGTTAAAATCACATTAGATTCACGCCTTTTCTACACGGATTTTAAAACGGGACTTGCATGGCTTTTCTACCGAATATTTTTGAGATTTTACTAGCAGCAGCGCCACCTATTGTCGGCATTTTTCACTTTGACGAAATCTATCAGGCAGTGCTTTGGCCTCTAAACTCCAAAAACCTGTTAAGGAACTAATCCCTGATCCTTCACGATCACGACGCATCTGTTATTAACCTGATAAAGACACATTAGTATTCTGTGAAAGTGTTTACTGTTAAAAAATCTTGTTTAGCTTTTAAAAAAGACATAAAGTATATAGATAGATATATAGATATTTTGTCTTGCATTGAGCGCCATCTTTAAAATTTTCTTAAAGTGTTGTAGTCTTAAACTAGTGAACTTTTATATTTTCCTTTCGCGTCTCTTTTAAGTTAAAAAAATGTTATTAAAAAACGTGACCAAAAAAGACGCAGAAAGTTAGTAGGTTTTAGAAGTCTTAATCTAGTGGCGTTTTAGAACATGTTGTGGAGGAATTTTCAAGTGTGAATTTGGTACATGAAAATAACGTTGGTAAAAAACACGTTATATACACAGCCCCAGAAACTTTACCAAAAAGTACATTTTTCTAGCTTGATTTCTCCTTGTTTTTAAGTTATCTTTAAGCATGCAGATTTAACAAAATAAATATTACATGGTATGAGGTTGTTTTCAAGTAAAAAAAATTTTTGTTATTTTTGTTCACGTTCACGAATTAGTGTATGACCATTTTTAATGACAACGACCGTGTTAGCACGGACCGACGTGCTTGCATTGCAAGCCGTAAAGCACGGACCGACGTGCTTGTATTGCAAGCCATAAAGCACGGACCGATGTGCTTGCATTGCAAGTCGTAAAGCACGGACCGACGTGCTTGCATTGCAAGCCGTAAGCTTTTCAGACCGTGTATCCACCCGTGCTAAATACCAGACCGGCGCAATACCATTCATTATATCCCTTGTCACTTATTTCATAAAATACACTAATACATCATTTATATAAGACCTATGAGTTTTATATTTTTAATAAATATTGCAACAACTTCCAAAAATATTTTCTGTTCACTAAAAACATAACCTAAAACAACAGTAAAACATTGCAATATTCATGTGCCATCAACAACATGAATGCTAGGGTCACTGCATCCTGGAAGCCTGGCGTCTTTAGGGTAGCGACACCAAACATAACCACATTTACGAAAAACGCAAATCTGACACTGTCAGGAGGGTAGCTTTTTTATGTTCAAAAAAATTAAATGGTTTACAAATGTTACGTAAAGAACTGTCCGTCACACCCGGTATATAAATTTGACTGTCCAAATAAACAAACCTAAAAAAACTAAGTTTTTTATGATTTCAATATTTATTAGGACCCTGTGTTAGGACCCACACAGCGCAAGAAACCAAAAATATAGTTTTATATATATTCTAAATAAATTTTTTATGCTCTGTAGGGAATAAAAGTGTACGTTTAATTCTTTTTTTTTATGAGGTAAGGTAGTATTTCTTGTCCCCAGTGATTAAAAGTAATTTCTTTAAAACCATAAAGGCAAAATATAGGTTTTTGGATTATTTTATTTTATCATAATACAAAAAACAAAAAGGAATTAAGATATATACACGATAACGATTATTTTGTTGCTTCCAGCTTGCCGTAAGCTTACTGTACTTTGCTGATGACTTGGTTCGTCTCGATTGTTATTGTGTCCTTCGGCATAGAATATTGCTTCCATATAAACGAAGCATTTAACTTTCTAGACTTCTCCAAAATGTAAACCAGGAAACGGTGAAATTTTCGAAATTCTGTTTGGTGCATCATTTTCGGTACTGAAAGCTGTTTCTTCGGTGGCCTTTTCCATGTCCATCTTAAAGTAACAATATGCTTTATTCTTTGGTCCCTTGTTTGTTCCATCTTCGAGAAATGTAATTCGAACTTTTTCTCGACTATTTAGTTTGTTATGAAATAAATATTATTTTTTCCACATTGTTTGTTAGCATCTGGCTGACTTTTGTTTAATGTAATTCCATGACAACTATCACTGCCCACTGTTTTAATATATACAAGGGGGTTGACATGCTAAAACTACAGTACGGTAAGTGGTTTAATACCTATTTATTTAGTTTATGATTATTATTATTTTTATAGTATATAAAAATAAACCTTGGCATTAAAGTCTCTTTTAGTCACTTAGAAAATTATAGCCCTTCTTCCGGCCGGGCATGAAAATTCCCGCCATGGGATTAAAAGTAAACACTGTACGCCCCAGGTTTATAATATACCTACTATTATTTTTATTAGTCTTTGTTTGAAACTCGTAGACAATGATTGTGTAGAAATAAAATTTCGGACTTCCATTGTCTTTATTTATTTTAAAACACGACGTTTCGGTTAGTAAGTATCTCTAACCATTATCAAGTGTTTGTTTACACTTGATAATGGTTAGAGATACTTACTAACCGAAACGTCGTGTTTTAAAATAAATAAAGACAATGGAAGTCCGAAATTTTATTTCTATTTTTATTAGTGTTAAAAAAAAGCGGCCGGCGAAGAAAAGGTCGAGAGTACAAAAAGTCGAAAATACAAAAGTTCAAAAGTACAAAAGGTCGAAAATACAAAAGATTGAAAAACAAAAGGTCCAAACAAAGATCGAAAGTAGATACACTGTAATAATTGCAAAACAAAGTAGAAGTAAGATACATACAGGTACACACACACACTCATAGAAAAGTTTTTAAAAAATCAACATCCAATAAAAACTCAAGGTCTAAGAATTTTTATTTACCATCTCTAGGTATTTTTTTGAGTCGCAACACGACGGGTCGCAGAACTTTGTTTGAAAACATTTTCCTTGAACGGAAATTTTTTATAAAAATAATTTCTTCTAATGGAAATTTGTTCGAAAACATTTTTTTCAAACGGAAATTTGTTCGAAAACATTTGTTTCAAACGGAAATTTGTTCGAACGCCATTTATTTGAACGGAAATTTGTTTTCGAACGGAAATTTGTTCGCAAGCAATAGTTGTTCAAAAACATTTTCTTCGAAAAAAGACGCTCTAGACCTGGATTTCCAAACCTAACACAATTCATATAGTTTGACTAAGGCAAGATCTTTCTAACATATTTTTTCAAAAAAACCCTGACTTCTTTCCCGGGATCGTAAACTGTCGGAAAATTTGTCTACTTTCCTCCTTTTGGAAGGTCGAAATTGGTATTTTCCTAAAATTTGTCAATTGATCGCAAACGTATCCCACCCAAGTAACATTTTAGGGCATATTGGCAAGCTGAAGGGTCAAAATTTCCAATCACTTGTCAAAACTTCTACTTTTTTCCTTAAAAAATTACTTTGCAGTTAAAGGTTTGTAAGATATGTCAGAAACTGGAACAAATAACCCAAGAAATCGTTATTAGAGACAAGAAATTTTGAAGAATTCTTTTAGGAAAAACTTTCTAATTTTTTCCTTCTTTATAAGTCTTTAAACTCGTTTTTGCTATAAAGGCAAAGTAACGGCACAGTTTGTGCTAAACCTGACCTAGTATTCTACTGTGAGGTTCTCGATTTCCCTAGGCATTTTTAGGACAACATAGCTTGTAAAATAGTGTAAATCTTGACCTTAAAGACGTCTTGAAAGTTAAGAACTTTTTTGGTTGGCTCTGTAAGTTAGAGTCACTTATTTTTGACCCAAATGAATTCCTTCAAGGCAGGGCCGTTTTTGGTTAAGTTATAGGTTGAAAATTGTTATTTTTATTAAATAAGTACAACCTAAAACGCATCGTTGAACTATATAGGAAAATCTGGCATTTTATTTAACCATATGGAAAGTTCGAAATACAAAAGATTGAAAAACAAAAGGTCCAAACAAAGATCGAAAGTAGCTACACTGTAATGATTGCAAAACAAAGTAGAAGTAAGATACATACAGGTACACACACACACACTCATAGAAAAGTTTTTAAAAAATCAACATCCAATAAAAACTCAAGGTCTAAGAATTTTTATTTACCATCTCTAGGTATTTTTTTGAGTCGCAACACGACGGGTCGCAGAACTTTGTTTGAAAACATTTTCTTTGAACGGAAATTTTTTATAAAAACAATTTCTTCTAATGGAAATTTGTTCGAAAACATTTTTTTCAAACGGAAATTTGTTCGAAAACATTTGTTTCAAACGGAAATTTGTTCGAACGCCATTTATTTGAACGGAAATTTGTTTTCGAACGGAAATTTGTTCGCAAGCAATAGTTGTTCAAAAACATTTTCTTCGAAAAAAGACGCTCTAGACCTGGATTTCCAAACCTAACACAATTCATATAGTTTGACTAAGGCAAGATCTTTCTAACATATTTTTTCAAAAAAACCCTGACTTCTTTCCCGGGATCGTAAACTGTCGGAAAATTTGTCTACTTTCCTCCTTTTGGAAGGTCGAAATTGGTATTTTCCTAAAATTTGTCAATTGATCGCAAACGTATCCCACCCAAGTAACATTTTAGGGCATATTGGCAAGCTGAAGGGTCAAAATTTCCAATCACTTGTCAAAACTTCTACTTTTTTCCTTAAAAAATTACTTTGCAGTTAAAGGTTTGTAAGATATGTCAGAAACTGGAACAAATAACCCAAGAAATCGTTATTAGAGACAAGAAATTTTGAAGAATTCTTTTAGGAAAAACTTTCTAATTTTTTCCTTCTTTATAAGTCTTTAAACTCGTTTTTGCTATAAAGGCAAAGTAACGGCACAGTTTGTGCTAAACCTGACCTAGTATTCTACTGTGAGGTTCTCGATTTCCCTAGGCATTTTTAGGACAACATAGCTTGTAAAATAGTGTAAATCTTGACCTTAAAGACGTCTTGAAAGTTAAGAACTTTTTTGGTTGGCTCTGTAAGTTAGAGTCACTTATTTTTGACCCAAATGAATTCCTTCAAGGCAGGGCCGTTTTTGGTTAAGTTATAGGTTGAAAATTGTTATTTTTATTAAATAAGTACAACCTAAAACGCATCGTTGAACTATATAGGAAAATCTGGCATTTTATTTAACCATATGGAAAGTTCGGCGTTGGCTAGGTTAAAAGTTGCACCTTATTTTGTCCTGATAAAAAATACGTCTAAGTGGTGGAAAACAAGAAACCTAAAACACAACCTTGTCATCATTTTAAAATGACGTCACAAAACAAACAAACCAATTTGAGGTGAACTATAGTGTTTTTTTTTCACTATTTTCTAAAATAGAGACAATGTGAAGTTTTTTCGGATTCCTGCTGCATTGAAAAATGCAGGTGATAGTCAAAATGCCTTATCAAAGCAGAGGCAGGAGATGTGGATTAAAGCCCTTAGAAGAAGAGGATTTAGTGAATCTCAAGTAAAGCATTCTCTATACACTTCAAAACAGGTAATAAATTCTAAAAAATAGCCTTTGTTTATATTGTTTAAAATTTTTAACACAGGGTCCTAACAAATATTGAAATCAAAAAAAACTTAGTTTTTTTAGGTTTGTTTATTTGGACAGTCAAATTTTTATACCGGGTGTGACGGACAGTTCTTTACGTAACATTTGTAAACCATTTAATTTTTTTGAACGTAAAAAAACCTACGCTCCTGACAGTGTCAGATTTGCGTTTTTTGTAAATGAGGTTATGTTTGGTGTCGCTACCCCTGGAGACGCCAAGCTTCCAGACGCAGTGACCCTAGTTCCACTTCCAGAACGGGCCATCGCCATTTTAAGTTGCGTTTTGCTGCGAGTTCATACGAGTCGGTAGCAGATACGCTTTGTGCAACTTTTGTTAAAATATTTACCTTTTGTAGAAACAAACATAGTAAATTAAAAGCACAGTTATTAATAATGATAGTGAATACATATTTGGATAGGAATATACACCAGTTGTGTGGAAAAGATGGTATAGTTAAAGAACAACAAATTTGTATGCAGTGATTTAAAAGAAGCATCACAAAATTAGGTAAGAAAAGTAAACAAAAGTAAAAAAAATGTTGTGTATGGAATATCGCATACCTAAAGTTATAGGTAATCAGACAGGGAATGCGACAATTCACCGCGGACGATTAGCCGCCGGACCTTAAGCCGCGTAGTCATTTGAGGCAGAATTCGCAAGCCTCGCAGTGGGACCAAACGAATGCTTTGTTTGCATTGCAGCATTATTTGTTTATTCTGTTGCCAGGACAAACCAATAATACTTTACAATGTGCGTACGGCTGCTCATTTGTCTGGTGACATTGGTTTGTGGATTAGGAAACTCTTCTGCTATTTGAGCGCCACCTTTTTTTTTGGTAATAAGTTGAAGTGAAGTTTTTAATAAATATTAAAAAAAGAAATATATTTATTAATATTTACCAAGTGTTGTTTTTAGATAACTTCAACCTTTTTATAATTTAGTACCTTGAAAGAAATACACTTTAACTGAATTCAAAACTTTGTATTATCAACAAATTAGTTATGTATGTACATTCCTACAATTGAAAATTAATCATAAAAAAAAATCTAATCAACCTTGCTTTATCCGATACGTGGCCACATAGAGAGCGCATACAATATTAACTTTAATATTAATAACTATTGTTGGTGCAAGCAATGAATTTCCTATTTTTCATTTTCTTTTCCTTTTCTGCGCGTTTAAAATAATTTAAATTTTCGCGCTCTTAAATATGCATATGGGTTTTCACGGCACCGCACACGTGCGAGGACAAGCAGCGCCGCGATGAGTGCGAAAACAACCACCGTCACAACAAGACACTAGAAAAATCACGTTCCCAAAAAAGTGAATTTTGAGGTGAAAAACTGGACGTTTAAACGTTGACTGGAGCCGCAAGAGAGTCCGAGGTAGGTGCCTTTTCATATAAAATTCCATATGTATCGTAACTTTCCATTTACAATCGTCAATACCGACAATTATTTTTAAATGTGCTTGTAAAGCCAAACCGGCGACCTGTCGAAGGAAATTCCATTATTTTTCAGTACTTGCACGCACATTTAATGGTCCTTCCACCCAAATAATAGTTTTTCCAACTACCTAGACTCCTGTGGTTCACCAATTTCATACAAAAATTCTAAATTTCCATATATTTTCAAAATTTCATTTCCAAAAGTGAGTCGGCTATTTTCTTATCGGTAATCACGCCATATTGATTCACACCGGTTGGACATATTTTCCTAAAAGTTGACCGAAGTTTTCATTACGTTTCAAAAATAACTATCGCCAATGTGCATATTTTCAAAGTTGATCGCTTTGTTCATTACATTTTCAGTAAAAGTGGCGTCAATACGCCGAAAGTGAAATTTTAAGGCGGTTCTTCCATCTACTTTCCTTTAATTATCGATTTTACAGGTGTCGCGTTAACGCGCAGGTGCAAGTGTCGCCGTCACCAGGGTCATCCCGCTTGAATAGTGACGTTTCTTCGAATACCGACTTTTCTTAAAAACTTTCAAACAGGACCGCTAGTCGTATGCACAGAGTGTGCGACTTGGAATCGAGAGGTACGGGGTTCAATCCTTGGTGAGACATAAATTTTTTTAAAAGGATATGTTCAAATAATAACATACAGACAAACTTACAAACATTTCATTTCAAAATTTTCGAAAAAAGTTAATAAAATTAAAATAATAAAATTGTTTAATTTTTGCTAAAATTCGGGTTATATTTTAAGCTATATTTTAAGCATTTTTTTTGGGTAATTTTAAAAACAAATTAACTTTAAAAAACAAAAATGTCTACGCAAAAACAGAAAGAACTTTGCGACAAAAGGCTTTTGAGCTTCAACCAAATGGCGGAAGCTCACGAGGTAGCTTTGAAAGCGAACTCGGATACAGCGTTTCACTTTTTGTTTAAATCCAGATATGAAGACGTCGAAGAATGTCATGCTCAATTCTATAATTTTCATAACCAAATTATTGGCTCTCTCGAAGAGTTTAAACTTTCATTTGACGAGCAGGATAAAACTAGAAAAGACTTTGACAACCTTTATTATGAATGTAAGGGTATTTACTACGACCTTTTTAGGGCCAACCCTGTCAATTACGTAGGCAACCCTAACCAACAAAATATTGTTCAGAGGTCAAATACAAGATCATTTCCACAACCAAGGTTGCCAATTTTCGATGGTAATTATAAAAACTGGCAACACTGGTTTGACTTATTTAAAGTCATGGTACATCAAAATTCTGATTTAAGTGATATAGAGAAATTTCAACAATTGCGGAGTTCTGTTCTGAATGAAGCCCTTTCTCTAGTAAAAACCATTCCCCTCGCAGATAGCAATTATCACATTGCGTATGAAACCTTAGTAAAGAGGTATCAAAATAAACGAATTATTGCTACTACCGCTTTGAATGCTATTAACTTTCTTTCAACTAAGTCCAGTTCTGGGAAAGAATTACGTTCCATGTTAGATACATTTTCTGAGAATCTAGCCATCTTAAATGAGCTTGGTTTTCCTACAAAAGAATTGGACTTTCTTACTTTTAACATGATGCTCTCAAAACTTGAAGTCAAGATGAGGACTGATTTCGAACTTTACTATAGTAGAGAGAAAAACAATTCAGAAATTCCGTCCTACACTGATCTTTACACGTTTATAGAAAATCATTGCGTTGCGCTCGAATCTGTAGTGCAAATGCCCAGTTTTAGTAGGCAAAATCAAACCCCTAGACAACCGCAAACTACGCGTAATTCTCAACAGAACAGTTTTCAGAGAAACAGTTTTAATAATTTTAATTCACCTTCTGCTTTCAATACAACTATTTCAAATCAAAGTTCAAATTCAAGAAATCAACAAAATACTTTACAAAATAGCAATCAACGCAGCAACCCTCAAATACAAAATAATCAGAACAGAACTTTTAATCCAAAAATAAAATGTATCGAAATGTATCGAATTTCAAAACAAAAGTCCACAGGAAAGGATGGGTTATGTTCGGCAGGTGAATCTATGTCAAAATTGCTTACATTTTGCTCACCAGACCGTGAATTGCCCCTCCTCCTACAACTGCATCACGTGTGGAGCCAGACATCATAGTCTTCTCCATGTTCCACAACCAGTAGCGCCCTCTGTGAGTGTTAATTCATATCCTCCAGAGAACGCTAATATTCCCCTTTCCAATTCCAATAGCACCCCTATGTCAGGAAGCCATTCCACAAACTGTCATGCGACAATGATTTTCAAAAATTCCACTTTTCTACTTTCTACCGTTGTAGCTGACATGTTAGACTCAAGGGGACATTACCAACCAGTTCGTATCTTACTCGATTCTGCCTCAGAGGCAAACTTTATTTCAGAAAAATGTCTAAATCGTTTAGGTCTTTCGAAAAGCTTCTTTTCTACTTCTATTCAAGGCTTAAATCAAATGACATCTTCCAATACCAAAGGTAAGACGAAATGTCTTATCAAACCTCAAGGTCAAGCGGGACCTACCTTTGATTTTGAGGCTTTAGTACTTCCAAAACTTTGTACAGAGATTCCTTCTTGCGCTGTCGACTCGAGCAAGTGGAATCACATTCGCAATATCAAACTTTCTGATCAAAACTTCCATATACCAAGTTCCATTGATGTCCTAGTAGGTTGTGAACTTTTTCCGCATCTCTTACAAGAGGGAGTTATCCACGGAGAGCGTGGACAACCTAGTGCTTTTAATAGCATCTTTGGCTATGTGCTGATTGGTAAAGTTGAAACTTCAAAGCAACAAAATCCACAATCACTCATAAGCTGTTACACTTCCATCGAACCATCTCTGGATATCTGCCTAGAGCGCTTCTGGGAGATGGAGCAGGTTCCACATAAGGTTCATCACAGTCCTGGGGATGTTATGTGCGAAAGATTATTTTCACAATCAGTTTCACGCAACGAATCAGGTAGATTCGTCGTTCCATTACCTTTCATAAACTTGGAACCCCAGTTGGGTGACACCTATCCAATCGCTTTAAAACGTTTCAAGCTTCAGGAAGCTAGACTTCTCAAAGACTCAGCTAATTATCAAGCTTACAAAGATTTTATGCAAGATTATTTAGACACTGGTCACATGATACCTATTCCTACGCCTATATCTAAAGATGTCTTGGATAATTCCTACTTTATCCCTCATCACAGTGTCTGGAACACTGGGAAGATAAGAGTGGTCTTTGATGGGTCTCAACGTAGTCCCAGAGGTGTCTCACTCAACGAGACGTTGTGCGCAGGTCCTAAACTGCAAAATGATGTCCGTGAAATTCTACTTAATTTTCGAATTCATGCTATAGCCTTTGTTACTGACATAGTAAAAATGTTCCGACAGATTTTAATTATTCCTGAGCACACGCGTTATCAAAATATTCTATGGAGATTTTCTGAGGATGATCCTGTCCAAACCTACTCCTTAAGAACAGTTGTTTATGGACTTAAGTCATCACCTTACTTAGCTATTCGTACTATACAATAACTAGCTAAACTTGAGTCTGAAAGGTATCCTAATGCTTCCAAGGTGCTTCTTAAAGACATTTACGTCGACGACGTGCTCACTGGGCAGGATTCTGTGGCCAGGCCAAAGAACTTCAGTCGGAGTTAATCTCCCTGTTGCGCCTAGGAGGGTTTGAACTTAAAAAATGGGCGAGCAACAGTCCGGAACTTCTCTCCTCATTCTCAGAATCAGAAACACAAATGTCCATTCGTTTCGACAAATCCGAACCTAATTTTGTAAAAATATTGGGTCTCCAATGGAATCCTATCTCAGATTCGTTTACCTAGTTGGTCGAACCAGAAGATAAACCATGCACCAAGCGAGGTATCTTATCTCAAATCATGAAAATTTTTGATCCCTTAGGTTTCTGTTCTCCCGCTTCTTTACTTGCTAAGCATCTCATGCAAGATCTGTGGAAGGAGAAGCTGGACTGGGATTCTCAGCCTCCTCCGCATATCGTAAATGTTTGGAATCAATTTCGAACCGAACTTCCAAATCTTTCAAATATTCATTTACCTAGGTAGAGAGAGAGCCGGACGAAAAACCCCTTTGTTTGGGGCAGCCACTCAAAACAATAAATCGAGTCACAAAAGA
Source organism: Aspidapion aeneum (assembly GCA_963576565.1). Lineage (NCBI taxonomy): Eukaryota > Metazoa > Arthropoda > Insecta > Coleoptera > Brentidae > Aspidapion > Aspidapion aeneum. The sequence goes on along the minus strand of OY755038.1, from coordinate 172,936,501 downwards.
AATGTCTGCACATAGTGCACACAGCAGCGAATCATTCGCTGTAAATATTTTAAGTTTTTTAACTATTTTTAAGCCATAAATTAATTTATGAAAAACGAACGGTTAAAATTTATAACCTTATTCCATTGAAAATTTTGAAGGCAGAGAATGAAAAGACAGTGCTGTCACTGGAAGCATGCCCACAGTATAGTCTCGGGTATGGTCAAATCAAAACGAGCTTTTTCGAGAGACAAGAGAGACTGTTCACCGACAGTGATCTAAAAAGTAGTCAGTGAGAAAAATTTACTATTAACTAGAAGGGAGTACGAATAAAAATAGCAGGAATAATATATTGGATTCTTCTATTGAAAATCGAAGAGCGATTTCCATTTATTCTAGCAAGAAAACATATGACCGGACACAAAGGTTGGTGGGTGCAAACAGGCATTAACAGTCTAGTGCAAGCAGGCGTTAAAATATGTGCAACCGGCAGCTAATTCCTTGGTAAGTCAATTGATGCTGACCGAACCGGAATTTGCTGACGAGTTGCAATTTGAAATCAAAACAAAACAAAAGGTTCATAACCTCAGAAAAATAAAATAAATATTCTTTTATTTTTAAATAACTATCCTAAGTTAAGGAGCATTTTTTTTATGTAAGTACTAAAGGGAAATAAAAATGCTACAGCATTCATGCTAAAGTGAATACGCGCCTTGAAATTGTTTGCCTTGTATTCACTTGAGCATGAATTGTTTGGCCTCGTAGCGAGGCACTTACTATAAAATTATTGTTTTTATTTTTAGAATAGAATAGAATAGAATTTTAAATTTTATTTTCAGAAGCTACGGATCCGTATTTCCTTTACTGAGTGTCGAGTTCACGACAACCTCAACAGACTGTTGCTGCCCTGCGTTTCCAAAATAGAAGAATTTCATTTACGTTATTTATGTTACTTTAACTTTAGAGATATTTAAAAAAAATGTATTTTTTCATTGTAAAAAAACATTTATTTTTCAATGTTAGAAAAACATTTCTTTTCCACTTCCATGTTAAAAATCAATATTTTTTTAACGTTCGAAAAACACTTTAAAAAAACGTTATAAAAACATAAGATTATTTTTCTAACGTCAGAAAACGGGTTATTAAGCTTCTTTTGCACTATGAATATGACGTTAGAACTAACATCCAACCTAACGTTATGTCTTTAAATTAAACATTATTTTGACATTATTAAAATGTTTTTATGTTTAGTGTACAACCGCTCCAAGTTTCATTGACTTCCATAAAGTAGCAAAGTAGTTACGAAATTTCAGAAAACGTCGAAATTGCTACTCCCTCATGTATAGATCATCAAAAATTCTACTGTACTCCCAGACATGCAACAAAGCTGAAATTTGGCAGACTGATACAATCTATGACCAGCCCCTTAGAAAAAATTTAAAAACCCTAAAAATCTAATTTACTCCCCTCCCCTTGTAAGAGGGTTTCGTTATCTAACGAATTTTCCCCTACCTTTGACGTCCCAGGGTTTCGGTCGATTCAATCCTGGGATTTCGAGGGATAGAATCGATCGAAATTTTGCCTCGGGCGCCACTCTAGGAAATACGGGAGCCTAGAGTCTCCCTTGCCTCTCGGGTATGCTTTTAAACAGTGGAGAATAACCAGGTAAGTAAACTACAATTTCATTAAAAACTCAATTTCTATAAATACTAGTTTATGTGTATTTTGTCATTTTAATTTAGTGGTACAAACCCTCAAAGAAAATAACCAAATATATGCAACTTAATAAATAAAACAAAACTATAAATGCCTTATTTCTATCAAGTCAAATAAAAAAAAACTCCAGTTTACTTTGTTTGCGCTATTCTAGCACAGACAGGTATTTAAAAAAAAGTGAAAGTTATGAAAAAGGACTTAAAACTCAACGCCTTATCACCTCGGAACTCTAACAAAAGGATTTAACAAATCTGGTTAGGTCCGATTAGATCGGATGGACGTTAGTTAAATACTGATTTCTTTTTGCCCCAAAAAGACTTTTCCCAACATAAAAAAAATTGGAGAAAGATTTCCTTAAACAGCTGGTAGTTAATTACATACTATAATTTTACAAATTTACGGCTATTTAACTGGAAGAAAACGAAACTTTACCAACTTTGAAGTTTCACAGGACTGGTCGGGTCATATATGTCTCGCGGTTCGGTTCGGTTCGGTTCGGTTCATGTCGGTTATGTACAAAAGAAACGGAAAGAAAAATTAAACAGAATATTTACAAATAGAAACGGAATGTGGTACCACTTTAACAGGTTTAATTTACGGTGAGAGCATATATGTCTTACGGTAACAGGTAACAGGTTATTTACAAAAGAAACGGATAAAAATTTAACTATACCAACTTTTAAGTTTATAAGGTCGCGGTGGGACACGGGTCTAACGTGGCAATAACGAAGCAATAATCGTGACAGAAAAAAAAATCGTTAATTATGAAAAATAAAAAGAGAATTAGGAAGAAATTAATAAATACCAGGTTTTATCTAAACGGGAGAGCTGGCTGCACAAAGCCGCGATGATTATGAGTCGGTGACGAAACATACGGCCCACGAAACATAATCTATAGCTTTGTTATCATTTTTGCTTTCTCGAAAGAGAACAAAAATAATAATAAAAAACGGGAAACGGGAAACGAGAACGGGGGTTTAGCAAAGCGCTACAATTATAAGTCGGTAACGAAACATACAGCCCACGAAATATAATCTATAGCTTTGTTATCATTTTTGCTTCCTCGAAAGAGAACAAAAATAATAATAAAAAAACGGGAAACGGGAAACGGGAAACGAGGACGGGGGTTTAGCAAAGCGCTACAATTATGAGTCGGTGACCAAACATACGGCCCACGAAACATAATCTATAGCTTTGTTATCATTTTTGCTTCCTTGAAAGAGAACAAAAATTATAAAAAAAACGGGAAACGGGAAACGAGGACGGGGGGTTTAGCAAAGCGCTACAATTATAAGTCGGTGACGAAACATACGGCCCACGAAATATAATCGATAGCTTTGTTATCATTTTTGCTTTCTCGAAAGAGAACAAAAATAATAAAACACCAGGACAAGGGAAACTGGTGTGTCAAATCCGGGATGATTATTACTTGGTGACGAACCTGCAGCCCACAAGTAGTAAACCCGATTTGTTTCTTAATTTTCTTGCGAAATCGGGAAAGGACAAACAAGTAATTTGCACGGTTCAAAATAAATTCAAATCAAATAGAATTATAAAAACTTTGACTAAGGCAAAAACGAGGTTTCTTTTATAAATCCCATTCTTACCAGAAACCGGTCGACATTTACACACACCGCGTACCACCTATACATTGTGCTCGAACGAGAAACAAATCTCGAATCCCCGTATGGGCGAAGGCATTACTGTTTTATAGGCTAGAGCTCGGCTACAAATCGAAAACCAACGGAAATAACCGAATGAAACCCAACCACGTTTTTAAAAATGAACGTGGATTGACTTATTCGGAATATTATTTTATCTAGTCTTTTTGCAACAAACGTTTTGAAAGGCTTTAATGACATTCATATGTCAAAACGGCATTTTTCCTCGGAAAATATGAAACAAAATTAATAAGCGAAAATTGAGTCAGGTTTCAGTAAAAATATTTTTTAACTGTCTGAGCTTAAATAGTCTAGAAAATTAATTAAAACAATAAAAAAAAATAGTAACTTCGTTACATTCCCCACCTACTTCGGCAAAAAAAAAGAACAAAAAAAAATAAACTCAATGACTACCTTTCTTCTTTCTTTTTTTTTAACTTTACAAACGATTTACAAAATAACAAAAACTTAATTAAACAAAATAAAAAAAACAAAACCTGCATTTCTCTCTGATCATACCCATCGCTAGTGCCTCTTAATGCTCTTAATAGTCTTGACGGTCCGCCAATGCTGTTCAAATTTCGGTACAACTCTGGGCCGGCACCCAAAGTTGAGTAGTTTTACCCCTATACAAGGGTTGAAAATGCGGAACCTTGATAAACACCAAGGGAGCAGATTACTAACCATACGAAGCACCCTTAACCTCCTGCGCTTTCCTTAGAACCCAAATGTTGGTTTACAGAAACTCCAATGCTAAACATCTTTTGGTATTGTAGCTTCGGTTTTTAAAATGCACCATTTTCCTCGACTAAAGAAGTTGTGTCTAGCGGTGTTATTTTTATCGGCGAGTTATTTTAGGTTGTCGTGACAACTTGTAACGGTTTCTTCAAGGTAAACCTACTACACGGTCTGTAGTGCCCCTAAATTTAGTAGGGGTTGGCAGAACATTACTCTCTAGACCTAGATCACTTTGGATCGGATCTGAGTAACAATTTTCCATAACAAATTGTTAAAATTTTCTAATGGGATACTGGCGACAGCGGTTACAAAGTCGGTCATTTCCATTTGTTTTACCTCCTTCGGAGCCAGTATGGTGGTTTCCTCAATTGTATACATTGTAATTTACAACACCCTTAAGCTCTGAAAAGAGCTGTTTGGCTGTTCGGAAAGTGTACTGGTTAGATCTACTTTATTGTTCATGCGGATAGTTCTGCCTTAAGGTTAAATCGGAGTTTGCGAACGAGTTTGCTACTGACGGTACTTCAAAGTACATCAAGTTGGGCTTTCGAAGGAACACGCAACTTGAAGGAATAGCCTTGGACTGTGTATGTGGTAGTCCTCATGCGGATGGTACTGCCTTGAGGTTAAGTTGGAGTTTGCGAACGGGCTTATGGTGCTACTGACGCTACGTCAAAATTCATCAAGTTGAGTTATTCGAAGTAGACTCGGTAACTTTAGAATAGTTTTGGAGTGAGTTTGCGGTACTAATTGACCAGGTTGAGTGCGTAATTTGCTTCAAATTCAATTTTTCGTGAGGGGTGGTACCCGGACCATCGGGTTTTGGATCTCGGAGTTCTAACTTTTGGCGGTTTCCAAAGTTATAAGTTTTTTTTTCCGAAAATACCCCCGAATTACAGAAGGGATTTAAGTAATTTTAGCAACTCTAATCTGGATATTGACTGACCATCGGATTTTTCTACAGGGTGCCTGCTACATTATAACTTTGGGTGGATTCCAAAGTTATAAGTTGCTTACTGAAGCATCGGAAGTACTGTATTTATAGTGACCATCATATTTTGGATCTAGAAGTTATAACTTTTGGCGATTTCCAAAGTGATAAGTTGTTGCCGGAAATACCCCGGGATTACAGAAAGGATTTAAGTAATATTATCTCCGAGTCTGGATTTTGACTGACCATCAGATATTTTCTACAGGTTGACTGCTAAGTTATAACGTTTGGCGGTTTCCAAAGTTACAAGTTGATTGATCACCGGTTTTTTTTCTCCAGAGGATTCATGGCTGCTGAGTTATAAGTTTTGGCGATTTTCAAACTTATAAGTTGACTGATTACCGGTGTCTTTCTTCAGAGGCTTAATGGCTGCTGCATTATAACTTTCGATGGGTTCCAAACTTATAAAGGTTTTTTTTTAAGTACCCTTGAATTATTGGAAAAAAAAATAGATTAAATCTTAGAAAATAATCATCGGGTTTTGGAACTTGGAGTTATAACTTTTGGCAGTTTCTAAAGTTAAAAGCTGTTGTCAGAAGCCCCTTAAATTTTTGAAGGGGTTAAAAAAAAATATTATTTTTTTTTAAATAACTGGCCTAACCTCCGTGTTTTGGATCTTGAAGTTATAACTTTTGGCGGTTTGTAAAGTTATGAGTTGTTACTGAAAATACTCCTAAATTACAGAAGGCTATTTAAGTAATCTTAGAAACTCTAATCTGGATTTTGACTGACCATGGGGTTTTGTCCACAGGTTGGCTGCTGAGTTATAACTTTTGGCGGTTTCCAAAGTTACAAGTTGACTGAATACCGGTTTCTTTCTTCAGAGGCTTGATGGCTGCTGCATTATAACTTTTGGGCGGGTTCCAAAGTTATAAGGTATTTTTGAAGCATCCTTAAAGTATTGCAGGGTTTCAAAAAAAAATAGATTAAATCCTAGAAAATATCAGGATTTAAACTAATTATCGGGTTTTGGACTTCGGAGTTATAACTTTTGGCGGTTTCCAAAGTTATAAATTGTTACCGGAAACAACCGTAAATTACTGAGCTAATTTCCAGAATTTAATCTTAAAATTTAATTAACATTAAGTTAAAAAACAATAATAACTTTTATGCAATTTCGCTAACAAAAAAACAAAATTAAAAATAAAAAAAATTAAATTATATTTGAGTCAAATTATTTTATAATAATTTTTATTACGTAAAAAAAATTGCTAAGTGGCCACATGGAAAACGGCTTCGTGCTTCAGTAAAGCAAATTCAAGTTTTAAACAAAAAACTAAAATTTTTTTAATTTAGTTTTCTATTTGAACAGGATTTTCTTTTTAAATCTGTTTTTTTTGTTAATGGAATTTATATGGTTAAACAAATATATTAATTTTTTTGTTAAAAAAAAAACAATTCTACTCAAGAAAAAATATATGATTTTTGTTGAAATTACTTAAAAATTTTCTTTGTTTACAAAATTGAGATGCCAACTTCTAAACTCTTAGTATTGTCAGTTTAGAAGTTGGTACTCCGGTACGGAAACAGGTCCCATTAGGTCAGATCAGGTCGGGATCAGGTCCGGCTATGTCATGTCAGGTCCAACTAGTTTGGGTCAGATCAGGTCAGATCCGACTAAATCAGGTCCGGCTACTTCGGGTCTGGTCCGGATGGGTCAGGTCAGGTCCGGATAAGCCAGGTGAGGATCTGCTAAGTCAATCAAGTCAGTATGGGTCAGGCCTGTTCCAGATCGATCAAGTCAAATTCGGATAGGTCAGGTCAGGTCCAGATATGTTCGCGTCTAGCGAGGTCAGGTCAAGTTCGGATATGTCAGGTCAGGTCCGGTACGGTTAGGCCATGTCAGGTCCGGATATGTCACGTTAGGTCCGGATATATCACGTCAGGTCCGGATATGTCAGGCTAGGTCCAGATAGGCCAGGCCAGCTTAGCTCAAATCAAGTCAAGTTCGGATACTTACGATTAGGTACATCTAAAGTCAATATAACAAATACAATTCCAACTACAAAATGGCTTTAAGAAAAATTCTAATTTAATACAATGGTTTTCCAGTCAGGTCAGGTCATATCAAAACGGTTATGCGTTTCAAATAAGTCAGGTTCGGTAAGGTACATGTCACACAGAATCAAAATGAAAAAGCCAAAAATAATCAAAATTATAAACTAGGTCAGATCAGGATGGTCTGGTTTGACTGGTATTCTCAGAGCATGTCAGGTATAAAACCGGTTAATAATTTAAAGTTAAAAGAAAATTATTTAGTTTAACATAAAACATTTAAACACCTAATTGAAGTCAGGTCGGGTGAAGCAGTATCTAGCTTTAATTAAAAGCCAAATGTTTATCATTAAAAAAAATTATGCCAAAATAACTCACCTAGGATTTAAAAAAAAACTTAATCCAAGAAAAAATTAGGTCAGGACAAGCTTGCTCTGGTTTGACTGGTAATTAGAGGGCAGGTCAGGTATTAGATCGGATAGTGATCGGATATCATTAATCATTTTTAAAAAAATTATTCGGTCGAAAATAAAACATTTATATTCTAGGTACTTCAATTTAGGTCAGGTGAGGCAGTATCTAGTTTTAATTAAAAGCAAAATGTTTATGAATAAAAAAAAATGTAGTCCAATATAACCATAAAATTTAATTATTATTAAAAATTAACGTCACCCAGAATTTTAAAAAAACAAAATCCAAGAAATTAGGTCAGGTATACAGTCGGTTTAATAATTTTAAAAAAAATTATTAATTTTAAAACAAAAACATTTCAATAGTCACTTCTACGACAAGTCAGGTCAGATAAGGCAGTATCTAGTTTTAATTAAAAGCAAAATGCTTATTAATAAAAAAAATTAGGCTAAAATAACAATAAGATATATTTAACGTCACCCAGTATTTTTAAAAAACAAAATCCAAAAAAAAACATTTTTTTTTTCAGGTTCGGTTTGGTTCGGTTTGGTTCGGTTCGGTTCGGCTTGGCTCGGTTCGGTTTGGTTCGGTTCGGTTCGGTTCATTACTGGTGTGGTTTGACGGGGAATCTCAGGGCAAATCAGGTAATAATAATTACAAAAATAAATTGTTTAGTGAAAATAAAAAAAATACGTAATTACTTTTAGTTACTTTGAGTCAGGTCACGTGAAGTAAAACATAGTTAGGGTAGGTATCAGGGAGAATTAGAGTCACGCAGGATCTGGAAATAAAAAATAGAATCAAAAATTAAATCAGGTCAGCCAGGACCAACAACTCATGTCAGGTTTCGTCCGGTAGTCTTAGGGCATGTCAGGTATTCGGTTTATTAATTAATAATAATAATAAACAAATTATTTAGTGGAAAAAAAAAATTTGTAATTACTTTCTACCACACAAGCCATGCTTTGACCCAAACTTCAATTTCTGAAATCTACCCCCACCCTTAAAAAAACTAAAATGTATTTTGTTCAACTCCAGACGCAACCACCTTTCGTTTGATACTACACACGCCATATGTTCACTCAAACTCTAATTTTTGAAATTTACCCCCACCGTTTTTTTTTTAAATAAAAGATATTCTCTTCAACTCCACACTCATTTACCCTTCGTTTGATATCCCACACGCCACATTTTCACCCAAACTCTAAATTTTGAAATTTACCCCCACCCCCTTTAAAAAAAAATATGTATATATTTTGTCTAACTCCAGACTCAACCACCCTTCGTCTGATATCACACATGCCATACCTTCACTTAAACTCTAATTTTTAAAATGACCCCCACCTTTTTTTTAAAACAGAAAAAAAAGCTAGAATTTATTTTGTCCATCTCCAGACTTAATTACCTTTCGTTTAATATGACACACGTCATATTTTCAAATAACCTGTACTTTTTGTAATCTACCCCCACCATTTTATTTGGCTTATGTTTGGTGCATTTTTTTATTTTTAAATAGGACCATCTTGACCCAAGACACAGCCCAGGTATCAAATCTCATTAAAATCGAGCACGCGGTTTTTGAGCTATGCGTGCTGGTCGTTACAGACAGACAGACATACAGACAGACAGCCGGGCGACAAAAAAGTTTCAAAATCATCCGAAACGCAAAGATATACAAAAAAATTTGAAATCGGAGCAACTTTTTTTCTCGTTAAAAATAGCTCGCACTACTATAGACAAAAGCGTTTTAGAAGAAAAAAATAAAATCGCCACAGACAGACAAACGCAAGTACATGCAAACCTGAAATAAGATGTTTTACTTTGCAAAGGCTTAAATTCTTATTTATCCAACAATACTGATAAAAAACAACAAGTAAGAAAAAAAACTTACATTTATTTTATTAATTTATCCTTTTTTTTAGGTTCAAATATTTTTTTACATAAAAAAAGTATCTCGCGCTTTAACAATGCATGAAAACAATAAATTTGAAATAACTGAATTCTGTTAAATTTAATAATTTCTCAACCAAAAATACTATCGACTCGATTCTTACGGTACTAGTTTTTTTACACTTAAACAGTTTTAAGCAGTTTAGAATAGAGTCTGGCAATTTTAATTACTTCTCAACCAAAAAGGCACAATGACATAATTGTATTCAATTTTTAAAAACTGCAAATTGGAAGCAACTTTTGCCAATTTTCGTACCTTCCCAGCCAAAAGGATATTAAATACTGAATATGTTTTGGACCGTTGCGGTGTAAGATTTTAATTTTTACTTTAGATAACTTAAATTTGCTAAATTATAACTTCTCAACCAAAAACCAGTTTTAATTAATGAAGATTTTTCAATAAATTTATAAAAATTAAGAACGTTTCCATAAAAATGATTCCTAATATGGATTAACTATACCAACTTTTAAGTTTATAAGGTCGCGGTGGGACACGGGTCTAACGTGGCAATAACGAAGCAATAATCGTGACAGAAAAAAAAATCGTTAATTATGAAAAATAAAAAGAGAATTAGGAAGAAATTAATAAATACCAGGTTTTATCTAAACGGGAGAGCTGGCTGCACAAAGCCGCGATGATTATGAGTCGGTGACGAAACATACGGCCCACGAAACATAATCTATAGCTTTGTTATCATTTTTGCTTTCTCGAAAGAGAACAAAAATAATAATAAAAAACGGGAAACGGGAAACGAGAACGGGGGTTTAGCAAAGCGCTACAATTATAAGTCGGTGACGAAACATACAGCCCACGAAATATAATCTATAGCTTTATTATCATTTTTGCTTCCTCGAAAAAAACAAAAATAATAATAAAAAAACGGGATTCGGGAAACGAGGACGGGGGTTTAGCAAAGCGCTGCAATTATGAGTCGGTGACGAAACATACGGCCCACGAAACATAATCTATAGCATTGTTATCATTTTTGCTTCCTTGAAAGAGAACAAAAATAATTAAAAAAAAACGGGAAACGAGGACGGGGGGTTTAGCAAAGCACTACAATTATAAGTCGGTGACGAAACATCCAGCCCACGAAATATAATCTATAGCTTTGTTATCATTTTTGCTTCCTCGAAAGAGAACAAAAATAATAATAAAAAAACGGGAAACGGGAAACGGGAAACGAGGCCGGGGGTTTAGCAAAGCGCTACAATTATGAGTTGGTGACGAAACATACGGCCCACGAAACATAATCTATAGCTTTGTTATCATTTTTGCTTCCTTGAAAGAGAACAAAAATAATAAAAAAAACGGGAAACGGGAAACGAGGACGGGGGGTTTAGCAAAGCGCTACAATTATAAGTCGGTGACGAAACATACGGCCCACGAAATATAATCGATAGCTTTGTTATCATTTTTGCTTTCTCGAAAGAGAACAAAAATAATAAAACACCAGGACAAGGGAAACTGGTGTGTCAAATCCGGGATGATTATTACTTGGTGACGAACCTGCAGCCCACAACTAGTAAACCCGATTTGTTTCTTAATTTTCTTGCGAAAGAAAATTAATAAATACTAGAAAACATGTAATATACTAACGGGAAATCCTGGGATCGGGAAAGGACAAACAAGTAATTTGCACGGTTCAAAATAAATTCAAATCAAATAGAATTATAAAAATTTTGACTAAGGCAAAAACGAGGTTTCTTTTATAAATCCCATTCTTACCAGAAACCGGTCGACATCTACACACACCGCGTACCACCTATACATTGTGCTCGAACGAGAAACAAATCTCGAATCCCCGTATGGGCGAAGGCATTACTGTTTTATAGGCTAGAGCTCGGCTACAAATAGAGAACCAACGGAAATAACCGAATGAAACCAAACCACGTTTTTAAAAATGAACGTGGATTGACTTATTCGGAATATTATTTTATCTAGTCTTTTTGCAACAAACGTTTTGAAAGGCTTTAATGACATTCATATGTCAAAACGGCATTTTTCCTCGGAAAATATGAGCTTAAATAGTCTAGAAAATTAATTAAAACAATAAAAAAAAATAGTAACTTCGTTACACCCTGTACAGGGTTTTCCCGTATATTTTTACACCATATCTAAAACGTTTATTTGAATAGATATCAAAATATGATAAATACAAAAGTTTCATAAGCTTTTACGAATTTTAAGAATCTTTGTGTCAGAATGTCAAAAAAAAATTGTAAATGTCAAAATTTGACAAGTGGATGGTTTTTTTAACGGAAACACCCTATATATTATTTCAGATTTTTATAGATCCATTCTTCCTGATTTCATGTTGGGATTATTTCGTTTAATAGTTTTGGAGATATATGCGTTTAAAAGTATAAAAAACTTAAATTGGTACTTTTTAGAACATCAAGGAAGCCATGAAAAAAACAATCGCATTGACACAAAAGTGATGTTATTGTTTTCCACCTTGTCAAATTCAGTTTTAAGAGCGGTTAAGAATGATTTTTAGCGAGGAAGAAAAACTGGATATTATTAAATTATTTTACTCAAATAATGAAAATGCTCGCAACCAGTATTATATTCAGTTTCCCGACAGAAGACAACCAACCCGCCAAACCATAGTAAATATAGTAAACTCATTTAATCAAAGAAAAACACTTAAAAGAAAAACTAGAACAGTCGAAAGAAACGCTAAAGAGGACTTAAATATTTTGTTATATTTTTAAGGTTAGCTTTTCTTTATAAGTTAGTTTATCATATTTAAAAAAATGTTTTCCTTTGTTATATTAGAGAATCCTAAACAGTCTATTCCGTACGCAGCAACTTTTTTAACAAATCATGGCATAAAATTCACTCTGTTTTAAAATATCACAAATACAAGGCTTAAAAATTTTTACCCGTGCAAAATTTAAGCAACGAAAATGAAATAAAAATTACATTTTTGTCAGGAAATACAACGAGGAATAGCGGCAAATCAAATAAATTTTTCAAACATAATTTTTTCTGATGAGGCAGCATTCACCACGGCGGGAAAGTTCAATAGAAAAAATAAAAATATTTGGTCAAGAGAAAACCCGCATGCTTTACAAGCTGTCAAAAGTCAAGGACGCAGATCCCTACATGTTTGGTGCGGTCTTCTGAATAACAGGTTTATTAGGCCTATATTCTTAAATGGTAACATAACCGGAGAAAAATACCATCATTTGTTGCGAAATCAAATAGAAGAGCATTTAGAAGAACTCCCTGTTAATAACTATATAAATTTAATATGGCAACAGGACAGAGCCCCCCCACATAACATCCAGCCAGTAAGGAATTTTTTAAATAATAGATATATGTATTGGATAGGAAGGCACATTATTATGGCCAGCAAATAGCTCCGATTTGTCTCCGCTTGATTTTTTTGTGGGGCTATCTAAAAAATAAGGTGTATTATAACAGGCCGCAAACAGTTCAAATTTTACAACAGAAAATAGAGCAAAGAAATTGTTGATCTTAACGAAAATTTTGCGAACTCTATCTTTCCAGCTATCCACAGAAAATTTGTAAGAATTATTCAAAATTGTATTAATCAAGAAGGCTATGTAGAAAATTAAAAATAAAGTAATAAATATTTTTTTCTTTCACAAAAATTGCATAATTTTTATTTTTACTGGCTTGCGGCGCCTTACATTACTGCGCAGAATCACCCCGGATAGTAAATATTAATGAATTATATACCTTACAAAAGCAACAGCATCACTTTTGGCTGCCTTGATGTTTTAAGGAGATCAGTTTAAGTATTTTAAACATTTAAGCGCATTTATCTCCAAAACTAATGAATAAAATATTACAATATACAAAATATATTTTTAAAATCAGGGATAAAAGATCTATAAATATCTAAAATAATATACAGGTTGTTCCCTTTAAAAATACCATCGACCTGTAAAATTTTGATTGACATTTAGAATTTTTTATTGACATTCCGACTTAAAAATTCTTAAACGTAAAAAAATATGAAACTTTGTATTTATCATATTTTAATATCTATTCAAATAAATATTTTAGATATGGTGTAAAAATATACAGGAAAACCCTGTACATGTAGTTATGTAAAAGTAGCATTGCCCACTTCCAGAAACGCTAGAGAGCTAAGCTTTGGCAGACTGATAGAAACTACCAAAATTTTAATTTACTTCCCTCCCTTATAAATGTAAAGTTATTTAAAAGTAACATTGCCCACTTTCAGAAACGCTAGAGAGCTGGGTTCTGGAAGGCTGATAAAACTATGATAAAACTATTGGAAAAAAATTAAAAACCCTCAAAATTTAAAACTTAAATATTATCCAAATCCTTTAAAAAAGAAGTATAATCATAGGGGATGGGACAATTCGCCGCGGCTGATTCGCCGCAGTCAATTCGCCGCGGCCGATTCGCCGCGGGACAATTCGCCGCCGGCCGATTTGCCGCGAGGACAATTCGCCGCGAGATTTTTTATTTTATGATATTACCATTGGCAATTGTTTAAACAGTTTTATTTAGCTTGACTTCATATAATATATTTGTTTATTTGTTTGATCATAACTTTTTCAAACTTCTCCAACTAGTTATTTGGTGGTTAGTATAATACAATTCAACATTTTTTTTATTAGAAAAATAAATAAAATGGCGGATTTTCCTATTTATGAACCGATTTGCCGCAAACTTGAAACATCGCGGCGCTTAGGGTAACTTAATACAATTTTTTACTTAAATTTAAAAAAATTTAAGTGGCGGATCAAAAATGGCGGATTTTTCCATTTATGAACCGATTTGCATCAAACTCGGAACTTTGAGATCTTTCAGGTCGCTGATTATTATTTTTAACTAAAATTTAAAAAAGTCAAAATGGCATTTCCACAAGGGCGCACTTTCTTGATCATAAACCGATTTGCCTCAAAATTGGGAGGGGCTGATTTCTCGGGGGGGGGGGGGGCGAAGCCTCATGATGGCGAATTTTATACTCTTTAATCTTTTTATTCATGAAATATGTGAAAAATATCTAAAACAATCTTAGGCTTGGGGGGGTGGGGGGGCTAGGCCCCGAGGAATCCGCCATTTTCAGGTTTTAAAATTTAAATCAAAAATTGTATTGAGTTACTTTAGGCTTCAAGTTTGAGGCAAATCGGTTTATAAATAAGAAAGTGCGCCATTGTGGAACCGCCATTTTGATTTTTTAAAATTAAGTGAAAAATAATAATCAGCGACCTAAAATATCTCAAACTTCCGAGTTTGATGCAAATCGGTTCATAAATGGGAAAATCCGCCATTTTGGATCCGCCATTTTATTTATTTTTCTAATAGTAAAAATTGTTGAATTGTATACTAAACTAAGTTTAAAAAAACATTTTTTTTCAAACTTGGCTTTACTTTTATCTCAATTCTTTTTGCTGAATATCATTTTCGCGTCCTTGGCTTTTCTTACATCAAATGTTTGTTATAATAAAGATGATCAGATAAAAATAATTCTGCATATATTGAGATTGTCATTGTATTTAAATATAAAGGATATATATTAATAAATTCAAAGATTAAAACAATAAATAACCTTGAAGTTTTCCAATAAAACTTATTGCAATAGTTTCTTAAATTTGTAATAATTATCTAAAGATCTTCCCAGAACTTACACATAATTGATAAAAATTAGAGATGTGCAAAACAGCTTTTTTCGAAAAGCAGTGATAGTTCAGGCAAGATTCGGGAAAATCCACTTTCTAGAAGCATTTTATATTACTTTTTGGCAAATGGGTAATTGACAGGGGTTGAGATATTCAAGATGGCGGCCAAAATGGCGGCGGAATTTTAAATTGCCGCTGGAAAGCCCAAATTGTCACAGGTGTACATTCAAAATATATATTTGTATAATTAAAAAATAATAACATATTATTTTTTTTTAATGGCTGCAAAAACCTCCAAAAACCCCCCCAGACCCCCCAAAATCTGAAAGTTTGAGTTTTTTTTTTAAGGGAAAAATGTATAATATACTTTATTCTAGACAATAAAATTCCCTTTTCAACATGGTATAACTTAATAAAGTTAGACTAATAACAAGCTCTCCAGCGGCGTCCGTTAATTGAAGTAATTAAAAAAGTTGAAAAAATATCTATGTTTTTTCCAAGATTTATTAATTAAAAAAAAAACTAATATCTACAAAAAACCATGTATTACATTTTGGTATATTCAATAAAATTTCCTTCAAAATGACGTATAACATGATTAAATCGGTTTTATAAATAAAACTTCAGGGGCATCCGTAAATTAAATTAATTTTTACAAGTTTTATCTAATTTTCTCAAAAACTAAGCTTAACATGAAAAAACTTGTTCTACACTTTTTTGTAGACAGGGAAATTCCCTTTTTAAAAATGTAAAACTCAGTAAGGTTTGACTTATTGAAAACTCTCCAGCGACGTCCGCCAATGGGGGTGATTTTTACTCATTGGGCGTCGACCGGTGAGATACCACCATGCCAGAACTGAGTAGCGCTAAGTGGTATCACCACGTTCCGCTACTGCGCTGGCAGTCCGGTTCCAACAATGAGTAACAGATAGCATGATGGCGCCTCCAAAATCAAAATATTCCGGAGGTAAAATACCCGACCACTCGGATCTCCGGGCGTCGGGTGATCCTGGGGGTCCTTCATGCAAAGATATTAAAAGAAGACCAAAAACTCAACTCACAATTGATTTTAGCAATATAAGAGGATTAAGTACCAACATGAATTCAGTTCACCAACATCTTGAAGAACAAAGACCTGACATCCTTGTTCTCACTGAAACTAAAATCAGTTCTGCAACACCTATTGTGAACTATCTTTATCCCGGCTATGACCTACACCACCGATTTCGACATAATTTTGGGATCTGTGTGTACAGCGTGTCCCATTCTCGATGGGATTAAATGGGAAACTCGGTTATTATTAAAGATATCGAATTTCTGATTGCACCTTACCGTGCTCTTTTTTTGAGCCCTTAAAAATGGTGTTTTCAGATTTTTGCTATGGCGCGTAGTTTCGGTAATGCAGGGAGTTTTTGAAAAAAATGCATTTTTAATATTCCCTTATATCTCGCTCATTTTGCAAGATATTTTTATTCTGTAAAAACCTTATCAAGGCAACTTTTTTAGGGCACATTAACGACTTTGTCAATTTTTTAAAATATTGTTTAGTTTTTGAGATATGGTATTTATCATAAAAAAAATAAATACGGACCTGGATTTTTTTTATTACTGTTTTGATTGGTTTTATGCTATTATTATCTTAAAATAATAAAACTTTAACATTTTTTTAATTTAAGGTTAGAAAAAAATACCTGGAGATTTCCAACGTAAATATTAATTAAAAATTGACACACTAGTTGAACGATTTTTAGTTTATATGTTTTGAAATGTTAACTAAAAGATTTATAAATAAAGTAAAAAACGTTAAAAGGTTACAAAAGCGTGAAATTGACATTATCATTTTACTTGTCATTTTTGTGAATGGCTCACTCAAAATTATTCTAAAATGGCTAGAAATCGACCATATCCAGATTTTGAAAAATGTGATAGTTTGACTGCTTTATTCGAGTAACAAAATCCCAATATTTAAATGGCAGAAATATTTTTATGCAAAATGCGTTAAGAAACAACAAATGTCTTACACATAATGGCAATCAGTTTGAACATTAAATCATTAAAGAAAAATTCAATATTATTTTTTGTAATTCGTTGTTTTTTGTATTTGTCGTAGACTTTGTTTCAAATAAATCTTCAAATTAACGTAAAACCATAATTTGCTAAGGATTAAAGTAGTTCAACTAAAAATCATTCGACCAGCAATTTTTAATGTATATTTATGTTGGAAATTTCCAGGTTCGGACTAAAATTATTTTTAAAATATTAAATTTATTTTTTTAACCTTAAAACAAAAAAATATTAAATTTTTATTATTTTGTGATAATAACAGCATGAAACCAATCAAAATAGTAATAAAAAAAATCCAGGTCCGTATTTAATTTTCTTGTGATAAATACCATATCTCAAAAACTAAACAATATCTAAAAAAATTGACAACGTCATTATTTTCTTCTAAAAAAGTTGCCATGAAAAGGTTTTTACAGAATAAAAATATCTTGCAAAATGAGCGAGATATAAGGAATTATTAAAAATGCAATTTTTTCAAAAACTCCCTGTATAAGCAAAACTACGGGGTATAGCAAAAATCAGATTACACCATTTTTAAGGACTCAAAAAAAGAGCACGGTAAGGTGCAATCAGAAATTCGATATCTTTAATGATAACCGAGTTTCCCATTTAATCCCATCGAAAATGGGACACTGTACAGCGTGTCCCATTTTCGATGGGATTAAATGGGAAACTCGGTTATTATTAAAGATATTGATTTTCTGATTGCACCTTACCGTGCTCTTTTTTTGAGCCCTTAAAAATGGCGTAATCAGATTTTTGCTATACCCCGTAGTTTCGCTAATACAGGGAGTTTTTGAAAAAATTGTATTTTTAATAAACCCTTGTATCTCGCTTATTTTGCGAGATACTTTTATTCTGTAAAAACATTTATCATGGCAACTTTTTTAGAAGAAAATAATGACGTTGTCAATTTTTTTAAATATTGTTTAGTTTTTGAGATATGGTATTTATCATAAAAAAATTAAATACGGACCTGGATTTGTTTTATTACTTTTTTGATTGGTTTCATGCTAGTATTATCATAAAATAATAAAAATTTTAAAAATTTTTGTTTAAAGGTAACAAAAAAAAATTTAATATTTAAAAAAACAATAGTCCGAACCTGGATATTTCCAACATAAATATAAACTAAAAATTGCTAGTTAAACAATTTTTAGTTTAATGTTTTGATACTTAGCATATTAAAATGGTTTTACGTTAATTTACAGATTTATTTGAAACAAAGTCTACGAAAAATACAAAAAAAAACAAATTATAAAAAATAAAAAATAACTAATCTTTCTGATTACCATTATGTGTAAGACATTGTTGGCATTTTTGAGTAATTTTTCTTAACGCATTTTGCATAAAAATATTTCTGCCATTTAAATATTGGGATTTTGTTGCTTGAATGAAGCAGTCAAACATATCACATTTTTCAAAATCTGGATATATATCTGATATATGGTCGATTTCTAGCCAGTTTAAAATAATTGTAAGCCATTTACAAAAATGACAATGTCAATTCCACGCTTTTGTTTTGTAAATTTCACGACCTGCTGTTTGGTTATCAAATAATTAGTATGATATTATTTTTGTAACTTTTTAACGTTTTTTACTTTATTTATAAATCTTTTAATTATCATTTCAAAACAGATAAACTAAAAATCGTTCAACTAGTGTGTCTTGCAATTTTTAATTTATAATTACGTTGGAAATTTCCAGGTTCGGGCTATAATTTTTTTTTCAAATATTAAATAGCTTTTTTTAACCTTAAATCAAAAAAATATTAAAGTTTTATCATTTTAAGGTATTAATAGCATGGAACTAATCAAAGTAGTAATAAAAAAAATCCAGGTCCGTATTTAATTTTTTTTATGATAAATACCATATCTCAAAAACTAAACAATATTTTTAAAAATTGACAACATCATTATTTTGCTCTAAAAAAGTTGCCATAAAAAGGTTTTTACAGAATAAAAATATCTTACAAAATAAGCGAGATACAAGGAATTAATTAAAATGCAATTTTTTCAAAAACTCCCTGTATTAGCGAAACCACGGGGTATAGCAAAAATCTGATTACACCATTTTTAAGGGCTCCAAAAAAGAGCACGGTAAGGTGCAATCAGAAAATCGATATCATTAATAATAACCGAGTTTCCCATTTAATCCCATCGAAAATGGGACACGATGTACATTAAAAATGACCTTTCATGTCATCGAGAGGAGAAGCTAGAACCAGCGAACCTCGACATCATATGGCTGAAATTCACCTCAAAGTCATCGACCAAGTTCATTTGCTGCCTCTACCGACCGCCAAGTAACACCGAGTATCAAAACTTTTTTGCGACATTATCCGAAAACTGTGATAGTATACAGTCTAACTATCCATATGCGGAAATTGTTTTTTTAGGCGATTTCAACGTCCACAATATACCCTGGCTAAAACACCACAACAAAACAGATAATGAAGGCAGGGAAGCAGAAGCTTTTGCCATAAGTTGTGGTCTAACGCAGCTTGTCGATGAACCTACCCGTATCTCAGAAAGGGGTGAATTTGCAGCGCTTTTAGACTTGTTCCTAACTACAAATCCTGACTTGTACACAATTCAAGTAGATCCCCCACTTGGTTCATCCGATCATAAACTTATAAGAACAAAGTGGGAAATGTTCATACCGCCAAGCCAACAATCACTTCCTCGTAAAATGTGGCACTATAAATCGGCAAAATGGAATGACCTTAAACAGTTTTACCTGGATTTTCCATGGCAAGAGGTTTGCTTTAAAACAGCTGATCCCACTATTTGCTGTAATGAAATAACAAAAGTAATCTTATCTGGAATTGATGCATATATCCCACATACAATAAAACGCAGAGCTAATGCAAAACCTTGGTTCAACAGCCAGTGTCAAACGGCTGTACAGAAAAAACACAGAGCATATAACCTTTGGAAACGACAACAAATCGCTCAAAACCACACAGAATTTATAGAAGCCAGAAATAGTTGCAAAATTACTATTGACGCCGCCAAAGAAACAAACAATCAAAGAATAAAAAACAGGTTGCTGAATTGTCCAAGTAGTTCTAGGTCCTTTTGGTCTCTTGCAAAAGTCGTTGGATCAAACTTCACCAAGTCATCCATACCACCACTTACAGATAAAAATACTCACTTAGCCACAACATCAGAGGAAAAAGCCAATATGCTGGCCAAAATCTTTTCCTCCAACTCAAACCTAACCGTGCCAAATGGAAAAACTCCACCGTTCCTTGAAAGGGTTTCCCACAGTATGCCAGAGGTACCCTTTTGTCACAGAGAAATACGAAAATCCCTTAAAAAGTTGGATACAAACAATGCAATGGGTCCAGATGGCATTCCCGCGATAGTACTCAAAAATTGTGCTAGCGAACTCACCCCAACTTTCGCAAAATTATTCAATTTATCTTATAGGCAAGGAGTATATCCATCATCATGGAAGTCTGCCGCAGTACAACCCATTTCAAAGAAAGGAAAAAAGACAGATCCGTTAAACTATAGACCAATTGCTCTACTTCCGGTGATATCAAAAGTAATGGAAAGAGTTGTGAACAATCACCTAACCAAGTACTTGGAAAAGTACAAAATTATCAACGACAAGCAATACGGATATCGAAAATATAGGTCAACTGGCGATTTACTTACATACGTCACTCACTTATGGCAAAAAGCGATTGAGTTGCGAGGTGAAACTAGAACATTTGCCTTAGATATATCTAAAGCATTCGATAAAGTCTGGCATGAAAATCTGCTCAACAAGCTCAAAGCAACGGGATTGTCGCCGAGACTTTGCACTTGGTTTGAAAGTTACCTTAAGGATGGATCCATTTATGTTGCACTAGATAGCCGGAACTCCAACTCTTACCAAATAAATGCTGTGCCACAGGGAGCAATCCTTTCGCCAACACTTTTTCTGATTTACATAAATGACCTCATAGATAAAACAGTAAATCCACTTTATTGCTTTGCAGATGATGGCAATGTAGTCTCCTCAGTCATACCACCCACAGGTCTCTCCGCACGTGAATTCCATTACCTTAGACTAACTGAAATATCACAGATAAATAACGACTTGGAGATAATAGGGACTGGGGCAACAAAAACCTTGTACAGTTCAACGCGCAGAAAACCCAAGCAGCTTTGTTTTCAAAAAAGACCAGCACCGGTGAGCCAAACAGCATGCTATCTGGAAGTGCTGTTGCATTGCAGAGCCAGTTGAACATCTTAGGAGTCACTGCAGAGACCAACATGTCTTGGCACAGTCACGTGGCAGATATAGCTAAAAGGGCGTCCCAAAAGCTTGGGGTGCTATTTCGTACAAGACATCTGTATACACCAAGCCAACTGCTGACAGTCTACAAAGCCCAGATTCGACCAACTATGGAGTACTGCTCACATATATGGAGTGCGGCACCCAAACATACCTTAATGCTTTTGAACACCGTGCAAAAACGAGCTATCAAGCTGATCAATGACCCCGCACTTACCCGTAGCTTGGATAGTCTCGAACATCGAAGAACTGTGGGCGATCTATCTCTCTTCTACAGGTATTATCACGGAAAATGCTCTGAAGAGTTGGCACGTATGATCCCCCGGGAGTAGCACCTACTAGGCGAACACGTCAAACAGACGGTAACCATCAATTTATTGTCAAAATAGAGGCACCAAGAACCTCATTATATCAGAATTCATATCTCTGGAGAACAGCATCGCTGTGGAATAAACTCCCTGCGACAGTTTTCCCTGCAGGTTACAACCTGAAGCGTTTCAAAACCAACACACACCAACATTTCCGCGCACTTGCCGCTTCTCGAGCGTGAAGGAATCTCCTTGCGAGTGCGCATACCCGTAACAAAAAAAAATCATAAAAAAAAACATGTTTTTCATACGTTTTATTCAATTTTCTTAAAAATCAAGCTCTTTATCAAAAAATGTGTTCTATACTTCGTCATAGCCAATAAAATTTCCTTTCAAACGATGTATAACAAAGTGGAAGTTATTTTATATTTACCGCTCCAGTAGTGTTCTTAATTTAAAGAAATTATTTAAGATCAATCCAAACGAATCAATTTTGTGTCTTATTAGCTTTTCGGTGGATAATAAAGAGCGGCGGATAAAAGGTCGAAAATACAAAAGGTCGAAAGTACAAAAGATCAAAAAACAAAAGGTTGAACGTTCAAAAGGTCGAAAGTACAAAAGATCGAAAGTACGGCTGCGGGTCCACATCGACTGGACAGGTCAATTCGACTTGATACGGTAAATTTGTATTTTTAATATTTTGTTTTGTCGATTTCTTTTCGACCTTTTGTACTTTCGACCTTTTATGGCTTCGGCGGCGGGCCCGACAATAAAATGTCCTTTTAAACAATGTGTCACAAAATGTGACCCATAGTATAGATAACTCTCCAGGGGCGTCCGTAAATTGCAAAAATTACCAACTTACTTCCAAACAGGTTGACAGGTTGGTTGTTGATCTCAATGAGTACCTAATTATGATTATGCCCCCCCCCCAAACCGTTGCATAAAATTAACCACTTTATTTTTAGTTCCATATGCTTAAAAAAATAACCAAAAACACCTGTGTCAAAGTTACTACTGTTACTTTCTGCACAAAAATATTGCTTAGAGGGGGCCATGGCCCCTATGCCCCCTCCCCTTATAACCACCGGTGTTTTTTTGCTTTAAAGAATTTATTTAGATAAATCAAAATATCTATTCTAATCA
Organism: Aspidapion aeneum; assembly: GCA_963576565.1. NCBI lineage: Eukaryota > Metazoa > Arthropoda > Insecta > Coleoptera > Brentidae > Aspidapion > Aspidapion aeneum. Next base: position 172,913,621 of record OY755038.1, on the reverse strand, counting down.
AAAAACAGTTTATTTTAATTTGGAAACATTTTATTTTAGTAGGTATAAATTACGAACCTTTTTGAAGTATTTATCATAACATTAACCTCACTTTGTAATATATCATTTAAAAAGAAATTGTCTTATCCTCAGTAAAAAATAAGGGCACATTTTTTTCTGAAAATCTTAGTTAGAAAAGATATTTAAATATGCAAGAGAAACTGATTATTTCAGTTATTTTTGAAAATAAATTTATATTAGTACGCCCCTGAAGCCTTAAATATGACAACAACCCGACATTTTAATAAAGTTTTTAAAAGAAAATGTTATGTTCTACAATAAAGTGTACTACATATTTTGTCCTAAAAAGTGTAGTTTTTGAGAAAATTTTGGAAAACCTATAATAAACATGTTTTTTCTAAATAATCCCAATTTACGTACGCCACTGAAGAGCTACTTGCTTTTCCTAACCTTATTCGCCAATACATCGTTGGAAAGGGAATTTTATTCTCCACAAAAAACAGTTCTTTGCAATTTTTAATAAAAAGGTTAGTTTTCGAGAAAATTGCATAAAACTGAAAAAAAACTGGTTTTTGGGGGTTTGGGGGGGATTTTCATATACGTAATATTCCAATACACCCGGTTAGCTATTTACTCTATAAGTGGATTTTGAGTATCACATTAAAGGATGACAATACGAAAATTGCATAAGTTTGTCCTTTACACGTCTACGAAAACGGCCACGCCCGAACGAATCAGCGCCGTCACTAGACTATGGGTATTCCCTTGAAGAATAGTTTTTTAATTATGTTTTAAAAATTCCATAAAGAATATAAAAAAGTTTATAGAATTAAATTTGTTGTAATTATTAGATTCAAAATTTTATATTACTCTACAGATACACTATGGTGCTGTGTTAGTTTACAATAGAAGTGCTAAAACTCAAACAATTAATTTTACGATTTTCTATATAATCTAATAACAGTGTAAAAAATTCTACCTTTCGCACCAAACTTATCCTTAAACAGTTCCCAAAGTACCTAGGTATTTTTTGCATGCGAGCAGAAAATAATAAAATACGTAGGCACATTGGCGTAGCTAGCCTTGCTTTTCAGGGGGGGCCGTGGCCCCGGTCTATCTTGAACAAAAAGCAAACATAGGATTTAAAGAGTCGTGCAAAGTGTGCAATGAATAAAAAAAAATACGCGCATTAAATGTTCTAATATTTTAATATAACAAATTTAATAATACATTTACCAACTTATTTATATGTATACACAGGAAGTATGTGATTCAGCAATTCTACAAAGAAAGTTTTCTACGTCGCTGACTGAAAGCGTCTACCACACTGTCTAAGTCGACCTCAACATCTTTTTCTATGAATAACAATGACAAACCTGAGTGTCTCTCTTGAGTCATAGTTGTTCTAAGCCAATTAAAAACTCTCCTCATGGCAGAGAAAGACCTCTCGCAAGTTGCACTTGAAATTGGAAGAATACTCGCAACTTTAAAAAGTTGGTAGAGGTTTGGATAGGTGTTTTCTGCTATATGTTGTTTGATAGAATCATGATCAACAGTTTGATTTAACCGAAAAATACAATTCTTTAAAACGGTCATTTCTACTCTTAGAGTGTATTAATATTAAAAATTTCCCGGTATTGCTCGACGAATTTATTCCATTTAACGACGTGGGAATACTTAATATGAAAATGGTTATGAAATTGTCACCAAAATCGGAAAATTTTCATAAGACACTAAACGCTAACCTCAAAAAAACTAAAAAGATAATTATATTTATTTTAGAAAAGCAGTTTAAAAAGGTCTTTTATAACCTTACGACATCTACAACCCGATTTCGGAAACAGAGGGGCAAAGGTCGCTGTCTTTATTAAATGCGAAATTTAACTTACACTTCTATAATATTTTACAAGATGTCGCCAATATGTATGAAATATTCAATATGCATAATTATGTTTAAATTTAAAAAATATTTTCGGGAAATTGCATAAGTGCAGAAAAGTTACCGATAATTTAAAGAGAAAAAGCCTAATTCCGCAAGACAAGGGCTTTTTCCTGAAATGTAAACATTATCTGAATGATTTTAAATTTTAATGCACCTATTTTATCTGAATATTTCCCGAATAATAATAGAACAGTATGTATTTTCAGCGTCATGTTCTTTTACTAGTAGTCGGTAGGGGAGGCCTAAAATATCTTAGGGGGGCCTGAGGGACTTCAGGGGGGGCCAGGCCCCCCTGGCCCCCTCTAGCTACGACAATGCGTAGGCATTTGTAAATAGCCGAACAAGGTAGGTAGATAGGTATATTATTTTTCTACAGGCGTGAACAATAAACTACTGCCTCTAGTAAATATCTCTCTGAAAAATTAATAAATAATATTGTTTTGTATCATCATGCATTTTGCGTGCGAAAAATTGCACTTTTCCGCACTAATTCGGAAAGAAACCTTCCCGTAGCAACAAAGTTATAGTCATAAAAATCACTAAAAACCCCAACTTGACAAAATTTAATACAAAGAAATCTCCCCTTTGGTACACTAAGGGCGTAAGTCACATTCATTACACACGTAGCCTTCGCACTTATTGTACCAAACAATAAGGACGTCAGTTGCGCGTGTAATGAAAGGAAACTTACGCCTTTAGTGCACCAAAAGGGAGAAATACAATTTAAGGTTTTTCCATATATATTACGTATTTGGTTTTTTCCTTAAGCCGTTGACGACATGTTGCGCCTAAGAAGTTCGGTCAAGCAGTCGTGTGTGGAAAAATAATTTACCTACTCGCGTGCGGTAAAGTAATTACTTTACCGCACGCCGTTCGGTAAAGGTACTTTACCGAACCCGCACCATTTGGAGACCTTAGCAACGCGGCAATAAGGCAACTTCAATATTTGTTTACATTTCATCAATTTCGTCTAGTTTGACATGTTTATTTATAAATTTATGGGCGCACCCAGGTGGGGGGCCCCGGGGCCCGGCCCCCCCCCCCTAAGCCTTAGATTTTTTTACATATTTTCGACATATTTCAGAAAAAAACACAAAAAATAGCTTAAAATTCGACATCATGAGGCTTCGGGATAGTTTTTGTAAATTGGATGCTCCTTATGTTATTTAAGGGTTGAAAAGACACTTTCCGCCTGTGTTAGGTACAATATTTTACCTATGAGTACCTTTTTTTGTAAATTTAATGTAATTTATAAATAAACATGTCAAATTAGACGAAATTGAAATCTAAACTAATATTGAAGTTGTCTTATTACCGCGTTGCTAAGGTTTCCAAATGATGCGGGTCCGATAAAGTACCTTTATCGAACGGCGGTAAGTAGAGACACTTTCCGCCTGTGTTAGGTACAATATTTTACCTATGAGTACCTTTTTTTTTCAAAAAAATTAATGTAATTTATAAATAAACATGTCAAATTAGACGAAATTGAAATGTAAATAAATATTGAAGTTGTCTTATTACCGCGTTGCTCCAAGGTCTCCAAGTGGTGCGGGTCCGGTACACTCAATATGCAAAATCATCTTTTCGCAAAATGATTTAAACACATATTATATAGTTTCTCTTTATTTTATTAAAAATTATAGCAGACTATTTAATTATTCTGTCAGTTACTCCCTAAAAACTAACTTCTTGCGCGCAGAAAGGTGAAGTTTTCCACATCCTAGTAGAAAATAGTAAATTTAACAAGTACAAAAATATTACTTTGCCGCATGTAATTGCAGATGGCCGAACAACGCGCTTAGATGGCCGGGCCAGCAATTAAGTGAAACAAAATTTTACAAGTATTTATTTATATTAAATTTTGACAACGTATATTGTTTTGTCTGACACGTTTGTTTTTAATTTTTTTTCGCACTAGTGCGGAATAGGTTTCTTTCCTCAAAACACTATTTTTATAGTTTTCCTCGGGCGTGACGAGAGCTGAAACGGCTCTGGAGGCGAAGTGAAAGCGCAAGGCACAGTGGTCTATGCCAGAAATGCGTTACCTACTATTAGCATATACGTAATTTACGTATATGACTATTAGAGTTTTAAAGCGCGTTAAAGGCTTCTAGAACCGATTTTCGTGTGCACTTCATTGCTAAAATGTAAGATACAATTTAAATCATTTCTTACACCCTAAGAATGCAAAATTGATTGGTCGTCCAAAAATCGTCGTGTGCAGTAGGTGGTGGGGGTAATTTTTCCAAAAATTTAGAAATTTTTTTTTGCATTTTTTAAATATATATACTGTGCTCATGATTCCACCAAAAGCATATAGTAATATTTCTATCAGAAATATTTATTTTTCAATGTTGAAAATATCGTTCCCAATGCTTTTATATGGAGTTCCCTATTAAACAAGTGCTCGCCCTGAAAACGCGTATTTACAATAATTTATAACTTGTTATAACTCTAGAACCCTTTGCTTAATCAAAAAAACACCTTCTATACACTTTGTGTATCAAAGATCAGGGATCACAACGGTTTTAGAAAAATGTCAATCGGACGCATAGTTTTTTTTTAAGTAGCAAAGAGTAATGCCATGACGCGACGAACGCGGTTGATCCTAGACATGCGACGAAGGGTCACATATTTTACAAATGCATGGCGTGACAGGCGAAACGCGACTCTATTAGTCGAGACATACGTAAGATCGCTTTTCGTTGATTATCTCGCTTTTGCCATTGTTTCCCTTAATAAACAATGCTTTTGCGTTGCGATGTCCGTGTAGAGTCATGGTAAATTTTTTGACTTGTTATGACGAGAACGTTGAATTAGTTGTTCTTTTTGTGTAATCTAATACAGTGTTTTCAATGTGTGTATGTAGTCAAAACAGAGTGTATTTAAAATAAACAATATATACAAACAGTGGCGGAACCATGGAGGGCCAGAGCCCCCCCCCACCCAAACATATAATTTATTTTTTAGTTTAGCAGCATCATTTATTTAAAATTTGTCAAAAACTCTACTTATTTTTTTTAATTTCGCCTGCGGCGCTATTATTCTTATTTAGCTACTAAATTTCACATCTCAATTTCTATCAAAAACCACTAAAAAAAATGTTTTTGATGTTTGCTGCCACTATGACCCCTACCCCCGGGAAATTCTGGATCAGCCACTGTATACAGAGTGTAAATAAGATTTAAGTGCAGAACAAATAAGAAAGCCAAAATTATATTTATTAGTATGATATAAGAAGTGAAACCAAAATAGGTTTGGGACAGTCACGTGATATATATTTATTTTTTAATATAATTTTTCTTTGTCACTTTCCAATCACCCCGTTTTTAACTTAAGGCTTGCGCAAACACATTATTTGCCCCGATAAGCCTAGGCAGTCCATGTGAAAGATAGATTTGTGCACACTCGATATTTCTTTTGCATAACACATTGAAAGTTATCGTTACTTGTTTAGAAACTTTAAAAAATAGTTGTGGTATACCATGTATCCCAGATAAAAGTTATTACACGGTTTCTTATGAGAATTTTGAAAACAGTAATACACACAAATTTGGATTATTGGGTAAACATAGGCGCTATTCCGAGCCCAGTCTATTTCAAAAATAAAAATATCTATAAAGACTTTTAAAAAATCAAGCAATAAATAAATTATTTTTATTAAAAGCAGTTTTTAGTTTTTGCTTGATATTTGGAAAAATCCTTGTGGTTATTTTAAATTTTAATACAGCACCTGATTGGGCTCAGAATATAGTCAGTTTTTTCCATTTAACCAGAATTATAATATGTCTTATCATTTCCAAAATTCTCATAAGACCCCATGTAGTTACTTTTATCTGGGACACCCTGTATAGTAAGTACTTTTTGAATATTATCTATATGTAAAAATTATACTACCCGCAACTTAATGAATTATATACGAACTAACTGGAACGACCACGGCTATATGAGACACTGAGACAAAAATTTAACAGTTTTTTTAGAGTGAGAACATACAATAAATGCTAAGCATTGCAATCTTTCTCTCTCTAGTTCTAATCACCTGTGGTATTCTGTGAACTTAATACTTCAAGGAGATTGTCATTTGTGATTTGTCATTAAAGTGTTTGTCAATGTTGTCAGTAGCACCTCCTGCGCAGCGTGCTCTCTCTACAAAAAATATCAATATCTTTGCCTCACTTTGCATATAGAGATTATTGCCGTTAATAGGTCTTACGAGAATCTCTCAGTTTAGTGCCATTTTTAGCCTATTAACCGTTCCATCATTTTTGACGTTGGTCAAAGCTGTCACATTATTTATTGATCCAGGAGACAATGTGAAGCCTTCCAAAGAGGCGCCACAAATGAAATTGCCTTATTTGAAAAAAAACTTGCTTGCGATTAAACTCTTTAAAAAAAATCTCTATATCGTTATTTAAAGTTGTAGTTGTACATTTACATAGATAGGGTTTTTGGCCACTGTGCGCCGATAAATCAATGTGACGACACGGGTCAAATGTGTGGGGACGATATACACCAATAAAATAATATGCATGAGTAAATTAAAGCATGTGTTTAAAAATAACCAATCAGGACATTTTATACTAAATTCTACAAGAAGGACACTCTTATGTACATTTGATATTGCCATTTCTTAATGTTTTCATCAAGAACTGGAAATTACCGTGGGTATTGGAATATTACGTATATGGGGATTTTCTCCGTCCCTGTCGATTTTTCGAGTTGGCAACAGAGATATTCGGATTCAGCGGGGTCAAATTAGGGGGAAATGGTGTGTTGCCAAAAAGTAATATGATTTGCTTCTAGACCGAAAATGGAAACCCTTTTAAAATAATATGCTCTGACTATGAAATTAGTCGCAGCTTTTACAAAGCTTTGTACTTGATCTGGACAAAAAAATTTCATAAACACAAAACAAAAAGGGTTTGCAGGTATTGCTTTTTTAATTTTCGTCAAAAAACCTTAAACCTTGATGACCCTAATCTTTTATTAACACCTACATGCACCATATGCCCAGTCTCATGTCGCTTTGTGAATCTCGCTTAACTTAAGCGTTCTCATTCCTATGCACCGTAGGCGGGTCGGACCATCGTGATTAGAGTTGCGGCAACACTGGAATTTTTCCGTCTTTTGTGCACATCGTAGGTTTGCTGACTCAAGGCCAACAAAAAAATACGCTGACTGTCCAGCTGATTTTTGTTTTTGTTAAATTTTAAAGTTAATTAGAAATTTGATTTTTTTTTAATTTCACTAATTTTTCGGAAAAGTTACCTTTTCTATTGGAGTATATCGCATTTGAGAAATCCAGCGTAAATAATTATCTACTTTGAATGATAAATATGTGCTTTAAAGTGTATTTATATTAACGTGAAGTGTAGTGCCCGTGAACAAAGAAACAACAATTTTTAGTGGCTAAGAGGGCATAGAATTTTGTTTCTCCTGTATTTTTTCGTGGACAGCTCTACCCCCACGGGGGTCCAAGATCTAATGGACACCTATTAAGTGTTGACAGTTAACTGTTTTTTCCTTAAGGGAACAAAGTCTTTTTATGCCCGCTTAGCAACGAAAAATTGTTGATATATTGATATTGTTTGCTTGTAAACTTGCTATACTAGTTATATGTTACATTTATAATTTTTTTATATGAATAAAAAACTACCTAGGTATTCTACCTATTTCGATTTTTTTATTATTATCAATGTGCATTGTTAGCTCCCGCTAAATTTCGCGGTTGTTTATATATATTTTTAAAAACACACAACTGTATGAAGGACAAAGCGCATTCCGCGTATTTGGACATGCGCACCAACAACCAGTGAGATCCTTGTCAATCGCCCAGAGAAAAAGGCGTGTTAATTTCGTTCTCCAACTATTTCAATTATCTACACCTGAAAGTGCTCGAATTTTGTGTACAGAAGCATAGAACTAGAAACTTCAACCCTTCAGCTACGTGGTGACATCATTAGATCCATTCGGGGGCCCCTTGGAACGAGGAGAATTTGGCTGCAAAGGAGGTGAGTGCACTTATCTGATTACCGTTGTGTGGTTCCAACAATTTTACCTATGGACGTCTGATTATTTCGTAATTTCATATCAATACATTTATGTTTGCTCGCGATATCATTAATTAAAATATTTACAGTCCACTGCATTTAGCGTTTTCTATCCGCGGGCTAACATAAAGTGTTCCTTCCGAGCCGAATTATTTTAAATAATAAATCCATACGACGGTATTAATAATTATTTACCTAATCTGTGGCCAAGCCAAACAACGGCCTTGAATTTTCGCACGCATTGTATTTGAATCAACAAAGTTGTCCGTGCGGTTCACGTGCCTTCCGCGTGCTCGATTCAGTAAACAAAGCAAAGGAACCACAAAACAAAACAAACAAAAACATTTCTCATTTATATGTTAGGGTGTTTCATATCATTTCGATATTTAAAACAATTTTCATCAATTGCGATAAATTAGTGCATATTTTCGACAATTCGTCATTTTTCTATTTCAGAAGCATTAATTTAGCGTTAATTGTATATTTACCGACAATTTCGTCATTTCAAAGGTAAAATTATGTCTGTCAAAAAAGCCGTACAAAAACGCAAGGGTTTTTTATCTGCGATCACCGAGTGTTATGTGTTGTCAAAGACTGCGGAAAAGGATGAAAGAGCGAGAAACGAGTTTCAAGTGAGGTATTCCGATTTGGATGAAACCTTCGATAAATGCATGCTGGCGCATAATGACGTCATTATGTTGATAGACGACACGGACGACGAGGAGTTTAAAACGCAGGATGCGATCCTTTCAGAAGCTCGGAAATATTTTTATGCGTGTAAGGGGGTTTACTCTAAAATATTTCCGGTTGAGGCCCCATCTTTTTCGGGATCATATGTTCGACAAAACGAATCTGAAACTCCAAAACTCAAAGAGTTAGGTATTCCCATATTCCGAGGTGATAAAAAATTATGGCCAAGCTTTTTCGATCTTTTTAATAACATTATAGATCAAAATCAAAGTCTAAGTAACGTTCGAAAACTTCAATATTTATTTTCATATCTCGAGGATGAGCCTTTAAAATTGATATCAGGGATTAGCTTATCTGATCAAAATTATAAAATTGCTTATGACAAATTAGTCAATAGATATCAAAACAAGCGAGATCTCGCAAATGATGCTTTAAGCTCAATTATGAACTCCACCTTAAAAAACGAGTCAGCTAAAGAATTGCGTAATTTAATTGACACCTTTTCTGAATCCCTAGAAATTTTAAAATCACTTAGCTTTGACGTTGACAGTTGGGACTTTATTATTTTTTTCATTTTATTAGAAAAATTGGATATTCCAACGCGTTCAAATTTCGAAATGAGTCACGCCAATACTAATACCGAAATTCCCACTTTTCAGTCACTTTTTCAATTTCTTGAAAAAAGATGTAAAGTTTTGGAATCACTTCCTCAATCAACAGCACCCAAAAAGGTGCCTATATATCAAAAATCAAATTCTATGCAAAGTCAGTCTGGGCAAAAGCCTACCTATCAAAATTCAAATTCTATGCGAAATCAGTTTGGGCAAAAGCCTACCTATAAATCATCCATTTCGCCTTTTATAGGACTGGCTGGCACCTCAACTAATTCGAGTACGGGAATAAAATGTTTCCGGTGTAATCAAGGTCACGTGCTTTCGAAATGTCAAACATTTCTTGATCTCTCACCTATCGATCGCCTATCTTTCGTCAAACAGAAAAAATTATGTCTAGCGTGTTTTCATCCCTTGCATGATGTAGATACGTGCAAATCAAAATATTCATGCAGGACTTGCAATAGTAAAAGGCACCACACTTTAACTCATATCTTAGAAACTAATCAAGAGTCTGGAAGCCAAGATACTAGTCCTGTCATTCACACACCACCTGTCAATAATCTTCATGTGTCATTAAATGCCTCAGGACCTTCAGGTACCTTTCTTTTATGCACCGCCATAATAGATGTTATGGACGGTTGCGGAAATTTTCAACCTGTAAGGGCACTGCTTGATTCTGGATCACAGACAGGATTCATCAGTGAAAAGTGTATTCAGCGTCTTAATCTTCCTAGGCGAAGTTACACCACTGAAATATTCGGATTAAATCAGATGTCTTCTTTCACTTCCAAAGGGCTCGTTCAATGTCACATTAAGCCACAAGGACAAGTCACTCCTTTACTTAATTTCGAAGCAATTGTTGTTCCACAACTATGTTCCAATATGCCTACATTCTCTTTGAACGATAATCAGTGGAAACACTTGGGAAACCTTAAACTTGCCGACCCATCTTATTTCAAATCTAGACCTGTGGACCTGGTTATTGGTTGCGAGCTATTCGCACAGATATTCAAGGAGGGCAGGGTTCTTGGACAGGTAGGGCAGCCTTCAGCCCTTGAAACTATCTTTGGCTAGGTCGTCATGGGAAAGGTTGACAAAGTAGGTAGTCTTACGGAACGAACCAGTTGTTTTTTAACGAGTCATTCACCTCCTTTAGAGGTCATTCTCCCTAGGTTTTGGGAAATCGAACATTTGCCTAAAAAACAAATCTTATCAAAGGAAGAAAAACAGGCAGAATCAATTTTTACTGCTAGTGTAGTACGGCAACCGAGCGGTAGATTCATGGTAGATCTTCCGTTTAAAGATAAAATAAACCCTGACCTAGGAAATACTTATCCGCAAGCTTATCGTAGATTTTTACTTCTAGAAAATAGATTAATCAAAAATCCTGATCTGTACACTGCCTATTCAAGTTCATGCAAGACTATATCGATTCTAATCATATGAGTTTAGTTTTATCTAGTCAACCAAAGGTCGGCGTATCGTGTTTTTTAGCACATCATTGCGTATTAAAGCCGGAAAGCTTGAGTACAAAATTAAGGGTAGTCTGGGACTGTTCAGCAGTCACCCCAAAAAATATTAGTCTCAATGACACATTGTTATCTGGACCGAAACTTCAAAAAGATATTGCTTCTTTACTCCTTACGTTTCGTCTTAATCCTATTGCCTACATTGCTGACATCAAACAGATGTTCCGTCAAGTCCTTATCAATCCTTATCACCGTCCTTATCAAAGGATATTGTGGAGGTTTTCTCCACAAGACCCACTTTCAGTGTGGGAACTTTCTACTGTCACTTTTGGCATGACATGCTCACCTTTTCTAGCCATGCGTACCTTAAATGAGCTGGCAGAGAGAGAAAAGGAACGTTTTCCTATGGCTAGTACTGTTCTAAAAACGTCAATCTATATCGACGATATCTTGGGAACTAGCCCTTCGCTTTCTGAAGCTCTCTCCCTTCAAACAGAACTCAATGATTTGTTGAAGTCGGGAGGATTTGAACTTAAAAAATGGGCAAGCAATTGTCCTGAGTTATTGGCAACATTGCCAGAGTCCGATCGTCAAATGCCTCTCTCTTTCGACAAGGAGGAACCCCACTTTATCAAAGTTTTAGGACTTCAATGGCATCCAAAAAACGACATTTTTTCTTATCAATGCCGAATGAAGGACAAACCCCCAACCAAACGTTCTATTTTATCTATCATAGGAACAATCTTCGATCCCTTAGGTTTTCTTTGTCCCTTGTTGCTACAAGCAAAATTTATTTTGCAACAGTTGTGGATATCGAAAATAGGCTGGGACGAAGAACCAGATTCTTCTATCATCGACTCTTGGAACAAACTTCGTTCTGAATTCCCGCTTCTTTCCAATTTTCAATTACCCCGACAAATCAAACTGTCAAAAACCAATACCTGTCAAATCATCGGCTTCTGTGACGCTTCAATTCGAGGCTACGCAGGCGTCGTATATTTTCGTGTAGAAGAGGAAAACAATATATCTGTTTCTCTCATATCTGCAAAATCTAGGGTCGCGCCTATAAAGTCACAAACTTTGGCTAGGCTAGAACTCCTAGGCGCATTTCTTTTAAGCGAATTAATTGACTTCGTTTTATCTAGCTATGAAGGAAAAATAACTTTTACAAATATCGTTACTTTCTGCGATTCACAAGTCGTATTGCACTGGCTTTCATCCCCTCCTAATCGCTGGCAAACCTTTGTTGGAAATCGAGTCAGTAGAATCCAAGAAATCATTCCTTCAAACTCATGGCGCTACATTCCTTCTGCTTTAAATGCAGCCGATATTGCGTCACGAGGGGCCACCCCTTCACAGCTCATGTCACATGACATGTGGTGGAACGCACCGTCGTTTTTGTGGTCTCCCGAAAACGAATGGCCCGATTTTCATAAACCAAAAATGCCGCTTGATTTCGGAGATATTAATCTGGAGGAAAAGCCAAAAGTCTGTTGCAATGCGATAATTGATGTCAACTTCTTAGATCAGCTTCTTATCAAATATTCCTCTATATCAAAAATTCAACGTATCATTTGTTATGTCCTTCGAATAGTTAACCTTTTTCAAAACCATTCCTATCAAAAACCCACTAAGCCGCCGGACCAAAAAGTTATTTTTGAGAATATTGTTTTTCCTACCACCGGTGAGATGCAAAGTGCGTTACACATTCTTATCAAACGCGTGCAAGGTTCTTGTTTTTCTGAGCTTTTTTCCGCGTTATCTAAGGATAAACCAATACCGAAACCTTTGCGAAAACTTTCACCTTTTGTTGATGAGAATAATATCATTAGAGTCGGTGGCAGATTACAAAAATCTGACCTTTTGTCTTATTCTGCAAAACACCCCGTCTTACTTTCGAGTGACCATCGTTTAACTACTCTTCTTATCGAGTCCGCTCATCGACAATATCTTCATCCTGGGTTTAAAACATTACATAATCTGCTTTTACAGCAATTTTGGATATTATCTGCCAGACGGGCAATTCAAAGAACCATATCCAAGTGCTTGCAATGTTTTAGAATCAACCCTAAACCCTATAGACCGCCCATAATGAGTTCACTTCCCGCTCATCGAATCAATCAACTAAAACCTTTTTCGAGTGTAGCTATCGACTTTTGTGGACCTTTCTTTGTGATTCCTCATCGTTACCGTGGTTGTAAAGCTTTCAAATCGTATGTCTGTGTGTTTGTCTGTACGGCCACACATTGCGTGCATTTGGAATTAATCATGGAACTGTCCACCGAAGGGTTCGTAGGTGCATTCCATCGATTCATTTCCAGACGCGGAAGCGTGACGCAATGCTGGTCAGATCAAGGCAGTAATTTTATAGGGTTTCGTAACCAATTACTGGATTACGCAAGAAGTGCTGCCACCAGACTTTCTATTCGTTGGCATCTGGGACCTCCTCTCAGTCCACATTTCAATGGCCTGGCAGAAGCTGGCGTTAAAAGTTTTAAAACTCACTTTGTACGAGTTGTCGGCGACCAGAAGTTGTCTATCATGGAGATGTCCACCCTTACCTGTCGCATAGAAGCCGTACTGAATAGTCGCCCTTTATCTCCTGCCTCTTCAGACCCACACGATCTTCAACCTCTTACCCCTGGGCATTTTTTGACACTTGAACCCCTTAATTCAGAAATTCCGGAGTCAGATTTGTCCGAGGTTCCCCTAAATCGGCTCTCGAGATGGCAACTAATCCAAAAACTACATAATGATTTTTGGAAACGGTATTCTATAGAGTATTTGCATACGCTACAACAGCGACACAAGTGGACTGATTTGTCCCCAAATATCAAATTAAATGATTTGGTTATCATAACAAGTGATCACATTCAATCGCCTTTGAAATGGCCGGTCGGTCGGGTCATCGAACTGCATCCCGGCGGGGACGGTCAGGTGCGTGTTGCGACGGTAAAAACGGTTACCGGTGTGTATAAGCGGCCAGTTGTAAAACTGTGCCTCTTGCCAAATTAAAAGTAATTTTAATTTTCTACCTTTTACCGGGTATTACAATAGGTTTTTTATTTTTAATTTTTTTTGAATTTTTTGTTTGTTTGTTTTGCCTTTTTTCGGGATTTCGTTATATCTAAATAAACTTACGATACTTATCTGTTTTCATTCATTTATATTTATCGGTCGATTCTTTTTCTTATATCTATATCTGTCCGGTTGAGATTCTAAATTTGTGTGTTTTGGAGGGCAGTTATGTTAGCTCCCGCTAAATTTCGCGGTTGTTTATATATATTTTTAAAAACACACAACTGTATGAAGGACAAAGCGCATTCCGCGTATTTGGACATGCGCACCAACAACCAGTGAGATCCTTGTCAATCGCCCAGAGAAAAAGGCGTGTTAATTTCGTTCTCCAACTATTTCAATTATCTACACCTGAAAGTGCTCGAATTTTGTGTACTGAAGCATAAAACTAGAAACTTCAACCCTTCAGCTACGTGGTGACATCATTAGATCCATTCGGGGGCCCCTTGGAACGAGGAGAATTTGGCTGCAAAGGAGGTGAGTGCACTTATCTGATTACCGTTGTGTGGTTCCAACAATTTTACCTATGGACGTCTGATTATTTCGTAATTTCATATCAATACATTTATGTTTGCTCGCGATATCATTAATTAAAATATTTACAGTCCACTGCATTTAGCGTTTTCTATCCGCGGGCTAACATGCATCGTGAAAATACTTTCACTTTACACCCTTATCTTTGACCCTCATCCCTATTATATTGATTGAGATATACAGTGGAACTCAGATATAGCAAACTCATTTAAATTAAACAATTTCCCCATAAGTAAATAAAATTTAAAGAATCATTCTTTGTATTTGGGTGCCTTTCACAGGGTAATTTAAGGGATATAAAAAACATTATCTATAAAAGTTACATAGTTTTTCCATGCCTATTATTTTTTTGAATTATGTCGAAGATATCAAGTGCTTTTTCTTATGTCACTGAGAGTAACTTTGTTAAGTTAAAGGGAACACCCTGCATATTTTCTATCAAAATGAAAGATGTATTTACCCTGGGTCACTGTTCGTTTTTCAAAAACACACTTTTTGAAGATATTTTGATTAAAAACCTTAATTTTGAATGAAATTTTTTTCAAAAACAATTATTTCAAATAAAGTTTTTTTTGAAAATATTTTTTCAAATGGTATTTATTTTTGGAATTTTTTTCGAATGACATTTTCTTTAAATGACATTTTTTTTGAAAACATTTTGTTGAATACATTTACAACTTTTTTTTTAAGCAAATATGCTTCGTTTTGGTTCAGATTGACACCCTCTAGGATCCTGAGAAAGAAGTCAAGGAAGTTTTTTTTGCAAAAATATGTTAGAATGAAACCCCTTAGTCGAACTATATATGTTTTTTAAAAAAATGTTATTAAAAAAAAATTACGAAAAAAAATTAAAAAAAAAAACTTTATTTGAAATAATTGTTTTGAAAAAAATGTTTTCAAAAAAGTGTCATTTGAAATTTAGGTTTTCAATCAAAATGTCTTCAAAAAAAGTGTTTTCTAAAAGTATGTAAAACGGTCAGTGACCCATTTCCCCTGTTTGAGTAGAATTATTTTTAAATTGCTAATTTATATAGGGTGTTTCGTTTAACTTAAGAAATTTGCTGTAAAAATTTTACATAAAGGGAAACACTTGACAATTGTTAGATTGTCTAAAAAATAATACGGAAACTTGTCCATCAAATTTTTGTTTTATGGTAAATGTCGGATATAGTAAACTAATTTGGTTTGATGCACTGTTCAAGTTAACTATATTTGGACTCCACTGTACATCTATCCTACAATGGACATTAAATAAAACTATCATGGGTACAAAAGGTTTAAAAAATATTTTAATGTTTTAAAAAAGTTATTATTTACATGTATAACCTACTCAAATATTTGTTAAAATGATAAGTCGTTTATTGATACACCGTGGCCACTTCCGTCGAGGAAAGCCAAAGTTTATGATATCCAATATAATATACAGGGTGTTTTTTTATCTTATTGTCTGAATTCATATGACAAGAAATTTAGGTTTTACAGCATTAAAAAAAAACTGAATTATACTTAAAAATAAATTAAACCAACACCTAGTGTTCATAACGTAAGCCGGGCTCACAGGTTAATATTTTTTCAAAGATAACATAGGCCTGTTTGGGTATATGTCGTAAGTTTTTTGAAAAACTCTCGAATACTTCGATTTTGTTTGCAAGGGGGCACTTTTTGGCTGTTTTGAAATTTTCCTTGCACAGACCCCCTTTGATGGATAAACTAGAGGTACTATTAAATTTTGAGTAGGGAAAGTGGGTCTAGTGATAACTTGTATTGGATGGTCTCTTTAATATCTTTACAACCATATAAAAATTTCGAAAGTATATCGATTAGTTTTTGATGTATTTGCCTTCAAATTTAACATAGACTGATAAAATAAAAATTATGTAAAAAAAATATAAAATTTTCATTTTATTTTTATTTAATCAGTCCATGGTAAATTTTGAAATTTATAGGTAAAAATACCTCAAAAACTAATCGATAGATTTTTCAGAATTTTACAGAGTTGTAAGGACATCAGATCTTCAAAACAAGGTGTGTCACTTGACACACTTTCACAAAGTATATTATAGAGGTAATAAAGTTTACCGCTCGAATTAAGAGGACATGGACACGCTTCAAAAATTTCAAAATATAGACAAAAGCTGTCCCTCTCGCAAAGAACATCGAGGTGTCCCAGGATTTTTCCAAAAACGTACGATAAATACTTGAAAAATCCTCTGTTACCTTTAAAAAAACAGCCTGTATATTGATCGTCTGCGATAAACAATTCATCTTCAATCTCCATTAACATTCACCAGGATAATTATTAATTATTATTATTCGGGAGCTTCCGTTAAGTCGGGGGCTTGGCTAAGCATTCCTTTAATCCGGCTTAAATGCACGGTGCATGCATTGCAAAATTGTCGTCCAATCTCGCTTAAATCCATAATCTCGTTTATGTGCTTACGGTGCATATGAGGGTAAATTGCATCGCAAAAGACTTGACCAGCAAAAAAAAGGTGAAAGTAAAACATTTATTTTCAGTGGTTAAAAAGCTGGTTTTTTAAAAATAGACCTTTTTTGACCAGTTAAAAGATGCTTCGTCCCAAAACCAGCTTTCAAAAAGCTATTTACAAAAAAACAACCCATCACTAATAAAAATCAACCGGCACTTTTTTTTTTAATTTTATATTAAATAAATACTTGAAATTCTAAATGTTTGTTTAAAGTTTTCAGCTGCAATTTATAAATGCTAGGTACTTAAAAATAAAAAAATTATAATATGCATGATTGTGTATGTATATATAGATATATTTACAAGTAACACACTAAATTATTTTATTAGTTTCAACTGAATGGGTATTTGATCGAAAACATGAAAAACTTTACAAAATATTTTGTTATTTTATTAATTTGTTTGTATCAAGGGCTTACTGGTAAGTTATAATGTAGGTATCTACAGCGTTATCTAAGTAACTTACTTATTATTAAAGATACAAAATTAACATCAGGATGAATTATTATAATCAAAACCTTTATATGGCAATTTTTGCACATTTATCAAAATCATTAATTTACCAAGAAAAAAAAATGATTTTAATGTCATGATGCAATTAATTTTCTTAGAATAGTAATTTAAACTTTAAATAAAACTGTTTAAAAAATATATGAATAATAATAAAATCTGCAAAAAATAAAATAGAATACATATTTAAAAAACAGCAGAAAATAGGATATACATATACAGGGTGTCCCAAATAAAAGCAACCACATGGGGATTTCGGAAACGGTAAGAGATACGAGTGTGTCTAAATGAGAAAAAAGTTGCGCTATTCTAAGCTCAATCAGATGCCGTATCAAAATTAAAAATATCTACAAGGGTTTTTAAAATATTGAGCAAAAACTAAAAATTGTGTTTTTTGAAAAATTAAAATATCGCCGCCATCTTGCAAATAAATTTAATGAAATTTGGTAGTTTTGTATAAACTACGATCAATTAAATGACGTTAACAATATTTTCCTAGGCCTTTTAGTTTTTTTGAAATTATAGCCAACTTTGTTATTTGTTTTGACCGCCATATTGGATTTATACTTCAATAAATAGAGCATAAAAGGAGCTTTTCAACCGTGTATAATAAAACTATCTTTGGATGACGAAAAATGTGAATTTATTATAAAAATAGTTTTTCACTTAGTTGGCTGTGAAACAAATGCCGTAGTTGTGTTTGTTGTTATACCTACGTAACTACCTTTCAAAAATAATACAATTTCCTAAAATCTATCTTTTAATTCTGAAAGAAAAGTTTGCATTTATTATTTAATTTAAAATAAAACTGTTAAAAATGTTCGAAAATTCCACCGTTGTTATTCATGCAAATCCTGCATCGATGAATTAGCATCTTTAACCATTTGTTCAGGAATTTCTTCTATGTCTTGAACAACGGCTGCCTCAAGTTCTTCTTTCGAATTATGAGTAGTGTAACGGTTTTTTGTTACAAACTAAAATGCTCTCGGTAGCTCAGTTGGGACTGAGGTCGTGGTGTTCACCTCAAAAAAAACTCAACAATATTCATGTGAAATAAATTAACTTTCTTTTGCCTAAAGGGCGCCAATACAAGTTTAAAAGTAAAATAGAAAGAATGTATCGAGATCTTAGTGAACCTTGTATTATCCACTACGTATTAATAAAGATGGTGAATGTTTGATTAAAACGCAAAAGGTTTAAAAAAAATAGTCTCTAATTATTTTTATCAGCAAACGACTTGCAAGAAGGAAATTTACAAAAAAAATAAATATATAAGGATCTTTTAACCTAAATACTTAATTATATAGCTATCGATAAAAAATATTATTTCATATCCTTGTTTCTTATCACAGAATGTTCGTTACTATTTATTTTTATTATCTCAAGAATGTAATTTAATTTCTATTTATAAAGAGTTGGCTTTTTATTTCAATAAAAGAATTTATCTTATTATTTTATGTTAATAAAAAGTAAGAAGAAAATACACGGACGATAAAATCAAGCCACACAAAAAATTATCGAAGTACCTAAATAAAAAGTATGTACCTATTTGGCCTAAAACAAAAAAATATAATATATTTTTGGGACCTAAGAAAAATTAATACCTTGGGAGGGTAAATGCGCATCTACTCAACAAGGGTGCATTGTTGCCAGATCTTAACAAGGGCAATAAATAGGTTTACCAAAAATATTAACAAATAATAACCAGTGCTATAAAAAGGAAATATATCACAGTTAAATAAAATGGTTAGTAAAAATAAGTATTAAATCTTATCTGCCAAATCCCACGCTGTAGGTTGAGTCCTCAAAAGATTTGAGTAGGTAGTGTGGTCGGTACTTCAACAAAACAGATTTCAAAACGGGACAGCAAAACAAAAAGAAAGCAGTAACATCGACTAGTACAACATGGCTTTTACTTCAGTAAACAATTACGGGCTTCTGCTCAAAGTTTGTGTGATGTACGGGCTTCATAACATATACGGATCCCCGAAAACGAGCTCCATAAAATGTACGAGCTTCATAAAATGGAATGGGCTTCATAAAATGGAATGGGCTTGATAAAATGGAATGTGCCTCATAAAACGGAATGGAATGGCCTAAAAAGGTCATTGTTGCCTTAGAAATGCGTTTAAGTTTAATCAATTTTCAGAATAGTATTTTATGTTTCTATAGAATTAAAAGTTTATGTTCTCAGCAAAAAGTCTAATAAAAAAATTAGGCAAACTCACCAGTAATGAACAATGGTCCACCTTTTTAATCACACCAGCATTTTTCACGAAACTAACTCTGTTACAAAACACTGTACAATTTCTGTAAGTTTTACAACATTTTGAGTAGCAGTTATGCTTGGTTAAAATAAGTTTTTAATATATTTTATCAGCACATATTATAGCGGTGTTAAAATGCTCTCTGAAACACACAAAATCCTGCGATCTACCGAGTACACTATCACAAAAACTAAAGTAGTTCGGTTACCATATAGAAGTTAAACTGCATCAAGAATCCGCATGTAACTGACTCTCTCGGCTACGTGCATTTGAAAAGAGACGGCGGGTTTCCCTGACCGAACAAAGCAGCTTGGATCAGTCTGAGTACAGCCGCGGGACGACGAAGTGGGGAACGTGCTGTAAAGCGACTCTAAACAACGCTAGTTGAAACAAATTTTATCATGAAGCACCGTGGTCCAGTGGACAAGGCGACAAAGGAAAACGTCCGACACGCAGACACCGGTGGATCGCTCCCTCGACGATACTGTTTTTTTTTTATATATGTGGATTATTCTTTGATTTATTTTTATTTGTACAGGGTCTTACAAGTATTTTAATTTTTTTTGTTAAAAACGTTACTTGCTATTAGGGTTAAAAAAAAATCGTTACACCACCCCTCTCCTAAAAGAATAAAATTTGGGGAAAAACAAATTTTATTTATGCAGTATGAATACTACTAGTTAAAAATTAATTAGAAACAAGAATATATTCATAGGATTACATTGTAAATCTCTACTAACAAACTATTAACCTAAGTGGTAAAAAAAAATATTAACTTAAGAGAAAGTTGCTATGAAACAAATACTGGCCAGGTATTTATCACAAAAGGTATTTATGAGCATACACAAATTTATTTTAGGTGCAAATAGGGGTTCCTTGGAATGATTCTTTATAGAAGCTTGATATCTTTCGTGTATCACCCGCCAAAATTGGAGTCACTATCGGTCAGTCTAAATTAGGAAAGGGACAAAATAAGTGGGGACTAATCTACAAAGACTTCACAAGGCAACTAAAACATGATAACCAAATTGCTCATACTCAAAAATCGAAAATATCGAAACTACATACCTTAAACAATACCAATAAGCCAATGGGGAATCGACTGCAGTCTTACACAGGGGAAATTCGCAAATGACTAGGGTACCCAAATACACTTCTTCACTACGAAACTTATTTGTATCTTTACTCAAAATTCTGGTCACTCTAAAACATGTAACTCGGTACTTAATTTTCAATTTTTCCTTTCAAAAATAACACTCAACTGCCTACAAAATACTCAAAACTAATTATCTGAGCCTACGGAAACGTCAGAATTCGAACCAAGATAAGGCTTCAAATCCTTAATGTGCCATTCGCCTGCATCAGAACCGTCAATATGAACTAGCCGATATATTAATCGAGATATCTTTTTAGAAATCTTACATAGAACATATTTCTTTGCCAATTTGGCAGCAAATTGATTTGATGCGTCAGACAACACCTTATTACGCTTCCATACTTTATCTCCGGCATTAAACTGAACATCACGTTTTCTCAAATTATATTGGCGTTTATTTCTCTCATATGCTTGATGAAGCTTTTTCTTAACATTTTCATAAATCTCCGAAAGTCCTTTTAAATTATCACAAAACTCAACGCGCTCTCTGGACAAAAGTTCAAGATCTTCAGTATCTATAACTTCACCATAATACTTTCCAGTAATAGGAACATTGCGACCAAAATTCATAAAATTAGGGCTAAACTGTGTAACTTCATGAACCGATGAATTAATAGCAAATTGTATCTCTGACAAGTGTTGATCCCAATCTCTATGCTCTTTAATATAGCTACGTATAGCTGTACCAACTACTCTATTTGACCTTTCAACAAAATTAGTCTGGGGATGATAACGAGCATTAAACCAAATTTTCTGAACTTCATATTTTTCGGCCATTTTCTTAAAAACCTTTCCAGCGAACTGGCTGCCATTGTCGCAGATAATAAATTGGGGTACTCCGTGTACCAAAAATATTTCCTTTTCCATGAACTGACAAATCTTACTTGCTTCAGCTTTTCTTAAAGGATGTAATATTGTATACTTAGAAAACCAATCTCCCACAACTAACAAGTGACTAAAACCAGAACGACTCCTAGGCAGAGGACCGATAATATCTACTGCAATAATTTGAAATGGAAAGTTACAAGACTTCTCAGCACCCATTAAACCCATTCTAGCTTCATTTGATGCCTTTTGTTCTCCACATACTACACAAGATCTGATATATTTAGCTACATCTTTTCTGATTTCTTTCCAATAATAAGTTTCCTGAATTCTACTAATGGTCTTAAAAAATCCAAAGTGACCTGCTACAACAGGGTCATGATGTTTTCTAATTATTTCTTGAACTTGACTTTTTGGAACTAAAATTTTCCAGGGGGTCAAATTAGATTTAAATTTAGTTTTTAAGGGAACGTGCTTGTAAACAAAATTATTTTTAACGCACCAATTAGGAAATTTTTCAGGTTTTGATAAAATATCCTGTTGCATCTTTAAATAAAAAGGGTCAAGGTTTTCTAAACGGATATCTAATTTCTGTGTCTCAAAATTAGTCAAAGCTAAAACATCAACATTCTCATGGTCGTTATTAACTAGATTATCAGAAGGGATCCTGGACAAACAATCTGGAACTACATTTAATGATCCTTTTCTATGAGTAATAGTATGATCATACTGTTGCAATTGAACGGCCCATCTGGCTAATCTTCCAGTTGGTTCTTTCATATTATTTAACCATAAAAGTGAATAGTGATCGGTAATAATTTTTAGATTTGCAGTACCCTCCACATAGGGCCTAAATTTTGATAAGGAAAAAATTACAGCAAGACATTCTCTTTCAGTCACAGTATAATTACGTTCTGTTCGAGATAAAGATCTACTAGCGTAAGCTATAATTCTTTCTGAGCCATCTATTTCTTGCAAAAGCACACCGCCCAAACCGGTATTAGAAGCATCAGCCTGAATAATAAAAGGAATATCAAAATCGGGGCTGCATAAAATTGGAGCAGAGACCAGAGCCTCTTTTAACTTAATAAAAGCACTATCCGCGTCAGGAGTCCATTTCACAGTTTGACCTTTCTTTTTACCTTTCAACAAATCGTTCAACGGTGAAACAAGAGTAGAAAAGCCTTTAATAAACTTTCTATACCAAGAAGCCATACCAACAAAACGTTTGATTTCAGTAGTAGTTTTACACTGAGGAAAATTCACTATAGCAGCAACCTTGTCACTGTCGGTACGTAATCCCGAGCAGTCCACTACATAACCAAGGTACTTGAGACTTGACTTAAAAAGTTGACATTTCTCAAGGTTAACAGTTAAATTTGCATTTTTCAATTTTTCTAACACTTCATATAACAGTGAAATATGTTCAGAAAAACTACTGGAAGTAACAATTATGTCATCCAAATAGCAAAACACCTTAGGAGAAAGCTTCGGGGTTAAAACTTTATCCATTAAACTTTGCTGACATTGAGCAGAGTTACGTAAACCGAACGGAACAACATTAAAATGGAATAGACCACGACCTGGTACAGAGAAAGCAGTTTTTTCTTTACAATCAGGGTGCAGGGGTATCTGCCAAAAAGCTTTTCTAAGATCAATGGAAGAGATATAACGTGCATCACGCAAAGTGTTTAAAATAGTATCTACTCTAGGCAGAGGATATGCATAATGCTTTGTTATTTTATTTAGACGACGTCCGTCAAAACAGAATCGGTATTCATCGTTTGCTTTCTTAACTAACAAGACTGGAGAATTATAAGAGCTATGTGATGGTTCAACTACATTTAAGGCAAGCATTTCATCTAATTCCTTATTTAATATGTTCATCATAAAAGGTGACAAAGGATATTGTCGTTCTCTGAATGGTGGAGCATCTCCAGTATCAATATTAAATACAAGTTTATCTGTGCGTCCTAGTTTATCTTTACAACTGATAGCTTCATAAGCCAATTTAATTTTTTCGATGTCTCGCAACTCACTTTCTGAAAAGTTTTGACTTTCAATGCCCAGAGACGTATCTTTGTCCTCCGAAGAAACAGAGAAAACAAAATTACTGACAGAACTACAAACTGTCCAAGAATTATCC
This sequence comes from Aspidapion aeneum, assembly GCA_963576565.1. Classification (NCBI taxonomy): domain Eukaryota; kingdom Metazoa; phylum Arthropoda; class Insecta; order Coleoptera; family Brentidae; genus Aspidapion; species Aspidapion aeneum. Next base: position 172,889,849 of record OY755038.1, on the reverse strand, counting down.
TCAAAATCAATCTTAACGTTAAAGTTTCGACAAAAGTCACTCCCCAAAATTAATCCATGCGATAATGAAGGTACAACTAAAACTTTTGTAATCTTACACAGATTATCAGCACATATCGGCAAATAGATTACACCCACAACTTCTTGTGGTTGTCCACTAGCTGTGTACACCGGGTTATTTTTTCCAAAACTGTCAACTTCAAGTTCAAATTTTGCTATTAAGTCTAAAGATCTCTTGCCAAGCACACTGTGATTTGCACCACTATCTAAAAGTGCAGTAACTAATGTATCAAAAATATTTATCTCAATATAAGGCCTATTATCATGAGGTAAACTAACAAATAATGGAGCTAAAGAACTATCATTAGAAACCAAATTCGATTCAACGGTACTTAAATTTGCTTTATTACCAAATTCCGATACTTTAACTTTATTATAAAAATCATAAACAAATTTCTTCCAATTGTCCCATTCAAACTGACAAAAAAATTTTCTTTTATTATTCTCGGCCTTAAAATTACAAGGAGTTCGTCGACCGTTACCAAACGTCCTCGAAACTAGTTTTTTGAACAATTGCAATCACGAGTTGTTATATTGGATTTTCCACATCGGTAACAAAATTTATTTTTCGGAGCTTTACATGACGAGAAAACATGATTGGGTAATCCACAATTCCAACACACTATCTTAGAAGACTCACTAGATTGAACTGGATTAGGATTGCTATTAGTACCTGAAGTATTAATAGAAGTCACATTATTACTCGGATTTAAATTATCTGGAAGATTTCTACTCGAATTTCTATTTTTAAAATTACCTCGAAAACTACCACGATGATTACTAAAATTATTACGTTGACTGTTAAACTGCGAATGATGATTGCTACTCGAATAGTCATGATGATTTCCATAAGATCTGCCACGATTCGAATTAAATTTATTGTACTGGTTACTGTAATTTAAATTATGATTGGTATTCAGATAGCCATGCTGATTGTCACGACCTCGATTGTTTTTAAAATTGCCTCGATAATTTCCAGATAAAAAGGATGTACTTTTAAAATTATTTTTATGGTTTTGGTTTTGGTTATAACCAGACGTTGATGGTTCACAAAAATTGTCTCGATCATTTGAGTGGAAAGAAGAAACGAGAAGAGAAGAGCCATCTGTCGTTTTTGAATTTTCTATTTTTCGGCAGTTTTCCAATAAAGAAAGGATTGAGTCAATGCTGACCAAAGCTAGAGGAGATTTATAAAAATCACACATATTTTTCCTTAAGTATTTTAACTTTGTGGCTTCGCAGGGTTGTCTATCTAAATGTCTAAATAATGACTCCATATTAGCAACAAAAAGATGAAAAGGTTCTGTTTTATATTGTTTTCTTGCTTTAATATCCTCCCAAATTAAATCGTCTAAATCTTCAGGCAAAAAATCGGTTTTTAAAATTTTAACTAATGATTCCCAATTAGTAGCTCTATTAACAGCAGATTTAAACCAGTTATGCGCAGGTCCTGAAAATAACTCTCCAGCACTCTCGAATAACTCTATTTTTGAAACACGACGGGACTTACAATATTCCTCAACTTTATCTAAAAATTCTAGAACAACATGATAATCTGCTTCGCCAGAAAATGACAAATTCCACTGATGAACAGGTATTGACTTGCTTTGAGTAAAAACAGGGGTAACGATAGGGGTTGGAGCAGGAAGAACGGTTTGGTTCAACGTTAGGTTCGAGTCGCTGTTGTTTTGTTCAAAAATATCAGCTTTTTCAAAAAGGTTAGCTTCTAGCTCTAAATATTTTGCATAAGCTTCTTGCTTAAAATTAGTAACGACAGAGTCTTGGTCTATAAGAGGGATTATAATCCGACAAATACGATTCGAAATATGAATTAATCGCGATCGATAACGCTGAAAAGCAGAGTCTGTTTGTGGTCCTTCAAATTCCGAAATTAAATCTTCTAAAGCTACTAAGGTTTCCTCGATAACCTTTTTTTCGTTTTCGAATTCATACTGCGGATCCGAATAAGAAAGATTTCGATTTTTATCCGCTTGTATTCTGCGATTTAACATTTTTCGTTTTTGTGCTGCATCTTGATGTCTCGTAGCAATAACTCCACGAATTCTTAATTCATAAGATAACTCCGGTTGAGTTAAATGAATAGGCCTCATTAAATCGATATCACGGATATCCATTTTAAAATTAAAAAAAATTTAGCAACAAAAAAATTTAAAAAAAAAGGAATGCAAAAAATATTATTTATATATATATTTTTTTTTAAGTCGCAATCGTCGTATAATTAACAAAGAGAACTTTAAAATCGAACTGCAGTATCTTCACAAAAAAATAAAAATCTCAAAATATAGTTTTCATAACTCGCACTTAATTTAGTGGAACGTACGCAAAAACATTAAAATGAATAATCGGTCCCCGCACAGACTGATCAAAACGTACTCAAGATTCAATCACGAAAATACCCAACACCAAAATTGTTAGTAAAAAAATTCTATATAAAAAAAATATATGGCTGATAAAACTTTAGGTAGGTACCATCTATATATAGTTCAATACTGGCCACGTAGAATAAAAAATAAAAACAAAAAAAATTATTAAAAATATTTTTGGGTAAAACTCTATCTAGATTTAGCCTTTTTTTTTGCCACTAAGAAAAACTCTCGTTTTGCTGAGCCCCTAAATAACAATTATAAATATTCAATTCAAAACAATCTAAAAAGAAAAAACACAAATAATTTTATTTGTATGTTTAAACTGTACTAGATGCCATATAAGAAGAAAAAAAACCGCCTTATTACTTTTAGCATTAAAATTTACCTCCATAAATGCAAAAATTATTTTTATATCAATTTTATTAGGTTATATTTGTTCTCATTTATTTTAATTAAAAAATATTTGACTTTATTTATCTTTATTTAAATATCTTAGATTTATCTTGATTTATTTTTAAGTATTTAATTTTTTAACTAGTTATGAACCAAGGATATAAAATTTAAAAAAACTCAAAAAAATTATCTTTATTTATAGGCAAAAGAAATTTAAACAACAATAAAAAAACTCAGGCCCCGCGTTGGTCGCGCCGCTTAATCTGTAACGGTTTTTTGTTACAAACTAAAATGCTCTCGGTAGCTCAGTTGGGACTGAGGTCGTGGTGTTCACCTCAAAAAAAACTCAACAATATTCATGTGAAATAAATTAACTTTCTTTTGCCTAAAGGGCGCCAATACAAGTTTAAAAGTAAAATAGAAAGAATGTATCGAGATCTTAGTGAACCTTGTATTATCCACTACGTATTAATAAAGATGGTGAATGTTTGATTAAAACGCAAAAGGTTTAAAAAAAATAGTCTCTAATTATTTTTATCAGCAAACGACTTGCAAGAAGGAAATTTACAAAAAAAATAAATATATAAGGATCTTTTAACCTAAATACTTAATTATATAGCTATCGATAAAAAATATTATTTCATATCCTTGTTTCTTATCACAGAATGTTCGTTACTATTTATTTTTATTATCTCAAGAATGTAATTTAATTTCTATTTATAAAGAGTTGGCTTTTTATTTCAATAAAAGAATTTATCTTATTATTTTATGTTAATAAAAAGTAAGAAGAAAATACACGGACGATAAAATCAAGCCACACAAAAAATTATCGAAGTACCTAAATAAAAAGTATGTACCTATTTGGCCTAAAACAAAAAAATATAATATATTTTTGGGACCTAAGAAAAATTAATACCTTGGGAGGGTAAATGCGCATCTACTCAACAAGGGTGCATTGTTGCCAGATCTTAACAAGGGCAATAAATAGGTTTACCAAAAATATTAACAAATAATAACCAGTGCTATAAAAAGGAAATATATCACAGTTAAATAAAATGGTTAGTAAAAATAAGTATTAAATCTTATCTGCCAAATCCCACGCTGTAGGTTGAGTCCTCAAAAGATTTGAGTAGGTAGTGTGGTCGGTACTTCAACAAAACAGATTTCAAAACGGGACAGCAAAACAAAAAGAAAGCAGTAACATCGACTAGTACAACATGGCTTTTACTTCAGTAAACAATTACGGGCTTCTGCTCAAAGTATGTGTGATGTACGGGCTTCATAACATATACGGATCCCCGAAAACGAGCTCCATAAAATGTACGAGCTTCATAAAATGGAATGGGCTTCATAAAATGGAATGGGCTTGATAAAATGGAATGTGCCTCATAAAACGGAATGGAATGGCCTAAAAAGGTCATTGTTGCCTTAGAAATGCGTTTAAGTTTAATCAATTTTCAGAATAGTATTTTATGTTTCTATAGAATTAAAAGTTTATGTTCTCAGCAAAAAGTCTAATAAAAAAATTAGGCAAACTCACCAGTAATGAACAATGGTCCACCTTTTTAATCACACCAGCATTTTTCACGAAACTAACTCTGTTACAAAACACTGTACAATTTCTGTAAGTTTTACAACATTTTGAGTAGCAGTTATGCTTGGTTAAAATAAGTTTTTAATATATTTTATCAGCACATATTATAGCGGTGTTAAAATGCTCTCTGAAACACACAAAATCCTGCGATCTACCGAGTACACTATCACAAAAACTAAAGTAGTTCGGTTACCATATAGAAGTTAAACTGCATCAAGAATCCGCATGTAACTGACTCTCTCGGCTACGTGCATTTGAAAAGAGACGGCGGGTTTCCCTGACCGAACAAAGCAGCTTGGATCAGTCTGAGTACAGCCGCGGGACGACGAAGTGGGGAACGTGCTGTAAAGCGACTCTAAACAACGCTAGTTGAAACAAATTTTATCATGAAGCACCGTGGTCCAGTGGACAAGGCGACAAAGGAAAACGTCCGACACGCAGACACCGGTGGATCGCTCCCTCGACGATACTGTTTTTTTTTATATATGTGGATTATTCTTTGATTTATTTTTATTTGTACAGGGTCTTACAAGTATTTTAATTTTTTTTGTTAAAAACGTTACTTGCTATTAGGGTTAAAAAAAAATCGTTACACCAGTAGAATAAACTTTATCCTTTAAGTATCCCCAAATACAAAAATCAAGAGGCGTATGGTCCGGCGAACGTGCAGGCCAAGCAACTGGACCTCGATTTCTGATCCAGTTATTTCCATGTTGCTGATTCAAATAGTCGGTTATGATTCTTGCATTATGTGGAGGTGCTCCATCTTGCTGGAACCATGTGTTTGCTACATGCATCGTGAAAAGGCAAATTTTCTAAAATTTGGTCAACGTAATTTTGTAGAATTTCTAGATATCGAGGTGTGATCAAATTATTATGAAAAATGTTTAATAGTATGTATCCGTTTATGACTCCTAGCTATACATTCAAACCTCACCTAATGGTGCACCTCACGATTTAAGAACGGATTTTCATCGGCCCAGTAAACACAATTATGTCTGTTAAATACCCCGTAGTTTTTAAACCTGCTTTCATCGGACCACAGAACCTTAAGCAGAAATTGGAGGTTTTCTTGCGATTTTTGTATGAACCAATTGCAAAACAAGGTTCTCCTTCCTAAGTCACCATCTCGGAGTGCTTGAGTAATATGTGTTGCATATGGATGATACTTAAATTTTTTAAGGATTCTTTGTGCAGCTGATTTGGATACTACAACATTGTTTTCCAGTTCACGAAGGGAGATGCGAGAATTGTCAACGATACTTTGTAAAAACCAAAGCTTCAATTTTCATCAGGTTGTCGATTACGATTTTGTTTTTTAAAGATACCATATTCAATTAAATTATTTATACTTAAGGGGGCAAATTTCGCCCGAAAACTTACCATCTGACAATATGATATCTCATTTTTTGGCCAAATCTTTGTCATAATAGCACTAGAAAACGAGAAAGAGAAATGCGTCGAAATTTTGCGGGGTGGTTTTTTAAAGCATTTTCGGTTTTTCGCTAATTCATCTTTTCATTCAAAATATAAAAAAAAAGTTATGGCTAAAACACACCAAATATTTCAAAACAATGTTTGCATTTCAGTAGCCTAGTTGTGTTATAGAAAACTGTAGCGAAATTGTTTCGATTTTTGTATTTTTTGGAAATATACAAAAGAAAATCAAAAATCTAACAAGATACGTTTAAAGGTTTAAAAAACATCTTGTATATGAACAGAAAAAATGTTTCAACTAGTTTTTTATAGAAGAGATGTATTAGGATTTACAAAAGCGTCCTCAATTTTATATTTGCTGCAGGACACCAAAGAGCCATCAACCTCCTGACTGATGCGCCACCGCCATATACCGGGGGCGAGTCAATTCGATTGAGAAAATTTAACTAAGATCACGTGACCTGGATTTTCAGATTATTTTTCAGTAATTTTGAACAAATAATACAATTTTCTCTATTTACAAAAAGCTTTTTTGAGGGCCACTGCCCATGATCTACCAAACAAAATTACGACATTAAGAACCGATTCATCAGATAGTTTGTAACAATAGTAATTTACCTAACAAGTGTGGAAGAGACACTAACACACGCGTTAGGTATGTAGGTACAATATTTTTCTCAGAAGACATTAAATTTCACCCGTGTGCAAAAATGTTTCCGTACAGGTGTGGAAAAGTACTTTTCCGCAAATATATCGAAAAGTATACGATGACGTTAACTACGAACATACTTTTCGGCACATGTGTTGCAAAGTACTTTTCCCGAGACTTTTCCACACATGTGCGAAAAAGTAGTTTCATTTGATTTGTGCAAAACAAAAGACCAATTTTTACAAAAATTGGTTGTAGTTCAACAGCGTTCGTACGAAAAATAGCGTATACAACTCGATCAAAAGTAACTTTCTTACGTTCGCGTGTTGTTTCATTCGGCTAGCGCCTCGTTTACAACATTTACGCTCGTGTGAATTTTGTCACTTTCTTCTCTTGTTATGTAATATACTATTTTTTACGAGGTTGTGGAAACAAAAATAAAGCACAACAATACAAATAACTCATGTATTATATTTAATTTACAATGATTGCTGAAAACTTTACTTCTTATCCGAACAGCATCTTTGGATCAGGAGATGTTTGTTTTGATATTCTGGATCAAAGATATCGGAAGGTCTTTAATATCTTCGTTCTGGATGTATTTGGGGGCAGGCTCATAGTGACATTTCGTGCTCCATCCTTTATTGTGGCTAAATCTTCTTCGGGATTATCGGAATTTTCTCTCAAGCTAAACCATTATTTTTTCCTATTTTTTATTATAATAAAACGAAACGCCACCCCCTGGTTTTTGACGAAAAATAGGCTTTGTTATTTACTCTATTCTTTTATTTTTTCTGTTGCTATTGGAAAACTAGCCCACTTGTGTTTTTTGGCAAAAATTAACGTCAGTGCCAAACTCAAAATGTGTTGTTTGTTTATACTAGATTCACATCCATTGTCATTCTTAAAATTTTAGTAAGGTAAGTATTCTGAAGAATGACAAACTAAAGTAATTTAGAAACTAAAGCTTCAACAGATAAATCAAATAAATGACAAAGTTTTGACAGATAGTTACGTAGGTATGACAACAAACGCAACTACGGCCTTTATTTCACAACCAATCAAGTAAAAAACAGTTTTTTAAATAAATTCACACTTTCCGTCATTCAAAGAGGCTTATTATACATACGCAATAAAAAGCTGTTTTAATGCTCGATTTATTGAAATATTAAGAAATAACAAAGTTGGCTATGGTTTCAAAAAAACTAGAAGGCCTTCATTCGGTTGGCCGTAGTTGCTTATACAAAACTACCAAATTTCAGTAAATTTGTTTGTAAGATGGCGGCGATATTTCAATTTTTCAAAAAACACAATTTTTAGTTTTTGCTCGATATTTTAGTAACCCCTGTAGATATCTTTAATATTGATACAGCACCTGATTGGGCTTAGAATAGCGCAACTTTTTTCTAATTTATCTGGGACACCCTGTATACTATCAGTGGATGCTGGTGCCGTTATAAATTGGGGGGCAGAAATTTATATTGCCTGGAAAAGGAGATAAAAAACTTACCTAAACAATTTTATTTTAGCATTTTACAAACAAGCAGCTACTTGGTGTAGTTTTTAGTTTATTTGTTTATAGATAGTCTATTTGTTTATAGATAGTCTATTTGTTTACTGATAGTCTATTCGCCCTTCTTTTACAAGTGCTTGGATTAGCACCAGTTTCAGATTCATCATGTCCCCGTAGAGCAACCTCAAAAATCCCACAGAATTTTAAACAGTCTATTAACCAACTAAGTATATGTCTGTTTTTTGCCACATTTTCATTATGTTCGGTAATGTTTTGCCTATAGGCACTATTCAATTGGCACCTAATATCCGTCTTGCCTAGCATAGAAAATTCTATGTGGTTATTTAAATAAGTAGCACTTACTTTATGTCTTTAAATTTTCACTAAAGTGCCAGAGATCACACATTCCTTTTGCCACCCACGCAGGATCACTTCGTGGATTGTTTATAATAAGACAAATAAAGCAAAAAAACGCATTTCGACTTCAACTAAAACACACATTCCTCCGGCCCCCGCTGAAAAACGGGTGAAATTGAAACCTTGCCCCGCGCGGCGCTGCCGGCTTGTAATTAATTACGCTAAAAAAATTCACCCAATTAATCGCTTGATGTTAACCACAGATAATAAAAGGAACTAGACAATCATGTCTATGTATTATTATAGTTATTAATGGAGTTAAAATTACATTTTCTGAATACGTAACTGATATTCCAAAATGGTCGTTTTGACAAAAAAAAACTGAATACTTATCGTCTGCCAAAATGACAGTTTTACATTTAATCGCTACAGAATTCTTACTTTCAGTAGTACGCCCAGGGACCCAATTCTTGAACCACTCGGATTTTTGTCGTATACGAGTAAAACTCGAATGGTGGTTTCGAGTGCTCGAAAAAATTGCTATTCTTGAATGCCACTCGAACGCCAATTCCGTGTACGACTTTTTTTTTCGACTACACTACTTGGCAACGCTGTTTTCGTATAATTTTGACCAACCCAACGACGGTATATCCGCCTAAACTTGCCGCGATGAAGTAAAGTCGACAGTAGATGGACATATTACCGGTCTAGGACAACTGGGCGCCGCCAACTCGGCGCCGCCAACTGGGCGCCGGGCCAACTAGGCGCCGGGCCAACTCGGCGCCGCCAACTGGGCGCCGGCCAACACGGCGCCGGACTAAAATTTTTTTTTTGATAAAATGTGTAGATGGAAAATAAAATATTTTATTTATATAAAAACATCTTTAAAAAATTCTTTACGCAATTTTTTACAAGCTTTTATTTAGCTTCAGATGTTCTGTCTAACTATCTATCAAATCTTGTGAAGCGTTTTTGACACACTTCCCATTATCCGATTTGGATGAAATTTGGTACACACGTAGTGGTCCCATGACAATACAATATTAAGAAAAAATATCCTCCCACCCCTACCCCCACCCCTTCAATAGAAAAATGTGTTTTTGACACACTTCCCGTTATCCGATTTGGATAAAATTTGGTATACGTTCACATAGTGGTCCGATGATAATACAACAATAAGAAAAAATATCCTCCCACCCCTACCCCCACCCCCTTCCATAGAAAAATTTGTTTTTGACACACTTCCCGTTATCCGATTTGGATGAAATTTGGTATACATATAGTGATCCGATGACAATACAATATTAAGAAAAAAATGTCCTCCCACTCCTACCCCCACCCTCATCTATAGAAAAATTCGTTTTTGACACACTTCCCATTATCCCATTTGGATGAAATTGGGTATACATATAGTGATCCGATGACACTACAATAATTAAGAAAAAAATATCCTCCCACCTCTACCCCCACCCTTTTTCATAGAAAAATGAGTTTTTGACACACTTCCCATTATCCGATTTGGATGAAATTTGGTATTCACGTAGTGGTCCGATGACAATACATTTTAAAAAATATATCCTTCCCCCAATAGAAAAATGAGTTTCCAAACAACTCACGATCAGCGATTTCATTATAATCTAGAATAAATTCTTCTTTATTTATTTATCGGACAATGGGAAGTGTGTCAATAACGCATTTTTCTATAGATGAGGGTGGGGGTAGGAGTGGTAGGATTTTTTTTTCAATGTTGTATTGTCATCTGACCACTATATGTATACCAAATTTCATCCAAATCAGATAATGGGAAGGGTGTCAAAAACGCATTTTCTATGGAAAGGGGTGGGGGTAGGGGTGGGAGGATATTTTTTTTAAATGTTGTATTGTCATCGGACCACTATGTGAATACCAAATTTCATCCAAATCGGATAATGGGAAGTGTGTCAAAAACTCATTTTTCTATGAAAGGGGGTGGGGGTAGAGGCGGGAGGATATATTTTTTTAAATATTGTATTGTCATCGGATCAATATATGTATACCAAATTTCATCCAAATCGGATAATGGGAAGTGTGTCAAAAACGCATTTTGCTATAGATGAGGGTGGGGGTAGGAATGGTAGGATTTTTTTTTCAATGTTGTATTGTCATCTGACCACTATATGTATACCAAATTTCATCCAAATCAGATAATGGGAAGGGTGTCAAAAACGCATTTTCTATGGAAAGGGGTGGGGGTAGGGGTGGGAGGATATTTTTTTTAAATATTGTATTGTCATCGGACCACTATATGTATACTAAATTTCATCCAAATCGAATAATGGGAAGGGTGTCAAAAACGCATTTTCTATGAAAGGGGGTGGGAGTAGGGGTGGGAGGATATTTTTTTTTAAATGTTGTATTGTCATCGGACCACTATGTGAATACCAAATTTCATCCAAATCGGATAATGGGAAGTGTCAAAAACTCATTTTTCTATGAAACGGGGTGGGGGTAGAGGTGGGAGGATATTTTTTTCTTAATATTGTATTGTCATCGGATCACTATATGTATACCAAATTTCATCCAAATCGGATAACGGGATGTGTGTCAAAAACAAATTTTTCTATGGAAGGGGGTAGGGGTAGGGGTGGTCGGATATTTTTTTCGTATTGTTGTATTATCATCGGACCACTATGTGTATACCAAATTTTATCCAAATCGGATAACGATCATATGTCAAAAACACATTTTTCTATAGAAGGGGTGGCGGTAGGGGTGGGAGGATATTTTTTTCTTAATGTTGTATTGTCATGGGACCACTACGTGTGTGTACCAAATTTCATCCAAATCGGATAAAGGGAAGTGTGTCAAAAACGCTTCACAAGATTTGATAGATAGTTAGTTAGTTAGACAGAACATCTGAAGCTAAAAAAAGCTTGTAAAAAATTGCGTAAAGGATTTTTTAAAGATGTTTTTATATAAATAATATATTTTATTTTTCATCTACACATTTTATCAAAAAAAAATTTTTTAGTCCGGCGCCGAGTTGGCCGGCGCCCAGTTGGCGGCGCCGAGTTGGCCCGGCGCCCAGTTGGCGGCGCCGAGTTGGCGGCGCCCAGTTGGCGGCGCCGAGTTGGCGGCGCCCAGTTGTCCCATTCCGACATATTACCGCCTTTGTTTTTGCAATTTTTTTTTTTTAAGTGATTTATTTTCTAGATATATGTTTTTGTTTTAATAAAAAAAGAAGCTGTGGTTTATTTTGGTAAAGGCAATTATTCTGTAATCATTGGTAACGGTAAGTACCAAATTATAGTAGTGGAAATTTGGGGCCTAGGGGCATCTACCCTCTTTGAAGTGTGGAAATTTGGGGGTGAAATTCGCAGTTGAATTTTGAGACTGCTTAAAAAGAAAACAAATAAACTTCATAAGTATTCTAAAGGGGTCTTGAACTTGAGGCTTTGTTTGTAATGAGTGGCCAGTGTTTGACGAACTTGCATACATCATGCTTTGACAAAAATTGTACAAGTCTTAAGTAACATAGGGGTTTTTACTGAAACTTTTGGAGTTTGCATTTTGTCTGTAGTATAGAAACAATTTAATTTTTTGCTCCCAGTGTTTTTTCTCAGTTTCTTTTTGAGTAGAACAGTTTTGCCTTTTAGGCCGATAAGCATAATAAACATTTCAAGTAAAAATTGACAAAATCAGTAACCTTTGTTCAAGAAACCCATTTTTTTGTTTAAATTTGATTATCTTTACCTGTCAATTAACTGCAAAAAAATTTAAAACTGTTGTAGACTAAAGCAGCCCTCATATGATCAGTATGATTTGATTTGAATATATACATTATTTTTGTAGATGTCTTTGTTTTTGAAAAGTTATAAACAAGGACATATATAAAAATCTTGCCAGTAATACAGATCCAGTGAGGTCTACTGTGGTACACTCAATGAAAAAACTTTTTGTTACAGGTTTCTCAGAGAAGACATGAAGATCATTTTTGAGGTGTGAAGCAGTTTTTGCCTATCGGTCCTGTTGCAATGATGATCCTACTAGAAATACTCAGATGCATTTGGTGATCTATTAACTTTTAAAGAACTTTTATAAATAAGTTATAAGTAAAATAAAGTTTAGTGTAGTTTTATTGTACAAAAGATTATACAACTTCTTACATAAAGGCTTATACAGTGAGAACAAGCAAGTTGGAATACATTTTCTAGCAGGTTAAATTAAAAAATTTTTGAATAAACCAAAATCATGCCTACTGAGATTTTTAATGAGAATATTTTTGATGAATTTTTTTGGACAGAACCCCAGAAAAGGGTCCAACAAGATAAAACTTGTGGCACCTTGTTGGAAAGCCTATTGAAAAAGAAAAATTATGGTTCACTTTTTTTTGGAAATCTGTCAAATTAAATAACAACATTTTTTATTAGTTTTTGAACAAAGTGCTACAAATTGAGTCTACCTGTTGCAAAAAAAAATTTGGTATTACTGGACCTCTTGTCAGGGGTCGGCCACCTATATTTTAATAAAATTATAGGTTTTACTTTAAATGACACTTATATTCTCTAAAAATTACAAAAAAATAGAAATAATTTTCTTTTTGTTAATTTAAAAAAATTATTTGATACCCTTTCTAACAAGGTGCCTTAAGTGGGGTCATTCCATCTTAAATAATAAGTTGTATGCTAGTGGACCCCTTTCTGGGGGTCTGTCCAAAAAATATTCTGTAAAAATATTGCCGGTTAAAAATCTCAGTTAACATGTGTTTGGATTTTTTCAAAAAACTTAAATTTAACCGACTAGCAAGTTTATTCCAACTGGCTTGTTCTCACACTGTAGTCATATTGCATAGCGTTTTTTAATGCACTTGACAGTAAGTACTTATTATGTACTTTGAAATGTAAATAAAGAAAAATGTTTTTATATTTTATATTTATTTTTGGCCAACATAGAAAAGTCAGAAAAAATAGTGAAACTGGTCAAAGTATAAGATTAGGTTTATTATTTACATGCAGGGGATTTTCCTACTTGAAGCAGTTGGGCCCTTATATTATCCAAAAATTAAGCAAAATAAGATAAGGCGTTGTACCCAGGGGGGAATCAAGAGGTATCAATGCCCCACAAAATAGTTGATAAAGTGTGTTAAAAGAGACACAAATAAGACAAAAAAATTGCACAATACTCAAATTTTTATTGAAACTTTTTAATCCCCCCGTCCCTCGCGATAACGCTCCTTTTATATATTTTTTCTTGAAAATGTGTTACAAAGTTGTAATTTTTTTAATTATTTTTCTTTTTTAGAGCTGTTCATTCATAAATTATTAACGCAAAAATTCAGGATTTTTCACTCCCCCCCCCAGTCGTAAGGCATTTCTAAGAAAAAAAGAAATTAAAAAAAACTGAGTGTCACAAGAGGCTATCCCCCTTCCACCTCTTTGTGTCCTCAAGCCCTTTTATTGCCAAATCGCGTCTTTTTTCAGAAGACCTCACAGTTTTTTTTAAATAAAGAAATATTAAGCAAAACACCAAAAAATATATTAAAGTAAACGAAAATGTTAGGTTAGATCACTCAGATTCGTATACGGAAATTGAGATTCGAGTGGACTTTACCACTCGACTCTATTTCCGAACGAAAAACTCGTATACGAGCTTTCAAGAATTCGAATGGTGAATATCCGTATACGTTTTGCCGAATCCGTATACGAATTTATTTTAAGAATTGGGTCCCAGGAATGTCTTGGGGGGGGACCCCATAATGCCGTATTTTATGCTATTTTTATAAAAAAATATGAAGAATATATCTAAAACATCCTTAGGCCTGGGGGCGGCCCCTTCCCTCTACTGGGTGCGCCCGTGTTACTATAAAGGGGATTATCTCAGTTTTGCTTAAAATGCAGTTACAACCATTTCGTTTTGGACAGCAGAACCCGACCTTCGAAAACCAAAGAACACAAAAATTGAGTTGGATGCAGCTATCCGTTCCACGTAGGGTATTGGAAGTTCCGTAACGATTCTGCACATGCGCAGTTCGAAACTGATAGTAATACGGGCAAATGAAAAGAAATGGTTTTTTACCCTAATAAAGAGGCCTAAATCTCTAACGTTGTACATATTTCCCGCTATCCCTTCTTCACTGTAAAATCTAAGAACGTCAACTTTCTTCAAACTGTTTTTATAGATTCAAATGTTGATCTAAAAGCCCAGATTAAAAATCAAGATGAAAGGTTCTTTATAGGCATATGTCCTGATGGGATGCCTTCTTCACATGCAAATCTGTTGGTATGGAACTGGCCAGCATTCATAGCAAAAAGGAACTTTGCACATGCGCAGTTCGAAACTGATACTAATACGGGCAAATGAAAAAAATGCTTTTTTACCCTAATAAAAAGGCTTAAATCTCTAACGTTGTCTATATTTCTTGCAACCCTTCCTCACTGTAAAAACTAAGGACATCAACTTTCTTCATTTAATGTTGATCTAAAAGCTGAGATTAAAAACGAAGATAAAATGTTCTTTATAGGCGCAATCCATGCAAATCTGTTGGTATAGAACTGGCCAGTATTCATAGCGTAGAGGAACTCTGCACATGCGCAGTTCAAAACTGATACTAATACGGGCAAATGAAAAGAAATGCTGTTTTACCCCAATAAAGAGGCTTAAATCTTTAACGTTGTCCATATTTCTCGCTAAACCTTCCTCGCTGTAAAATCTAAGGACATCAACTTTTTTCTAATTGTTTTTATAGATGCAAATGTTGATCTAAAAGCTGAAATTAAAAACCAAGATGAAAAGTTCTTTATAGGCGCAACAAATATGTCCTGGTGGGATGCCTTCTTCACATGCAAATCTGTTGGTATGGAACTGGCCAGCATTCATAGCGAAGAGGAGCAACAAGAGTTAAACCAGTTTTTGCGAAATAATAGTGCAATCCCCAGACAAGGTAAATATGTGGAATATATATTTAAATAAATACAGCGTGTTACCTAGAGTAGGGGAGACCAGGGCGAGTTGTCTCATGGGTTGGTTGTCACACCAGCGAAAATATAAAACTACCTCAATTTATGAGCTCACCGCTAAAATGTAAAAAGAGATCAGGTACAAAATCTAGGGGGGTTAATGGTCGACGGAAACATTATTTATGCAATTATTACTTTTCCAGAAGGGGGGTTCGGTTTTTGTTAACTAAAAGTCCATATAATTTATATATATATATATATATATATATATATATATATATATATATATATATTTGTTGCTATTGGAATCTTTTATCGGCTCTTCAAAAACTTTTTTTTCTTTGCATAACAAAGGTTTTAAATTTTGTAAAGCTGATTAACGCTTTTTTACTCAATATAAAGTTCGGTGTTGACAATGACAATTTTATTAATTTTGTTATTGTTCTTGTTTGATTTTATATTTAACGATTAAAGTATGTCATTTAAGTGTTGCAAAAGTAAAAAGACAACATTATATATGTGCGCAGTCTGTAAATACATTTTGCATAAAGGTTGTTTATCTCGCACAAATAGACCATATGAAATTTTGCGAGATAGTTTAATTATTTGTTTACAAGGATGTGCACAATAAGCAAATGATGAATTACCGGATACTCTTGAAATATTAAAAACAACGTTTAATCGCTAAAGGATGATTTTCACGACAAAGACGTATACATCGCTCGTTTAAAAAGGCAATCGACTTCTCTTCTTAATGATGGAACCGTTGCTGAAGATGAATATATTAAACAAATAAACGAACATGAGGTTACCATTAATAAGCTGAAAAAACTTGTTGACGAACAAAAATTATTAATAAACGCAATCAGCAAACCTAAAACGTTATCAATTGCTATACAAACGGAAGAACAACTAACAAACAAATCTACTCATACTATTGAAAAATCTAAGGATGCATCTTGTCAAACTGAAATTATGACTGTTGCTATTGATAGAGAAACGCAAATTAGTTTAAGTGTAGAATCTGTGATGTCACAAATAGAAAAAATAAATCAATTTGACAACGCATCTCAAACTGATCTGCATTTAGTTACTGAAATTTTAAATCATAGGTTATTGAGAAGCATAGAGGTGCTTGAATCGGAAAAAATGTCTTATATTTCGAAGTTGACAACTTTAAAAGATCAAGCATGTGCAGATATTGATCCTAATTCAAAAAATAAAGACGCAGTGTTCTTGTAACCTCAATTTAAACCATTATTAATTGTTGTAACTGATCAATTTGGAAAATATTTATACGAAGCACTTGACAATCTTATGGGATGATGACTAAAATTCAAATTACCTTATGCGGCATTTGAACAAATTGTTAAAAACATGGATGCAAAAAATATGCATCTAACTGACAAGGACTATCTTATATTACTAACAGGATCCAACGATGATGGTATTTCACAGAACGATGTGACTGATTTTGTAGATAGATTTTTCCATACAAATATAATATTTTGTCCCTTGCCTGCGAACTGCGATACTGTAACATGCTCAGTAAATAAAACTCCTAAAATTGCTTAGGGCTGGATGTCGGTTTCGTTTCGTCAAGGTATTTGATGTATTTTATGCATATAAAATAACATAAATAAACCTAAATATTTGTATTTTTTTAAGTAAAACATAGAAGGATTTAAAAAAATGATTACCATTGTAATCTACCCGCCTAACCGCGTGAGTAGAATCCGCTCGCCTAACTGAGGGTTTATTCTACCAAAACCATCTGTTTTTATGTGGAAATATAGTTTCTACTGGATGGCCAGTGGGAGAAGGGCGATGTATGGAAACTGGCGTGCAGGAGAGCCAACCGGGTCCAGTTATAATTGCATGCTCCTTTATTGTAGTGATGGGACAATAATTCAATGGAACACTTCTCCATGCTCAGGTTATATTTACCCATATTTATGCCAAAAATCAGATTGCGTAGATTTAAAAAATAAATGCCTATTTTATTTATGTGGAATACTTACACTATTATTACAGCCTACCTATATTATAATTCGATAGTAAATAAAATATTTGTAAAAATTTTTAACCTGTAAATTAATAAATAATAAACCAACAGAACCTTTCAAAATAATTTTTTATATATTTTTTTTTAATGGGGGCAGCACTAGCAAGAAAAATAATTTTGTTATATAGTATCTTATACACAGTGTTATTTTCTCTAGAATTTTTTGTAAAATTTGGTGCACACTTTCTATCCATCAAGAGCCTTTTTTTGATGTGTTACATGTTCTTTTTATTTTGTCTAATGGCGTTTGGCGTACGCCATTGATTTTTTTACGTTTCTAGCCCGCGCAACAATGACTAGAGAAGGTATTGTTTTCGAGGATTTTTTTTTGATATAACGCCGAAAATATGTTATTTACGAGTATTTTTACATATTAGCAATATCGTCGTGGGTTCTGTGTGTGTGTTTGTCTGTCCGTAACACGATAGCTCCTAAATCGCTGGACCGATTTTCATAAAATTTTTAGGTAAAATAGTGTTTGACCAGGGTTGGATGGGACAGGCGGGCAACCGGGCAAATGCCCGGTGGGCCGGTACAATTTAGGGCCAGTTGGGACGCAGGCCCGATGTACCTATTCCAAATTATTAATATTTATTTTTGTATATTTGACAAACGAACTAATTAAAACATTAAACATTTAAATTAAAAAAGTCTGTATGTAGTAACTCCAGGCCTGCGTTACTCGTTTGATTGTTACAGTTACTTTTATATTAAAATAAGTATAATGTATCAAGGAGATAATGTGATAATGGTACTAACTTATTAATATCTTTTTACAATATAATATCTAGAGGAAAAAATCGGGAGATAAAAACAATGTAATAAAAATATTGTCCAATTTTTTTCTTATTTGTGTTGCTGTTGTGAAATCTCTTTTAACACACTTTGTTGATTATTTTGGTGGGGATTGATCCCCCTGATCTCCTCCTTCGGTACGGCCTTGCCAATATCGCATATCTTAGCTGCGAAAGATCATTTTTGGTGCTAAAATACATAAAAAATCTAAGAAATCGATTAACCGATTGAAAAATCGGTATTGGGTCCAATTCAAATTAAAGAGATCATTGATAAAATTGAAGCATCAAGTTCATTATTAAAAAAGTCGTTATCATATGAAAAATTAGCAAACCTGCACTGCTTCCGGTAGTTAAAAGGGCGCAAGTGACGAAAGTGTGGTTCGGAAAAAAACGACTTTAATTTAATTGTTCATAAGGCAGTACTACAGTTACTGCTATTTGTTTTTTTTTATTTTATTACATAGGACATGAAGGAAAATCCGTCGAGACCAAAAACCTAAATTCGAAAAAAAATTACTTGCAGTCTTTTAACTAACTATATGTTGAAATTTTGTACGTTTTTATTATTTTTTTTTTGAGTTTTCATTTTGTGAAAAAATTAGATATTAATTATGTTAATAGGTACTTAGTGTTTTATATAGGCATACAAAAAATAAAACTTTACAAAAATATCTATCTATATCTAGAACAGTATCACAGATATTAATAAAAAATGAGATTTTCTGAAAGTCTTTAAACACCTTGTATCTCACAAGTTAGGATGTTTAGGACATGCATACATATGTTTATATGAAGTTTTTTCTTAAAATGCAAATTATATCCTTTTAAATAAGCATGTTATTTAATAACAAAACCTCCATAATATTAAAAACAAAAATAACACAATATGGCTTCGCTTTCTTTGCCGTAAAATTTTTCTGTCGACGCGAGGGCCGAATAAAAAAAATTGCCAGCGCCGGTTTGTTTGAGCCCATCCAACCCTATGTTGGACACTGTAACTAGCTGATTAAATTTTGTTCCAAATCCATTAGTGCTAATGACAAATAATAAGTTTTTTGACAGTTAAAATTTTTTAAAAAATGCTAACTTTCTAATGAAGCATCGCATAAATATGCGGTTTTCGGAATATAGTAGAACGTATTTTTCTCCATAATTTATGTTATAACCAAAAAATTCGCAGGAGCTTTTATTTCTGGGAGATTTACAAAAAACTTTTTCAATGGAAATTAACGTGGAGTTCACTTGGAGTGTGCTAATGGGCTAGGAAGGTCTTAGATTCGTTATGGATCAATTTATTTTCGTTACCTTTTACGAGAAAAAACAATTTATTTAAAAAACCGATAGTAAATCGCGCACAAACGCTACTGGCGGCTCTGACAATTTATGGGCCACTAAGCTCACATGATTAATGTATAATGTAATTTTTACCTATTTTGGTTCGCGAAAATAACCCCCTATCTGCCACCCGGGGACGAGTTCAATTGAAAATCCTCCCCCCAATGCAACATCACTGAACAAAACAATTTAAGGGTTGATTCTACTAAAACTATCTGTTTTAGGTGGAAATTTGTTTTGGCTTGGAGCCACCAATTTAAATTATCCAGGAGCATATAATTTTTACTGGATGGCCAGTGGGAGAAGGGCGATGTATGGAAACTGGCATGCAGGACAGCCAATTGGGTCCAGTTATAATTGCATGCTCCTTTATTCTAGTGATGGGTCAACACCTCAATGGAACACTTCTCCATGCGGATCAGGCTATATCTATCCATATTTATGCCAAAGATCAGATTGCGTATAACAAAATAAATAAATGCCTATTTTATTTACTTGTAATACCTGCACTATTCTCACAGCCTACCTATATTATAATTAGATGGAAAATGAAATATTTTAAAAAAATTTGGATCTGTAAATTAGTAAATAATAAACCAACCAAACCTTACAAAATTATTTTTTGTATTTTTTTTTTAATGAGGGCAACCCCATGAACGTAATATTCCAATACTTTCTGTTACCTAATTAACATAGATAGAGTTTTTGTCAACTGTAAGCCGATGATTTGACATGACGAATACACGAATAAAATAATATGCATGTGTAAAGTCTAAACAACTAGGACATTTTAACTTAATGATCGCAAAAAGGATAGATGTACATTTACACTAACATTGATATTGCTATTTCAAATACGTTTGCATTCTACATCGTAAGGTACCGTAGGTATTGCAATAATACGTACTATATGGAAATAATATGCATATGTCTTTGAAAGCAACCAATCAGGTCTTTTTTGCTTAAATACCCCAAGGCCCTCATGTTTGCATCATGAATGGGCAGTTACCGTGGGTATTGGAATATTATGTATATGGGCAACCCGAGAAAGAAAAATAAAAATTTTACATAATATCTTATTCAAATTCAAATTAAAATATGGTTTTATTCGTTAATGAAAAAAACTTAATATATTAACAATACTTAGCTTATCCTAGTTACCTATTTTTAACTTTTTAAATTTCTATCCTAAATTTAAGTATCTTTGGCATCACGTCTGCCTAAACGCTGGATTACACTCCTTTGCTTGTGTGCAGATGTGCTACCATAATTTATTTTTTTCCCGAGATAGCTAAGGCTGAGGCTGAGTGGAGTTAGAACCCCAAGGATGCCTGATGCCGGCGTTTTTAAGCTTTTCTTGTTATAAACTTGTATTGGGAAGTTTTTAATTCCTACATTAACTGTCAAATAATTTAGTAAATTTTAAAAGATTATTTAAAATATAAATTTTTACTTCTTTGTTAAATATTTTTTTATTTTTTAGGTTATTTGTTTATGTCTTTAGTGAGTAAGTTAAAAAATTTTGGGATACAAAAAGTAGCAAATCTTTGGGTTACATTATTAATCGTTTATGGGATTTGTAGATTGCCACTAGTAATTGATCTAGTTACATTATTTGTATTTTGAGCTAAAGGAAATAAGTGTTGATTGGAGCTTAGAAATTTTAAACAATGGAACGTGTAAAGGTTTCTTATGTTGAACATTTTAAAATCTTTGTATAATTGGGCAGTTGAAAAAAGCCTGTCTTTTTTAAATAAAATTTTTAAAATTGTGTTTTGAGCTGTAGCTAAATTTTCTAATGTATTTTTATACATCCTACCCCAAACTATTATGCAATACCTTAGGATAGCACAGACCAGTCACTCATAGATCATTCAGTAGCTTTTCAGTAAGTATAGTTCTGATTTTAAAACATTTATAATAGAGCCTTCTCAACCTTTCTGCTGTCAGATTTGCATGTTCATTCCACTTCAAGTGCTGCTCAACCATGACACCTAGATATTTAGTTGTTTCTACTTTTTTTATATATTTACAGTTACAATTGTCATTTTTTTTACAAGATTTTAAATGCACCTTAATTGTGGCTTGTTGTGGCTCGTCAGCACTGGTTGCAAAAAATGCTATAAAAACGGTTTTTTTTATTTAGGCTTAACGACTGCTGCATAAACCACTGATTTAAGGTGCTGAGCCCATCCTCTGCCTTCTGATAAACTTCGTTCCATGTTTTTCCTTTAAATTTTCCGGCGGCATCATCTGCGAACGAGAAAGGGGCATTCTCCCCCACCAAAACACGACCTATGTTATTAATATAAATGAGGAACAGGATTGGGCCCAGCACGGTACCCTGGGGCACACCAGTTTCTATATTTTGATACTCACTGTGATCAACATTGACCTTCACCCGTTGCGGCCTCTCCGTGAGGTAGTTTTCTAGAAGTTTATAAGCTTTGTTTTGAATGCCGATGTTTTCTAATTTTGATTTCAGAAGTAGATATATATACGTTACAGCTCAAATTGTGGTGGTAGTGACGTCATTTCCAAGAAATCCTATTGTTCTATTGTTCTTTTGTATGCAGGTGTCTTTTTAACAATAGCTTTATTGTGCGGGTCCTTTTTTAAGCATAGCCCAATAGTGTGACTACTTTTTTGACCTTGATCTTGACCTTGACTTTGACCTTGACCTTGAACTGTCTAGGTGGTCTTTTTATTTTGTATGAGGAGGAGTTTGGACGGGGTTTATAGAGCATAGACCAATAGTGTAAGTGCTTTTTTGACTTTAATATTACAATTTACAGTTATGTATGTCTTTGTCTTTTGTCTGTGCAGGTGGAAGTGGATCTTTGTCCTTTTTACCATGGCCGAATAGCGTGGGCGGTCTTTTTGACTTCGATATGATATCGGATAGTTGCGAAGACCATTATCTTTTGTGTACAGAGGCGAGCACTGTGGGTGGTCTTTTAACCTTGATATGACAATGTAAATGTATGTGTGTCTTTGCTTTTTGTGTGCAGGTGTGAGTGGATCTTTCTCTTTTGTATGTGGATGCCTTGAGCTTAAATTTATTACCCAACCAGTCAAGACAAGTCTAAGTAAAGATTGCATTCTATTGTTACTAATTACACCAGGCGTTCATTCATTATGCTTTGTATGCAGCTGCAAAAGATGTGTGTCTTTGTCTTTTGTGTGCAGGTGTGCAGGTCTGAGTGGGTCTTTGTCTTTTGTATGTGAAGGCGAGCAACGCGGGTGGTCTTTTTTTTACCCTAAGAATTGCTTTGAGCTAAAATCAATACTTCAAAGCCGGCCATTCATTACACATTAATGAGTCAAAGTTGATATATTTCACAACAAAGGGTGTTATATTTTTGTATGCAGAGGCTTATAGTCTGAGTGGTATTATACTTACCACCCAACAAATCGAGACAAGTTTAAGTAAAGATCGTATTCTCTTGGTACTAATTACAATAGGTGTTCATTCATTATGCTTTATCAAAATTTGGAATGTTGTAAAGTGACATTATATTATTAAAATTTACATCAAAGAACTGCTACAGCTTGTGATTTGTGATCCAATTAATCATGAAGATGCATTGTTGGAAAAAATACTCTGCCACTATATGGGCACCTAAGCCCACACTTACTATAGTTATAGTATACGTATGAGCTAATATAACTAAAAACTGAAATATATTTTATTCAACTCCAGACTCAATTACATTTCGTTTGATACCACACAAGCCATGTTTAAACTTAAACTCGACACAAAACCCAGCCCAGGTACCAAATTTCACTCAAATCAAGCAAGCTGTTTTTGGGTTATTCACATTGGTCGTTACAGACAAACAGACAGACATATATTTTATTCAACTCCAGACTCAATTACATTTCATTTGATACCACACAAGCCATGTTTTAACTTAAACTCGACACAAAACCCAGTCCAGGTACCAAATTTCACTCAAATCAAGCAAGCTGTTTTTGTGTTATGCACGTTGGTCGTTATAGACAGACAGACAGACAGACATACAAACACACACAGACAACTAGACAGACGGCGCGACAAAAAAAAAGTTTCAAAATGATCTGAAACACAAAGATATATAGTATAGTAGTAGTGTAAATATTGCTCCTTATTCTTATTTATGCTCTTCTTCATACCAAGAACATTAAAAAATAACAATAATTTAAAGGTCTACTTAAAAATATATGCACTAAAAACTTCGCAGTGCGTTATTAGGGACTTATTGGCATGAAGTCAGTCATGCACTAATAGTGTCAGGCCGTATTTTGGCAGTTTTGCATTGGAATATGAGAGCTAATCTTTCAACATAAGGTTTTACTATTTCGAACCAAAATAAGTACTGTCGACTTTAATTATAGATAAATAAACGTCTTGGTTTTAAATTCGACTTTGTATATCAATTTTGAAAGAACAACTGTCAACCTGCAATATAAATCTGTCAAAATACTGCAACAATAATGTCATTGCATGGCCTCATTCCAATAAGTGCCTATTATTAAGATCTTTAAACAGAATCAACCTTGTTTTGCACTTTTACCGAAACCAACTAAGTTATTTTGAAATGTGTCCAACCAACTCTTGAGTACAAATTTATTACCAAACAAGTCAAGACAAGTTTAAGTAAAGATTGCATTCTCTTGGTACCAATAACACCAGGTGTTCATTCATTATGCTTTGTATGCATCTGCAAAAGGTATTATTGACTTCGACAATGAATGGTCTTGCGCCTAAATTTTTAAATCGACAAATCAAGACAAGTTTAAGTCCACACCACATATATTGTGCAAGAGTGGGGATTACGCGGATTGTCTTTAAAGGCCGATCTTGGCCACACAGCAAGCATTATCATTTAAGAGCTTCGTTTTAGTAAAAGCAAATTTTATTTAAAATTTCAAAGTGCTGTTGTTGTAATAGTGAAATAATTCGTTTAAAACAGCATTATGAATATTACAAAAAACGTGCTTCAACAAATTAACTCTGAAATAAATAATGACCAAATAGTCGAATTGAAATCCACTGGTTCTCTACAAATCAGCAGTCCCTACCTAATCAAGGAAATGCGTATAGTTAATACACAATTTGGAAAATCAATTTTGGTGACGCTGTTTAATGAGACTAATACATTTAAAGTAGTTTTGCCCAAACGCATTCTTAAAACCAGCAACAAGAAGAGTGGTGAAAACTATACTTTAACATATTTGGGACAAGCCGCTACAAGTTTGAAAAACAGTAAAGCTCTATTTGAATTTGGAATGCTGTAAAGTGACATTATATTATTAAAATTTACATCAATGAAGTTTTATAAGATGGAAGGTGATTAAGAAAGATATCTTTTAGATCTACATCAAAATTTTAATCAAGAACTTGAAAGAGTTTTGAATTGTGATCCAATTAATTATGAAGACGCAGATAAATTTTATACAGCGGCATGGGCAACTGCTCGATACATTGTTGGATTTATGACTCACGATGCGTTTTGTGTGAAATTAAATGATTTGGGATTACAAGATTATGTTAACAATATTGAGATATGTGTTGCAGAATACTTAAATCCACAAGCACATGTCAATGAAGAAGAGGGGGAGCTTAGCGAGGAAGAAGATTCCGGCTGTAGTGAAAATTCATGTAAATTTGTTGATTATTTGTGTAATGAAGTATACTCTTAAGCATTTTTTATCTTTCAATGTAAATAACAATAAACAATGTTGTAGAATGAAAAGTATATAATATAAATAATAAACACACATTTTTTGCAAACAATTTTGTTTTATTTAACTTAGGAGGCAAAGACAATACATACACATTTATAAATTATATTAGTTTCATTAGCTATGATACATACAAATATAGAAAAATACATTAGAACAACCACATCATACTGGGCTATCTAAGAATTACATTTGTCGGAGAACTCCAGCCATTTAACAAAATATTGCTCCTTATTATTATTTATGTTCTTCTTCAAAATTTTGCTACCACATAAATTCCATGTGTTTTAGTTTTTCAAAGTTCTCATTCATAAAAAGCATTTCGTATTGGTTCACCATTCATACTTTCTAACTGGTTGGTCCTTTAAATACAATCGGCTAAAGGCATTTTTTCTTTTAATATGAATATTAACAAATATTTTTTAAAAATTCCAAGAATATTAAAAAATAAGAATAATTTAAAGCTATACTTAGAAATAGATACACTAAAAAGGCCGTATTTTGACAGTTTTTTATTGGAATATGATAGCTAATCTTTCAACATAAGGATTTGGTTTACTATTACGAATCAAAATAAATACTGTCGACTTTAATTATTAGATAAATAAAAGTCTAGGTTTTAAATTCGACTTTGGTATATTGCTTATGATTTGCAGAGCGTTATTAGGAACTTATTGAAATAAAGTCATGCAATAATAATGTCAGACCGTTTTTTGACAGTTTTGCATTGAAATATAAGAGCTAATCTTTCTAAGTTCCTATTCTCCACTAGTAGTTATTGACTACTGTCGACAGATTAAAGACGCGCTCAAAGGTGGTGCAGTTGAAACAAAAAACCTGTACCTGATAAAATTATAGCATACTGTTTAATATTGCACGAACAACTTATGAAATACAACCCTCTGACCAATGCCGTAAGGGTAGTTAAATTTTTTTATTTTATTTTGGATGTGTAAGGTTTTTAGTACAAAGACACTAATTTTGTATGTAAGGAAATAGCGATTATAAACACCCATACTAACGAATGTTGGCATCATATGGTTAAGTTACCCATAAAGTGCATCTGTCTGCATCAAGACTTTAAACGTCAAGCTGACTGAAACACAAACAATTATCATGGTATAAATTGAGATAGTTTTGATTTCAGTTATTTACCAATGGAAAATATATCTTTCTTTGTTAAGGGTTTAATTTAAAACAAAACTGTGTTTGTAAAGGGAAATGATAAAAAAGTTTGGCGTGTAATTTAGTTAGTAAACTAAAAAATGTTGCAATACTTTAAAAATTGATATGCGAACATTTAAATGTGGAAAAAAGCAAACTACAAGCTGAGGGTTCGGAAAAAACATCAAATTTTAACCATGGAGGGATTTTACAAAATAACATTTTTATTCGTATTTACACCTATGACTTTACACACCCACAAACACACACACACACACATCAATTTTTGTTACGTTGATTGGCAAGACTTATTATACATTTAAAGTGTTTTTACTCAAGCAAGTTCTAAAAACAATACAAAGTTATATTGTGAAAACAATCAACAAGGAGAGTGGTGAAAAATATAGTCTAACGTAATTGGGGCAAGTCGCTATAAGTTTTGAAAATAATAAAGGATTTTAGCCGCCTTTTTATGAAATGCACACTGTTTGCTTTCTTTGCCTTTCACATTTAGATCATATACTTAGTCTCAGGCACTGGTGATTTTTCAAGTAAAGAATTAAATTAGAACACTCATGTTATTTTTTGATTGAATGGCATATAAGCAAATCAATTGATTAGTTGAGACTAGGTCTTAGTCAATTACTTTGTAAAACTATTTTTGTACTCTATCATTAAACCAAACAACTTTGGTAAATTTATTTAGGAAAAAGAACAATTAGGAATTTTGTTAACTTTTTAAGTATCTTGCATTATTGCACTAGGAGGATTAATAAAATATAACAAATTGGGGTTAATATGGTAAAATTAGTTGTGTTCTGTTTCTCTATTTTTCTGAAAACCGCATATTAAAGCGACACTCCGCTAAAAAGTTAGTCTTTTTCATTTTTTTAACGATCAATAAACTGTCATTAGTAATGATAAATTTGACGAAAACCTAATCAGCTCGTTAGAATGTCGAACACTATTTTACCTGAAAATTTTAAGAAAATCGGTTCAACAGTTTAGGAGCTATTGTGTTACGGACACACACACACACACAGACAGACAGACATCACGCCAATATTGCTAGGATGGATCAAAATACACCCAAATAACACTTTTTCAACGTTATCTCTAAAAATACTCTACCAATATAGGGGCACCTAAACTTCTACACTAGGTACTATAGTTAAAGTGTACATGTGAGCTGATATAACTAAAAACTGAAATATATTTCATTCAACTACACACTCAATTACCTTTCGTTTGATATTAACAAAGCCATGTTTTGCCTTAAACTCTAATTATTAAAATCTTCTACTTAAAAAACTATAATGTATTTTGTTTAACTCCGGACTCAATTATCTTTCAATGGATATTACACACGACATATTTTTACTTAAAATCTAAGTTTTGGAAATCTACTCCCACCCTTTTTTTAAAATAAACTAAAATGTATTTTGTTAAGCTCCAGACTTAATTACCTTTCGTTTGATATCACACACACCATATTTTCACATAAACTCTAATTTTTAAAATCTACCCCCCCTTCTATTTGCCTTGTGTTTGGTGGATATTCTTTATTTTTAAATGGGGTTATCTTGGCTCAAGACCCAGCCAAGTTACTTGACTTGTCTTACCAATCAACGTAACAAAAATTGATGTGTGTGTTTGTGGGTGTGTAAAGTCATAGGTGTAAATACGAATAAAAATTTTATTTTGTAAAATCACTCCATGGTTAAAATTTGATGTTTTTTCCGAACCCTCAGCTTGTAGTTTGCTTTTTTCCACATCTAAATATTTGCATAATATCAATTTTTAAAGTATTGCTACATTTTTTAGTTTACTAACTAAATTACACGCCAAACTTTTTTATCATTTCCCTTCACAAACACAGTTTCGTTTTGAATTAAACCCTTAACAAAGAAAGATATATTTTCCATTGGTAAATAACTGAAATCAAAACTATCTCAATTTATACCATGATGATTGTTTGTGTTCCAGTCAGCTTGACGTTTAAAGTCTTGATGCAGACAGATGCACTTTATGGGTAACTTAACCATATGATGCCAACCCTCGTTAGTATGGGTGTTTAAAATCGTTATTTCCTTACATACAGAATTGTACTGGAAACCTTACACATCCAAAATAAACATTTTTATTTTAAACTACCCTTACGGCATTGGTCAGAGGGTTGTATTTCATTAGTTGATCGTGCAATATTAAACAGTATGCTATAATTTTATCAGGTACAGGTTTTTTGTTTCAACTGCACCACCTTTGAGCGCGTCTTTAATCTGTCGAGAGTAGTCAATAACTACTAGTGGAAAATAGGATTTTTAAACTTAGAAAGATTAGCTCTTATATTTCAATGCAAAACTGTCAAAAAACGGTCTGACATTATTATTGCATGACAAAGTCGACAGTATTTATTTCGATTCATAATAGTAAACCATATCCTTATGTTGAAAGATTAGTCTGTCATATTCCAATGAAAAACTGTCAAAATACGGCCTAACACTAAGATTGCATGACTTTATGCCAATAAGTCCCTAATAGCACACTGCGATATTTTTAGTGTATATATTTCTAAGTATAGCTTTAAATTATTCTTATTTTTTAATATTCTTGGAATTTTTAAAAAATATTTGTTAATATCATTAACGTATTAACCGGAGGAGACTAGGAAATAAACAAAAAAATCGGCCGTCTAGATAAACAATTTGTTTTAAAAAACGTACTTCTGCAGTAAAGTCCTCGACTATTTTTGTTTGGTCCATAGAAAACTCCATTTTCTTTCTCTTTAAGAATCATCAAAATTATCCCATCTTTCCTTTACTTTTGTTTCTTTTTTATTCCAATGTAAGGAAAAAAGACAAAACTGTTCTTTTTACAAACCCTTACTATAATAATGGTAACCACCAAATATGGATATAACAAGCAGTGATCACTTTAAAAGGTGCTTCGAGCATTTTATTTTGCGGCTCCTTCGTTTTCCTTTATTAAACCAGTGCAAGAGAAAAAAACAAAACTATTCTCGATTACAGTCCCTCACTAAAACAAAGGAATTAGAAACATGCCGCAATGGTGTAGGCCCGCGTAAAGTATTATTTTGTTACTCTTTTGTTAAACCGATGAGAGAGAAAAAGACAAATCTATTCTTGATTAGAAGGTCTCAATAAAGCGAACAAAAAAAACATCTCGAAGTCATTTACGTGCGCTAATAATTTGTAAAGGGTCACATGCGACGTTGTTGACCTGTCTGTTTATGGTTCGGAATTGTTTTCGTGTTTTTTTAAAAATTATGTCTTCGATCTGGACTCAAAATTAATCTTAAAAGCCTTTAAAATGGTGCGGGAGTGTATTGTGTGCTAAAATCTCGACCATCTTAATCCAGAAGTTTCGTTTCATAGGTAAGTTAAATAACTTGTTTGACCTTCAAAACAAAACAAAGACCAGTGCCGTAGAAATCAATATAAAATCAGAAAAAAATATTAGGCCATTATATAAATAATCATTTATTTGTTATAAGTGTTTAAACATAAGTTTAGTTAAAAAATGTACAGGGTGTCCCAAGTTTTGGGGTTCTGATACTTTTAACTGAACTACGAGCCTTGATTTTCAACAGATAAGGTAAAAGAGGTATCTTATTAATATGGCAAGTAATTTTTTTACCTATACCTTTTTTATTTAACCGTTTTTTTTGTCTAAACAGTTTTTTTTTAGATTTGGATCGAGGCAATTTTTTAACTTGGGTTAGTCCTTTTTACCTACTCTGAATTTTTAAGGTTGTCTAACCTAAAATAAAATACACCAACGTAAAAGCATCTTAACCAAACATCTAAAAAGTGTAAAGGCGAGGTCTCTACACGCAGATTTGTTTTTAATCCTATAAAATGTCAGCAAAATGTTTTATTCAAAAAATTTAAAAACAATAAACTATAGTTACCTACTTATTAATTTGTTCTTTGTTAAATAAAATCCATTTCTAAGGATGATTGTTATAACCCAAAAATTGATTGCAATTTATTTAAAAACAAAAAGTAAATTTCGGCCCTGGTATCTAAATTTTGGTTACGTATTTTTAACTATAAGCGAGAAGATATAAATATATGTTTTTTTTTTAATGAAAAAAGTTATTTTACAAAATAGTATTAGCATTAAGTTATGTGTCAAAAAATAAAAGTGGCAAATAAAATTAATTTTTTTAACTAAAATGATATTTTGTTCAAATTGCATTGTTTTCATTACATTTTCATAATATTATATTCAAATGATTTTTTTTTTCAAAAATATTCTGTTTGAAAGACAATTTGATTTGTCATTTTGTTCAAAAATTACTTTTTAAATTACATTTTGTTCAATTGGCATTTTGGTTGAAAACAGTTTGCTTTAAAACATTTTGTTCAAACATCCAACTGATAAAAAACTTTTGGTTTGTTGAAAAATTAGTTTTTAGAATGACATTTTGTCGAATGGGGTTTTTTTCGAAAACATTTTTTTAAAAATAAAAAATAAATTTTCGAAAAACATTTTGTTTGAATGTCAATCTGATTGAAATTTCGTTAAAAAATATATTTTCTACATTTTGTTCAAATGGCAGAAAGCATTAAGTTTAAATGATATAATGTTAAAAAAATTTAGTTTCAAAAATATTTTGTTCCAATGACGATCTGATGGCACATATAAAAACATCTTTGTTATATTATATTTTTTTGAAAAACATTTTGTGCACAATTTTTAAATAAGAATCTGATCAAAGACATGTTCAACTGTTTTTTTAACATTTTGTTCAAATGACAATCTGACCGAAACCACTTTGTTCGAAAACATCTTTTTCAAGTGACATTTTGTTCGAGTTGCATTTTTTTCGAAAACATTTTGTTTGAGAATCTGATAGCAAACTTTTTGATCAAAAATTACTTAAATTCATATGACATTTTGTCAAATTGTTTTGTTCAAAAACATCTGTTGAATTTTGTTTGAAAGCAGTGTAATTGATTGGCATTTTCTTCGTAAAAATTGTGATCGATATTATGTTCAAATGATTACTTTTTTGAAAATATTTTTTAATGACAATCTGATCACATTTTGTTAACTGTTCCATAAAAAAAATTCTTGAAATGGATACGTTTACTATCAATTGATTACAGTTCAGTGTGGTTAGTTTGACAGGTTAGGGTCAATTGATAAAGGTAACACCGATTGCGACCTTTAAAAAAAGAGACACAAAGGAGCTAGATTTTCGAAGAGTTTTCTGTTTGAAGAAAATGTTTTCGAACCAAACCTTATTCAAACAAAATGTCATTCAAAAAAGATGTTTTTGAACAAATTGTTTAAAAAAAATGTGAAGTAAACAAAACATCATTCGAAAAAGATGTTTTCGAAAAAACTATAATAAAGCAATTGCTACAGAACAGTTTCTTTTTTAATGCAACTGCTGATGAACCAAGATGGTAGGACGACGGAATAAGTGTCGCATTAATTTTTCTCAAAATAACTCGCTCGAGTTGTTTTTTAGGTACATATTTTTTGTAGGTTTTCGTAGACACACCTTTAATCTTACTAAAAGGGATAAAACCACCGTCGTCGGAGGAAGTACATAAAAATATGTTTGCAAGAAATTTTAAATTCAGGGAAAATTGAAAAATGTAGAGTAGCATAACCAAAAAAACTATTTTAGTTCTGGCCATGGTTACTATCCTAATTAAAACAAATGGGTAAAACTAACCCCACGTATGGGGTGCATCTTAATAAATCCACAAAGTATAAGCAAATTGTGTCCCCATCAAAGCAATAAATCGAGGGCTTATTTAAAAAAAGGCCATCCAAATAGAGCTCTGTTAATTTTTTACAATATTACAACCAATTTTTCATAAAAACAGGAACTAAAAATATATTTACTTTTTCATATACAAAAGAAAAGTGGCACCACACATATCTAGCTTTAAAATTGTAATAATGGGGGTGATCTAATTGTCGCTAGGA
Organism: Aspidapion aeneum; assembly: GCA_963576565.1. Lineage (NCBI taxonomy): Eukaryota > Metazoa > Arthropoda > Insecta > Coleoptera > Brentidae > Aspidapion > Aspidapion aeneum. The sequence goes on along the minus strand of OY755038.1, from coordinate 172,857,467 downwards.
AAAAGAGAAACCTTTAATACCGTTTTCGGCTGCCGGAGACGACTTCACAATTCTCGGTGAGTACCCCGGTTCGAAAATCAAGTGGGCTCTCAAGTTTTTATTAGAGCCTGACTCCTATTTTTAATGTTTTGAGAACCTAACCCCAACAATGCTATTAATGTAAATTTTTATTGTCAATACGTATCTATTCAGCTGTAAACTAAATTAAATTGCTTGTTTTAATAAGTTAGGTATTTACTGTTAATAAATAAGTATTTTGCCGCCGTCACTGGTAAATCGATCTAGCCATTCAATGTATAAAGAATAAACATACGTCTGCTGTGTGTCGCACAGCGTTGCCATCGTCTTTCCAAAAAATATTTCTCTTCTTTTCCAACTTATTGAAGCATCTAGGGGTCAAATCGAATTGTTTTGATGAATGAATTTTTGCCGCGGTTCCTGGTCTCCTCCGGTTAATACGTTAATGGTTAATATTCATATTAAAAGAAAAAATGCCTTTAGCCGATTGTACTTAAAGGACCTACCATTTAAAAAGTATGAATGGTGAACCAATACGAAATGCTTTTTATGAATTAGAACTTTAAAAAACTAAAACACATGGAATTTCTGTGGTAGAAAAATTTTGAAGAAGAACATAAATAATAATAAGGAGCAATATTTTGTTAAATGGCTGCGGTTCTCCGACAAATTTAATTCTTAGATAGCCCAGTATGATGTTGTTGTTCTAATGTATTTTTCTATATTTATATGTGTCATAGCTAATGAAACTAATATAATTTATAAATATGTTTGCCTCCTAAGTTAAATAAAACAAAATGGTTTGCAAAAAATGTGTGTTTAATATTTATATTATATACTATTCATTCTACAACATTGTTTGTTGTTATTTACATTGAAAGATAAAAAATGCTTAAGAGTATACTTCATTACACCAATAATCAACAAATTCACATGAATTTTCACTAAAGCCGGAATCTTCTTCTTCCTCGCTAAGCTCCCCCTCTTCTACATTGACATGTGCTTGTGGATTTAAGTATTCTGCAAAACATATCTCAAAATTGTTAACATAATCTTGTAATCCCAAATCATTTAATTCCACACAAAACGCATCGTGAGTCATAAATCCAACAATGTATCGAGCAGTTGCCCATGCCGCTGTATAAAATTTATCTCCATCTACATAATTAATTGGATCACAATTCAAAACTCTTTCAAGTTCTTGATTAAAATTTTGATGTAGATCTAAAAGATATCTTTCTAAATCACCTTCCATCTTATAAAACTTCTTTGATGTAAAGTTTAATAATATAATGTCACTTTACAGCATTCCAAATTCAAATAGAGCTTTACTGTTTTTCAAACTTGTAGCGGCTTGTCCCAAATATGTTAAAGTATAGTTTTCACCACTCTTCTTGTTGACTGCTTCCACAAAATTACTTTCTATCGTTTTAAGAATGCGTTTGGGCAAAAATACTTTAAATGTATTAGTCTCATTAAACAGCGTCACCAAAATTGATTTTCCAAATTGTGTATTAACTATACGCATTTCCTTGATTAGGTAGGAACTGCTGATTTGTAGAGAACTAACGGATTTTAATTCGACTATTTGGTCATTATTTATTTCAGAGTTAATTTGTTGAAGCACGTTTTTTGTAATATTCATAATGCTGTTTTAAACGAATTATTTCACTATAACAACAACAACACTTTGAAAGTTTAAATAAAATTTGCTTTTACTAAAACGAAGCTCTTAAATGATAATGCTTGCTGTGTAGTCAAGATCGGCCTTTAAAGACAACCCGCGTAATCCCCACTCTTGCACAATATATGTGGTGTGGACTTAAACTTGTCTTGACTTGTCGGTTGAAAAATTTAGGCGAAATACCATTCATTGTCGAAGTCAATAATACCTTTTGCAGATGCATACAAAGCATAATGAATGAACACCTGGTGTAATTAGTAACAAGAGAATGCAATCTTTACTTAAACTTGTCTTGACTTGTTTGGTAATAAATTTGGACTCAAGGGTTGGTTTTATCAACTTAGACAGATTTCAAAATAACCTAGTTGGTTTCGTTAAAAGTGCAAAAAAAGGTTGATTCTGTTTAAAGATCTTAATAATAGGCACTTATTGGAATGAGGCCATGCAATAACATTATTGTTGCAGTATTTTGACAGATTTATATTGCAGGTTGACAACTGTTCTTTCAAAATTGATATACCAAAGTCGAATTTAAAACCAAGACGTTTATTTGTCTATAATTAAAGTCGACAGTATTTATTTTGGTTCGAAATAGTAAAACCTTATGTTGAAAGATTAGCTCTCATATTCCAATGCAAAACTGCCAAAATACGGCCTGACACTATAAGTGCATGACTGACTTTATGCCAATAAGTCCCTAATAACGCACTGCGAAGTTTTTAGTGCATATATTTTTAAGTAGACCTTTAAATTATTGTTATTTTTTAATGTTCTTGGTATGAAGAAGAGCATAAATAATAATAAGGAGCAATATTTACACTACTACTATACTATATATCTTTGTGTTTCAGATCATTTTGAAACTTTTTTTTTGTCGCGCCGTCTGTCTAGTTGTTTGTGTGTGTTTGTATGTCTGTCTGTCTGGCTGTAACGACCAACGTGCATAACCCAAAAACAGCTTGCTTGATTTGAGTGAAACTTGGTACCTGGGCGGGGCTTTGTGTCATGTTTAAGTTAAAACATGGCTTGTGTGGTATACGATCTTTACTTAAACTTGTCTTGATTTGTTGAGGAGTAAATATAATATACTATATATCTTTGTGTTTCAGATGATTTTGAAATTTTTTGTCGCGTCGTCTGTCTGTGTGTGTTTGTATGTCTGTCTGTCTGTCTGTCTGTAACGACCAACGTGCATAACCCAAAAACAGCTTGCTTGATTTGAGTGAAATTATTTTAGTTTAATTATATTAGTTTTAGTTTTTAATTATATTAGCTCACACGTATACTATTGTGTGTGTGTTTGTATGTCTGTCTGTCTGTCTGTAACGACCAATGTGCATAACCCAAAAACAGCTTGCTTGATTTGAGTGAAATTTGGTACCTGGGCTGGGTTTTGTGTCGAATTTAAGTTTAAACATGGCTTGTGTGGTATCAAACGAAATGTAATTGAGTCTGGAGTTGAATAAAATATATTTCAGTTTTTAGTTATATTAGCTCACACGTATACTATAACTATAGTAAGGGTGAGCTTAGGTGCCCATATTCTGCCAGAGTATTTTTTCCAACAATGCATCTTCATGATTAATTGGATCACAAATCACAAGCTGTAGCAGTTCTTTGATGTAAATTTTAATAATATGATGTCACTTTACAACATTCCAAATTTTGATAAAGCATAATGAATGAACACCTATTGTAATTAGTACCAAGAGAATACGATCTTTACTTAAACTTGTCTCGATTTGTTGGGTGGTAAATATAATACCTCTCAGACTATAAGCCTCTGCATACAAAAATATAACACCCTTTGTTGTCAAATATATCAACTTTGACTCATTAATGTATAATGAATGACCGGCTTTGAAGTATTGATTTTAGCTCAAGGCAATTCTTAGGGTAAAAAAAAGACCACACGGGTTGCTCGCCTCCACATACAAAAGACAAAGAGCCACTCAGACCTGCACACCTGCACACAAAAGACAAAGACACACACCTTTTGCAGCTGCATACAAAGCATAATGAATGAACGCCTGGTGTAATTAGTAAAAAGAGAATGCAATCTTTACTTAGACTTGTCTTGACTGATTGGGTAATAAATTTAAGATCAAGGCCATTCATTGTCGATGTCAATAAAACACCCTTTGTTGTTTGCCTCCACATACAAAAGAGAAAGACCCACTCACACCTGCACACAAAAGACAAAGACACACATACATTTACATTGTCATATCAAGGTTAAAAGTCCACCCACAGTGCTCGCCTCTGTACACAAAAGATAATGGTCTTCGCAACTATCCGATATCATATCAAAGCCAAAAAGACCGCCCACGCTATTCGGCCATGGTAAAAAGGACAAAGATCCACTCCCACCTGCACACAAAAGACAAAGACACACATAACTGTAAATTGTAATATCGAAGTCAAAAAAGCACTTACACTATTGGCCTATGCTCTATAAACCCCGTCCAAACTCTCCTCATACAAAATTACCTTCATACTATTGGCCTATGCTTAAAAAACTACTCGCACTATTCGGCTATGGGTAAAAAGACCACCCAAGTGACAGTTCAAGGTCAAAGTCAAGGTCAGAGTCAAAGTCAAGGTCAAAGTCAAGGTCAAGGTCAAAGTCAAGGTCAAAGTCAAGGTCAAAGTCAAGGTCAAAGTCAAGGTCAAAGTCAAGGTCAAAGTCAAGGTCAAAGTCAACGTCAAGGTAAAGTCAAGGTCAAAGTCAAGGTCAAAGTCAAGGTCAAAGTCAAGGTCAAAGTCAAGGTCAAAGTCAAGGTCAAAGTCAAGGTCAAAGTCAACGTCAAGGTAAAGTCAATGGTTGGCCTATGCTTAAAAAACTACTCGCACTATTCGGCTATGGGTAAAAAGACCACCCAAGTGACAGTTCAAGGTCAAAGTCAAGGTCAGAGTCAAAGTCAAGGTCAAAGTCAAGGTCAAGGTCAAAGTCAAGGTCAAAGTCAAGGTCAAAGTCAAGGTCAAAGTCAAGGTCAAAGTCAAGGTCAAAGTCAACGTCAAAGTCAAGGTCAATGTCAAAGTCAAGGTCAAAGTCATGGTCAAAGTCAAGGTCAAAGTCAAGGTCAAAGTCAAGGTCAAAGTCAAGGTCAAATTCAAGGTCAAAGTCATGGTCAAAGTCAAGGTCAAAGTCAAGGCCAAAGTCAAGGTCAAAGTCAAGGTCAAAGTCAAGGTCAAAGTCAAGGTCAAATTCAAGGTCAAAGTAAAGGTCAAGGTCAAAAAGTACTGATACTATTGGGCTATGCTTAAAAAAGGACCCGCACAATAAAGCTATTGTTAAAAAGAAAATGACCCTTCGCCTATTGTTAAAAATATACCTGCATACAAAAGAACAATAGAACAATAGGATTTCTTGGAAATGACGTCAATACCACCACAATTTGAGTTGGAACGTATATATATCTACTACTGATTTCATTGTTGTAGGGTTCACTGTGCCGAACGCTTTTTGTAAATCGAGGAAGGACATCAAGCATTTTTCTTTTTTGTTGAGGTTTTAGTATGCTGTTGATGAGGTTAAATACTGCTTGTTCTGTATTTTTCCCATTTCTAAATCTATATTGGTTTTCGTTTAAAAGCTTGTGATCCTCCAAAAATTTTTATTTTGATGCATTTTTCAAAGAAGTTGTTAATCAGAGAAATCGGTCGGTAATTTGTGACTTTCTGGGAATTTTCAGCTTTAAATATAGGTTTTTTTCCAGTCATTAGGTATTCTTGATTCTATAAAACAAAGGTTTATTATAAATCGTAAAGGTTTTAAAATAAACTGGTGGGTATCTTTAATAGTCTTAGAGTTAATACCATCCTCTCCCGGGGCTGAGTTATTTTTTAATGAAGAGATGTGCTTAATTAGCTCATTTGTGCTAACGGGTTCAAACTCCAATAATGAATCTATATTATTTTTTTGATCAATGGGAAAATGTACCGTTTCCGTAACATTTTTTTGTAAGTTTTACCAACGTTTATATAAAAAAAATTAAATATTTCCGCTTTATTTGTGTCATTCTTTATTATTTCCCCATTGTTATCCTCGATGTCACCGATTGTTGTTTTTTTCGTTTTTGTTTCTCCTGTAATCTTATTTATAACTTTCCATATTTCTTTATAATTTTTCTGTTTGTTTATTGATTACATTTTCCCAGTTTTCTTGCATGTTAATTTCACGATTTGTATATTTTTTCCTTCTACTGTACTTTGTTTGTTTTTAAGGTCTCTTAGTGATAATAGTATTGCGTTATGGTATAATAATGTATTTTTGTAAACAATTGCCTTAATTAACTGCTTGTTTTTTTAAAAAATATTCGTTTCTTAAGAATATGTGATCTAGTGCTGAATTCGACTCATCCCTAGTGACCTGTTTATGCAGGAAATCAGACCTATTTTGGATAAGGTATTGTAATATAAATTAACTTTATTATTTGTCCTGTCACGGATATCTATATTTATAGCTCCAATAAAGATTTCTGTTTCTGTGAATCCCGTTTCTGCGGTGTAAAAGTTATCTAATTCTTCTAAAAATAAGTCCAAGTTTGTGGCAGGAGGTCTGTATGTAGCTGTTATTGCTATATTTTTTTTTAAATTTATTTCAAACTCAAGTCTTATCAAATTATTTTCGGTTAGTCTATATACGTTTGATTTTACTTTATAACACTGCTTTATGTAAATTATTAACCCGTCATTTTTATTAAATTTAGATTCATTATAGTAGACAGAAAACCCCTTTATTTTAAAGTTTTTTTCAATATATTTCAAATTTCTATAATTAAAAGTTTTCGACAGGACAATGATATCAACATTGTCTAAATTAAGCATTTTTAAATATATTAATAACTGATCATACTTTGAATTTAGGCTCTGAATGTTAAAATGCAAAATATTAAAGTTGTGCTTACCTTGTATTAATGTCTTACATCTCTCAGCATCATCCACAACCTCAGTGTCCACCAACCCCTCGCTCTCAATCTCATTTAAAAAATCGGTAATCATATATCTCTACTTATTTTTCTTCGAAATGAAAGTATTTAGTTTTTTTTTTAATTAGTTTAGCTAAAATTATGAGCAAAAATAAAAAATAAACCGAACAAGCTCATCCACCTATATCGCTCTTTATTTAGCTTTAAAAAAAAGAGTTCAATAAAACAAAAAGTTTTTTTTTTATCTTAATCATACCTAGCTATTAGCCTTAATTTTTATTATCTTTAGTTAAAAAAAAATATTTACCTAATTGAATTTTGTTTTTTTTATTGTTTTTATTTTATTATATCTAAGAATGTTACGAACATTATTATATTTTAAATAAAGGAAAAGGGCACAAAAAAAAATGTGTAAGTTAATAGCAAAAATTACAAAATAATAATAGTAACAAATATGTTTGCTTTTCAATTATGTATTATTGTTTGAAAATAAGTATTACGCTAGTTGAAAAGCAAACATATTTGTTACTATTATTATTTTGTAATTTTTACTATTAACTTACAAATTTTTTTCTGTGCCCTTTTCCTTTATTTAAAATATAATAATGTTCCTAACATTCTTAGATATAATAAAACAAAAACAATAAAAAAAACAAAATTCAATTAGGTAAATATTTTTTTTTACTAAAGATAATAAAAATTAAGGCTAATAGCTAGGTATGATTAAGATAAAAAAAAATTTTTTGTTTTTTTTTTATCTCTTTTTTTTAAAGCTAAATAAAGAGCAATATAGGTGGATGAGCTTGTTCGGTTTATTTTTTATTTTTGCTCATAATTTTAGCTAAACTAATTTAAAAAAAACTAAATACTTTCATTTCGAAGAAAAATAAGTAGAGACATATGATTACCGATTTTTTAAATGAGATTGAGAGCGAGGGGTTGGTGGACACTGAGGTTGTGGATGATGCTGAGAGATGTAAGACATTAATACAAGGTAAGCACAACTTTAATATTTTGCATTTTAACATTCAGAGCCTAAATTCAAAGTATGATCAGTTATTAATATATTTAAAAATGCTTAATTTAGACAATGTTGATATAATTGTCCCGTCGAAAACTTTTAATTATAGAAATTTGAAATATATTGAAAAAAACTTTAAAATAAAGGGGTTTTCTGTCTACTATAATGAATCTAAATTTAATAAAAATGACGGGTTAATAATTTACATAAAGCAGTGTTATAAAGTAAAATCAAACGTATATAGACTAACCGAAAATAATTTGATAAGACTTGAGTTTGAAATAAATTAAAAAAAAATATAGCAATAACAGCTACATACAGACCTCCTGCCACAAACTTGGACTTATTTTTAGAAGAATTAAATAACTTTTACACCGCAGAAACGGGATTCAAAGAAACAGAAATCTTTATTGGAGCTATAAATATAGATATCCGTGACAGGACAAATAATAAAGTTAATTTATATTACAATACCTTATCCAAAATAGGTCTGATTTCCTGCATAAATAGGTCACTAGGGATGAGTCGAATTCAGCACTAGATCACATATTCTTAAGAAACGAATATTTTTTAAAAAACAAGCAGTTAATTAAGGCAATTGTTTACAAAAATACATTATTATTCCATAACGCAATACTATTATCACTAAGAGACCTTAAAAACAAACAAAGTACAGTAGAAGGAAAAAAATATACAAAACGTGAAATTAACATGCAAGAAAACTGGGAAAATGTAATCAATAAACAAACAGAAAAATTATAAAGAAATATGGAAAGTTATAAATAAGATTACAGGAGAAACAAAAACGAAAAAAACAACAATCGGTGACATCGAGGATAACAATGGGGAAATAATAAAGAATGACACAAATAAAGCGGAAATATTTAATTTTTTTTTATAAACGATGGTAAAACTTACAAAAAAATGTTAAGGAAATGGTACATTTTCACATTGATCAAAAAAATAATATAGATTCATTATTGGAGTTTGAACCCGTTAGCACAAATGAGCTAATTAAGCATATCTCTTCATTAAAAAATAACTCAGCAGTATTAACTCTAAGACTATTAAAGATACCCACCAGTTTATTTTAAAACCTTTACGATTTATAATAAACCTTTGTTTTATAGAATCAAGAATACCTAATGACTGGAAAAAAACCTATATTTAAAGCTGAAAATTATCAGAAAGTCACAAATTACCGACCGATTTCTCTGATTAACAACTTCTTTGAAAAATGCATTAAAGAAAAAATTTCTGGAGGGTCACAAGCTTTTAAACGAAAACCAATATAGATTTAGAAATGGAAAAAATACAGAACAAGCAGTATTTAACCTCATCAACAGCATACTAAAACCTTAACAAAAAAGAAAAATGCTTGATGTTCTTCCTCGATTTACAAAAAGCGTTCGGCACAGTGAACCCTACAACAATGAAATCAGTAGTAGATATATATACGTTCCAACTCAAATTGTGATGGTAGTGACGTCATTTCCAAGACATCCTATTGTTCTATTGTTCTTTTGTATGCAGGTATCTTTTTAACAATAGGCGAAGGGTCATTGTCTTTTTAACAATAGCTTTATTGTGCCTGTCCTTTTTTAAGCATAGCCCAATAGTATCAGTACTTTTTTGACCTTGACCTTGACTTTGACTTTGACTTGACTTGTTTTAACTTAAACATGACACAAAACCCCGCCCAGGTACCAAGTTTCACTCAAATCAAGCAAGCTGTTTTTGGGTTATGCACGTTGGTCGTTACATCCAGACAGACAGACATACAAACACACACAGACAACTAGACAGACGGCGCGACAAAAAAAAAGTTTCAAAATGATCTGAAACACAAAGATATATAGTATAGTAGTAGTGTAAATATTGCTCCTTATTATTATTTATGCTCTTCTTCATACCAAGAACATTAAAAAATAACAATAATTTAAAGGTCTACTTAAAAATATATGCACTAAAAACTTCGCAGTGCGTTATTAGGGACTTATTGGCATAAAGTCGGTCATGCACTTATAGTGTCAGGCCGTATTTTGGCAGTTTCGCATTGGAATATGAGAGCTAATCTTTCAACATAAGGTTTTACTATTTCGAACCAAAATAAATACTGTCGAGTAAAACATATTTGTTACTATTATTATTTTGTAATTTTTACTATTAACTTACAAAATTTTTTCTGTGCTCTTTTCCTTTATTTAAAATATAATAATGTTCCTAACATTCTTAGATATAATAAAACAAAAACAATAAAAAAAACAAAATTCAAAATTCAACAGCCAACCTGGTTTAGTTCTAGTTGATCAAATACTATAACAGCATACCAAAATCTAAATATAATAATTAATTAACTAAGACATCTCATCCATTATTAATACTCTTCCAAGTCGGTAGATCTTGATATTTTTACAATTTCGCCCTCAATGTTTATGAAAATGTTTCCATATTTCGTAAACACTTGTTTTTTATCAAACTTGTTGCAGCATTCTCTTAGTAGTTCTAACTTTTCTTTTATTAAGTCTTTGGCCAGTCTCATCCCTGTTCTTTTTCAATTTTTCGCATTTTTAAATAATAGGTTTCTTTTGAAATGCGTTTCTAGCACAATCACAATCGGCCTTATTTTTGAGTTTTGATGCTCACTGGCATTTTACTATTTCTCGTTGGCATTTTACTATTTCTTCTTGCTTAGTTTTTACTTTTACATTCTTGTTCAGCATCTTTTCTCTTAGTTTTTAATTTTTTTCTTCCTAGCAGTTGTATAAACAAACGTTTTTTTGTTTCTCATTTTGTAAAAAGTAATTAAGTTTATTCTCCAAATATAAAACTTTATCTTTGGTTTGATTCACCTGCTGTTCGATTTGCTAGTTTATTTATAAAATCATCGTCGTTCAGGATTTCTTTCATGGCGTCTTTAATCAATGTTTTTGTATCGGATTTTCCCATATTAATTGTTCAATTTTCACTATTTTTAATTTTGTAGTTGATAATATAGCACTTTTACTACTTAATAGCGTATTTTTTAAACTTTTATAAAGTCTTCTTAAACTAAAATTTGTTCGTTTTTAACAGAGCGATATAAACGTGACTGTTTTTCATGATATACCCCTCAAGATTTTTTTTGAAAATTTGGTACACAATTTCAATCCATCAAGACCCTTTTTTTGATGTGTAACATGTTCTTTTTATTTCGCCTAATGGCGTTTGTGCGGGAATTGCCCTCAGCATGTTTGAAGAAAATAGCGGTACGCGATTGATTTTTTTACCCACCTAGCCCGCGCAGCAATGGCTAGAGAAGGTATTGCTTTCGACGATTTTTTTTTGAGATAAGGACTAAAATATGTAATTTGCAAGTATTTTTACATATTAGCAATATCCTCGTGACGCCAGTGTGTGTGGTTTTTGTCTGTCCGTAACACAATACCTCCTAAATTGCTGAATTGATTTTCAAGAATTTTTTAGGTAAAATAGTGTTTGACACTGTAACGAGCTGATTGGATTTTGTTCAAAATCCATTAGTACTAATGACTAATGATAATTTTTTGACAGTTAAAAATTTCAAAAAATGCTAACTTTTTAATGGAGCTTCGCATAAATACAAATATGCGGTTTTCGGAATACAGTAGAACGCATTTTTCTCAATAATTAGTGTAATAACCAAAAACTGCGTAGAAGCTTTAATTTCTGAGATATTTACAAAAAAATTGTGTGTGCTTAAGACCACACGGCAGAAGTGTAAACTTCAACAAGGCGAAATTAATAATACTGGCCTTCCCCTCACAGTTAGTCGACTCGAGCCGACTTCACTCGAATGAGCGTTACATAGCCGAGCCTGACGGCTTAGTTTAATTCACTACCCACATTTTCAATGGTAATATAACGTGGAGTTCACTTGGAGGGTGCTAATGGATCCATTTATTTTCGTTACCTTTTAAGAGAAAAAACAATTTATTTAAAAAACCGATAGTAAACCGCGCACAACGCTACTGGTCAAAATAAAAAAAAACTCTGCCAATTTATGGGCAGCTAAACTCACACGAATAATGTATAATGTAATTTTTATCTATTTTGGTTCGCGAAAATAACTCCCTATCCGCCACCCGGGGACAAGTTCAACTGGAGATAACCCCCCCCCCCCAGTGTAGCACCACTGAACAAAACAATTTAAGGGTTAATTCTACTAAACCTATTTGTTTTAGATGGAAATTTGTTTTGGCTTGGAGCCACCAATTTAAATTATCCAGGAGCATATAACTTCTACTGGATGTCCAGTGGGAGAAGGGCGATGTATAGAAACTGGCGTGCAGGAGAGCCATCTGGGTCCAGTTATAATTGCATGCTCCTTTATTCTAGTGATGGGTCAATAGTTCAATGGAATACTTCTCCATGCGGATCAGGCTATATCTATCCATACCTATGCCAAAGATCAGATTGCGTACAGTAAATAAATAAATGCCTATTTTATTTATTTGTAATATTTACACTATTATCACAGCCTACCTATATTATAATAAGATGGTAAATAAAATATTTTAAAAAATTTTTAACTTGTGAATTAGTAAATAATAAACCAACAGAACCTTTCACACTTATTTTTTGTATATTTTCTTTTGAATGAGGGCAGGCCAAGTAAGAAAAATTATTTTTTTATAAAATATCTTATACACAGTGTTATTTTTAAATAAATGGATCCATGATGGATCTGATACCTTCCTAGCAAGCCTAGTAGCACACTTTAAATGAAGTCATGATATATTAGCCTTGAAAATAATTTTTTGTAAATATTTCAGAAACTAAAGCTCCTACGAAGTTTTGATGCAATGCTTCGTTAAAAAGTAGGTAAGCATTTTTTAAATGTTTTAATTGTCAAAAAACTGTCATTAGCATTAATGGATTTAGACCAAAATCTAATCAGCTCGTGGGAGTGTCGAACACTAGTTTACCTAAAAATTTAATAAATATCGGTTTAGGAGCTATCGTGTTACGGACAGAAATACAAAAAAACACACACCCCAAGTAATATTTCATGTTTTATAAGGGTTGCTAGAAGTTTGCGGCTACCAAATCACAAAACCTAAAGTTTTATAGCAAGGTGGCGAGAACGTTCTTGGGTGGCGGCCACTTATTTATAAACCTCTAATAAAATCTAAAAGATTTGCGTTGTGGTGGCGGTAACTCTTATATAACCATTATAAAACCAAAATGAAATTTTCTGGTAATATGGTTTTATTGTTTTACTCCCTCTATAAGAAATTTTGCGAATTAAATCTCTTAAATCACGCTTATAAAAAAGCTTTGAGGGTACACACCAAAAAAAAATAAATAAAAATTGCGGCGCATGCGAAATTTTTTTTTGAGTGTCACGGTTTTGGCCATCATATAATTTAGAGCAAATAATTAAAAAATGGGATATTTAGTTAATTAATTAATTAGTTACCTACCTAGTATTATTGTTTTTATAAATAAATAATAAATGTATCACACCTAGGTAATTTTCTCTTCTAATTGCAAATATGAAAATTTAATTGTTTTTATATATTGCACGCTAATGCTATCAGAATTAAAAACTTCCGCCATTGTCGTAAATACCAAATCGTCAAAATCAAAACAAACCACCCGCGCCCGGCCAATAATGCCAAGTTGTCTAAGCGCTAGTGGCCCGTTACTCGAATCCCGAATGGGACCGAAGCCGAAGTGTTACTTTCGTATCGCCATCGGCCGTATGAGTAACGAGTTTGGAGTACTTGTAATCATTTGGACTGATATTTATTTACTTAAATATTTGATTCAATAGCTGTTGATGTCTAGCGGGGCGGCTTATCTGGCGCAATGTTGCCAGGCTCGGAAATGTATTTTCCCCAGAATGTATTTGAAAAGCAGATTTTAAACAAAATTCCCCAGATTAATATATCTACATTTTCGTAATAAAAAAAGTAGAAACATGTAAAACATCAATATTTTTATTTTTTGCATACTTAGTACTTAAAATTTTAACTCTACTCAGTATTTATTGGATTTACCGATAATATAATGATTACTTAGTACCGAATACAAAATATCTGATACTCGAATAGGAAGTATCAGTATCTAATCGTTGCACATAACTACGAAGCGCACTAATTAAAAGTGCGCGTGAGCTGCTCTAACATGCAACGGGAACCGTGGACGCAGGGGGCATTACAGGGGTGCGGGCGGGATCGAGGCTAGTTTTTGTATAAGCGCGGTGCCGAAGGAAGGTTCAGATTCTATGTACTGTAAAATTCTATTGGGACATGTCGTTCTCTCTTTCTATATTTTGTAATTAGCATGCGACATAACATCTACGGTGCATAGAATTTGGTTCCAGTAAATAAAAGCGTCGTTTGATCAAGAGTACAACGATAAAAGTAAAGAACGAGATTCGAACTAACTATATAGCGCATCCGTCATTCCCCACAGGCTGGTTGGAACACGAATACAAACACATACATACCAGGTATGAATTTCTAGATACTATTCCAGTCTTTAGTAAATTCCTTTTGGGTTAATTATGAACTAAATTAAGGAATGATCAAATTTTAATATTTTTTTAAGTAAAATTTGGGAGTGTACGTGCATATGTGCACTTATAAAGAAACCGCCACTGCTTATAAGTCCCACCACCCTGCAAAGAAAACAAGAACAGGCTGACCACTAGCGTTGCCATTTTCCTTAGTAAATTTGACTAAATATTTGTCAGTAAGGTAAAAATGGTATTACCAATAGAATCATTGTAGAATCATTGTAAAATTATTTTCCCATAACGCAAAAAATTCAGGAATCCTAATCCTCCCCCACCCTTTTAAAACGGATTTTCAAGAAAAATAAAATTTAGAAAACACTAATAGTAACACACAAGGGTAAAGCCCTCCTGCCCCATTGATGATGACCCTTAAAATAATTTTTACAATAATTCAAATGTTAATAGCATTTTTACATTACTGCAAGTTATAAATTAGAATTTATCAAAATCTACTAGAGAAAATCTGGCTCTGTTACGAAATAGCGCGAATTATAATAGCGCGTATCAAAACAGCGCATGTTCAAAATAGCGCGTACCAAATGACGTGTTTTCAAAATAGCGCGTATCAAAAGATCGATAATACAACTTCGCTGTTACAAAATGCAAGACACCCGCTGACTTGACTCAATACTGACATTTTTGTACCAAACCAACACAACACAAAGGCTTGGTTAGGTCTGGTTAGGTCTGGTTAGGTTTGGTTAGGTTTGGTTAGGTTTGCTTAGGTTTGCTTAGGTTTGCTTAGGTTTGCTTAGGTTTGCTTAGGTTTGGTTAGGTTTGGTTAGGTTTGGTTAGGTTTGGTTAGGTTTGGTTAGGTTTGGTTAGGTTTGGTTAGGTTTGGTTAGGTTTGGTTAGGTTTGGTTAAGTTTGGTTAGGTTTGGTTAGGTTTGGTTAGGTTTGGTTAGGTTTGGTTAGGTTTGGTTAGGTTTGGTTAGGTTTGGTTAGGTTTGGTTAGGTTTGGTTAGGTTTGGTTAGGTTTGGTTAGGTTTGGTTAGGTTTGGTTAGGTTTGGTTAGGTTTGGTTAGGTTTGGTTAGGTTTGGTTAGGTTTGGTTAGGTTTGGTTAGGTTTGGTTAGGTTTGGTTAGGTTTGGTTAGGTTTGGTTAGGTTTGGTTAGGTTTGGTTAGGTTTGGTTAGGTTTGGTTAGGTTTGGTTAGGTTTGGTTAGGTTTGGTTAGGTTTGGTTAGGTTTGGTTAGGTTTGGTTAGGTTTGGTTAGGTTTGGTTAGGTTTGGTTAGGTTTGGTTAGGTTTGGTTAGGTTTGGTTAGGTTTGGTTAGGTTTGGTTAGGTTTGGTTAGGTTTGGTTAGGTTTGGTTAGGTTTGGTTAGGTTTGGTTAGGTTTGGTTAGGTTTGGTTAGGTTTGGTTAGGTTTGGTTAGGTTTGGTTAGGTTTGGTTAGGTTTGGTTAGGTTTGGTTAGGTTTGGTTAGGTTTGGTTAGGTTTGGTTAGGTTTGGTTAGGTTTGGTTAGGTTTGGTTAGGTTTGGTTAGGTTTGGTTAGGTTTGGTTAGGTTTGGTTAGGTTTGGTTAGGTTTGGTTAGGTTTGGTTAGGTTTGGTTAGGTTTGGTTAGGTTTGGTTAGGTTTGGTTAGGTTTGGTTAGGTTTGGTTAGGTTTGGTTAGGTTTGGTTAGGTTTGGTTAGGTTTGGTTAGGTTTGGTTAGGTTTGGTTAGGTTTGGTTAGGTTTGGTTAGATTTAGTTAGGTTTGGTTAGGTTTGGACACGCTGTTTTGAAGACGCGCTAATTTGATATGCGCTAATTTGAAATGCGCTATTTTAATACGAGATTTTTTAGTACACGCTATTTTCAACATGCCCTGTTTTGATGCGCCATTTTAATACGCGCTATTTTGATAGGGTAAACTGCCCAATCGTTGGCAGTTTAAGAGCTGTTTCATTTTTGAATAAAGTTTTCACACCTTTATATAATTTTTTTAAATTTTAGGCTACTGTTTCGGAATACTCAAACGTTCTACTTTCTAGCTGTTTATGGATTTGTTAATAAATAGTAACCCGTTTTCATCAAAATAGAGGAAAAATTAAAAAATGGACAAAGTCCCTATTGTTGGCACCTTAAGCCTATTATTGGCACCCATATTTGACCTATTATTGGCACCCATAAAAAAAAATTACAGTTTTGTAATAAAAAATTTGTATTTTTTATCCCTCATTTTAAGGATAAAAGTGTCCCTTTTTATACCCGGGATAAAAAATGACAAATCAGGGTAAACAAAATCTGGATAAAAATTGACATATCATGTATAAAATGTAAAAATTGGCATCAAAAGTGACTGATCAAAGAAAGAACAGTAAAAATTAAAAACAAGAAAATCATAACCTAAAACCACTAAAAGAATAGGAAAAAACTGAAAATAAATTAAAAATAGCGTACAGACCTCGTGATAAAAGGGTCTTTTTATCCCTCGAAGAATTGTAGACAAACTTTTCGCTTCGGAATAAAAAGATAAAAATTAATATCAAAATCAAAATTTTGAAAGCAATTTCGAGATCGATTTATAATAGATTTTGATTCAAGGCATTTATGGTCCTATAGAAAAGTGCAACATACAGAGATTTTAGTCTGATGCTGGATGAATAAACCAAAACGTTGTAATTTAGTTTTTGACATTTTTTATTGCAATAATTTTTTTATCTAATATAAAATACAATTTCAATGGTCAGGATTATTTTCAATATTTATTTTTATCTGTATAAACCCAGTATTAGTATGGTAATGTTGCTCGAAAAAGCGCATGCCAACAAAGGGGAAACTAACAAAATTTTGAAACCAATAGTTAGCATCTTAAAATTTCCAAAAAATTATAAAAGAAGTTAGTGGTAAACTTAAAAGTACCCTTACACTAATATAATCATTACGAAATACACTCCACTAAAACAATAAATTTAAAAAAACACTAAAAGATTATACGGTTTTAGTCAGAAATATTAATTTGATATCGGCACATTAAGAGTGGGAAACAAAATATTAAAATCTAAACAGCTTTAAACTAAAAATATTTTTTATTTGTAAACCTATTTTTAATTAAACTTTTTTATTAACAAGCGTTTTTCTACACCAACATTAGGAAACATTGATGTTTTTAGGAGTCCCTTTATTGACAGGAGGTGCCAATAGATGGATTACCCCATAATTTAAAATGCCTGCTGTTGGCACCCCCTTTCTTTTGGAAATATTTAAAAAAAAACAAAAAATAATAATTATATATTACCCTAAAACTATCGGTCTAACTGTCTTCGGTTTAAAGTTTTAATTGGTTAGTCCCTAACACTTTAATCTAAAAAATTATTCAAGAGTGTTCCTTAATAAAATGGCTTTTTCTTACCTTATTTTTTGCATTCATCGTACTGCACCTCTTTTGTTAACGTTTTAAGCCAGACTTATTGTTAAAACACTGTGGTTTATTTATTGCAATTTAAAGCAATATTAACAGATTAAACATTTTTAATTACCGAAAAGAAATTTCTTGCTAAAACCTTATTTTTTTAAATAAAATGAGGTGCCAACAATAGGCTGAGTGCCAACAATAGGCAAGTTTACCCTATGTGCTATTTCGTTACAGAGTCGGAAAATGTGCCTACTAAAATTTTCTTATAAAACGTAAAAATCTACCAAAAAAGTAGAAATTTAATAGATGTGGCAACGCTGCAACTTCCGTGTTTCTACCCCTGATGGTGTAAGATACTGATGGTGACTACAAAATCTATAATAACACTCTTATACATATCAACAACTTAAGGTTTTATAAGGGGCCTTTATAACGCACGATGGTAATATAATACAGCTAAAGGGATCCTGTTCTTCCGGTTATATTACACAACTTTTATAAAATCACTTTGGGTAAGTTTATATAACTTTGATTCTCCCGGTTCCCCCAATTACCGTTATATATCTTATCGTTACTTTCAGGTATTTTATAAAACCAGGAGAGCTTGTTATAAAATCTGAACACCCTTACAAGAACTGGGAACAGAATTTATAAAACCTAAGCTAATTAAAAATGTTACTTGGGACAGACAGACAACACGACGATATTGCTAAGATTGGTCAAAATCAAAAAACACCCAAATAACACATTATAGGGGGCTAGGAAGGTAAAAATGTATTTTTTTGTTTTGTACTCAAATGTTCTACTTCTTCCTAATTGTTCCTAGAATTTTTTAAAAAAATTTGATGCTTACTTTCTATCCATCCGAAAATGTTATTGACATGACATATTAGCAATATCGTCCTGACGTCTTGCTGAATATTAAATAACTAAGAAATCCAAATCTAAAACTTCGTACAGGCCCAAACATTTCGACAAACAACGCACATAGCAACGAACCGAACGGCGAACAAAACTGTGAATGACCTTTTTAAATTTCGACGAGCAGAACAACGGATGGAATGTTTGAGCTGTGTCCATAAATATTCTTTTATCCTTTAAAATTTCAATGCCTGCTAGCCGCGCGCCGTTTTGTTTTGAAACTTCCCATAGTGATTTAAACGTGCCTCGCCCTCGTAGCGCAAGTTAGTTAGCTATATCAAAATATTTTTACCTTCCAAGTAAAACGCTATAACGGGCTGACTAGATTTGGGTCAAAATCCATTAATACTAACAAGTTTTTTTACAGTTTAAAAATCGTTTTTTTTTAAGAAGCACTGCATTAATATGTTATTATATCAATATGGGAACACTCCATAGCCTGTGGATTTAGCGTAAAAATATTTCACTTCCGGTTACCAGTTTGAAACTATGTACGATTCTTGTACATACCTTAAGGCACAAGGAAACGTCGGGATCCACTTAATCAAAGTTACTCCCCCCACCGGATGACGTCATCAATGTACAGCCAGTAGGTGTTGGAAAAATAGCAATATTTGTTGTTGCTTGTTATGTTTTAGTTATGTTGTGATATATTGTTGGAAAGCTCTTGAAAAGTGCTACAAATAAAGTTCTCACAACTTTTTTATTGGTTGAGTGGCTTAGAAAATAGTTTGGTAGAAACGTAAAATTTTGTCACATTGACGTGTATTAACATTATCGATGGAATTTTTTGAGCAAACTGACTATTGCGAAAAGTTTTAGCTTCTATGCATAGAGCACTCGCAAAAATTATATGATATTTCATCTTCAGCTCCATTCCAGCCAAACCCCCCCCCCCTTCCCCGCCATTTAGCTCCCTATACAACCGGTATGATTTAGAAAAATCGCAATATCTGCTTCACGGATTACTGTATTATTTATGTTGTGATATATCATTGAAGACCTTTTGAAAAATTCTACCAATAATGTCCTCACAACTTTTTTATTGGTTGATTCGTTTAGAAAATAATTTGGTAGAAACCCATAATATTGCCACATTGACGTCTATTATCATCATCGATGGAATTTTTTTTTAGAAAACTGACTATTTCAAAACATCTAGCCTCTATGCACAAAGTATTTGCAAAGATTAGGTAATATTTCATCCCTAGGCTCACCCCCCCTCTCACGTCAATTAGCTGTCTTTTTTGGTCAGTTGATAAGGAAATTGTAGAAAATAAGTTTTCTCTTTCTTGCATCCGATAAAATATCAATTGTTAGCAACTTCGGTACGGGTGTGTTCATATTAACCGTCGTCGGATGATGTCAGACGTTCAATCTGAAGACACCCTTTCCAACCGACGTCGTGTCTCTCTGGGATGCTTGTTAACGGGAGCAAAAATTTAAAATACATTTTAATCTAGCATTACTTTATTCAAAAACAAACAAAACAAACAAGTAAAAAAGCAAAACAAAATAAGTTAAATACATTGTCCCTCACAGGTACAAAAATAACGTACAACTTAAACCAATTCTTGCACATCGACAACGTACACAAATCTTTTTGCATTTGCATGCAATAAGTTCTTGCAGTTTTTCCATTGTTATTTCCGGAATTGAAGACCGAAGAGGTCCGTAGTCCTCGTCCACCTTTTTCCACCCAACATGGACATGGATTCAGGAGTGAAAAATTTCGATTTAGACAGTTTGTCCACACATGACTGCAATATGGCTCTCTTCAGGTGATACAGCAGAACGTTGCTTGTGTAACGTGTCATTTTTACGTTTAAGGCAAACGTTACATGTTTGTTTTATTTATGTAAATAACCAAAACTATTCGATTCATTTTTCTGTACACACATTAAGGGTAATTTATAGAGCTAGGTTTTGAGGTTATATAGTGTCCAGAAAGTTACCTTATGAAGGAGGCATTCCATCGAATTACTGTGGACACTGCGCACATCGTATTATTTGGGCATCGTAATTGGAACTTGAGATCACAGGTTTCGGGAAAAATCACATAAAAACGTTTGATTGTTTTGTTTATCTGTAAAATTTCGTAATTTTCTTTGACGTTCATGAAAATAAACAGCTGTTCTCCTGGGGAATGGCGGCGTTGCCGCATCACAAATGGTTTCAGTAACAGGAACATTTAGATGAACATTTCATTCGCTTATGTTTATTTTCGAGGATATTGGCCCACTTTTATATCTTTATTAATTTGATAAGGAGAAGATAAAATAAATACGAGTTATGCTATTTTGTAAATGGGAGATAAACGAGGAATAAAAACCAGGACTAAAAGAATAAACAAAATCGTATTTTTATATTATATAAATTTATATATAATCATAGTTAAATAAAGTTGTGTGTGTTGTGCAGTCAATTTATTTAGGTCAACAAGTTATTTTTTTTTGGTGATTTTAATTTTTTGTGGGATATCACCACTTGGAAATTGGAATATTTTTACAGGGTTTCACACAAATTTTTCTTGGCTGGGTTGCTTTAAAGTAAATATAGCCTAACAGCTGGTAATTTTATTTAGTTGAAAGTATAAATTAATGGAAATGAAAGAAAAGGAAAATGAGTTTATTTTGCTTTGTCATTTTCGATTCTTGTTTTTTGGTGGTAACTGTTGATGACAATTAAGATCTTACGTCACTCAGTTACATCGGGTCAGAGGAGGGTACTACTACTACATAGTGTCAGCTCGGAACTTTAGGGAACACAAGACTAAAATTCCTAGAGTAACACATTGGCTGAAGATCAATGCCAAAAGTCCAGTTAACATTTTTTTTTGGGTATTTTTGTTGAGGCAGTTTTTTTTAGGTCTTTGGTTGCCAGTTTAGTTGTCTAGTTGTGTTTTCGTGACTGGTCAAATTTTTTTTGGTAGAAAATACAGCGTTGGGCTTTGGAGTGCATTTTTTTAAAAAATGACCTACGGGTATTTCTATCAATTAAAGTTTTTCTGGTTCACAATTATTTTTTTCTGTATTTTTTTTCTGCGTTCAGGTCATAGCTTGGTCATGGCCAATGGAGAGCAAACATTTATGTTTGAGCCTTGAGAAGTTTTGCCTGCTCCGGATTGAATACAGAGAAAATGAATTTGAAGCCCTAGAACTAGATATAATACCACAAAAGAAATGTTTAACTGAGACAAATATAGATATAAGTTTTTTTGATTTTTTTTTAGTTCATTTGTAAAGTTCAGTAAAATTGGTCAGTGAATTTAAGAGAAACTTTCAACTAGATACAAATGCTAGGCAGTGGTAATTGGTAAAAATATTTCAAAATTTTACTTCTTTTTTAAATAATTTAATTTTTCTTAAAAAGATTATTTTTTCCTGTAAACATAACTTCTCGAATTCTTGTTTTGGTCTAAACGGTTTGTATAGTGGTCGTAGTTCTAAAGGGTGACCAGACAGGTTATATTTTTTTTAGGGGACCAAACGGGAACTTCTTGAGTTACAAAAGGGGAATTTTTTTGTCTTAGTTGATCAGGCAGGAAGAAATAAATCTTTTACTTTAAATCATAGTTTTAAATAACAAGATTTATTGGTTAGGTGTTTGGGTCTTATAATAAAAAACGTTTTGTTTTTGAGGATACTGGTATGATATGGAATTATTTTTATTTCATGCCAAATGTTGTTTGACGGCAGATATGCTAGTCTTCAGTTTTTTTTGATAGTTTGCATTTCAGGAATGGCGGCGTTGTCGCATCACAAATGGTTTCAGTAACAGGAAGAAAACATTTAGATGAACATTTCATTCGCTTATGTTTATTTTCGAGGATATTGGCCCACTTTAATATCTTTATTAATTTGATAAGGAGAAGATAAAATAAATACGAGTTATGCACTTTTGTAAATGGGAGATAAACGAGGAATAAAAACCAGGACTGAATAAACAAAATCGTATTTTTATATTATACAATTTTATATGTAGGTATTCGTGGGTAGAGGACAGACCAAAAAAAAACTAAGGTACCTTTGGCAATGTTTCGTATTTAATTAATCCTTTTTCAAGCCCTAAAAACAATGAACAGGTTCTATAGTTTTACATGGAAAAGAAATGTAACAAAATCTAATAACATTTTTTTGTCTTGAATTTTTTTTTATGTTTATATGTTCAACCTAGGATTATTCTCTATTATCTATCTATAGTCCAAAGTAAACTTACTCAGATAGAAATGTTTCTTGGGTCCATAAGTACAGCGAACAGGGGTGAGTGTTGATCGAAGAACATTTTACTTTAAAATTTTATAAACAAATGAATTGTTATTATTATAAAAATATGAGGTTAAAATTTACTACCATCTAAACGACAATGATCTTTAACCTGTCGAATCTAACAAAACATAAAAATAAAAATAAACAAAATACTACACTTATGGTACCAATAAACACGTAAAGTTAAAACTATCATTCATAAAATCCTTTTGCTAAAAAAACAAAAATTTTAAACTACATTAATTTTAAATTATAAAAGGACATTACTTAATATTTAACAAACTAAACATATATATCACAGTAGGTCAACACTATATTACAACATAAGCAATCGTAAGTAGAAACAATTTAGGAACTAGGTGTTTAAAGCTTGATTCCTGTACTTGTTCAATATATTCCTATAAATTCCACTTAATCCATCAGCATCCGTCTTGATGTTAACTGTGTCATGGATATTGATTTGAATCATCTCACTTAATTTTCTTTTATAGGATTGAGTTTCCATGTCTAGAATTTTGACTTCTTCAAACTGAAATCGATGGCCTGTCTCAAAGTGATGTTTTGAGAGTGCAGTTTTATCGTCATAATATTGTCTGTCATTTCTACAGTTATATTTATGCTGTTGTATTCTTTTAGACAAGTATTGCATTGTCTCACCAATGTAAAATTTCTCACATTCACAAGGGATACTGTAAACTAAAGAGCTTCTCTTGTCAAAAGGAATCTGGTCTTTTAGTGCCGTAAATAACGACTTGGTGGTTTTGGTGTTATAAAATGCCATTGTTATATCAAGATGCTTAAAGCAAGAGTTTATTTTTTGTGACAGGCCATCAATATAGCGAAATTTAAAAAAATTATTTTGCTTTTTGGTTGATTTTTGTTTTTAAATCTAGAAATATTCCTGTTAATAATGGACCCAAGAAACATTTCTATCTGAGTAAGTTTACTTTGGACAATAGATAGATAATAGAGAATAATCCTAGGTTGAACATATAAACATAAAAAAAAATTCAAGACAAAAAAATTTTATTAGATTTTGTTACATTTCTTTTCCATGTAAAACTATAGAACCTGTTCATTGTTTTTAGGGCTTGAAAAAGGATTAATTAAATACGAAACGTTGCCAAAGGTACCTTAGTTTCTTTTTGGTCTGTCCTCTACCCACGAATACCTACCTGATTCTATAATAGGACACAAAATGCACACAAAATATAAATTTATATATAATCATAGTTAAATAAAGTTAATAACTAATTCAGTCGGATTGAAGGGTTGTGTAGGGCTGGTTAGTGATGAACAAACTTAACATCTGAGCACTCTTGTGCCGAGTTTAAGCAGTAGTTCAATGTGTATTTTTAGGTTCAAGTTCAGAAACAACTTTATTAATGTAGAAATGTTTTACAAAAATGGCGTCAAACCATATGAATCTTAGAGAAAACATATATAAAGAGCAAAGGAAACTTTTGACTAAAACTGTAACTAAAATACAACTAAAGTCTACACTTAGTATAGCTTTATTCATATGGGAGTTGGTTGAGTGTTCGAATATTGATGATGATTGATCTCCAGTAATTGATTTTACAGTTGATGGTTTCAATGCTGAGCTTCTTATAGTCCGGCTATTTATTGTCCTCCTACTTGCTATGTTGGCGGGGGTCGGTAGGCAAATGTTCGGTCTATGTATGGAGGGTGTCTCAATGTCCTTGTTATAAAAATTTCAACCGTGGAAATAGATCCGACAACACCTCATGCGCAGGGTACGGAAGTATTAGTGTATTTCCTCATTGGTTAGTTTGAAAACCGCGGGTTTTTTTTCTCCAGGCTCGCAAACCGGAGTTAGTGATTTTTCGGCGAGAGCGTTTTTTTTTATAAATGGGTTCGCATCCTTATTTGAATTTAACCGGGAAAATTAGGTTGGTACTGTGAACCAAATTTAGAAACGATTTCCGGCAACTTAATTTTTTGTGTTCTTGACAAAGTGTCTTGTCTCTTTCCTAAAGAATTTTGGCTGGGCTGGTGGCCGTCTGTTGGTGTCGCCATTGTTTTTGTGGTTATTGGCACTTATTGGCACTGCAGTAGTTGCAGATTTTACCAAAGACGGTTTACTGTGAGCCGTCGTTGTTTAGGCGAATCTTAGTGACGCTCACATCCTCTGAGAGGGACTAAAAGGCGGTCTACGCCATTTCTACGGGGAAGAAGCGTGGTAAGTTCGATTTTTTTTTTTAATTCTTCAAGACAATATTTGCCTCCCAAATTGTATATAATAATAATAATAATAATAATAATAATAATAATAATAAAGGTCTTTATTGTAGAAAAAAAAAGGTTTTTAACAAAATCAATGGTATAAATAGAAAACTATTCTACAATGGGCGAGATTCAGTTCATTCGCTTTTAGGAAGCCCCAGAAGCGGATGTCTGTTCTTCCACCTAACCCGGAGAAAAATATTAAATGTTATTAGTTTTAAGTTTTTAGATAAGAAGTAGATGATTTAAGTTAAAAAAAAAATTTACAGAATAAATTGAACGTTTCTGTTCTTAATAAAATAGCGCAAAAAAGTCAATAATAAATAAACCCGACTAAGTACCTACGGGATCGAAAAGACTTTACACTGAATCAATTGCGACAATAAAATATTGTTATCCTTTTAAAAGAAAAAAAAACCGAAGCGAGCACAAAAGATAATTTATTGCTCTTTAAATAAAATGTTAAAAAGTTTTTTTTTGAAATTTGATATGCTATATGATGTTAATATTTGAAACAACGGTTTGTTGGCTACTGTGGCTATCTGATAGGAGAATGATCTTTTAAATAATTCAAGATTATGTTTGGGGGGCGTCAGCCTCCCCCTAAAACGTAGGTTTAGAGTGTGCACATCTGACCTGAACCGTACTCTTGCATACAGGTAGTTTGGACTTTTATTTTTTAGTATTTTAAAGAAAAAAGTTGCGGAATGTAAGAAGCGTCGGTTATACATATTTAGCCAGTTAGTCCTTTTAAGCGAATGGGTCACATGATCATACTTTCTAATACCATGAATCAACCTTAAGCAGGAGTTCTGCAGCCGTTGGAGTCTAGTGGAGTCGACCTGTCTGATACAGGGACCATAAATTGTATCGCAGTAGTTAACCTGAGACAGTACGTATGATTCACACAGCATAGCTTTGACTTTTTTTGATAATATTTTTCTGTGTTCATATATTTTTTTTAGATGAAAATAACCTCTTTGTATACACTTATTAATATGCTCCGTAAACCTCAAGTCCTGATCCATGATCAACCCTAAGTTGCGGATAGACTTAAAAAAGGCAATAGGTGTTGAGTTTAAGACAAGTTGGTCTTTGTAAGTGTTCTCAAAAGCCTCCCTCTGCCCCCTTGGCCCAAAAACAATAGCTCCCGATTTTTTTGAGTTTAGCTGTAGACAATGTTTTCTAGAAATTTCAGATATATTGTTTAGCTCAAAATTAATTGCTGTGACGGCCTGACTGCTTTCATCTACAGAAAAAGATAAATATCCTTGAGTGTCGTCACAGTAAAAATGATAAAGACAGGACAAAAAGGCAGATGGAAAGCCCGAGACGTACAAAGAGTACAGAAGCGGCGATAAAACGCTGCCCTGCGGTACACCAGCGTCGATCGTCAAGAAACTCGATTTTTTACCCTCATAGAAAACAGCTTGTTCTCGAAAGTTTAAGAAGTTTGATATCATTTGCATAGCATGATCTGAAAAGTACAGAAAGCTAAAAATTGAAAGCAATAAGGAGTAATTAAGCGTGTCAAAAGCTTTACTGTAATCAAGCAGAATCATTACTGTTAATTTGTTGTTATCTGTCGCACCAAGGATGTCGTCCACTATGGAGGTTAAAGCTGTATTGCAACTGTAGTGTTTACGAAAACCAGATTGATGCACGGGGATAATTTTATATTTTTCTGTATGCGCTTGTATTTGTTCTTGCATGACTGTTTCTAATATTTTGGATATAGAGGGCAAAATACTTACTGGCCTGAGTTGGTCAAATGCTTCTGGGGAATTGACTTTTGCTAAGGGCATAACCCTTGCTTTTTTCCAGAGAGTTGGAAAAACCGAATTTAATAAGCAGAAGTTAATTAAATGAGTTATGTAGGGAAGAAGAAATGGGAGGCATAAATTAATTGATGAAATCCCAATACCGTCAATCCCAATAGCTTTAGATTTAATTTTAGAGATAATTTTAATAATATTGGATTCGGTGGTAGTGGTAAATTTAAATTCGGCTGAAATACTTTCTTTCTTATGAGTTTGGTAATAATTAAGAGTTTCAATGTCTGCAGGTATTTTTGAAATTGAGTTGACAAAATGTTGATTGATTTTTCCTATATCATTAAGAGAATCAGGTATATTGTAGTTTTGAGGTTTGGAAAAATTAAGTTGTTTTAAAGTGGCCCACAGGTCAACTGTGATCCTGCCCTCTTGTTGCTGCAAAAATATTTTTTTTTCACGGGCAATAGTAACTGTAACCATATTGCGCAACTGCTTATATGTGTTCCAGTCAGCCAAGTTTTTATGTTTTTTATATTTAGCTAAAATTTTGTCCCTATCCGCCGCCATTGCTTTTATAGTGTCTGTCATCCAGGGTGCATAAGGTTTTGTAATACGGATGGTCCTAAAGGGCGCATGGATGTCAAGAAGAGTGATTAAATTTGAGTTAAAAAATTCAATTTTTTCGTCTATTGATTTGAGGTGGTAGATATTTTGCCAAGGAATTGACTGAAGGTCACTATAAAATTGCTGCACGTTCATATTTTTGAAGTCCCTTGTTGTTTTAGTTATTGGAATTTTTTTTTCATAGTCGACGCTGGTCTCGCAGAAGACCAACTCATGGTCAGAGAGACCGACCTGAACAACTCCCGAGTTTTTTAAAATATTTTCATCGGAGACAAGTATATAATCAAGCAGTTTCAGGGTCGTTTGTGTAATCCGTGTGGGTTCCTGAACAATCTGCGAAAGTCCCAGCCCTTCGAAAATTTCATTAGCTAGTTTAAAGTCAGAGCTATCAATATTAAGATAATCTATATTAAAGTCGCCAACGCAGATTATTTTGTCTACCAAAGGGATTAAAGAGGAAATATAACCCTCAAAGTTATTTAAAAATGTTTTATAGGAGTAACTGGGTGGCTTGTAAACGACTCCTACTGCCAGATTAAACTTGCTCACTTTAATTTTTAACCAAAGTTGTTCATTGGTATCAGGTGCATCCATTTTTATATATTTTAACCCTGTTTGAAGGTAAAAGGCTAACCCCCCTCGGTCTCGATTAACCCTATCATGCCTTATTAAGCTGTAGCCATTGATTTGTACCAAGCTGTTTGGAATGTGATTTTTTAACGAAGTCTCGGAAACAGCTATTATATCGTATTTATTTTGCAAAACAATATTTTTAAAATCTGTAAAGTGAGCCATTAGAGATGAAATGTTGATATGAGCAATTGAAATAGGTTTATTTTGCTTCATTTTTTAAATCTTTCTATGAGTAAAATTCGTATATACTTTATCTAAATTTAATTTGGAAAAATAATAATTATAAACACAGTTGGTTTAGACGAAAATGGATATCTATTAAAGAAAAAAAAAAGTTTTCCGTAAAATTTCAATTGATTCCGTGCAAAATACGCCAATCTATCAAAGAACAGAAATACTTAAAAACCCACTAAAACTACACCAAGAACAAAAAAAAAGTATTAGGTAACTAAATTGATAAAAAAAAGTAGAGTTTCACTGCAAACATTGCGACTCACTAGCATAACAAAAAAAAAATCAGTTTTATACTAGAAAAAAAAAAGTGGTGCTTCACAAATCAGTCAACCAGATCGCCTTCACTCTGAATGTGTTTTTTGCTGTTATTAATAAATGCATGAATCTTACCATTTATTGTCCAACAATTTTTGACACCCACTGTTTCACGCACTTTTTTTAAGAGCGAAAGTTTTTTAGAGGTAAGAAATTCACTAATAACAAAGCCACTGTTTTTAAGGTTTTTCTTCGTTTTAAAAATATCATCGCGTATCCATCGGTTTAAAAATCTCACAACGACTGGTCGTTTGTTTACATTTTCATCATGTGTCTCGTTTTTCTTACCCAGGCGATAACAGTAATCAAGGTCTTCTTTGGATATATCAATATTGAATTTACTTTTTATGAGTTTTGTTACTTCTATCAGCAGGTCGCAATTGTTTTTTTCGGGGATGCCATTTATGACTAGGCAATTAGTTCTATTTTCTTGTTTTAAGTACTCAAGGTCATTCTCGAACCTTTCAACCATAGTTTTAACCCGCTGAATCTCTTCCATTGCCCTTTTTTCGAAATTTTCCAACATTTTTAGCATCTCAGAATTGTCATCACCAACCTGCAGGTCTTTGTTTGCCACCTGAGATTTTAAAAGTTGTAATTCCTGATGCAGGTTGTTTTCGAGACTGTTGACACGGTCGGCCATGTTTGATTTAGCTGTAGCCGCTGCTTTTCTTGTCTGAATTCCCTTGTTTCCAGCCATTTTTCACAGAAAAATTACTTCACAACGAATTGTAACCAACCTTTCTAACTTGTGACACTGAACTTTAGTTTTAATACTAACTTTAATAGCAATAATTATAAATAATTTTGCTAGAGAGTCGTCGCTAGGCTGTTTACTCTACGAGCGCCATCTACTATATATATTTCGTGTGAAATGTACTTTTTCGACAAAAGACGTGGGGAATTTTTGGAGTTTTTATTTTTTTTAAACCACGTTTTGGATAAAAACTATATATTGTTTTTCTCCTTTGTCTACAGCCCTGTCCAACCCATCACTGGGACAGTCGTGCTGGACGCTGGTGTGAAGCCGGGTGTAGTCTTGTAACCCTGGGAAAGGTATGTTAGGGTTATTTTAGTTCATCTGTTGAAATCTGCTTTATTTTATTGAGTCGACATGGGGTTCTTGATTTAAGTTACTCAGTGTAGGGGAACTTCGTGCAAAACCGACGAGTTCCAGGAAACTGAAACATTTCATTTTCCACAGGGTTTTTTATGCTCGGGGCAAATATCCATCAACACTCGAGACCATGTGCTGCCCTAGCGTGATGTGCTAAGCGGGCACTAGGGGAGGCGCGGGCAAACCAGGACCGGAGTAACAAGAGGAATGTCAGAAAACACCACTTCCAGGTTTAATAAAACACCAAAGTAACAATTAAATAATTGCAGGACCAAGGTAGGAGCAAGTCTTTAGATATATCATTTCATATGAATTTTCAATATATATTTTTTTTTTTTTACGGGTATGCGCACTCGCAAGGAGATCCCTATCACGCTCGAGAAGCGGCAAGTGCGCGGAAATGTTGGTGTGTGTTGGTTTTGAAACGGTTCAGGTTGTAACATGCAGGGAAAACTGTCGCAGGGAGTTTATTCCACAGCGATGCTGTTCTCCAGAGATATGAATTCTGATATAATGAGGTTCTTGGTGCCTCTATTTTGACAATAAATTGATGGTTACCGTCTGTTTGACGTGTTCGCCTAGTAGGTGCTACTCCCGGGGGGATCATACGTGCCAACTCTTCAGAGCATTTTCCGTGATAATACCTGTAGAAGAGAGATAGATCGCCCACAGTTCTTCGATGTTCGAGACTATCCAAGCTACGGGTAAGTGCGGGGTCATTGATCAGCTTGATAGCTCGTTTTTGCACGGTGTTCAAAAGCATTAAGGTATGTTTGGGTGCCGCACTCCATATATGTGAGCAGTACTCCATAGTTGGTCGAATCTGGGCTTTGTAGAGTGTCAGCAGTTGGCTTGGTGTATACAGATGTCTTGTACGAAATAGCACCCCAAGCTTTTGGGATACCCTTTTAGCTATATCTGCCACGTGACTGTGCCAAGACATGTTGGTCTCTGCAGTGACTCCTAAGATGTTCAACTGGCTCTGCAATGCGACAGCACTTCCAGATAGCATGATGTTTGGCTCACCGGTGCTGGTCTTTTTTGAAAACAGGGCTGCTTGGGTTTTCTGCGCGTTGAACTGTACAAGGTTTTTGTTGCCCCAGTCCTCTATTATCTCCAAGTCGTTATTTATCTGTGATATTTCAGTTAGTCTAAGGTAATGGAATTCACGCGCGGGGAGACATGTGGGTGGTATGACTGAGGAGACTACATTGCCATCATCTGCAAAGCAATAAAGTGGATTTACTGTTTTATCTATGAGGTCATTTATGTAAATCAGAAAAAATGTTGGCGAAAGGATTGCTCCCTGTGGCACACCAGCATTTATTTGGTAAGAGTTGGAGTTCCGGCCATCCAGTGCAACATAAATGGATCTATCCTTAAGGTAACTTTCAAACCAAGTGCAAAGTCTCGGCGACAATCCCGTTGCTTTGAGTTTGTTGAGCAGATTTTCATGCCAGACTTTATCGAATGCTTTAGATATATCTAAGGCAATTGTTCTTGTTTCACCTCGCAACTCAATCGCTTTTTGCCATAAGTGAGTCACGTATGTAAGTAAATCGCCAGTTGACCTATATTTTCGAAATCCGTATTGCTTGTCGTTGATAATTTTGTACTTTTCCAAGTACTTGGTTAGGTGATTGTTCACAACTCTTTCCATTACTTTTGATATCACCGGAAGTAGAGCAATTGGTCTATAGTTTAACAGATCTGTCTTTTTTCCTTTCTTTGGAATGGGTTGTACTGCGGCAGACTTCCATGATGATGGATATACTCCTTGCCTATAAGATAAATTGAATAATTTTGCGAAAGTTGGGGTGAGTTCGCTAGCACAATTTTTGAGTACTATCGCGGGAATGCCATCTGGACCCATTGCTTTGTTTGTATCCAACTTTTTAAGGGATTTTCGTATTTCTCTGTGACAAAAGGGTACCTCTGGCATACTGTGGGAAACCCTTTCAATGAACGGTGGAGTTTTTCCATTTGGCACGGTTAGGTTTGAGTTGGAGGAAAAGATTTTGGCCAGCATATTGGCTTTTTCCTCTGATGTTGTGGCTAAGTGAGTATTTTTATCTGTAAGTGGTGGTATGGATGACTTGGTGAAGTTTGATCCAACGACTTTTGCAAGAGACCAAAAGGACCTAGAACTACTTGGACAATTCAGCAACCTGTTTTTTATTCTTTGATTGTATGTTTCTTTGGCGGCGTCAATAGTAATTTTGCAACTATTTCTGGCTTCTATAAATTCTGTGTGGTTTTGAGCGATTTGTTGTCGTTTCCAAAGGTTATATGCTCTGTGTTTTTTCTGTACAGCCGTTTGACACTGGCTGTTGAACCAAGGTTTTGCATTAGCTCTGCGTTTTATTGTATGTGGGATATATGCATCAATTCCAGATAAGATTACTTTTGTTATTTCATTACAGCAAATAGTGGGATCAGCTGTTTTAAAGCAAACCTCTTGCCATGGAAAATCCAGGTAAAACTGTTTAAGGTCATTCCATTTTGCCGATTTATAGTGCCACATTTTACGAGGAATTGATTGTTGGCTTGGCGGTATGAACATTTCGCACTTTGTTCTTAAAAGTTTATGATCGGATGAACCAAGTGGGGGATCTACTTGAATTGTGTACAAGTCAGGATTTGTAGTTAGGAACAAGTCTAAAAGCGCTGCAAATTCACCCCTTTCTGAGATATGGGTAGGTTCATCTACAAGCTGCGTTAGACCACAACTTATGGCAAAAGCTTCTGCTTCCCTGCCTTCATTATCTGTTTTGTTGTGGTGTTTTAGCCAGGGTATATTGTGGACGTTGAAATCGCCTAAAAAAACAATTTCCGCATGTGGATAGTTAGACTGTATACTATCACAGTTTTCGGATAATGTCGCAAAAAAGTTTTGGTACTCGGTGTTACTTGGCGGTCGGTAGAGGCAGCAAATGAACTTGGTCGATGACTTTGAGGTGAATTTCAGCCATATGATATCGAGGTTCGCTGGTTCTAGCTTCTCCTCTCGATGACATGAAAGGTCATTTTTAATGTACACACAGATCCCAAAATTATGTCGAAATCGGTGGTGTAGGTCATAGCCGGGATAAAGATAGTTCACAGTAGGTGCTGCAGAACTGATTTTAGTTTCAGTGAGAACAAGGATGTCAGGTCTTTGTTCTTCAAGATGTTGGTGAACTGAATTCATGTTGGTACTTAATCCTCTTATATTGCTAAAATCAATTCTGAGTTGAGTTTTTGGTCTTCTTTTAATATCTTTGCATGAAGGACCCCCAAGATCACCCGACGCCCGGAGATCCGAGTGGTCGGGTATTTTACCTCCGGAATATTTTGATCCTGGAGGCGCCATCATGCTATCTGTTATTCATTGTTGGAACCGGACTGCCAGCGCAGTAGCGGAACGTGGTGATACCACTTAGCGCTACTCACTTCTTTAGACAATCTTTTCATATAAATTTTCAGTATAATTTAGACATTATCTTTCCATATAACTTTTCAATATAATTTTAACACTTCTTGTGAACGCAAGATAAAGGTATAACGTCATGACCACAATTTTGCGGCTTAATTAACTTAAGTTCTACTGTCAAATTGCTATTGAGTGTTATTCTGCCCCAGCTTGTTTACATCCATTTCATTTATTTATTTATTTTTATGTTTTTGGTATTTTATCCAACTTTGCCATTAAAATGAACAAGATGAACTAAATTTTTGTGTTATTTGTACAACCCAATGACCAACTTTGCAGAGACAAAAGAGAGATAAGGTTATATTTTTTTGCGGTTTCCTTACATTGGTTTACCTCATGGGGTAGATCTCGGACTGGGTTGCTGTCTCTCTCATTGTACCCAACGTAGAATGATGACAGCAGATATTTGGTCCAGATCTCCCTTATGATGGAATGCTTTTGGAAGTATATTTTTTTAACAATCATTTATATGAGTCTTACACTACTGACTCAAATGTAGGTACACTGTGACCTGTTGGAAACGTGCATCTACCTATATAGAACTTTCTATTTGTGTCATTTTGATTCATTTAGGAATCTTTTAGAATTTTATTTTGTTTATTAGTCAATTTTTTGGGTTTTTTTAATTACACAAATCCTCTGGAAGCCTCGGAAGTAGGTAGAGTTTCATTGTTTGGCTACAACGTTTGAGTTGAACTGTATTTTAATTAAGATCTTCTTTGTAAAACATTGATATTAAAACACTGTGGCGCTTAAAATTTTCTTATTTCTAAACCCCCCTTCTCCACTGTATAAAAGTAACCTGGCATATCCATGTTTTACCTAGCTGGAAAATACAGTTCTGCTTCCAGATATTTGTTAATTATTCAGTAATTTTTTTTAGTGTCACAAATTGGCACAGCGTTATTGTTCTATTTAAAGTGTCACAAAATGGCGGAAACGTCTTTTAGTTTGGCACAAATGTCACCCAACGCATTTTAATTGGCCACACTTGTTGGTGGTATATTTTCTATTGGTCGGTTATGTGAAACTCCGTGTGGAATTTTTCATACTCTAACCATAATTCTTTTAGATTTGGTAGTGTTGAGAAGGCATACATGGCAATCACTACAACATCACTGTCCACTGTTTTTACTGCGACCTTTGAATGACCTGATTCTAAAGCATGCCATACATGAAGCAAGAGACGGGTGGCGGCTTCCTCATGAGACGATGGAGAAATGGCGGCATAACTTTCGTTACTAGAACCAATTACCAGTATAACATGTGATTCAGAACTCCTATATTTGTAAAACAACTTTAGTTGTTAGATATCATAGATATATACGAGTTCTGGATCATTTCCTGTCACTTTAATTCACTTGACTTCACTATACTGCACTTGTCTTAAGCTTCTTCTGTCAGTAAATATCGATAGAGAAGTTTGGTCCTTTTTCCACAAAAAATATGGTTTTATGAAATATCTTCATATTTTAAAAAACCTTGTGGAAAAAGATCCAAAGATTCTAGTATCTAGTCCCTATATTATCATAATATGTATTATTTACAATATGTATAATACATAATATATGGTACAACATACATTATATTATATTTAGTATAATATATACTATATAATACATTCTAAATCATATCAATAACGTATATACATCTCTATTAGTTCAGGCAAGATTCGGGAAAATCCACTTTCTAGAAGCATTTTATATTACTTTTTGGCAAATGGGCAACTCCCCCTATTTTGACACCGCTGAATCCGAATATCCCTGTTGCCAACTCGAAATATTGACAGGGGCTGAGATATTTAAGATGGCGGCCAAAATGGCGGCGGAATTTTAAATTGATGCTGGAAAGCCCAAATTGTCACAGGTGTACATTCAAAATATATATTTGTATAATTAAAAAATAATGACATATTATTTTTTTTAATGGCTGCAAAAACCTCCAAAAACCCCCCCAGACCCCCCAAAATCTGAAAGTTTGAGGTTTTTTCAAATTTTATTAAAAACTAAGCTTCTAAGGGAAAAATGTATAATATAACTTTATTGTAGACAATAAAATTCCCTTTTCAACATGGTATAACTTAATAAAATTACACTAATAACAAGCTCTCCAGCGGCGTTCGTTAATTGAAGTAATTAAAAAAAGTTGAAAAAATACCTATGTTTTTTCCAAGATTTATTTAATTTTTTTAAAAACTAATATCTACAGAAAACCTTGTATTACATTTTGGTATACTCAATAAAATTTCCTTCAAAATGACGTATAACATGATTAAATCGGTTTTATAAATAAAAGTTCAGGGGCATCCGTAAATTAAATTAATTTTGAAAAAACAGAAAATAAACCATTTTTGTTACATGTTTTATCTAATTTTCTCAAAAACTAAGCTTAACATGAAAAATCTTATTCTACACTTTTTTGTAGACAGGGAAATTCCCTTTTTAAAAATGTGAAACTCGGTGGGGTTTGACTTATAGCAAATTCTCCAGCGACGTCCGTCAATGGGGGTGATTTCAACAAATCATTAAAAAAAACATGTTTTTCATACGTTTTATTTAATTTTCTTAAAAACCAAGCTCTTTATCAAAAAATGTGTTCTATACTTCGTCATAGCCAATAAAATTTCCTTTCAAACGATGTATAACAAAGTGGAAGTTATTTTATATTTACCGCTCCAGCGGTGTTCTTAATTTAAAGAAATTATTTAAGATCAATCCAAACTAACCAATTTTGTGTTTTATTAGCTTTTCGGTGGATAATAAAGAGCGGCGGATAAAAGGTCGAAAGTACAAAAGGTCGAAAGTACAAAAGATCAAAAAACAAAAGGTCGAAAGTTCAAAAGGTCGAAAGTACAAAAGTGCGAAAGTACAAAAGATCGAAAGTACGGCCGCGTGTCCACATCGACTGGACAGGTCAATTCGACTTGATACGGTAAATTTGTATTTTTAATATTTTGTTTTGTCGATTTTTTTCGACCTTTTGTACTTTCGACCTTTTATGGCTTCAGCGGCGGGCGCGATAATAAAATGTCCTTTTAAACAGTGTGTCACAAAATGTGACCCATAGTATAGAAAACTCTCCAGGGGCGTCCGTAAATTGCAAAAATTACCAAAAAATATTATTTTTGTTACGGGTTTCATTCAATTTCCTTCCCAATGAGTACCTAATTATGATTATGCCCCCCCCCCCCCAAACCGTTGCATAAGATTCACCACATTATTTTTAGTGCCATATGCTTAAAAAAATAACCAAAGACACCTGTGTCAAAGTTACCACTGTTACTTTCTGCACAAAAATATTGCTTAGGGGGGCCATGGCCCCTATGCCCCCTCCCCTTATAACCACCTGTTTTTTTGCTTTAAAGAACTTATTTAGATAAATCAAAATATCTAATCTAATCAAAAAACAGTTTATTTTAATTTGGAAACATTTTATTTTAGTAGGTATAAATTACGAACCTTTTTGAAGTATTTGTCATAACATTAACCTTACTTTGTAATATATCATTTAAAAAGAAATTGTCTTATCCTCAATAAAGAATAAAAGCACATTTTTTTCTGAAAATCTTAGAAAAGATATTTAAATATGCAAGAGAAACTGATTATTTCAGTTATTTTTGAAAATAAGTTTATATTAGTACGCCCCTGAAGCGTTAAATATGGCAACAACCCGATATTTTAATAAAGTTTTTAAAAGAAAATGTTATGTTCTACAATAAAGTAAACTACATATTTTTTCCTAAAAAGTGTAGTTTTTGAGAAAATTTTGAAAAAACTATAATAAACATGTTTTTTCTAAATAATCCAAATTTACGTACGCCACTGAAGAGCTACTTGCTTTTCCTAACCTTATTGACCAATACATCATTGGAAAGGGAATTTTATTCTCCACAAAAAACTGTTCTTTGCAATTTTGATAAAAAGGATAGTTTTCGAGAAAATTGCATAAAACTGAAAAAAAAACAGGTTTTTGGGGGTTTGGGGGGGATTTTCTCCGTCCCTGTCGATTTCTCGAGTTGTCAACAGAGATATTTGGATTCAGCGGGGTCAAATTAGGGGGAAATGGTCTGTTGCCAAAAAGTAATATGATTTGCTTCTAGATCGAAATTTGGATTCAGCGGGGTCAAATTAGGGGGAAATGGTCTGTTGCCAAAAAGTAATATGATTTGCTTCTAGACCGAAAACGGAAAGCCTTTTAAAATAATATGCTCTGACTATATAAGTCTGTTTAGCTCCCGCTAAATTCTCTATTTTAATTAATTCATTAATTTTTAGTAATTAGAAAATATTACTTTTTTACTTGCACTGCCCTCTTTTGGGACATTCACAATTCTAAAGGATTAAAATAAATAAAACAAATTCTCCTTTTTTTGTATTGATTCTGTTAATATAGCAGGAAGTTTTTTTCTTTTTATCGCCTTTTATTGATATATTTTTATCATGCTTTCATACAAAAAACGCGGGTGCCGCTACGCGGTCCATAAATATATTTTTCCCTTCTTTCCTATAACCTAAAAAGTGGACAGTGCGCAGTGTCGTATAAGAAACGAACTCAATCACGCGGTCCCTCGTGTGAATTTACCCTTAAATTCTCTTTGCCCTTTGGCACCCTTAAAAACCCTTTAAAATTAAAGCTGTGCGTTATCATCTGTGGAAGCTGTGTAGCTGTGAATCATGGAACTGGAGAACAGGGCCCTGTAAGCGACTACTCTGCAAATATCGGTGAGCGACATAGTTTTTTATTACACTTTATCCTCTCTCTCTCTCTCTCTACACTCTACCTACCCTTTACACCCTCTCCCGATACAGTCCCTTCTGCCTCAACTTATGGGCTACATAAGTTTGGTCCTTCAATCCAAATACTGAACTACCCCTATAACCACCCCCTACCCTTACGTTGGCACTTGTTGTTTTAAGCCTTCTTTTGTTTAAAAAAAAATATATATATATATATATATATATATATATATATATTTCAAAATTAAAAAATTAAATTTTCTCTTTAGAAAAGGCGATTTAGATTTTTATTAAAGCAGATGATCTGTTTTCATGGTGTTAAAAATACCGGTAAACCGTTGTAGGTATCTGATTTTTTGCCTTTTTCTAATAAATTAAAACTCAGTTTCCTAAACGATTTTTTTTTATATAAATCGATTTAAAAATTAAAATTTTTATTTTTTTAGGGCTAATAAACATCTTGTGCAGTTTAAAGGGATATATAATTGTTTGAAAGTATTATGCATTGCATACTTAGATTTGGCGCTTTTCATATTACACTTTAATTTACCTAGTAGGTACAGTAGGTACTTTGAACTCGGTCAATAAGAAATAAATTTTTTATTGCATTCTCGGTCTTCGCGAATAAAAGTTTTTTTTTCTTTTTATTCGAATTTAGCGCGCATAGTAAAATTAAATACATATAATTTTTTTTTCTCGTAGTTATTTTTAAATATTAGGTATTTAAAATGACGAGTAGTGAAAAACAGTGTCGCGCCTTTAGGGGCATAGCAATAGATCGCATTAAAGAAATATTTAGTATTTCCACTCAAGCTATGTCTGATACCTTAAAAAAAGTTGATTTTGAGATGCGGTATGATCACTTGGACATTTTTTATGAGGAATTTAATAAATTTCACGACGCTGTAATCGCGTATTTAGCTGATAAAGAGCAACCCGATTTTACTGAGGAGAATGTCATTCGTCAAGGCACTGATTACCAATATTTTAGCATAAAAGCAACTTATAAAAGGTTATTTCCTCCTAAAGATGACTTCAACTCCTCTCACTCAAACTCTAGCTCCGGTCATAATGACATGAGCTTCAACATTCCAAAGGTGGATATTCCGAAGTTCACCGGCGATTTGTTTTCTTGGCAAACTTTTATTAGCTTATATGACTCTGTCATTCATAATAATACTATGTTCTCTAATAGTAGAAAGTTTCAGCTACTTTTAACGTATCTAGAAAAGGAACCCCTAACATTGGTAAAAAACTTGCCAATTACTGATGCAAACTACATTATAGCTTATAATGCGCTTTATAATAGATACCAAAATAACCGCCTCCTTGCGACTCATTATTGGGACAAAATTACCGATTTGCCCAAACTAAATACAAACAACCCCGCTCTTTTACGCAATTTAATAGATACATTTACTGATAATGTTTACGCTCTTACCAATTTAAATTATCCAACTGAGCACTGGGATTTCCCACTCTTTCGAATTCTTATTCGAAAATTAGACTCTGAGACGGTCACGCGCTATGAACTTCAGCATGACTCCTCATCTGAACCCTCTTTTGAGGACCTCAAAGATTTTGTTTCTAAGCAATGTTTTGCGTTAGAATCGGCCAACATTTTAAATAAAACTAAAACTTCTGGTTACGCCACTGCTAAACCTCCCTCAAAACCTCAATATAGAGGTAATAATTTTTCTACTCTTGCAGCTGGCGTCGCTCCATATCAGAACGCTTGTCCCGTCTGTAAGATTTCAGGACATAGTATATATAAATGCCCCGTTTTTGAAAGTAAAACTCCTCAAGAAACACTAAATTTAGTCAGAAAAAACCATTGGTGTTCCAATTGCCTCGGTACAAGGCACTCACTAAAAGCCTGCAACTCCACTTATTCGTGTAGAATTTGCCATTCCATGCACCACTATTTACTCCATATTCCTCGATCCCCTCCTAGTGGCTCTCCGCCACTGGAAAATCAGAATCAGAGCGCTCCTCTTCCGACTCATTCTACGCAAGTTTTGGCAGTACCTACTCTCTCTAACTCACAAGAAAATAATAATTTACCAAGTAGCCCCTCAACTCACGCTTGCAGTTTAACAAGCAACATTTCAGTGACATCTTCTTTACTCGCAACGGCCCAAGTCGAAGTTTTAAACTGTAGAGGACATTATGATAAAGCGCGGGTTCTAATTGACACTGGGAGCCAGGTGCATTTAATTTCTGAAAAGTTTGCAAATAAAATTGGTCTCTCTCGCTACAAAACTCATTTAACCCTAAATGGCTTAGGTCACACTGGCTGCACCCCCTCTGGTGGCATTAGTTGCTCCATAAGACCGGTAGGCCAACTCTCTCCTTCTTTTGACATTGATTTATTAATATTGTCAAAAGTTTGCAATGAGCAACCCCTCACCCCTCTCTCGCAGGGTGACTACCCCGATATCTCAAATTTAAAGCTCGCAGACCCCTCTTTTAATCAATGCAAACCAGTAGATATTTTAATTGGAGTTCAACTTTTTCCTTTTATTTTGACAGAAGGTAAAATTTCATGTGGTGTCGACAAGGCCGCAGCTCTAAACTCTATTTTTGGTTGGCTCATCATGGGCGGAAAAATTCGCCCCTCTACCCCCTCTATTAGCTCATATTTTATTTCAAATAATGAGTGTCTCGACTCTACTCTTAAAGCCTTTTGGCAAATTGAGGAAGTCCCTCAAAAAACTCATATAGACCCGGAAGATGAGCTTTGTGAAAAAATTTACAAAGATACTCTCCAGAGAACAGAAACTGGTCGATTTGTCGTCTCTCTCCCCTTTAAAGGACCAGAGCCCTCTTTCTCTAACTCCCGCTCTATTGCTCTAAAACGATTTTATAGCTTAGAAAATCGTTTATTAAAAAACCCCTCTCTTCACAAAGAATACTCTGATTGTTTACAAGATTACCTTGACTCTAATCATATGGAGTTAGTTTCAAAAAATATCCCCCCTTCGAATAAAATTTATTACATACCCCACCACTGTGTTATAAAATCAGAGAGTAGCACAACAAAGCTCCGCGTCGTTTTTGACGCGTCATGTAGCTGTCCCGAGAGCTGTCCCAGCTCTCTAAATGAATCTATGTTGACAGGTCCCAAATTACAACAAGAAATATTTGATATTTTGATGTCTTTTCGCCTGCATAAGTACTGCTTTACTAGTGATTTAAAACAAATGTTTAGGCAAGTCTTAATAAATCCCGCCCATCAAAACTATCAAAGAATACTTTGGAGGTTTTCTCCTGACCAACCTGTCAATGATTATTTCTTAAAAACTGTCACATTTGGCGTTAAAGCCGCCCCATACTTAGCTATAAGGTCTGTCATTGAACTAGCTAACATTTATGAGACTGAATATCCCTTAGCAGCTCACATTTTAAGGAGTTACGTGTATGTAGATGACTGTTGTTTTTCCTGTGAGTCACTCGAAAAAGCTCTCGAAGCAAAAGCTCAATTAGTCGCAGTTCTAGGTCACGGAGGCTTTCAGCTCAGAAAGTGGTCTAGCAATAGCTCTGAGTTTTTAAAGACTATTTCCCCTGAAAAATGCGAAACAAGCTATCTCTCCTTTGATGACCAAGACAATACTCTAAAAATATTAGGGTTAAAATGGCACCCCTCTACAGATGCATTTTCTTATAAGGTTTCCCCTCTTGATAGACCCTGTACAAAAAGATCCGTTTTGTCAGAAATATCAAAAATCTATGACCCTTTAGGTTTTTTAACTCCTCTCTCTTTTTTGGCAAAACACTTAATACAACATTTTTGGGCCTTAGGAGTCGGCTGGGACGACCCAGTCCCAGAAGATATTCAAAAACTTTGGTTTCAGTATAAAATTCAAGTCCCTAAAATATCCGAGATCTCGATTTCACGCTTTGTGAATTCAGACGCCACTTCTCTTGAGCTACATGGATTCTGTGATAGTAGCGAAAAAGGATACGCTTGTTGTGTCTATTTAAGATGCATTTCTAATGACTCAATTAATGTTAATCTATTATGCGGAAAATCCAAAGTTGCCTCGTTAAAACGCATATCTTTAGCTCGGTTGGAGCTATGTGGCGCCGTGCTCTTGTCGAATTTATTACGACACGTTGTCAACTTAATCTCTAGCTCTCTTCAAATATCTCGAATATTCGCTTGGTCTGACTCCATGGTGACCCTAAACTGGATAAAATCCTCTCCGCACAGATTTAAAACGTTTGTTGCGAACAGGGTCAGCCATATTCAAGAAAAAATAGCACCCGATTTATGGCGTCATGTTCCTTCTAAAGAAAATCCTAGCGATTGCGCTTCACGCGGTTTACTCCCTGATGATCTGATTCACCATGACTTATGGTGGACTGGGCCAAGTTTCCTAAAATTACCCCCTGAAGAGTGGCCACAATCCACTATAAAACTTACCCCAGAAGTTTCTGAGGAAGAACGCAGATTAGCTCTCCTCGGAGTTTTTACCCCAACTCACCCCTTCGATAGTTGGCTAGACAACTATTCCTCTCTAGGACCCATAAAACGCATTGTTGCCTATTTATCTCGATTTATACACAATATTAAGCAGCACACTCCTGAAGCACGCATTCAAGGTCACTTGACCAACTTAGAGCTTTACAAAGCTTTGTTACTCCTTGTCAAGCATGTACAGTATGTTGAGTTTTCCGAAGAAATCGAAAAGCTCAAAAAAGGTCAACTTTTACCTAAACTGTTTCGAAAGCTACACCCTTTCTTGGACAAGAATGGATTGCTCAGGGTAGGCGGTCGCCTCCTGCTATCAGGTCTCTCTTATGATCGAAAGCATCCTGTGCTTTTACCCACTAAACATCGCTTAACGCAGCTCATTATTGAAGAATTTCATCATATTTTTCTTCATCCAGGACTGCAAACTCTTCAATTTTTAATTACACAACAGTTCTGGATTCTTTCCCCTAAACGAGCCATCGCGGGTGTGCTAGCAAAATGCATGACTTGTTTTAAAGTCAAACCAACCTCAACCTCTCAAACACCCCTTATGGGTACGCTCCCTGCTAGTCGCATAAACCAAGTTAAAGCATTTAAATATGCTGGCGTGGACTATGCAGGTCCCTTTAATATTACGCTTAGCAAAGCACGTGGCATAAAATCTCAAAAGGCATATATTTGCCTCTTTATTTGTTTTACGACCAAAGCTTTACATCTTGAGCTTGCGTCTGACTTAACCTCAGACTGCTTTATAGCTTGCCTTCGACGATTTGTCGGCAGAAGAGGTCTAATTTCTAGGCTTTTCAGCGATTGTGGTTCAAATTTCGTGGGAGCTCAAAAGGAGCTAAATGGTTACATGAAAAATGCCTCAGAAGCTCAAAATATTGAGTGGTCATTTAACCCGCCTTAGAGCCCTCACTTTGGAGGACTTTGGGAGGCTGGGGTTAAATCAGTCAAAACTCATTTGCAAAAGGTCATAGGCCTTCAGGTACTCACCTATGAGGAGCTTTACACTGTGCTAGTGCAGGTAGAAGCTATGCTTAACTCTCGCCCTATTTTACCCCTTAGCTCAGATGCCTCTGATTTGTCTGCTCTGACCCCTGGTCATTTTTTGACCATGGAACCACTCTCGTCCGCTCCTGATGAAGATCTGACTGAGCTTAATGTTTCTAGGTTATCTAGATGGCAACTTGTGCAGCGTATACACCAAGATATTTGGCGGCGATGGCACAACGAATATTTACAAACTCTACAACAGCGTCAAAAATGGAACAAATCTTGTAAAACCATTGAATTAGGCACTCTCGTGCTTATCAAAAATGAACTCGCTCCTCCTCTAAAATGGCGTTTAGGTAGGGTCATGAAGTGCCACCCGGGTCCAGATGGAGTAGTTAGGGCTGTAACCTTAAAAACTGCACAAGGTGTTATGCAAAGGCCAGTAGTCAAGCTGTGTCCTTTGCCGGTTGAATAAACCCCCTTTCTTTTTTTTTAGTATTAAGATTAGTCATTACTTTTGGTAATAGAATTATTTTGTTTTATTTTATTTTTTATTATTATTTTTGTTCTTTTTTTTTATGGAAAAAGGCAAGAATAAGTGCCTTTTTGGCGCCCGGTATGTTTAGCTCCCGCTAAATTCTCTATTTTAATTAATTCATTAATTTTTAGTAATTACAAAATATTACTTTTTTACTTGCACTGCCCTCTTTTGGGACATTCACAATTCTAAAGGATTAAAATAAATAAAACAAATTCTCCTTTTTTTGTATTGATTCTGTTAATATAGCAGGAAGTTTTTTCTTTTTATCGCCTTTTATTGATATATTTTTATCATGCTTTCATACAAAAAACGCGGGTGCCGCTACGCGGTCCATAAATATATTTTTCCCTTCTTTCCTATAACCTAAAAAGTGGACAGTGCGCAGTGTCGTATAAGAAACGAACTCAATCACGCGGTCCCTCGTGTGAATTTACCCTTAAATTCTCTTTGCCCTTTGGCACCCTTAAAAACCCTTTAAAATTAAAGCTGTGCGTTATCATCTGT
This sequence comes from Aspidapion aeneum, assembly GCA_963576565.1. Taxonomy (NCBI): domain Eukaryota; kingdom Metazoa; phylum Arthropoda; class Insecta; order Coleoptera; family Brentidae; genus Aspidapion; species Aspidapion aeneum. The sequence continues at coordinate 172,813,071 of OY755038.1, read as the reverse complement.
GGAAGCTGTGTAGCTGTGAATCATGGAACTGGAGAACAGGGCCCTGTAAGCGACTACTCTGCAAATATCGGTGAGCGACATAGTTTTTTATTACACTTTATCCTCTCTCTCTCTCTCTACACTCTACCTACCCTTTACACCCTCTCCCAATACAGTCCCTTCTGCCTCAACTTATGGGCTACAAAGTCTTTGATAATATGTATTGTCTATAATGTATTATATAATATATATACAGGGTGTCCCAGAACTAATGGTACATAGTTAAACTGTAGATTCCCTGGGTCAAAATATTACGATTTAGCCACACTTACCTTAGTCCAAAAGTTCGAACTAACCGAGATACAGGGTGTTAAACTTTATTTTTTCAATTCGATTTTCTTTAATAACTTTTTTACTAATTAATATTTTTGCAAAAAATAACGAGCGTGTAAATTTTTTTGTAACTGGCAAGACGATTCCGTTGAAAATTTTGATGTACAATAAACAGGGTGTTCCTTGGACTACTACCATTGCATTAAAATCACTGTATTTTTTTTTTGTGCCTCGGTGTATACCAGTTTTTATATAAAATAATGGTTTTCCCATCCTTTTTATGTAAAAAAGTTATACTGTTTTAAAGTCGCTCAGAGCCACGGGTTTTGAGATTTTTGCATTTAAAGTTTTTATTGCATGTGAGTGAAATGCCAAATTTATGTATGATATTTTCTTCAATTCTTTCTACTAATTAATATTTTTGACAAAAACTAACCAGCAAGTAGGTTTTTCTGAAATTTGCAAGACGATTCCGTTGAAAAAGTTGATGTACAATGTACAGGGTGCTCTTTGGACCACTACCATTGCATTAAAATCATCAGTGTATTTTTTTTGTGCGTCGGTGTATACTTAAGCAGGTTTTTAAACAGAATATGATTTTAATTATTAAGTAATTTTACAAACAGTTGTGTAGTTTTAAGAAAGTTTGACAGAATAGACGCAGACAGCAACTTTATTGGATTTTATTGTTTTTTATTTTTAAAGCCTACTATAATAAACAATTTTAAGTTTGATTTACTATTTGTCAATTTTAAAATTTTAACTTTGTTGCTGTTTTATATTTTTTTAAATAAATAATAAAATATCAATTTTATTAATAATTATAATTTTCTTTCAAAACAATAAAAAAATAGTTGCAATAATAAAGTATACTTATCATTTTTAAAAACATTAATACGAAGAAGTTTTTGTTCCTCATTAAAAACATCGCCTTACACTGTTGCCATAACGGACAATAATTTACAATTGTTTTAACACACTTATGATAATTCAAGAACCATCCTGTATATTTTTTAACTTAATATTTCCTAAGAAAACATCCAATCTTAAAATGTTATAAAAAATTATTGATTATAGCTAATATGTATGAAGTGGGTAAGAATTTAATCAAAAATCTTTTACGCATACAATAAAAACTTATAATTTAAATATCTTAAAAACCGTTGCTCTAAGCGACATCTAAACACCATAACTTTATCACTTAAAAATGAATTAAAAATTAATGTTTTTTATATAATCTTGTATACACCGAGGAACAAAAAAGTTAGACCTATTTTAATGTAACGGTACCGAGCCAGAGAACACCCTGTATAATATTTTTATTTTCTTTAACCAAAATTAAATTGTCCATGCCGAAAAATCACCAAACCCAATTTTTGTGCAAAATTATTAATTAGTAGTAAGAATTGAAGAAAGTATCGTACATAAATTAGGCAGATCACTCACTGCAATAAAAATTTTTTATGCAAAAACTCAAAAACCGTTGCTCTGAGCGACTTTAAAACAGTATAACTTTTTTACATAAAAAGGATGGGAAAACCATTATTTTACATAAAAACTGGTATTCACTGAGGCACAAAAAAAATATCCTGATTTTTATGCAATGGTAGTGGTCCAAGGAACACCCTGTACACTGTGCATCAAATTTGTCAACGGAATCGTCTCGCCAATTTTAAAAAAACTTACTCGCTGGTTAGTTTTTTCAAAAATATTAATTAGTAAAAAAGTTATTAAAGAAAATCGAATTAAAAAAATAAAGTTTAACACCCTGTATCTCGGTTAATTTGAACTTTTGGACTAAGGTAAGTATGGCTAAATCGTAATATTTTGACCCAAGGAATCTACAGTTTAACCATGTACCATTAGTTCTGGGACACCCTGTATATATATATATATATATATATATATATATATATATATATATATATATATATATATATATATATATATATATATGGCTAATAAGTATAAAGCCGAACAAAACCTTTATATAACCCAGTTACCCGACCCAGATGGCATTATATTTAAATAGCATGACATACAAAAACTATCATAACTGTTAAAATTGTTGATTTTATAAGGCGATGTCATAGAAATCCTACCACAACCGATTTTTCGCTTTTTTTCGCATTGCAATCCCAATAAATCCTTAACCGCTCATTTTAGGGAAAAAGTTGTAAGAACATTATTTGTAGCATTTTTCACGAGATATATCACAACATAGCTAATAAAGTAATCCGTAATGTAGTTATAGCTATTTTTCTTAATATATACAGCTTGGACATTGATGACGTCATCCGAGGGGGGAGGAGTGACTTGATAGATAGTGGATCCCGACGTTTTTTTGTGCCTTAGGGTATCTACTAGCATGGTGCAAAATATCAAACTGGTAACCGGAAGTGAAATATTTTAGTGAAATTTGTCGCTAAATCCACGGACTACCATGCGGATCAGGCTATATCTACCCATATTTATACCAAAGATCAGATTGCGTACAGTAAATAATTTTTTTTTGTAATACTTACACTTATTATTATCACAACCTACCTATATTATAATTAGATGGTACAGAAAATATTTTTCCTACTTGCGTGCGGAAAGTTGAACTTTCCGCACGCCGTGAATTTTAGGCCTAATTAGACTTATTGACCCATTTATAAACTTGTTTTTTGCTGTTTTAATGTAAAAAATACCAAATATATTAAAATGTAAAACCAAGCTTTTTATGCAACTAGGAAAAATTTTGTACCTAACTCTTGCGGAAAGTGCCTTTTCCGCCCTTGACGGCGTGCCCGAACTCCGCAAAGCGTCGTTCGGGCAACTGCCGTTGCGTGCGTAAAAGTATCACTTTCCGCAATAGTTAGGTAAATAACTATTTAAACATTTTTTAACCCATAAATCAGTAAATAATAAACCAACAGAACCTTTCAAAATTATCTTTTGTATATTTTTTTTCGAATGAGGGCAGGCTAAGCAAGAAAAATAAAAAAATTATATAATATCTTATAAACAGTGTAATTTGTAAAAACTGTCCTTTTTTGTTATATACCTCAATATTTTTTTTTAAATTTGATGTACAACGGGCGGAACGTTTAAGCTGTTCCCATAAATATTCTAACGTACGTACGTACGTAACGTTTTCGACGATTTTTTTTTTGAGATAACGCCAAAAATGTGTTATTTGGACCCATCTTAGCAATATCGACGTGACGACTATCTCTCTCTGTGTGTGTGTGTGTGTGCGTGTGTGTGTGTGTGTGTGTGTGTGTGTGTGTGTGTGTGTGTGTATATATCGAGCTGGTTAGATTTGGGTCGAAATCCATTAATACTAACGAAAGGTTTTTGACAGTTTAAAAATTGAAAAAAATCTAATTTTTTTACGAAGTATTGCATCAATATACAGTTCATATTGATGCGATTCTACGTTAAAAAGTTTCAAAAAACTGTCATTAGTATTAAAGGATTTTGAACAAAATCTAAAAACCAAATTTTTTTTTATAGCAAATAATACCTTCTCTAGCCATTGCTGCGCGTGCTAAGAAGGTAAAAAAGTTTTGTTTTTGCCCAACTGAAAATTATGCGAGTTTCAGTCTCTATTCGAGAATAATTATTTGTTTAATGGGCCAAAATTTTTATCGGAAACCTGTCTACAGAACAAAATTTATAAAAAAAACACTTTGAAAAAGGTGACTTGGTACTACATATACTTTTTAATATATCCTGTAGGGTCGTATTTTTTTAACCAACAAAAAAGTACAGTTTTCCAAAAAAATCGATTATTTCATTCCATAAATAGTATGCAAAAGAAATATGTAGGTATTATCTCCTAGACTGAAATGTCTTTAAAAGCTGAACATTTAAATCTTGGGTAAAATTTTTCAAGAGTGGCTCAAGTGATTGGCTTATCACCTGAGATTAAGATGTGGTGTGGCCGTAAACCCTTAAAATTGCTATATTTTTTGTTTGTTTTAGTACTGCTCCGATTAGATTGAACACATTTCTTTTTCAATTAAGTAGTTTTGAAGACAGAGAGATATAATAATACCTTTCGGATCCTTCATACAAGGGAAAACTTTTTCTTTTTTAAGTTTGGTGGATAATACCCCAAAAGTCTGCCTTAATGTGGGTGTTTCATAAAAATATTCGCGAGATTACAAAAGAACATTGCCTTTATTTACTATGACTACCGCATTCACCGATCTAAACGTTACTATTAAGAATTTCTTATTATAACCAAAAACTGATGAAAGTTCCTTCTGTCCATGTTATAACTTATTAATCTCCACATGCAAGCAAAACCACAAAGCAAATATTTCGACTAATCGTCTTTCTCCCGCGCACAGGGGTATTTTTTATAGTACTTTTAAGTCCGCTTCTTCTGTTATATCACGGACGCTACAGTTAAATTTGACACCACCTTTTTTATAATCTATAAACCGCAATATTCAAACGCCGATGGAGTGCTAACGATAAACTTGACAGTTGAGTTATACATCGTTCAAATGTTTTTTTTTTTCAGTTTTCTCTAAAATGCTCACCTTTTGAGAAAATCAAACTTAATAAATTCCGTTTATTTAGTTTATGTGGAAATACATAGGAAATGGGTGTAGTGCTAATGATATGAGATTCTTATCTCAGTAAAGACATGACCCCGACAACTCAGTAATATCTTATTTAATAGCTAATATTTTATCAATCTTTATTTTATGTTATTATACATTTTTTCAGTTATTATTAAAGGCCACTAAAGAAAAAAATATTACTAAAAATACGCGCTGTCGTTATTTCACGCTATATCTCGAAAACGGCTGATCGTACGAAAAAAAATTATATATCCAAACTTGTAAAAAATATTGTTTTACGTCGGAAGCGAGTTTTAAAACAAAAACTAAATTTCATGACCTTTCACCTTCGATATCTCCAGACGCACAAGCGAGAGCATATGATAGTTTTTGCAGTGGCGGTCCATGAATTGCAAAGCGGGCTGGGGGGGGGCGCAAATAGCTTAAGCGTGGGGTAATGGATTTTTCAAGCAGCACTTAACTGAGTTTGTAATACTCGTTATTGTTATTAAGACTAAAAAAGCAAAAAAATATGAATAAGGTACAAAACTCCCGTATTACCAGCGTCGAAGCTGTACTTTAGTCAGGGTATGCGTCGAGGCGAAAGGAAAAATTATAGTATAAGCAAATAAATAAAAGAAAAATATTTTTTAATAAAATTTCTTTTTTGTAACTTTGAGGAGGGGCGCGGTCATTTGGTAATTCATTAGTACGTTAAAACGAAGGTCTCTTTTTTTAGGCTTGTAGGGTTGCTTTCGATGCAAGCGAAAGTATCATACCTAGCTAAATGTAAGAGTTAATTTTCAGTATCATTGCTGCCAAGATAAATCGATAAATGGTAGCCATGTTGGAAACAGATCTCAACAAATTATCACATTTTTTACAGAACCTTCTTAGATAAAAAAAAGTTACTAAGGTAGGGTTGACAAATAAGGCCCAGGTTGTAATAAGGCCCACTTCATGCTGTAGCGCTATCTATAAACCAATAGCTTAACTAGATATGGGAAAAAAGATAGTCCTATTAGGCTGTTTGTCCGCCATTTACTTTTCGTTCTCGCACGCGGCGCTCAGTTGCAGTCGGCGTATTCCGAGAGACGTTTGTTCGGTTCGGTTCATTTTTACAAAAAAAGGAGCTAACTTTTTCGGCCGTATTTACAGTGTTTGCAAAGTAACAAGTTGTGATTTCCTGCACGTAAGTAACACTATAAAGAAATCAATTTCATTATAATTAGCTAATGTTTTTTTTATATGTACTACTTTTTACACATAACCTCTAAAGTAGCTAGGTCAGAAAAAAGGTCCAGAAGAATTATTTAGTGGGCCTTATTTGTTTCCAGTGGGCCTTATTTCTGCATTGCATTGCAATTTAAGGGCCAAATGAAAAGACCTTGCGTGCTATACAGTGTGGTATGTCACAGCGAGTAGCTTCATATACCAAGAGCCGGTGACACAGAAATTTACGTTATCCATACCAAAATAATTCACCGTCAAATAGTGTCATATTATCCTTCAAATATATGTGCCTACTTTAGTTAATAACGAGAAGTGGTCTGAAGTCGCTAATCAAGCGAATTGTATGAAAAGATTTACAGGTGCGTTAACATCTTATAGTATCAGTTTAGACTCTATTGCAATTATGTCATATAAACATATTTATAAAAATATGATGAAGCTGCCGCATCTCACTCCAGCTGGAGGACAGGCACACGCTCTTAATGTAATAGACAGGTAAAAGTAAACTTACATAAACACAAAACAAAATAATTTTTACAGTAAATGTGTCATTTATACCTCTCCTTTATAAATCCTTCATGCTGCCTCAAGTTGCCTTATCCCCAGTCAGGTAACACCTGCCTCACACTGCACTTTTTTTTAGATAAACTACCTTACTAAATACCAAAACAGCTTTTATCTAATTAGTGTCAGATGAAGCTATTACTAATATAATAGTTAACTATCTTCAGCCAAAACTGAAAAGAGGAACGTCACGCCTCCTTAAAGCAATTACATATGAACCACATACCTATATGTTTAACTAACAAATTAAATTTTGTTACATAGGTGTAATAAAAATGTCCTTATTGTTAAATGAGTATGCTATCTAAATTTTACTTGACTAGATATGAGGCACACCGCCTGAAAGCAATTATTTAATTAGACTACATTTACATTAGAACGTATCATGGTATTTATTATGATAAACATGCCATATGAACCTCTTTTATATAAAAATACTATGCTGTCAAATCATCTTTGGATCAAAGACCTCACATACCTCCTCTGAAGATTGGTTATGTATTTAGCCAATATACGTCATGAGACACCAACCAGATTTTTCTTTTATTCGGTTCAAATGTGATAAAGTATTATAAGGTAATGATGCTGCCACTACTTCTTTTGACGTATCGAAAGGCACATTTATTTTAAACTTTCTAAGTTTCATCTACATCAAGTATCAAATATTTTGACTTTGATATCATGTTAATACCCTGATTATTAAATTACTATGCTAACAATTTTTTCATAACAATAGGTGAGGCACACATTGTGCAATAAATGATTTACTTTACTTACGTCATTTACCTTAGAACATACCAAGTTTGATAAATATGTTATATAAAAATACTAGTAATTAATTTATATGAAAGAAGTTTTTTAAAAATGGGTTTTAAATACCAGTTTGACTACCTTAAATACGGAATACTCATTTTCTTACCCTTTATTGTTATTGCTTGGGTATACAATGCAGTGTAGATCTCTCTTATATCTAGACCACAGTGGTGTAGGTATCTTACAGTATGGTCACTCCTATCATAAGGCCTTTTCACTCGCAACACGCCGTCCAGCACATGGAACAACAGGACTTTGCCCTCTGGATGCAAACAGGTAAGTTTTTATTGAACACACACAGAATTACTTGCTCATAGTTTTACTTAAGGCTTGTTATTACACTTCGAATTTTTTTAATAACAATTTTATTAGTGTTCTAGTTTAAATTTTATAAAAGAAAATACATGTTTTTTAAAAACATGGGCTAGAAGACTGTCAAACATTTTGTAAAATATATTTTATAAAACATATTTGTCAAAGATCTTTAATAGCGTAATTCTAGCTCAAATAGTTCATAAGTTTTTCTGATAGGTCTTTCTTCAATTGTAAATATATATTTTTTCGTAGAGTTAAAAATAATGAAGATATTTTGCAATTTGCTTACATAGGGCAAAGTATAAATCAATTAAGCTTTTCTTATTGTAAATTACAAAAAAATTTGCCGCTAGGGGGCCTGTTTATCGGCTTCAATTTTTTTTTGTATAGCAGACCTGGGGACATTTGTATCAGCTTCCAATTTGGTAAGACATAGTTGTGTAGGTGCAATAGTTTAAGATATAAGGCATAATCTAAAAACACACGAATTGAATGGTAAATAAATAGAACGAATTCGTGAACCAGGTCTGCTAAGTACGTTTCGGGCACTTCTCAGTCTTTCCGAAGAAGAAAGCAAAGCATTAGTACCTGCAGGATGGAATTGGCTTGACGGAATTTTAAAACCCATTGGAGCAGTAAGTCGTCAGTTTAGCTTACGTATTCCACTTAGTTTTCTTTTTGGGATATTTAATGATTATAAACATGTAATTGCAGGAAGACATAGGATTCGTTTGGTTAGAGCTAGAACTGATAACAATTGCTACAAAAGCAGTGGAACCAAAACCGCTGTAGTGACACTGTCTACTGTTGAACTCAAAGTTAAACACATATTTCCAAATGATTCTTTGAAAATGGCTATTTTAGAAAAAGTTAAAAAGGATACACCTGTTCTTATTCCCTTTAGAAAATGGGAATATTTTGATTTGCCTGCACTGAAAAATTCAAAAAAAGATATATGGATGGTGAAGACAGCCAGTAATTTAGAGCGACCTAGATATGTCCTTGTGGGCTTTCAAAAAGACCGTATTAATAACCCCACAGCAGATTGATGTGTTTGACGTTGAAGATACTATAACTGGAAATATTACTCTTGGCTTACGAACACACTCTGATAATCTATTGAACCTTCAAAACGGCTATAATCGAAATTACTCTGCAGAAGCAAAGGAAATAAGTAAGTAATTTAAAATATACTTTAACAATTCTGGAAAAGTATCTTGGCAGGAAAAAATGGTTTCCCATTAGACTCGATAAGACATAATTTGCTTTATTGTAATAAAGGAAAAAAATATATAAATATACTTACATTTAACTGTGTATCTTCAATGTTTGATTTCGTACTCCGTGGAATTTCCTGGTCCCTTATAAAATTCATTGATTCATAATACTGTTACAAATTTAAGTTATTTAAATTTTATAATTGGAATTTATTTAGGTTTAGTGTAGTATTAGGTTGATTTATCTTAAGGTTGTATTCTTAGTCTAGGTTTTAGTTGCGTTATCTGTGACTTGCGGTCGCAATAATACGAGAACTTTCCGGACGTCGAAGGCTGCCGGAAAGTTCGAGAGAGATGGACGATCCTATATATAGGGCCGGGGTCGCGCACCTGGGATTCAGTCAAAGATAACCAACGGTAGTGATCGCTAGACGTTAACGCGAAGTTAATAGGCGGATTAAAGTAGTGAATTATTAGCAAGTTATTAGTAAGTTTAAGTGCGTGTTTTTGTACATAATTTGTCGAAATAAATTGACGTATTGTTTTTGACATTTGCGAGTTTTAATTGTTGTGGAGAACCCGTAACAATTGGTGTCAGAAGTGATAATAAGAGAAATAAATAGTGCAAAAACTATCCTTACATAGTACCACCGGCTAGGACAATTGAAAAGAAGAACAGTAAGTGATTTTGCCAGAATATTCAGAACTGAATAGTGCAAAGACTACCCTTACATAGTACCACCGGCTAGGACAATTGGACAGAAAAACAGTAAGTGATTTTTCCCGAATATTCGAAGAAGTTCGATATCGTTTTATTCGAGAACTAAAAGAGATATCCAAAAAGCGATTTCAACATTAGATTAGTAATTTCAAAAGTAAGAATTAGAAAGAATTTCTAGAAGATTCCATAACATTTTACGACGTTCTATTCGAGAACCAGAAGAGATATACAAAAACCGACTTCGACATTAGCTTAGTTATTTCAACAGTAAGAATCGGAAAGAATTTCTAGAATATTCCATAACATTCTACGACGTTTATTCGAGAACCAGAAGAGATATCCAAAAGGCGACTTCAACATTAGATTAGTTATTTCAAAAGTAAGAATTAGAAAGAATTTCTAGAATATTCCATAACATTCTACGACGATCTATTCGAGAACCAAAAGAGATAATCAAAAAGCGACTTCTACATTTGTCTAGTAGCAGAAAGAGTAACATTTACCAGTATATTCCAGAACATTCCATTAGGTTCTATTTAAGAATCGGAAGAGATATTGAAAAACGGACTGCGACATTAACTTTTATAGCCCAAGGATAGACGTTTGGAGAAATTTGTCAGGAAGTTGATGCTTACTAGACAAGGATCGCCAAAGATGGAAGAACTGACTAAAATGATTCAGGCTCTATCATCTCAAATGGCTCAAAACCAGAACGATATGAGACAGACCATTGAACAAAACCAGAACGACATGAGACAGACCATTGAACAAAATCAAGGCGACATGAAACACACCATGGACGACATGAAGCAGACCATGGAACAAAACCAGAACGATATGAGACGGACATTTGAAGAAAGATTAGATGGTATGCAAGAAAACTTCGACCAAATAAAGAGCAACTCCGAACAGCTGAGAGGAGAATTTAAGGTAGCAACAGAAGGTCTTAAGGAAGAAATAACTCAAAGAATGCAGAATGTAGAAGAAAAGGTGCAAAACAAATTGCAGAATGTTGAAGAAAAAGTGGAGACCAAACTACAGAATGTTAGGGAAGAAGTTTTTCAAACCATGGAAGAAAAATTCCAGGACATGTCAAAGCAGTTTATACAGCTTCAGAAAGAACACAACAAAATAAAAACTCAGGAATATGTTGTGAATTCCAACCAAAACATTAAGCCTCCAAATTTTGATGGTACGTCTTCCTGGTCTACCTACAAACAACAATTTGAAGCTGCCGCTGCTGCAAATGGTTGGGATGATGAGGAAAAAGCTAGAGCATTGTTAGTAGCTCTACGAGAACCTGCTCTGGGACTTTTACGGTCCATTCCAGTCGAACAAAAACAGAATTATAACGCTTTAGTGGCAGCGTTAGAAAGAAGGTATGGAGAAGAACACTTGCGAAATTTACATTGGTCAGAATTAAATATTCGTCAACAAAGACCAGGAGAATCATTGCAAGAGTATGAAGCAGATATCAGGAGGCTGATATACTTGGCTTACCCAGAAATGCCAGAAAATTACAGAGATCCCTTCACGGTAGATCGCTTTATTAACGGCTTGCGAGACACCGACTTAGCAAAATTACTACGTCGAGAACGCTTCCATAACAGCTTCAATGCTGTTGATTCGAGCCCTTGAAATTGAATCATCAAATAATATGTCCAGGCCAAAAGTAAGAGGTGTTTCAATTCAGGAGGGAGAAGAAATGAGCACTGGAGATGAGGTCAACTTAAAAACGCTAAACCAACTGTTTCAATCACTGATAGAGAAGATTGATTCTTTGAAAGAAAGTAGACGATCCCCTCCAAATGTAAAGTGTTTCAGATGCGGACGTACAGGGCATATTCAACGCGATGGTCGTGTCCAAATGAGGTCTCGCTCACCATCTGGTGGGACAGAGTACCGAAGAAGAGATCAGGAAAACTAAAACTAGTCAACGCAGAGGGGCGGGTGTTGGCTAATGGGAATTTAGCCCCTAAAATTTACTCTATCAAGAGCTTAAAACATACTGCTGACAGTCTTAACATCGACGGACTTATTAATGGAAGAAAAGTTAATATAACAGTAGACACTGGTGCTGCCATATCATTGCTTAGGTCCAAAATTGCAACGAGATATAAAATTCAACCAACAGAAAAGAAAATAACACTTAAGACTGTGACTGGAGAATCCGCCGACGTGTTGGGGCAGACAGACATAGACCTACAGCTGGGAAGATTGAAGATTCGCCACACTGTATTGGTTGCCGAAATAGAAGACGAATTTATTTTGGGAATGAACTTGATAAGTAAACATGGATTTGCGTTTGATAATAAACTTAATACCCTAAGATTTGGGAATGAAGAGTTCATTTTGTCAAATAGTCACTTCAATAAAGAACCAATAAAGGTCGTGGCAGTATGTACAACAAGACTGGTCGGTAACAGTGAGACCATCATTTTTGGGAGGCTAGAAAGTAAAACATCAAGCTGCGTCGGACTCATAAGCCAACAGAAATTACCCAACACCTACCTCGTTGCAAAGTCACTGGTTAAAACCGATAAAGACATCCCGATTAGAGTCGCCAATATTTTCCCAAATAGTGTCAAAATTAATAAGGGGGAGGTGGTAGCATTATTTGAGCCAGTCCAGAAAGTAACAAGATGTGAAGAGCCAACTTCGGAGGATAAAAGTAAGTTACCAACGGAGGTACTTCAGCAATTTCAGTCAACTTGGCAACATCTCACTCCAGAAGAATTTCGTAAAGCAAGAGAGTTTATAGAAGAACAAAGTAATATCTTTGAAACTAAGAGTAGTTCGGGACGCACAAACCTTATTCAACATTCCATCAACACTGGCGATGCCCAACCGATAAGACAGCCCCCAAGAAGGCTACCATTGGCCAAACAAGAAGAAGTTCACAATCTCATTAATAAAATGCTCAGCGACGGTGTTATTGAAGAGTCATCAAGTCCTTGGTCATCTCCTGTGGTGTTGGTCACTAAAAAGGATGGAAGTACTAGATTTTGTGTCGATTACAGGAAACTTAACGATGTGACCAAGAAAGATAGTTACCCACTGCCAAGAATAGATGACACATTAACAACATTGGCAGGATCATATTGGTTTTCTACTCTTGACCTGAAAAATTGGTATTGGCAAGTAGGAATCTTTGAAAGAGATAAAGAGAAGACTGCATTCTCTGCTGGAAGTGGACTTTATCAGTTTAATGTGATGCGATTTGGCCTATGCAATGCTCCAGCTACATTTGAAAGACTAATGGAAGTCGTTCTACGAGGCCTTACTTGGAAAACCTGCTTAGTCTATTTGGATGATGTCATAGTAATGGGAAAATCATTTCAAGATCATCTAGATAATTTACGAGACGTATTCTCAAGAATCAGGAATGCAAATCTTAAATTGAACTCGACCGACGACGAATACCGACGAAAAGAAGTTACAAGCAATAAAAGAATGGCCTCAACCTCGTGACAAACATGAATTGAGAAGCTTTTTGGGTCTGTGTACATACTACAGACGATTTGTGGAAGGATTCGCCAAAATAGCGTCTCCATTACATAGACTTACAGAAGATAAAGCTTCTTACAAATGGAATACCGAATGTGACCAAGCATTTAGAAGACTAAAAGCAGCATTATGTTCTAGTCCGATTCTCGCATATTCCATTCCAAATGGAAAATTCATATTAGATACTGATGCGAGCAACGATGGCATAGGAGCAGTACTCTTCCAAGTACAAGATGGAGAAGAACGGGTCATCGAATTTTTCAGCAAGAAGCTATCCAAACCAGAGAGAAATTATTGTGTTACTAGAAAGGAGGTCCTAGCCATAGTTAAATCCGTACATCACTTTCACAAATATCTCTACGGACAAGAGTTTCTGATTAGAACGGATCATGCTGCGTTACAGTGGCTCATGAAAATGAAACAACCTGAGGGGCAAGTCGCGAGATGGATAGAAAAGCTACAACAATACCATTATCAAATTAAGCACCGAGCGGGAAGGGTGCATAATAATGCAGATGCATTGTCCAGAAGACCTTGCCCTGAGGATTGTAAACATTGCAGGAAAATTGACCAGAAAGAAGGAATTACCTACGTGCGCCAGATAAAGTTAGAACCAGATGAAGAATGGATGTCGGCTTCGATTAGAACCACACAACTTAACGACAAAGATGTAGGACCTATCTTGCGATTGAAAGAAGAGAACAAGCCACGACCATCATGGCAAGATATCACAAACCAAGGGGTAATATTCAAATCACTGTGGGCACAATGGGATTCACTGATAGTAGAAGAAAACATCCTTAAACGTGCCTGGGAAAGTGCCGATGGCCTTACTGTGATTAATCAAGTAGTGGTTCCTAGGAGCATGGTAGACAATATAATGGCCGAATGCCATGGTGGAAAATCAGGCGCGCACCTAGGCATAAATAAAACCATGGACAAAATTCGAAACCGATTTTATTGGGTCAATTACTTTCAAGATGTGAAAAACTGGTGCCGCCGGTCAAATGAAACAATATAACGTAGGTCTGCCATTCGAACGCATTGCTATTGATGTGGCCGGACCATTTCCAGAAACTAAAAAGGGCAACAAATACATCCTTGTTGTCATGGATTACTTTAGCAAATGGCCAGAAGTTTTTGCTTTGCCTAACCAAGAGGCCGCTACAGTTGCAGAAGTTCTGGTAAATGATGTTTTCAGCCGATTTGGCATTCCTTTGGAACTACATTCAGATCAAGGAAGAAACTTTGAATCAAAGCTCTTCCAGAATCTCTGTGACCTTTTAGGAATACATAAAACACGGACTACGGCATTACATCCGCAGTCAGATGGCATGGTTGAAAGATTTAATAAAACAATAGAAGAACATCTGTGCAAAGTTGTTGATGAGCACCAAACAGATTGGGACCAATATATTCCATTGTTTTTGATGGCCTATAGAATCGCCATTCACAATACGACAGGAGCTACTCCATCTAGTATCCTGTTTGGTAGAGAACTGCGTTTACCATGTGATATCATGTTTGGTTCACCTGAAGAAGCACACTTAGAGGTTAATGACTATGTCGAACGTTTAAGGCAAAAGCTGCACGATATCCATGAAGTGGTTAGAGAGCGAATAAAAATAGCCAGTGACCGCATGAAAGCGAGATATGACCTGAAAGCAAACTCTTCAGGGTTCAAAGAGAATGATCAAGTCTGGCTATACAATCCTCAGCGCAAGAAAGGAAGATCACCTAAGTTGACACCACCATGGGAAGGGCCTTATAAAGTTGTTAAGAGAATTAATGATGTAGTCTACCGAATCCAGAGAAGCCCGAAGTCCAAGATGAAAGTTGTTCATCTAGACAGACTAAAACCTTACCTGGGAAATGTTGATCGAGACGATCAAACCTGAAGAGGAGGATAGTGTTACAAATTTAAGTTATTTAAATTTTATAATTGGAATTTATTTAGGTTTAGTGTAGTATTAGGTTGATTTATCTTAAGGTTGTATTCTTAGTCTAGGTTTTAGTTGCGTTATCTGTGACTTGCGGTCGCAATAATACGAGAACTTTCCGGACGTCGAAGGCTGCCGGAAAGTTCGAGAGAGATGGACGATCCTATATATAGGGCGGGGTCGCGCACCTGGGATTCAGTCAAAGATAGCCAACGGTAGTGATCGCTAGACGTTAACGCGAAGTTAATAGGCGGATTAAAGTAGTGAATTATTAGCAAGTTATTAGTAAGTTTAAGTGCGTGTTTTTGTACATAATTTGTCGAAATAAATTGACGTATTGTTTTTGACATTTGCGAGTTTTAATTGTTGTGGAGAACCCGTAACAATACCATAAATGGGGTACATAAATATCCTCTTCTCGGGCACCTGACCTATCGAACTCCAGAACTCGTTTTAACTCCTTTCTGTAGGTGGTACGTAGGGAATTAATTTTTTTAACAACTCTGTCTCTGTTAGCTTCTGGGTTAACGGTTTGAAGCTTTTCAATCAAAATATCATATGCTTGAGCTTTTGCATTGCGGTCAGAATAGTAGTAGTAAGTAAGTAAAATCTTTATTTAATCCTTATTACCCAAATGGGTGTGGATCCTGTCAAATACATACAAGAATCATAAATACATTGCTACAAGTAAAATCAAGAATACTTATTGTAAATCACTATTTTATAGTAGTTTTTTTTAACCTAAAGTAGGTATTTTGAATAACTTTTAATCGTTATTAAGTCAACATCATGAGAAAATAAAATAGCCCTAAAGCTAAACTACTAATTGGCTAAAATTGTACATTTATAACAAACACAGAACAAGTAATAATAAAATAATTAATAACAAGTAATAATAAAATAATTTTAAAACAAATCCCTCAAACTAGAATCAAAAAACTCATCGACGGAATAATATGCCTTTGTTCTTAAATAGTCTTTTAGTTTAATCTTTAAGGTTTTAGGAGCAAAATTTCTAAATTTTAGTGGTAATTTATTCCAAACTCTAAGGATAGAATTTTTACCGTTTTTTTTGTACATATGTATAGTGTGCTGTTTCACATTTAAGGTCATTCTTATTTCTTGTATTGTATACATGTGTTTAGCTCCCGCTAAATTCGACCCGCGGCACCCGAGAGAAAGAGGGCTCTGGTCCTTAAAAGGAAAAAGTTTGGTCCTTCAATCCAAATACTGAACTACCCCTATAACCACCCCCTACCCTTACGTTGGCACTTGTTGTTTTAAGCCTTCTTTTGTTTAAAAAAAAAATATATATATATTTCAAAATTAAAAAATTAAATTTTCTCTTTAGAAAAGGCGATTTAGATTTTTATTAAAGCAGATGATCTGTTTTCATGGTGTTAAAAATACCGGTAAACCGTTGTAGGTATCTGATTTTTTGCCTTTTTCTAATAAATTAAAACTCAGTTTCCTAAACGATTTTTTTTTATATAAATCGATTTAAAAATTAAAATTTTTTTTTTTTTAGGGCTAATAAACATCTTGTGCAGTTTAAAGGGATATATAATTGTTTGAAAGTATTATGCATTGCATACTTAGATTTGGCGCTTTTCATATTACACTTTAATTTACCTAGTAGGTACAGTAGGTATTTTGAACTCGGTCAATAAGAAATAAATTTCAGGTTTTTTATTGCATTCTCGGTTTTCGCGAATAAAAGTTTTTTTTCCTTTTTATTCGAATTTAGCGCGCATAGTAAAATTAAATACATATAATTTTTTTTTCCCGTAGTTATTTTTAAATATTAGGTATTTAAAATGACGAGTAGTGAAAAACAGTGTCGCGCCTTTAGGGGCATAGCAATAGATCGCATTAAAGAAATATTTAGTATTTCCACTCAAGCTATGTCTGATACCTTAAAAAAAGTTGATTTTGAGATGCGGTATGATCACTTGGACATTTTTTATGAGGAATTTAATAAATTTCACGACGCTGTAATCGCGTATTTAGCTGATAAAGAGCAACCCGATTTTACTGAGGAGAATGTCATTCGTCAAGGCACTGATTACCAATATTTTAGCATAAAAGCAACTTATAAAAGGTTATTTCCTCCTAAAGATTACTTCAACTCCTCTCACTCAAACTCTAGCTCCGGTCATAATGACATGAGCTTCAACATTCCAAAGGTGGATATTCCGAAGTTCACCGGCGATTTGTTTTCTTGGCAAACTTTTATTAGCTTATATGACTCTGTCATTCATAATAATACTATGTTCTCTAATAGTAGAAAGTTTCAGCTACTTTTAACGTATCTAGAAAAGGAACCCCTAACATTGGTAAAAAACTTGCCAATTACTGATGCAAACTACATTATAGCTTATAATGCGCTTTATAATAGATACCAAAATAACCGCCTCCTTGCGACTCATTATTGGGACAAAATTACCGATTTGCCCAAACTAAATACAAACAACCCCGCTCTTTTACGCAATTTAATAGATACATTTACTGATAATGTTTACGCTCTTACCAATTTAAATTACCCAACTGAGCACTGGGATTTCCCACTCTTTCGAATTCTTATTCGAAAATTAGACTCTGAGACGGTCACGCGCTATGAACTTCAGCATGACTCCTCATCTGAACCCTCTTTTGAGGACCTCAAAGATTTTGTTTCTAAGCAATGTTTTGCGTTAGAATCGGCCAACATTTTAAATAAAACTAAAACTTCTGGTTACGCCACTGCTAAACCTCCCTCAAAACCTCAATATAGAGGTAATAATTTTTCTACTCTTGCAGCTGGCGTCGCTCCATATCAGAACGCTTGTCCCGTCTGTAAGATTTCAGGACATAGTATATATAAATGCCCCGTTTTTGAAAGTAAAACCCCTCAAGAAAGACTAAATTTAGTCAGAAAAAACCATTGGTGTTCCAATTGCCTCGGTACAAGGCACTCACTAAAAGCCTGCAACTCTACTTATTCGTGTAGAATTTGCCATTCCATGCACCACTATTTACTCCATATTCCTCGATCCCCTCCTAGTGGCTCTCCGCCACTGGAAAATCAGAATCAGAGCGCTCCTCTTCCGACTCATTCTACGCAAGTTTTGGCAGTACCTACTCTCTCTAACTCACAAGAAAATAATAATTTACCAAGTAGCCCCTCAACTCACGCTTGCAGTTTAACAAGCAACATTTCAGTGACATCTTCTTTACTCGCAACGGCCCAAGTCGAAGTTTTAAACTGTAGAGGACATTATGATAAAGCGCGGGTTCTAATTGACACTGGGAGCCAGGTGCATTTAATTTCTGAAAAGTTTGCAAATAAAATTGGTCTCTCTCGCTACAAAACTCATTTAACCCTAAATGGCTTAGGTCACACTGGCTGCACCCCCTCTGGTGGCATTAGTTGCTCCATAAGACCGGTAGGCCAACTCTCTCCTTCTTTTGACATTGATTTATTAATATTGTCAAAAGTTTGCAATGAGCAACCCCTCACCCCTCTCTCGCAGGGTGACTACCCCGATATCTCAAATTTAAAGCTCGCAGACCCCTCTTTTAATCAATGCAAACCAGTAGATATTTTAATTGGAGTTCAACTTTTTCCTTTTATTTTGACAGAAGGTAAAATTTCGATGTGGTGTCGACAAGGCCGCAGCTCTAAACTCTATTTTTGGTTGGCTCATCATGGGCGGAAAAATTCGCCCCTCTACCCCCTCTGTTAGCTCATATTTTATTTCAAATAATGAGTATCTCGACTCTACTCTTAAAGCCTTTTGGCAAATTGAGGAAGTCCCTCAAAAAACTCATATAGACCCGGAAGATGAGCTTTGTGAAAAAATTTACAAAGATACTCTCCAGAGAACAGAAACTGGTCGATTTGTCGTCTCTCTCCCCTTTAAAGGACCAGAGCCCTCTTTCTCTAACTCCCGCTCTATTGCTCTAAAACGATTTTATAGCTTAGAAAATCGTTTATTAAAAAACCCCTCTCTTCACAAAGAATACTCTGATTGTTTACAAGATTACCTTGACTCTAATCATATGGAGTTAGTTTCAAAAAATATCCCCCCTTCGAATAAAATTTATTACATACCCCACCACTGTGTTATAAAATCAGAGAGTAGCACAACAAAGCTCCGCGTCGTTTTTGATGCGTCATGTAGCTGTCCCGAGAGCTGTCCCAGCTCTCTAAATGAATCTATGTTGACAGGTCCCAAATTACAACAAGAAATATTTGATATTTTGATGTCTTTTCGCCTGCATAAGTACTGCTTTACTAGTGATTTAAAACAAATGTTTAGGCAAGTCTTAATAAATCCCGCCCATCAAAACTATCAAAGAATACTTTGGAGGTTTTCTCCTGACCAACCTGTCAATGATTATTTCTTAAAAACTGTCACATTTGGCGTTAAAGCCGCCCCATACTTAGCTATAAGGTCTGTCATTGAACTAGCTAACATTTATGAGACTGAATATCCCTTAGCAGCTCACATTGTAAGGAACTACGTGTATGTAGATGACTGTTGTTTTTCCTGTGAGTCACTCGAAAAAGCTCTCGAAGCAAAAGCTCAATTAGTCGCAGTTCTAGGTCACGGAGGCTTTCAGCTCAGAAAGTGGTCTAGCAATAGCTCTGAGTTTTTAAAGACTATTTCCCCTGAAAAATGCGAAACAAGCTATCTCTCCTTTGATGACCAAGACAATACTCTAAAAATATTAGGGTTAAAATGGCACCCCTCTACAGATGCATTTTCTTATAAGGTTTCCCCTCTTGATAGACCCTGTACAAAAAGATCCGTTTTGTCAGAAATATCAAAAATCTATGACCCTTTAGGTTTTTTAACTCCTCTCTCTTTTTTGGCAAAACACTTAATACAACATTTTTGGGCCTTAGGAGTCGGCTGGGACGACCCAGTCCCAGAAGATATTCAAAAACTTTGGTTTCAGTATAAAATTCAACTCCCTAAAATATCCGAGATCTCGATTTCACGCTTTGTGAATTCGGAAGCCACTTCTCTTGAGCTACATGGATTCTGTGATAGTAGCGAAAAAGGATACGCTTGTTGTGTCTATTTAAGATGCATTTCTAATGACTCAATTAATGTTAATCTATTATGCGGATATCCTGCTATCAGGTCTCTCTTATGATCGAAAGCATCCTGTGCTTTTACCCACTAAACATCGCTTAACGCAGCTCATTATTGAAGAATTTCATCATATTTTTCTTCATCCAGGACTGCAAACTCTTCAATTTTTAATTACACAACAGTTCTGGATTCTTTCCCCTAAACGAGCCATCGCGGGTGTGCTAGCAAAATGCATGACTTGTTTTAAAGTCAAACCAACCTCAACCTCTCAAACACCCCTTATGGGTACGCTCCCTGCTAGTCGCATAAACCAAGTTAAAGCATTTAAATATGCTGGCGTGGACTATGCAGGTCCCTTTAATATTACGCTTAGCAAAGCACGTGGCATAAAATCTCAAAAGGCATATATTTGCCTCTTTATTTGTTTTACGACCAAAGCTTTACATCTTGAGCTTGCGTCTGACTTAACCTCAGACTGCTTTATAGCTTGCCTTCGACGATTTGTCGGCAGAAGAGGTCTAATTTCTAGGCTTTTCAGCGATTGTGGTTCAAATTTCGTGGGAGCTCAAAAGGAGCTAAATGGTTACATGAAAAATGCCTCAGAAGCTCAAAATATTGAGTGGTCATTTAACCCGCCTTCGAGCCCTCACTTTGGAGGACTTTGGGAGGCTGGGGTTAAATCAGTCAAAACTCATTTGCAAAAGGTCATAGGCCTTCAGGTACTCACCTATGAGGAGCTTTACACTGTGCTAGTGCAGGTAGAAGCTATGCTTAACTCTCGCCCTATTTTACCCCTTAGCTCAGATGCCTCTGATTTGTCTGCTCTGACCCCTGGTCATTTTTTGACCATGGAACCACTCTCGTCCGCTCCTGATGAAGATCTGACTGAGCTTAATGTTTCTAGGTTATCTAGATGGCAACTTGTGCAGCGTATACACCAAGATATTTGGCGGCGATGGCACAACGAATATTTACAAACTCTACAACAGCGTCAAAAATGGAACAAATCTTGTAAAACCATTGAATTAGGCACTCTCGTGCTTATCAAAAATGAACTCGCTCCTCCTCTAAAATGGCGTTTAGGTAGGGTCATGAAGTGCCACCCGGGTCCAGATGGAGTAGTTAGGGCTGTAACCTTAAAAACTGCACAAGGTGTTATGCAAAGGCCAGTAGTCAAGCTGTGTCCTTTGCCGGTTGAATAAACCCCCTTTCTTTTTTTTTAGTATTAAGATTAGTCATTACTTTTGGTAATAGAATTATTTTGTTTTATTTTATTTTTTATTATTATTTTTGTTCTTTTTTTTTATGGAAAAAGGCAAGAATAAGTGCCTTTTTGGCGCCCGGTATGTTTAGCTCCCGCTAAATTCTCTATTTTAATTAATTCATTAATTTTTAGTAATTACAAAATATTACTTTTTTACTTGCACTGCCCTCTTTTGGGACATTCACAATTCTAAAGGATTAAAATAAATAAAACAAATTCTCCTTTTTTTGTATTGATTCTGTTAATATAGCAGGAAGTTTTTTCTTTTTATCGCCTTTTATTGATATATTTTTATCATGCTTTCATACAAAAAACGCGGGTGCCGCTACGCGGTACATAAATATATTTTTCCCTTCTTTCCTATAACCTAAAAAGTGGACAGTGCGCAGTGTCGTATAAGAAACGAACTCAATCACGCGGTCCCTCGTGTGAATTTACCCTTAAATTCTCTTTGCCCTTTGGCACCCTTAAAAACCCTTTAAAATTAAAGCTGTGCGTTATCATCTGTGGAAGCTGTGTAGCTGTGAATCATGGAACTGGAGAACAGGGCCCTGTAAGCGACTACTCTGCAAATATCGGTGAGCGACATAGTTTTTTATTACACTTTATCCTCTCTCTCTCTCTCTCTACACTCTACCTACCCTTTACACCCTCTCCCAATACAGTCCCTTCTGCCTCAACTTATGGGCTACAACATGTTTATGTTCCAAATCCATAAAAAGATCATGATTGGAAAGCATAAAACTAACACACTCCAATATATACAAATATCGTTAGTATTTTATTTTTAATAAATACTTCCTTACAACTAACGGTATTTTTTAATTGAAAAATAATTCTAAGTCCTCGTTTTTACAATTTTAAAACTCTAATTGCTTCAACTGAGTTTCCCCAAAAAATAATTCCATACGTGAACCTGGACTGAATATAGGCATGAACTGCTGACGGGGAAGCTGTTAGACCAATATTATCCCTAACTAGTTTTAGGGCATACCAATATTGACACATACTTTTTGATAAAGTTTCGACATGTGTTTTCCAGTTAAGATCTTTGTCTATATTTAGTCCTAGAACCAAAACCGAATCAAGATTTATTAACCCAATATCATAAATTTTTATTTGTGCAGTGTTGTTTCTAAAATTAATTATTTGCGTTTTATTTGTATTCAATTGCAAATTATTTTCTTTAAGATAATTACTTAGTGACTTTATTGATTGGCTTCCTTGAATACTACATAATTCAGGTGTATCCTCTTGCACAACAACAGTGACATCGTCGCAAAATTGTGAATATTCCCGACACTTAATTTTCCACAAGCAAGGAAACGATTGATATAGTTCTATGAATTCACGAAGAAACTCTTTTTCTTTATTCGACATTTTTTTAAATAATAACAAACCGAATCCGACAACAAGAAACTACAAATATAAACAACAAAATCTAACCTCTCAAAATCACGTGCGTACGCTATTTTTAGAAAAATGTGGGCAAACATTGTTTACACGCTCAAACAACTGCACCAACCTCATGCAAATTATCTGGTAGAACAGATTTTATTCAAGCCGAATTGTTTGACTTGCACAAGTCTCATTCTTCCATTCACATGCAACGATTTACTTGTGCAAATTGGCTTGCCCAAGCCAATTGGCGCAAATTGCATGAGCGTCTAAACCGTCCTTTACCAACATCGTAGGATGATATTCATATACTGCCTCTGTAGTTTTACAAAAGTGTCACATTAACCATGCAGTGTTCTGAAGCGAGAGGACGAAACAACTAACTGTCAACACTTGATAGGTGTCCATTAGATCTTGGACCCCCGTGGGTGTACAGCTTTCGAGCTGCCAACGGAAAAATACAAAAGAAACAAAATCTTTCTATGCCCGTTTAGCCACGAATTTTTTTTGTCTCTTTACTCGGGTACTAAATTTCACGTATAAAGATTTATAGTAATATAAAAATATGATTTTTTTCCAATTATTATGTTCTTGAAGTTTAAACCTTTAATAGCAGTACCTCCCAAAATCCCTACAGAACTGCTCACTTTAAATCACCCTTTACTACAGTAAGATCTTTTGTTCCTAAAAATGGTATTTTAGAATTACTTAGTTACCTAAAATATTATAAACTATATTAATATATTTTGTACTCCTAAAAAATGTTATTTAAAAATGACTTAGTTTAATGTGCCTTAAGAAGTTTTTTAAAAATGTGGGTCACAGAAAATTATTTTAAAACTTTTGATCAAATGCCAGTAAATACTTGAAAAAATTAATGGTTATTTTTTTACCAGCTAATAAAAATTCAATTTCTATGAAATTTTTCCATGTAATTAAAAAATTTTCTGCTGTCCACTACTTTTGGTTTAAAAAAATGTTATTTAAAAATGGCTGTCAATGTAGCCTAAAAAGTTTTGACTGTTTATGTAGCCTAAAAAGTGTTATAAGAAGACCATATTTAATACAAAAGTAAAGTTTATTCTTGTTCTTTTTTTAAATAAAGAAAACTACTATAAATTTCTTCTATTATTCAATAGGTTATTGGCAATATTATTCCTTTTTGTCCTTACTTCCTGATTCACTCTCTCCTGATCGCCAGGTTGAAACTGTTTTTGTTTCATTAAAGGGTTGATCCCACTCATTTGCATTCAGTAAACAAAAACTATGCAAAATGCAAGATTTTGTTAGTATTGAATTCTTCTCCAGCGACCCTTCATGATCCCAAATGTATGTTCTATTTTTACCCCTTCCTGGCTCAAACAAAAATTATGATTCTTTTCGACTCTAGTGAGATTGTAATCCTTAATTGGAGTCATGCGCCAGGCTCATAGGGTAACAATGTCCCCAATCAAATGAAAATTGTGTTTTAAAACATACATGTTGGGTCCATGTATGGAAATACTTCTGTATAGGGAAGAATTTTAAAATACCTGAAAAGCAAAAAATTAAATTAATTTTTTTATATACTTATTTTTTTTAAATTTTAGCTTACATTGTTTTGTTTTATTTTAAGCAAGAAGCTTGAAACTATTTAAAAGTTATTAAATGTTAAAATAAAGTTTAAAATAATATTCTAGCAAAATGGTAATTAAAAGCTGTTTGTAACTAAACTGACATTTCCTACCCATTATTGACAGAGTTCATTTTTTGATTTCACCTACCCTAGAATTATGTACCGACCCATGAAAACCTACAAAAATATATGTAATTAGATGATTTGAATCACATATTGCCATGATATTAATGGTGTGTCTCCTACATCTTTCTATATATCTCTTCTGCTGTTCGGTTTCGATTTTCATAAATATATGAGTTCCAACAATGAACCCAACAACACCTACAAATGGAATAGAGATTTGGCAAAGCAATAGAATTTCTAACATGATATTTCTGTTAATAAGTTGGGGCAGAAGAGTCACGGACACAGCATATCAATGTAATTACATAAATGTGATAAGAAATCCTTGCTAGGGTAGTGTGGAAATCCTCGAGTTACTGCCTGTAACTCACTAGCAGGGTTTGGAAATCTTATGCACTGACTTTACAGAAGATTAACAAAATAAAGAACTTTGCTAACTATTCGCATAACTGTTGCTGGACTTACTTGTCTTGGGTAGCCTGTCCAACTATATCTATAGGAACATGGCCCCCTGTGAAGTCATTTGGCAAAATTCTGGTGTCATATTTTCTTCTAATTTAGAGAATGTTCTTTTGATCATTCTGAATAATTTATAAAACTATTAATCATTGTAATCATTCAGCCATTTTTCGATGTCAAGAATTTTAATTGGATTTGTGCGAATAACTGATATTGCTAATGCCATATTTGGATTTTGTTCAAACCACTGGTGAACCTACAAACAAAACAAAGAGGTGCATAGGGTACACACAAAATTGCAAAATTTACAATATTTATATTTTTTCAGCATGTGGGTACTTATTATATTACAAAAGGACTAGATATAAAATTAAATAATTCTACTTATTTATTTCTATAAACCAGCCCTTAAATGTAGCCAAGCTTTTAAAAACTTAGAACTATATTTTATATTTTAATAGTTAAGTGACTCAAACAAATATATGGGGCATTCCATATCAACTCAGCCACCTTTTGCAGTTCAAAGTTTTGATTTGAACTAAATTTGAGTTATGGCTAGCCTTAGGACAGTATTTTTAAATTTTTCGGATATGATGTTCATAAGATACAGGGTGTCTAATTAGCAAATGTGCATTTGTCCTTCATGAATATAAATAATTATATAAAAAAACCAAAATTTTTCAAAATAGCACTTATGGTCAATTATTGAAGTAAAATAAAAGAGCCTTAAGAAACTAATCTTTTTTTTTAGATTTAGGTGTTAGTGACCTTATTATTTAAAAACTAAATAAGAAATTCGTCATATAAAAATAATTTTTCGTAAAATTAGGAAGAAATGTTACCTTTATTAACCACAAAAATTGCGAAGTGGGCAAAATATTTTGTCAGGCCACGTCAAAAAGTGACTCGATTTTCAATTTTTATTTATTTCGAATTTATTATTTAGTTTTTAAATAATAAGGTCACTAAGACCTAAATTTAAAAAAAATGCTTTTTAAGGCTTTTTTTTTTTAATAATTGACCATAACTGGTATTTTAAATAATTTAGTTTTTTTTTTATATAATTGTTTATATTCATGAAGGACAAATGCACATTTGTTCATTAGACACTCTGTATCTTATGAACAACATATCCGAAATATCTTAAAATACTCTCCTAAGGTTAAGCAAGCATAGGACTACACATAACTGAAATTTAGTTAAAATCAAAATTTTGCAGTGCAAAAGGTGGCCGGGTTGGTATGGAAAGCCCCATATGGTTTTGAAGAAAATGTCTACAGCACGCAAAAAGTTTTGAAAACCATACTTTATATAATCAAAATACAAACGAACAGTCTTAACATGTAGGACTTTTTCTCCAATACAATAAATAAAAGGTTGGATTGATTTACTTCATAAATCCCAATTGTTTTCGATGCAATACGTTTCGTTTTGTTTAAAAACATTTTGGTATCGATATAAACTAAAAAATAGGTGTAGTGAACATTCTTCATTATCAAATAGTAAAGGAATTATTAAATATTTTCGATTTTTGACATATTTGCTATTAACGATATTGATTTAAAGTTCGGAAAATTCAATTTCTTCTTCTAGAATATCGTCAATGATCTTATAGTATAATTCTTCAATTTTGTTCTGCCTAAAGAAACTATATTTTTTTAGTAATTGTTCATTAGAAATTTCGATTTTTGAGTAATCTATTAGAGATATTGTTTTATAATTTTCTTCTTATTATAATTCTTGGTTGTCTTGTTCTGTCAATAATTCCTCATTAGGATTAAGTTAAGGTAGTGAAACATTTTCATCATTACTTATTTGGCAGGAAATTCACACTCGTAACAGATCATCGTCCAATAACTTGGCTATGATCAATCCAAGAATAAGGCAGTAGACTGGTTTGCTGGCGCTTTAAAGTAGAGGAGTATACCTACAAAATCGAATACAAACCGGGAAAATACAATAAAAACGCCGATGCCCTCTCACGAATTAAAATCAATCATTTTAAAAATTGCGTTAACTTTCATAATAAAACCAAAATTCTTGCTCTCGATGAAGAACACCCAAATGTTAATCCTAATGAGGAATTATTGACAGAACAAGACAACCAAGAATTAAATGAAGAATTTAATCGATTCGCGGAAAATTATAAAACCATATCTCTAACAGATTACTCAAAAATCTAAATTTGAACAATTACTAAAAAATTAACAATTACTAAAAAAATATATAGTAATATTCTTTAGGCAGAAAAAATCACTAAGATCAAATAAGATCACTGACGATATTCTAGAAGAAGAAATTGAATTTTCCGAACTTAAAATCAATATCGTTATTAGCAAATCTGTCAAAAATCGAAAATATCTAATAATTCCTTTACCATTTGATAATGAAGAATGTTCACTACACCTATTTTTACCTTCCTAGCCCGCGCAGCAATGGCTAGAGAAGGTATTGTTTTCAAAGAAATTTTTTTTTCAGATAACGTTGAAAATGTTATATTTGGGTGTATTTTGACCTATCCTATCAATATCGTCGTGATGTCTGTCTCTGTGTGTGTGTGGGTGTATTTTTTTCTGTCCCTAACACGATAGCTCCTAAACCGCTAAACCGATTTTCATAAAATTTTCAGGTAAAATAGTGTTCGATACTCTAACCAGCTGATTAGTTTTTGGTCGAAATCCATTAATGCTAATGACTACATTTTGCTGAATAATTTATATTATAATAAAAAACTTCGTAGGAGCATTAGTTTCCGAGATATTTACAAAAAAATTTCAAGGCTGATTATCATAGCTTCACTTGTGCTAATAGGCTAGCTAGGAAGGTATCAGATCCGTCATGGATCCATTTATTTAGTTTATATCGATACCAAAATGTTTTTGAACAAAACGAAACGTATTGCATCGAAAACAATTTGGATTTATGAAATAAATCAATCCAACCTTTTATTTATTGTATTGGAGAAGACATCCTAAAAGTTAAGAATGTTGGTTTGTATTTTGATTATAAAAAGTATGGTTTTCAAAACATTTTGCGCGCTGTAGACATTTGCTTCAAAACCATATATTTGTTTGAGTCACTCAACTATTAAAATATAAAATATAGTTTTAAGTTTGTAAAAGCTGGGCTACATTTAAGGGCTGGTTTATAGAAACAAAAAAGTAACATTATTTAATTTTATATCTAAATCCTTTTGTCATATAATAAGTACCTACATGCTGAAAAAATATCAAGATGGTAAAAAAAATTTCGATGACTAAAAAAACAAAAGTTTATCAGTTGAACCAAATTTGTACCCCATCCTACAGGAGTTAAAAATAAATGGTATACTAAATAAATTTTTAGTCTGTAGCATTGTGGGAGTAGGTAAATTTTGTACACCTACTATGGGCAGCTAATCACCTCTTATCCTCCGGTCATTTTAAACAATTTTTAAAAATACAACACGGTTTTTGGAGGTAAATTTTTTAAATGTTAATTTTTAATAAGTTTTTTCAAAAAAATATTTAATTTTTTTTTCTTGGAGAGGCCAACATGGAGAAAAAACCATGACAAAAGAAAAAGACATGTATTGGTCAAATTTATGCATGAATATTCTAATTTACAAAGTGGTAAATTTACGGAGTCTTTTACAGCGATTAACGCTAGAGAGTTGTGGCAGGAGATTGGTAAAGAATTAAATGCTATGCCACGCTGTGAGAAAAGATGGGACAAGTTGAGAAAAGGAAGTTAATTGTTTTAGTACAAGTTTCTTTATTGATCTTAATGTACCAATGCACAAAACTACAACTTCCATAATAAAACCAAAATTCTTGCTCTCGATGAGGAACACCCAAATGTTAATCCTAATGAGGAATTATTGACAGAACAAGACAACCAAGAATTATAATAAGAAGAAAATTATAAAACAATATCTCTAATAGATTACTCAAAAATCGAAATTTCTAATGAACAATTACTAAAAAAATATAGTTTCTTTAGGCAGAACAAAATTGAAGAATTATACTATAAGATCATTGACGATATTCTAGAAGAAGAAATTGAATTTTCCGAACTTTAAATCAATATCGTTAATAGCAAATATGTCAAAAATCGAAAATATTTAATAATTCCTTTACTATTTGATAATGAAGAATGTTCACTACACCTATTTTTTTGTTTATATCGATACCAAAATGTTTTTAAACAAAACGAAACGTATTGCATCGAAAACAATTGGGATTTATGAAGTAAATCAATCCAACCTTTTATTTATTGTATTGGAGAAAAAGTCCTACAAGTTAAGACTGTTCGTGTGTATTTTGATTATATAAAGTATGGTTTTCAAAACTTTTTGCGTGCTGTAGACATTTTCTTCAAAACCATATGGGGCTTTCCATACCAACCCGGCCACCTTTTGCACTGCAAAATTTTGATTTTAACTAAATTTCAGTTATGTGTAGTCCTATGCTTGCTTAACCTTAGGAGAGTATTTTAAGATATTTCGGATATGTTGTTCATAAGATACAGAGTGTCTAATGAACAAATGTGCATTTGTCCTTCATGAATATAAACAATTATATAAAAAAAAAACTAAATTATTTAAAATACCAGTTATGGTCAATTATTAAAAAAAAAGCCTTAAAAAGCATTTTTTTTAAATTTAGGTCTTAGTGACCTTATTATTTAAAAACTAAATAATAAATTCGAAATAAATAAAAATTGAAAATCGAGTCACTTTTTGACGTGGCCTGACAAAATATTTTGCCCACTTCGCAATTTTTGTGGTTAATAAAGGTAACATTTCTTCCTAATTTTACGAAAAATTATTTTTATATGACGAATATCTTATTTAGTTTTTAAATAATAAGGTCACTAACACCTAAATCTAAAAAAAAGATTAGTTTCTTAAGGCTCTTTTATTTTACTTCAATAATTGACCATAAGTGCTATTTTGAAAAATTTAGGTTTTTTTATATAATTATTTATATTCATGAAGGACAAATGCACATTTGCTAATTAGACACCCTGTATCTTATGAACATCATATCCGAAAAATTTAAAAATACTGTCCTAAGGCTAGCCATAACTCAAATTTAGTTCAAATCAAAACTTTGAACTGCAAAAGGTGGCTGAGTTGATATGGAATGCCCCATATATTTGTTTGAGTCACTTAACTATTAAAATATAAAATATAGTTCTAAGTTTTTAAAAGCTTGGCTACATTTAAGGGCTGGTTTATAGAAATAAATAAGTAGAATTATTTAATTTTATATCTAGTCCTTTTGTAATATAATAAGTACCCACATGCTGAAAAAATATAAATATTGTAAATTTTGCAATTTTGTGTGTACCCTATGCACCTCTTTGTTTTGTTTGTAGGTTCACCAGTGGTTTGAACAAAATCCAAATATGGCATTAGCAATATCAGTTATTCGCACAAATCCAATTAAAATTCTTGACATCGAAAAATGGCTGAATGATTACAATGATTAATAGTTTTATAAATTATTCAGAATGATCAAAAGAACATTCTCTAAATTAGAAGAAAATATGACACCAGAATTTTGCCAAATGACTTCACAGGGGGCCATGTTCCTATAGATATAGTTGGACAGGCTACCCAAGACAAGTAAGTCCAGCAACAGTTATGCGAATAGTTAGCAAAGTTCTTTATTTTGTTAATCTTCTGTAAAGTCAGTGCATAAGATTTCCAAACCCTGCTAGTGAGTTACAGGCAGTAACTCGAGGATTTCCACACTACCCTAGCAAGGATTTCTTATCACATTTATGTAATTACATTGATATGCTGTGTCCGTGACTCTTCTGCCCCAACTTATTAACAGAAATATCATGTTAGAAATTCTATTGCTTTGCCAAATCTCTATTCCATTTGTAGGTGTTGTTGGGTTCATTGTTGGAACTCATATATTTATGAAAATCGAAACCGAACAGCAGAAGAGATATATAGAAAGATGTAGGAGACACACCATTAATATCATGGCAATATGTGATTCAAATCATCTAATTACATATATTTTTGTAGGTTTTCATGGGTCGGTACATAATTCTAGGGTAGGTGAAATCAAAAAATGAACTCTGTCAATAATGGGTAGGAAATGTCAGTTTAGTTACAAACAGCTTTTAATTACCATTTTGCTAGAATATTAATTTAAACTTTATTTTAACATTTAATAACTTTTAAATAGTTTCAAGCTTCTTGCTTAAAATAAAACAAAACAATGTAAGCTAAAATTTAAAAAAAAATAAGTATATAAAAAAATTAATTTAATTTTTTGCTTTTCAGGTATTTTAAAATTCTTCCCTATACAGAAGTATTTCCATACATGGACCCAACATGTATGTTTTAAAACACAATTTTCATTTGATTGGGGACAGTGTTACCCTATGAGCCTGGCGCATGACTCCAATTAAGGATTACAATCTCACTAGAGTCGAAAAGAATCATAATTTTTGTTTGAGCCAGGAAGGGGTAAAAATAGAACATACATTTGGGATCATGAAGGGTCGCTGGAGAAGAATTCAATACTAACAAAATCTTGCATTTTGCATAGTTTTTGTTTACTGAATGCAAATGAGTGGGATCAACCCTTTAATGAAACAAAAACAGTTTCAACCTGGCGATCAGGAGAGAGTGAATCAGGAAGTAAGGACAAAAAGGAATAATATTGCCAATAACCTATTGAATAATAGAAGAAATTTATAGTAATTTTCTTTATTTAAAAAAAGAACAAGAATAAACTTTACTTTTGTATTAAATATGGTCTTCTTATAACACTTTTTAGGCTACATAAACAGTCAAAACTTTTTAGGCTACATTGACAGCCATTTTTAAATAACATTTTTTTAAACCAAAAGTAGTGGACAGCAGAAAATTTTTTAATTACATGGAAAAATTTCATAGAAATTGAATTTTTATTAGCTGGTAAAAAAATAACCATTAATTTTTTCAAGTATTTACTGGCATTTGATCAAAAGTTTTAAAATAATTTTCTGTGACCCACATTTTTAAAAAACTTCTTAAGGCACATTAAACTAAGTCATTTTTAAATAACATTTTTTAGGAGTACAAAATATATTAATATTTTAGGTAACTAAGTAATTCTAAAATACCATTTTTAGGAACAAAAGATCTTACTGTAGTAAAGGGTGATTTAAAGTGAGCAGTTCTGTAGGGATTTTGGGAGGTACTGCTATTAAAGGTTTAAACTTCAAGAACATAATAATTGGAAAAAAATCATATTTTTATATTACTATAAATCTTTATACGTGAAATTTAGTACCCGAGTAAAGAGACAAAAAAAATTCGTGGCTAAACGGGCATAGAAAGATTTTGTTTCTTTTGTATTTTTCCGTTGGCAGCTCGAAAGCTGTACACCCACGGGGGTCCAAGATCTAATGGACACCTATCAAGTGTTGACAGTTAGTTGTTTCGTCCTCTCGCTTCAGAACACTGCATGGTTAATGTGACACTTTTGTAAAACTACAGAGGCAGTATATGAATATCATCCTACGATGTTGGTAAAGGACGGTTTAGACGCTCATGCAATTTGCGCCAATTGGCTTGGGCAAGCCAATTTGCACAAGTAAATCGTTGCATGTGAATGGAAGAATGAGACTTGTGCAAGTCAAAAAATTCGGCTTGAATAAAATCTGTTCTACCAGATAATTTGCATGAGGTTGGTGCAGTTGTTTGAGCGTGTAAACAATGTTTGCCCACATTTTTCTAAAAATAGCGTACGCACGTGATTTTGAGAGGTTAGATTTTGTTGTTTATATTTGTAGTTTGTTGTTGTCGGATTCGGTTTGTTATTATTTAAAAAAATGTCGAATAAAGAAAAAGAGTTTCTTCGTGAATTCATAGAACTATATCAATCGTTTCCTTGCTTGTGGAAAATTAAGTGTCGGGAATATTCACAATTTTGCGACGATGTCACTGTTGTTGTGCAAGAGGATACACCTGAATTATGTAGTATTCAAGGAAGCCAATCAATAAAGTCACTAAGTAATTATCTTAAAGAAAATAATTTGCAATTGAATACAAATAAAACGCAAATAATTAATTTTAGAAACAACACTGCACAAATAAAAATTTATGATATTGGGTTAATAAATCTTGATTCGGTTTTGGTTCTAGGACTAAATATAGACAAAGATCTTAACTGGAAAACACATGTCGAAACTTTATCAAAAAGTATGTGTCAATATTGGTATGCCCTAAAACTAGTTAGGGATAAAATTGGTCTAACAGCTTCCCCGTCAGCAGTTCATGCCTATATTCAGTCCAGGTTCACGTATGGAATTATTTTTTGGGGAAACTCAGTTGAAGCAATTAGAGTTTTAAAATTGTAAAAACGAGGACTTAGAATTATTTTTCAATTAAAAAATACCGTTAGTTGTAAGGAAGTATTTATTAAAAATAAAATACTAACGATATTTGTATATATTGGAGTGTGTTAGTTTTATGCTTTCCAATCATGATCTTTTTATGGATTTGGAACATAAACATGTATACAATACAAGAAATAAGAATGACCTTAAATGTGAAACAGCACACTATACATATGTACAAAAAAAAACGGTAAAAATTCTATCCTTAGAGTTTGGAATAAATTACCACTAAAATTTAGAAATTTTGCTCCTAAAACCTTAAAGATTAAACTAAAAGACTATTTAAGAACAAAGGCATATTATTCCGTCGATGAGTTTTTTGATTCTAGTTTGAGGGATTTGTTTTAAAATTATTTTATTATTACTTGTTATTAATTATTTTATTATTACTTGTTCTGTGTTTGTTATAAATGTACAATTTTAGCCAATTAGTAGTTTAGCTTTAGGGCTATTTTATTTTCTCATGATGTTGACTTAATAACGATTAAAAGTTATTCAAAATACCTACTTTAGGTTAAAAAAAACTACTATAAAATAGTGATTTACAATAAGTATTCTTGATTTTACTTGTAGCAATGTATTTATGATTCTTGTATGTATTTGACAGGATCCACACCCATTTGGGTAATAAGGATTAAATAAAGATTTTACTTACTTACTACTACTATTCTGACCGCAATGCAAAAGCTCAAGCATATGATATTTTGATTGAAAAGCTTCAAACCGTTAACCCAGAAGCTACCAGAGACAGAGTTGTTAAAAAAATTAATTCCCTACGTACCACCTACAGAAAGGAGTTAAAACGAGTTCTGGAGTTCGATAGGTCAGGTGCCCGAGAAGAGGATATTTATGTACCCCATTTATGGTATTGTTACGGGTTCTCCACAACAATTAAAACTCGCAAATGTCAAAAACAATACGTCAATTTATTTTGACAAATTATGTACAAAAACACGCACTTAAACTTACTAATAACTTGCTAATAATTCACTACTTTAATCCACCTATTAACTTCGCGTTAACGTCTAGCGATCACTACCGTTGGTTATCTTTGACTGAATCCCAGGTGCGCGACCCCGCCCTATATATAGGATCGTCCATCTCTCTCGAACTTTCCGGCAGCCTTCGACGTCCGGAAAGTTCTCGTATTATTGCGACCGCAAGTCACAGATAACGCAACTAAAACCTAGACTAAGAATACAACCTTAAGATAAATCAACCTAATACTACACTAAACCTAAATAAATTCCAATTATAAAATTTAAATAACTTAAATTTGTAACACTATCCTCCTCTTCAGGTTTGATCGTCTCGATCAACATTTCCCAGGTAAGGTTTTAGTCTGTCTAGATGAACAACTTTCATCTTGGACTTCGGGCTTCTCTGGATTCGGTAGACTACATCATTAATTCTCTTAACAACTTTATAAGGCCCTTCCCATGGTGGTGTCAACTTAGGTGATCTTCCTTTCTTGCGTTGAGGATTGTATAGCCAGACTTGATCATTCTCTTTGAACCCTGAAGAGTTTGCTTTCAGGTCATATCTCGCTTTCATGCGGTCACTGGCTATTTTTATTCGCTCTCTAACCACTTCATGGATATCGTGCAGCTTTTGCCTTAAACGTTCGACATAGTCATTAACCTCTAAGTGTGCTTCTTCAGGTGAACCAAACATGATATCACATGGTAAACGCAGTTCTCTACCAAACAGGATACTAGATGGAGTAGCTCCTGTCGTATTGTGAATGGCGATTCTATAGGCCATCAAAAACAATGGAATATATTGGTCCCAATCTGTTTGGTGCTCATCAACAACTTTGCACAGATGTTCTTCTATTGTTTTATTAAATCTTTCAACCATGCCATCTGACTGCGGATGTAATGCCGTAGTCCGTGTTTTATGTATTCCTAAAAGGTCACAGATATTCTGGAAGAGCTTTGATTCAAAGTTTCTTCCTTGATCTGAATGTAGTTCCAAAGGAATGCCAAATCGGCTGAAAACATCATTTACCAGAACTTCTGCAACTGTAGCGGCCTCTTGAGGCAAAGCAAAAACTTCTGGCCATTTGCTAAAGTAATCCATGACAACAAGGATGTATTTGTTGCCCTTTTTAGTTTCTGGAAATGGTCCGGCCACATCAATAGCAATGCGTTCGAATGGCAGACCTACGTTATATTGTTTCATTTGACCGGCGGCACCAGTTTTTCACATCTTGAAAGTAATTGACCCAATAAAATCGGTTTCGAATTTTGTCCATGGTTTTATTTATGCCTAGGTGCGCGCCTGATTTTCCACCATGGCATTCGGCCATTATATTGTCTACCATGCTCCTAGGAACCACTACTTGATTAATCACAGTAAGGCCATCGGCACTTTCCCAGGCACGTTTAAGGATGTTTTCTTCTACTATCAGTGAATCCCATTGTGCCCACAGTGATTTGAATATTACCCCTTGGTTTGTGATATCTTGCCATGATGGTCGTGGCTTGTTCTCTTCTTTCAATCGCAAGATAGGTCCTACATCTTTGTCGTTAAGTTGTGTGGTTCTAATCGAAGCCGACATCCATTCTTCATCTGGTTCTAACTTTATCTGGCGCACGTAGGTAATTCCTTCTTTCTGGTCAATTTTCCTGCAATGTTTACAATCCTCAGGGCAAGGTCTTCTGGACAATGCATCTGCATTATTATGCACCCTTCCCGCTCGGTGCTTAATTTGATAATGGTATTGTTGTAGCTTTTCTATCCATCTCGCGACTTGCCCCTCAGGTTGTTTCATTTTCATGAGCCACTGTAACGCAGCATGATCCGTTCTAATCAGAAACTCTTGTCCGTAGAGATATTTGTGAAAGTGATGTACGGATTTAACTATGGCTAGGACCTCCTTTCTAGTAACACAATAATTTCTCTCTGGTTTGGATAGCTTCTTGCTGAAAAATTCGATGACCCGTTCTTCTCCATCTTGTACTTGGAAGAGTACTGCTCCTATGCCATCGTTGCTCGCATCAGTATCTAATATGAATTTTCCATTTGGAATGGAATATGCAAGAATCGGACTAGAACATAATGCTGCTTTTAGTCTTCTAAATGCTTGGTCACATTCGGTATTCCATTTGTAAGAAGCTTTATCTTCTGTAAGTCTATGTAATGGAGACGCTATTTTGGCGAATCCTTCCACAAATCGTCTGTAGTATGTACACAGACCCAAAAAGCTTCTCAATTCATGTTTGTCACGAGGTTGAGGCCATTCTTTTATTGCTTGTAACTTCCTTTCGTCGGTATGGATGCCTTCTCGGGAAACGACGTGACCCAGGAACTCAACTTTTTCTTGGAACAGAAAACATTTCTTTGAGTTCAATTTAAGATTTGCATTCCTGATTCTTGAGAATACTTCTCGTAAATTATCTAGATGATCTTGAAATGATTTTCCCATTACTATGACATCATCCAAATAGACTAAGCAGGTTTTCCAAGTAAGGCCTCGTAGAACGACTTCCATTAGTCTTTCAAATGTAGCTGGAGCATTGCATAGGCCAAATGGCATCACATTAAACCGATAAAGTCCACTTCCAGCAGAGAATGCAGTCTTCTCTTTATCTCTTTCAAAGATTCCTACTTGCCAATACCAACTTTTCAGGTCAAGAGTAGAAAACCAATATGATCCTGCCAATGTTGTTAATGTGTCATCTATTCTTGGCAGTGGGTAACTATCTTTCTTGGTCACATCGTTAAGTTTCCTGTAATCGACACAAAATCTAGTACTTCCATCCTTTTTAGTGACCAACACCACAGGAGATGACCAAGGACTTGATGACTCTTCAATAACACCGTCGCTGAGCATTTTATTAATGAGATTGTGAACTTCTTCTTGTTTGGCCAATGGTAGCCTTCTTGGGGGCTGTCTTATCGGTTGGGCATCGCCAGTGTTGATGGAATGTTGAATAAGGTTTGTGCGTCCCGAACTACTCTTAGTTTCAAAGATATTACTTTGTTCTTCTATAAACTCTCTTGCTTTACGAAATTCTTCTGGAGTGAGATGTTGCCAAGTTGACTGAAATTGCTGAAGTACCTCCGTTGGTAACTTACTTTTATCCTCCGAAGTTGGCTCTTCACATCTTGTTACTTTCTGGACTGGCTCAAATAATGCTACCACCTCCCCCTTATTAATTTTGACACTATTTGGGAAAATATTGGCTCTCTAATCGGGATGTCTTTATCGGTTTTAACCAGTGACTTTGCAACGAGGTAGGTGTTGGGTAATTTCTGTTGGCTTATGAGTCCGACGCAGCTTGATGTTTTACTTTCTAGCCTCCCAAAAATGATGGTCTCACTGTTACCGACCAGTCTTGTTGTACATACTGCCACGACCTTTATTGGTTCTTTATTGAAGTGACTATTTGACAAAATGAACTCTTCATTCCCAAATCTTAGGGTATTAAGTTTATTATCAAACGCAAATCCATGTTTACTTATCAAGTTCATTCCCAAAATAAATTCGTCTTCTATTTCGGCAACCAATACAGTGTGGCGAATCTTCAATCTTCCCAGCTGTAGGTCTATGTCTGTCTGCCCCAACACGTCGGCGGATTCTCCAGTCACAGTCTTAAGTGTTATTTTCTTTTCTGTTGGTTGAATTTTATATTTCGTTGCAATTTTGGACCTAAGCAATGATATGGCAGCACCAGTGTCTACTGTTATATTAACTTTTCTTCCATTAATAAGTCCGTCGATGTTAAGACTGTCAGCAGTATGTTTTAAGCTCTCGATAGAGTAAATTTTAGGGGCTAAATTCCCATTAGTCAACACCCGCCTCTCTGCGTTGACTAGTTTTAGTTTTCCTGATCTCTTCTTCGGTACTCTGTCCCACCAGATGGTGAGCGAGACCTCATTTGGACACGACAATCGCGTTGAATATGCCCTGTACGTCCGCATCTGAAACACTTTACATTTGGAGGGGATCGTCTACTTTCTTTCAAAGAATCAATCTTCTCTATCAGTGATTGAAACAGTTGGTTTAGCGTTTTTAAGTTGACCTCATCTCCAGTGCTCATTTCTTCTCCCTCCTTAATTGAAACACCTCTTACTTTTGGCCTGGACATATTATTTGATGATTCAATTTCAAGGGCTCGAATCAACAGCATTGAAGCTGTTATGGAAGCGTTCTCGACGTAGTAATTTTGCTAAGTCGGTGTCTCGCAAGCCGTTAATAAAGCGATCTACCGTGAAGGGATCTCTGTAATTTTCTGGCATTTCTGGGTAAGCCAAGTATATCAGCCTCCTGATATCTGCTTCATACTCTTGCAATGATTCTCCTGGTCTTTGTTGACGAATATTTAATTCTGACCAATGTGAATTTCGCAAGTGTTCGTCTCCATACCTTCTTTCTAACGCTGCCACTAAAGCGTTATAATTCTGTTTTTGTTCGACTGGAATGGACCGTAAAAGTCCCAGAGCAGGTTCTCGTAGAGCTACTAACAATGCTCTAGCTTTTTCCTCATCATCCCAACCATTTGCAGCAGCGGCAGCTTCAAATTGTTGTTTGTAGGTAGACCAGGAAGACGTACCATCAAAATTTGGAGGCTTAATGTTTTGGTTGGAATTCACAACATATCCCTGAGTTTTTATTTTGTTGTGTTCTTTCTGAAGCTGTATAAACTGCTTTGACATGTCCTGGAATTTTTCTTCCATGGTTTGAAAAACTTCTTCCCTAACATTCTGTAGTTTGGTCTCCACTTTTTCTTCAACATTCTGCAATTTGTTTTGCACCTTTTCTTCTACATTCTGCATTCTTTGAGTTATTTCTTCCTTAAGACCTTCTGTTGCTACCTTAAATTCTCCTCTCAGCTGTTCGGAGTTGCTCTTTATTTGGTCGAAGTTTTCTTGCATACCATCTAATCTTTCTTCAAATGTCCGTCTCATATCGTTCTGGTTTTGTTCCATGGTCTGCTTCATGTCGTCCATGGTGTGTTTCACGTCGCCTTGATTTTGTTCAATGGTCTGTCTCATGTCGTTCTGGTTTTGTTCAATGGTCTGTCTCATATCGTTCTGGTTTTGAGCCATTTGAGATGATAGAGCCTGAATCATTTTAGTCAGTTCTTCCATCTTTGGCGATCCTTGTCTAGTAAGCATCAACTTCCTGACAAATTTCTCCAAACGTCTATCCTTGGGCTATAAAAGTTAATGTCGCAGTCCGTTTTTCAATATCTCTTCCGATTCTTAAATAGAACCTAATGGAATGTTCTGGAATATACTGGTAAATGTTACTCTTTCTGCTACTAGACAAATGTAGAAGTCGCTTTTTGATTATCTCTTTTGGTTCTCGAATAGATCGTCGTAGAATGTTATGGAATATTCTAGAAATTCTTTCTAATTCTTACTTTTGAAATAACTAATCTAATGTTGAAGTCGCCTTTTGGATATCTCTTCTGGTTCTCGAATAAACGTCGTAGAATGTTATGGAATATTCTAGAAATTCTTTCCGATTCTTACTGTTGAAATAACTAAGCTAATGTCGAAGTCGGTTTTTGTATATCTCTTCTGGTTCTCGAATAGAACGTCGTAAAATGTTATGGAATCTTCTAGAAATTCTTTCTAATTCTTACTTTTGAAATTACTAATCTAATGTTGAAATCGCTTTTTGGATATCTCTTTTAGTTCTCGAATAAAACGATATCGAACTTCTTCGAATATTCGGGAAAAATCACTTACTGTTTTTCTGTCCAATTGTCCTAGCCGGTGGTACTATGTAAGGGTAGTCTTTGCACTATTCAGTTCTGAATATTCTGGCAAAATCACTTACTGTTCTTCTTTTCAATTGTCCTAGCCGGTGGTACTATGTAAGGATAGTTTTTGCACTATTTATTTCTCTTATTATCACTTCTGACACCAATTGTTACGGGTTCTCCACAACAATTAAAACTCGCAAATGTCAATTTATTTCGACAAATTATGTACAAAAACACGCACTTAAACTTACTAATAACTTGCTAATAATTCACTACTTTAATCCGCCTATTAACTTCGCGTTAACGTCTAGCGATCACTACCGTTGGTTATCTTTGACTGAATCCCAGGTGCGCGACCCCGGCCCTATATATAGGATCGTCCATCTCTCTCGAACTTTCCGGCAGCCTTCGACGTCCGAAAAGTTGTCGTATTATTGCGACCGCAAGTCACAGATAACGCAACTAAAACCTAGACTAAGAATACAACCTTAAGATAAATCAACCTAATACTACACTAAACCTAAATAAATTCCAATTATAAAATTTAAATAACTTAAATTTGTAACAGTATTATGAATCAATGAATTTTATAAGGGACCAGGAAATTCCACGGAGTACGAAATCAAACATTGAAGATACACAGTTAAATGTAAGTATATTTATATATTTTTTTCCTTTATTACAATAAAGCAAATTATGTCTTATCGAGTCTAATGGGAAACCATTTTTTCCTGCCAAGATACTTTTCCAGAATTGTTAAAGTATATTTTAAATTACTTACTTATTTCCTTTGCTTCTGCAGAGTAATTTCGATTATAGCCGTTTTGAAGGTTCAATAGATTATCAGAGTGTGTTCGTAAGCCAAGAGTAATATTTCCAGTTATAGTATCTTCAACGTCAAACACATCAACACTTACTTCTCAAAAAATTATATAGAGCACAATAAGCCAAAACAACTTTATCAATATTATATACCTGCAAATTAATAGTGGTGTGAAAAATTCGAAAGCGATTAAAAAAAATTCTTCTGGCTCTTTATAAACGGTAATTAAAAATTATCTTTTCATGATCAAGTTCTTTTTGATTATATAGTTTTAAAAAATCTGGGCTCAAAGCAAATGCTTCATCTCCAAAAAAGGTATAATTTAGTGGTGGTTCACCGTCAATGACTGGTTCGGCTGCTGATTACTCCTCCATCAGATACGCGGCCATTTGGAATTGCCATCAAGACAATACTGTGCGTTTTTTTATAGTTGTAGTAATAGAATCCACTTCCAGAAGGTGCCATAATCTGTATATGTTTTCCATCTACAGCCCCCAAGCAATGGGGATAATTCCATTTATCTTGGAACACACTTGTGATTTTTTTCCATTCAGCTGCAGTTGTGGGAAACCAGAACAAAAAGATAAATATTAATTACCGTGTAATTTTTATTTTTTTTAAATCTTTTTTCAGGATCCTACGAGTCCTGGTGCTGAATCAATCA
The DNA here is from genome assembly GCA_963576565.1 of Aspidapion aeneum. Lineage (NCBI taxonomy): Eukaryota > Metazoa > Arthropoda > Insecta > Coleoptera > Brentidae > Aspidapion > Aspidapion aeneum. Next base: position 172,771,341 of record OY755038.1, on the reverse strand, counting down.
CTCTTGAGTTTGAATCTACCGATGTGTCTTCACCACCCACACCATGTTCAACTTGATCACAAACATCTTCCAGTCATCGAAATTACATAAACGCAATTAGTCCGGTCAATGAATGGCCATTGAGGGATTGTAGAGTGCATGGAGGGGGGGGGGGGGGGGGTAGAATTTTTCTCTTCAGGAGTATGTTAAGGGTAGTTAGGACGTTAACATATCAAAAGTCCCCACCCCTAGCACTCCCGCTTCAGTGGCGGAGGGGGGTGAAAAGGTGCAATTTTTCGGATTTTTGCCTATAACGCGATTAAGGCGCGTTGTACAAAAAAAATGTTTTATTAAAATATAAAGAGCATTACATTCCCTACACCAAGCATATGGAAGATTTAAATCGCGCCTTAGCTTTACGCCGCGCTAGGGAGGGGCTACAAGGAAGCAAAAGAAAATGCAAAGACGAAAGCAATACGCAGCAGCCTCGACAAAATGCATATGGACGCCACGCTGACCCGGGAAGATTTACTGCTGCGGAATTTGTGTCAGAGAAACAGATATAGAAGCCCAAATAAGAGGACAGTGGAACAATCCAGTTTTTAAATTGAAGAAATAGTCCATGTTGGGTGGAGGTGATTTATAAATCAAACAAGTTCAGTCGTTCTCCACTAGTTAAATTTTTTACAACTACATGTTTCGAGAGCATAAGCTCTCATCTTCAGGTTGTACACTGAAATAAAATAGGTGAAATAAATGCCCGGTTCCTACAATTATTTATAATATAAGAACAACCCAAACTTAAGACCTCAAAGAATGAACCCTACCTTGATGGAGTTATTCCATCGCCATTGCCTACATTTTGTAAGCTCAAAAAGTTTTACAGCAGCATGTGCAATGAAGCAGTACAATGTATTACAGCAGCCTGTAATACATTGTACTGCTTCATTGCACATGCTGCTGTAAAACTTTTTGAGCTTACAAAATGTAGGCAATGGCGATGGAATAACTCCATCAAGGTAGGGTTCATTCTTTTAGGTCTTAAGTTTGGGTTGTTCTTATATTATAAATAATTGTAGGAACCGGGCATTTAGAACGACTGAACTTGTTTGATTTATTAATCCAGTTTTTGTTCAACACCGCAAATTGCGCCTATCTGCATCAATTTTTGGTAGAGTTATTCACCGAAGGGCCACGACAGACCCAGTAAATATTATTAAGGATATAATATATACCAAAGAAATGAAAGCTCCCTCAGTGCAGCTTGGAAAAAGTTTGAAGAACAAAAGCAGACATCTATAAGTTCCTGTGGGCTTTTTATTGATGAAAGGCTTAATTTCCTTTCTGCTACCCCAGATGGAATGATCGGGCGTAATGGAATCATGGAGGTAAAGTGTTGCTACACAGCTGCGAAGTTAAAGCTTACGTTTCAAGAAGTAGTTCGTAAAGAAAGTGGATTACCTCCACGAAATCGAGGAAAACGACCGAAAAATCATTAAACTTAAACAGCGGCATAATTACTTTTTCCAAGTGCAAGGACAACTGCACATTGCCAAAAAGGACGTTTGCTTCTTTATCGTATTTGTAAGCTAAGACCAGCCTTTGTATTGAATGCAAAGAAATGTATACTAGCAGTACTTGTTGCATCAAATGGAAACCTTGATAAAAATTTAAAAGAGGCTTTTGTATTATTTAAAAAAAAACCAAACGATAAAAATACGCCCAATCGTTGTATACATTATTAGAAATGTATGTTGCTTTTAATTTATAAAAATCAATTTATAAAATCATAAGCACTTAAAAGCAGGTAGTCAAAGCTTCGAGCAAGTTGCAAATGTTAAACATAAGTTTTTCACGACATTATCCGAAAAATTTGATAGTATACAGTCAAACTTTCCACATGCGGAAATTGTCTTTTTAGGCGATTTCAACGTCCACAATATACCCTGGCTAAAACACCACAACAAAACAGATAATGAAGGCAGGGAAGCATAAGCTTTTGCCATAAGTTGTGGTCTAACGCAGCTTGTCGATGAACCTACCCGTATCTCAGAAAGGGGTGAATTTGCAGCGCTTTTAGACTTGTTCCTAACTACAAATCCTGACTCGTACACAATTCAAGTAGATCCCCCATTTGGTTTATCCGATCATAAACTTATAATAACAAAGTGCAAAATGCTCATACCACCAAGCCAACAATCACCTCCTCGTAAAATGTGGCACTATAAATCGGCAAAACGGAATGACCTTAAACAGTTTTACCTGGATTTTCCATGGCAAGAGGTTTGCTTTAAAACAGCTGATCCCACTATTTGCTGTAATGAAATAACAAAAGCAATCTTATCTGGAATGGATGCATATATCCCACATACAACAAAACGCAGAGCTAATGCAAAACCTTGGTTCAACAACCACTGTCAAACGGCTGTACAGGAAAAACACAGATCATATAATCTTTGGAAACGACAACAAACCGCTCAAAACCACATAGAATTTATAGAAGCCAGAAATAGTTGCAAACTTACTATTGACGTCGCCAAAGAAACATACAATCAAAGAATAAAAAACAGGTTGCTGAATTGTCCAAGAAGTTCTAGGTCCTTTTGGTCTCTCGCAAAAGCTGTTGGATCAAACTTCACCAAGTCATCCATACCATCACTTACAGATAAAAATATTCACTTAGCCACAACATCAGAGGAATAGCCCAATATGCTGGCCAAAATTTTTTCCTCCAACTCAAAGCTAACAGTGCCAAATGGAAAAACTCCACCGTTCATTGAAAGGCACAGTATGCCAGAGGTACCCGTTTGTCACAGAGAAATACGAAAATCCCTTAAAAAGTTGGATACAAACAAAGCAATGGGTCCAGATAGCATTCCCGCGATAGTACTCAAAAATTGTGCTAACAAACTTACCCCAACTTTCGCTAAATTATTCAATTTATCTTACAGGCAAGGAGTATATCCATCATCATGGAAGGAAAAAAGACAGATCCGTTAAACTATAGACCAATTGCTCTACTTCCGGTGATATCAAAAGTAATGGAAAGAGTTGTGAACAATCACCTTAACCAAGTACTTGGAAAAGTACAAAATTATCAACGACAAGCAATAAGGGTTTCGAAAATATAGGTCAACTGGCGATTTACTTACATACGTCACTCACTTATGGCAAAAAGCGATTGAGTTGCGGGATGAAATAAGAACAATTGCCTTAGATATATCTAAGGCATTCGATCAAATCTGGCATGAAAATCTGCTCAACAAGCTCAAAGCAATGGGACTGTCGCCGAAACTTTGCACTTGGTTTGAAAGTTACCTTAAATATAGATCCATTTATGTTGCACTGGATGGCCAGAACTCCAACTCTTACCAAACAAATGCTGGTGTGCCACAGGGAGTAATCCTTTTGCCAACACTTTTCCTGATTTACATAAATGACCTCATAGATAAAACAGTAAATCCACTTTATTGCTTTGCAGATGATGGCAATGTAGTCTCCTCAGTCATACCACCCACTCAGTGTCTATCCGCACGTGAATTCCATCATCTTAGACTTAAATATCGCAAATAAACAACGACCTGGAGATAATAGAGCTATACCAGTCTCAAGTCTGGGGTCCCATTGCACTAACGGAAAAGGAGGAGAGGGGGGAGTAACAACCTCGTAAAAAAACCAGTAGTACCGGCGTTAGAATTGTCAAAGGCTAGGGGAAGAAAACCTCGATCAAAAATTACCTGGTCCTCCAGGTTGGGGGTTGGGTTATCAGACTAACTCTCTGATACCCGGAAAAACATACACTGTTAAAAAACCCAATCAAACGTCTCGGAAAGAAAAGAAAAACCTAAGACGAAGCAAGCAAAGAAACAGGAATATGATTTTTGGTACATGGAACGTGCAAGGAATGGGTCGAAAAGTTAATGAAATAGTACATGAGTGCAGCAGAATGAAGGTAGATCTTGCTGTACTAACAGAAACGAAAAAGAAGGGAAAAGGATCAGAAAACCTAGGACAATATGACCATTTCTATAGCGGAGTGGCAAAAGAAAAACATGCTCAGCAAGGAGTATCTATTTTGGTCAACAAAAAATTTAGAAAATTTATCACCAACTGGGAAGCAGTAAATGAAAGGCTAATTAAAATGAATATAACAACTAAAGGAATGAGACTTACGATTTTTGGAATCTATGCGTATATTGACGATGCAAATAAAGTCGTGAAAGACAATTTTTTTGAAGAAATAACAATGAAATATCAGCAGTAAGTACATCTAGAGAAATTGTCATATTGGGAGATTTAAATAGTAGAACCGGTAACAGAGTTAATGATCTGACAGTTGGCCAATATCGAGAAAATGTTGTTAATGACAATTGAAACCGGCTAATTACAGTATGTGAGCAATTAGACCTAAAAATCTAAAACGGTTTTTTCAACATAAGGAAATACACACATATACCTGGAGCAAACCCTCACAAAACCTGAAATCCGTCATTGATTATCACTAAACAAAAGACAAAACTAAAAATTCAAGATGTCAGAACAAAGCGTGGATCAACATGCGGAAGTGATCACTATTTTCTGGAGTCAAAAATTATCTTTCTTTATCAAGGCCGAAGCCTGCATCAACAACATCTTGATGATACAGTGATTGAAGAAATTGATCACTGTAAATATAATCTACTAAGCCTAGAACATGACAGCGTAAAAAACTTATACAAAAAGAGACTGAACGAAAAACTTAATACAGGTTCAGGTGAAACCCCAGATGAGGAATACAAATGTATTACATTAAGCATCCATCAAGCTGCAAAAGAAGCACTAAGATTAGTGGAAGAAACTTCTAAAAGATGAAAACCATACTGGTGGGATGCTGAGATTGAAAGAGAAATAGAGAAAAAAAGGAAATTATACCACACCTACTTATCCCAAAAGACAGATAGAAGCAGAAAAGAATAAAAAATCGCGCAATCAAAGGTGAGAAGAATGATCAGTGATAAGAAAAATCATTCGTGGACGCAAAAGTGCCAGAAAATAGATTCTTACTTAGGAGGTAGGAGAAGTACCGAAAGCTGGAAAACTATAAGATCGATTAAAAAAGAAACATGTAGAGATATCATTTCACCAATACCAGACAAAGAATGGGATGAGCATTTTCAAAAACTTTTAACTGAAGATAGAGCAGAGTTCAAGGAAGACGCAAGGGACAATATAATTAGAACGATGGGATCTCCAGTACCCATCACAATCTCCGAGGTCAAAAACGTGTGCACAACCTTAAAAAGCAGTAAATCTGCCGGACCCGGAAATATCCCAGCCGAACTTATTAAATATGGCACTGAAGAACCGTTTTGGAGATTACGGAATCTTTTCCAAAAATATTTAAATGGAACTGTAGTACCAACTGAGGGGAAAACGAAATATGTGACAATTACAGAGGTATATCTGTGACTAGTACGCTAAGCAGAATATACGGTAAAATAATAAGAAATAAAATTGAGAGCGAATATATAGACATGGCGGCAGAAGAACAAGCCGGTTTCCGGGCGGGTAGATCGACTTTAGATCATCTCTTTTGTATAACCCAAGTTATTGAAAAGAAAATGGCATGCGGACAAGAGCTACATCTTCTTTACGTCGATTGATAGTATACCACTAAATCTACTTTGGAAAGCGTTGGAAAACACAAACATAAGCGTACAACTAATTAAGGCCATCAAAGAGTTATACCGCAATAGTAAGGCAAAAGTTAAAATAAAAGCAAAACTAAAACTCCGTTGGACGAAACCACCTTGTATACTTTATGTTTCGCCGATGATCAGATAGAAGTGGCTCAGGATTATGACGACCTCAAATATATGACACGAAAACTAAGAGTACAATTAGTGGGGACTAGAGGTTAATCTCAATAAGACAGAGTATATGTGTATCGGTGGAATGAAACAGGATCTAATCTTAAATACCGGGCAGCGAATTCAATCATGTGATGAGTATAAATACTTAGGTCTAAAAATTACAGCTGACGGTACACTAGACAAAGCTATAAAAAATCGAAACGTACAAGGAAGAAAAGCAATAACTTTATTAAATGGAATAATTTGGGACCAAAGTATATCAAAACATAACAAAAAGCTTATAAATAACACCATTGTAAAAAGTATTATTACATACGGCTCAGAAGTATGGCCAATCAAGGATAGAACAAAAAAAATGCTTTCCGCTACGGAGATGGACTATTGGAGAAGAGCAGCAGGGAAATCAAAAAGAGAAAGAATTACAAATCAAAGAATAAGAGAAATTATGACAGTGGGTGAACGTACTTTAGTGGATGATATAAGAACAAAACAACTGGTGTGGTACGGACATGTACAAAGAATGAATGATGAAAGACTACCTAAACAAATACTACAATGGAAACCAACTGGTCGAAGAAAACGAGGATGGCCAAGGAGAAGCTGGAGAGAAGGAATAGACAGTGAAATAAGAATAAGAGGCCTAGATGATGAATTATGGGCAAACAGAAACGAGTGGAGATTGGGTATCGGAAGACGTAGAACGTTGTGAAACCGATAAATATATAGATAATAGAGGACTGGCGCAACAAAAACCTTGTACAGTTCAACGCGCAGAAAACCCAAGCAGCCCTGTTTTCAAAAAAGACCAGCACCGGTGAGCCAAACATCATGCTATCTGGAAGTGCGGTCACATTGCAGAGCCAGTTGAACATCTTAGGAGTCACTGCAGAGATCAACATGTCTTAGCACAGTCACGTGGCAGATATAGCTAAAGGGGCGTCTCAAAAGCTTGGGGTGCTATTTCGTACAAGACATCTGTATACACCAAGCAAACTGCTGACACTCTACAAAGCCCAAATTCCACCAACTATGGAGTACTGCTCACATATATGGAGTGCGGCACCCAAACATACCTTAATGCTTTTGAAAACCGTGAAAAAACGAGCTATCAAGCTGATCAATGACTTGGATAGTCTCGATCATCGAAGAACTGTGGGCGATCTATCTCTCTTCTACAGGTATTATCACGGAAAATGCTCTGAAATGTTGGCACGTATGATCCCCCCGGGAGTAGCACCTACTAGGCGAACACGTCAAACAGATGGTAACCATCAATTTATTGTCAAAATAGAGGCACCAAGAACCTCATTATATCAGAATTCATATCTCTGGAGAACAGCATCGCTGTGGAATAAACTCCCTGCGACAGTTCTCCTTGCAGGTTACAACCGGAACCGTTTCAAAACCAACATACACCGACATTTCCGCGCACTTGATGCTTCTCGAGCGTGATAGGGGTCTCCTTGCGAGTGCGCATAACCGTAAAAAAAAATAATAACAAATTATTAATTGTCAATATAAAAATATATTACTGATTAATGTTTATTATTGGTGGAACTTATGTGACTTTATTTATTTTTGAAGGATCAACAGGAAGTTTAATATTTCAAGGGGGCAGGACAAATTAACTGAGTGACTTACAGACTTGAGAATCGAGTGTAATCCAACTGGTTAAAATTGTTTGCATTGTTATTACCCGTAACCAGTTAACTTATTAGGCACCTTATATTACCACTTTTGCATCTCAAAAAAATAGACGTTTATTCTTTTGCAATAGGGTAAACTACCCAGTCCCCAGTACTCCAACCAGTTATTGGCACTTTGGTTTTTAATGCGATTTATTTAAGGTAATAATTATAATAGTTTTAAATTTCCCGCGTATTTAAAATCTGCAAACATAACCTCTATTAAACAAGTTTACTGTATGATGGTGCGGTGCACGCGTCGAAAGAAAAACGGTGTTAAACAGGTGCATGTTTTAGAACAAGGTGATTTTTGTTTAAAACGCTAAGGTAAGCAAAATTTTGGTTTTATGATATCATTCAAGTTGTTTTAAATATAGAGCCTCGTTATTTTGTTTAAAAAAATAATGTTTTGTTATTATTTTAGAGTAACTTAACCTTAGTTTTGTTAAAAATATATTTATTTAAAACGGGTGGCGACTACTGGTTTAATTATAACGTAAAATGCTAGTAATTAGCAGGGGTGCCAATAACTAGAAAATGCATATTTATTATTTTTTCTAATAATTGGCATATGCAAAATTTAATTAAATTCTAGATAGGGTCAGTTCACTGGGCGGCGGATAAAAGATCGAAAGTACAAAAGGTCGAAAAAACAAAAGAATGAAAAAATAGGACCGAAAGTACAAAAGGTCGAAAGTACAAAAATTCGAAAGTATGAAAATAAAAGATTGAAACCTAACCAAGTCGAATTGCCTTGACCCGCCGAGGTAGTCCAGAGGTCGAGGATAGTTCATAGTTAACCCGGTTAGGTTACTAACCCAACCTGACTAAGTTAGGTTTGTCTACTAAAAAAAAAACTACCCTGATCTCGTCAGGAAAGTTTTTTTTGATATACTAACCTATTCGGGTCAGGTTGGGACAGTAACCTAACCTATCCTCGGCCCCGGCTCCACCTCGACTGGACAGGTCAATTCGACTTGATACGGTAAATTGGTATTTTTAATATTTTGTATTGTCGATTTTTTTTCGACCTTTTGCACTTTTGACCTTTTGTACTTTCGATATTTTGTACTATCGACCTTTTGTACTTTCGACCTTTTGTTTTTCGATCTTTTGTACTTTCGATCTTTTGTACTTTCGACCTTTTGTTCTTTCGACCTTTTATCCGCCGCCGTTCACTGGTCCTCGGCCTTTTAACGGAAAATTTGATTATATCGCTCAATTAGATATAGAAGATGACCTTAGACTGGAATTTCTCCTATATAAAAAATGTTTACTGATATGATTTTAACAACAAAAAACAAAAAATTTCCCATGTTTTCCATTAATTTCTCCAAAAACACGAAAAACTAAAAAAAGTGCATTTTGACTAGTTCTCCGCCACCCCTTACAATTCTCGGCCATTTTTAGATTGGTTGTCGGCCACCAAAAAATTCGTAATCTAAGTGAAATAAAGTTTTTTTACGATTTTTTAAATTATTTTTTCTTAATTGACACGAACTGGAATAGCATATTTCTTAAGTTCGAAAAGTGCTATTTTTCCGTAAGTACGCGATTGCAATTGGATGAACGACGCGAAAATTTCGTTTGAGTACGAAAAAATACTTTTTTTTGTCAAGAATTAGAAACAATTTTCTTTTCGACGAGGTTATAAAATTATGAATGAAGGCATCTTAATTTCATGTTTCTGAGAGCGTGAAAGTGCGGAAAAGTGTAACTTTTAAAACGAGAATTCGTGCGAAAAAGTGCTACTTTTAATATGGCGGCCGCAAACCAATTCGCAAAAAGCGAATATGTTAATAAATTTCGTAAAAAAATTAAAAAAATAATGTCTTTTTTTATTTTATATTTGATATTGAAAATTTCATTTATAAAGCCCTTTGGCCGACATCTAAAAATTTACGCTTTTTTTATACCGGTTCGCGGCCCTCAAAAATTCCACTTAAAAACCAATTTTTTGCATTTTTTTTCAGAAATTCACATAATACGAACCATCCTCTACCATATAAAATATATTGCTTATATCTAATGAAAAAAATAAAATAAAACATCTACTATTTCGTGGAGTGACACCACTAAGCAATTTTATACATTAAATGCAACTTTTACCTCTGTCGTGGTCGAACACGAAATAAATATTTTTTTAGCGTGCTTATCACTTGTCACATTACCTAAGTCCCTATCATTCTTGATGGAAGAAAAGTACACTAGCTGATTTACCATTAGTCCTAAACGCAAGTGCTTTAGATTTCTTATTTTTTTGGCGTTTTATGGGAAAAAGGCCAGTTAACCAGTGAACTGGCCCAATTTGATTTATTAACTGTTATTTATTTATTTTATTTTAGGTTATTTTTAATGCCTAAAGTAAAAAGGGGTCACACTTATTTAAAAGAATACAATGAAGATACGATTAAAAAGGCTGTTAAAGAAATTGCTTCTGGTATGTCCAAAAAATTGGGATCAAAAACGTTTGGAGTACCTCGTCAAACCCTTCAGTATAGACTTTCTCATAATATAAGACAGAAAGACGATCGATGGAACAAATATATTGTAAAATGGAGACCTTGGGAAAATAAAAGGAGTAGGGGAACAGACAGAGAAGAGTGGAAGATATTGGGGGAGGCCTATGGCCAAAGATGAATTGAAGAAGGCTAAATAGATAGATAGAAGTACCTTTTGTGTATTAAATTTTTTTACTCTTTCATATAAAGTAAAATGCACTTGACCATACTCTTCGGCATGCAGTAGGTAAATAACTAAAATGGTATGTTTTATAAGGCCTGAAACCGCTAAATAATCAAACACAATTTTTAGGGCATCCTAAAAAATGGTACTGCATGATGGATGCAGCATGAAGGAACAAAACATGCCATTTGCGTTCTTGGGGCAGAGCAACAAGAAGATTATTCTGGACATAATAGGCACCATTGTCCAAAATATCAAAGCCTTCTTACCCCAGATGGTATTATAGTCAGCTTAAAAGCAGCATGGTCAAGAAAACGCTATGATGTACCGGTAAAAACTTGGTATATTGGTTAATAAATATAATAAAAAACCCATTAAACCGCAGCAGATACCTTTAGAAAGAGCAAAAAATTGAAGAGAATATTAGCAGTAAGAAAACTATTGGAAATTAAATAATAAAAAACCCATTAAACCTCTGCAGATAGCTTTAGAAAGAGCAAAAAATTGATAGCCCTGCAAAAAATTGAATAATAGCAGTAAGAAAACTATTGGAAATTAAAGAAAAGATATCACAGCCAACAGAAAAAATAAACTAGACTCAATCCAAGAAAAGGGGTGAACTTTTAGGTGTGTGTACGGTCTTCAGCAAAACTAAATCTAGTTAAGTTTTATAGGAAAATAGTGTACAACTTTTGTATAAACCTTTTTTTACATTAACGTTTTGTTACCTTCACAATTATTTTTAGTCTCTTACATTTTTCTTTGTTTTTTACAATATTTGAAAAAAACGTACCTTTTTATGAACTTAAGATGTTCCTTGTCATTTTGTGTACCTAGATTAAGCTTTGATTTTAAACCTAAATTCACCCCATTTCCATCTGAACCAGAAGCACTTTTATTTAACGGTGGTATTTTTTCGCTAAAACGTCTAGTTTTAGATACTGCACTAAAATTTCACATTTCTATCAAAAAAATTTCCATAAAATGCAAAAAAAACTTTAAAACCCCAGTAATGTAAATCTTGGGAAAACTAGACGTTTTTGAGAAAAAACAAACACTGTATTTTCCAAAAAACTTGGTCCTTTTTGGGATAAGTTTAAAATTAAAATAGTGAAAAAATATTTGGATTGAAAATATAACCAAATTTCGTGACAAAAAGTTATATGAGAGTTAAGAAGTAAACAGAAAAAAAAATGCCTTTTCAATTTTTCTTCTACAAAATGGTTTATACATTTATATTTTTCTTGTATTTAACTTTTTTCCGCCCCTAATAATAAGTAGGATCGAGTATAATTTATTTTTTCTGTTAAAGGGAATAGGTTCCTGGCTGCTTTTTTAGACCTTTCATGCTGTTATTAATTACTTCCCTTCCAAAAGATATAGTCCTGGTCATAGACTGTTGTGACTTTGATATGACATACCTAACATATTTCCTAACCAATTACATATCAACATGAAAAGCCTGACATTAGGTTGACCTCAGCCCCCTTAAATTAATAAGCCTGATTTTATTTTGCAGGCTGACAGATCATGATCAGATGAGATTTTTAAAGGGATTTTGGCAATCTGTTTTCCCAAAAATAGGATGACAAAAAAATAATAGAAATGTCAGCCTTCAACGGTGCTGCAATTTAAAGAAGGATCAGGCTTGTTATTAAGGGGGCTGTGGGTCGACAAAAAAGCTCACAGGTAAAAAACATTCAGTTATTAGAACTTGTTTTGTCACTGTCCTTATGCATATGATAAAAAGTTGGATATGTCACAAAATTATGTGGCTTCATTTAATTTTAAGTTTAATAAATAAATTTTCATTTTAGAGAGTCTATGGCAAAGAAAGATTCGTAATTTAATCCGACCAAGGGTATGGCTTAATGGAGTTATTGATAACACCATTTCCTGGCAGACCTGAAGCTCTAGAACCACAGCAATTAGCGTTTAACAATGCTATGAAAGTTCTACGAGTGGCGGTAGAATAGGGCTTTCAAAAAATTGCTGCAAATTTTTCTTTCCCCGATTAAAAAAAATCAAAAATTAATGCTCCAAGATTTGGAATTAATGTACAAATAAGCTGTATCATATTAACAAACTGTCACACTTGTTTATATGGAAGTCAAGTGGCAGATTATTTTTTTGTCAGTTTCCCCAACCCTTGACGAATATTTTGGGTTATAATTTAATGTCAATTAAAAGTTATGTTTAATTTAGAGGTTTAATTTAGAATTTTTATTTAAAACCTTTTTTAAGTACTTAGTGTATTTTCCTATTTTTAATATACATTTTTATAAAGTTGAAAGCTTTTAGTGTTAGAAATAAAGTATGCTAGTTTTGCTTTTAAAAATGTATTATTATTTGTTTTTATTTTATTGCCAATCGCTTTATAAGAATATGAGGGTGTTTGTCCCTTTTGTGTCACAATTTAAAAAAAATAGACTTTTCTTGACAGTTAAACGCAATCTTGTTAGTTTGGTCCTAAAAAATTTAGCAAACCCCTCTAACTATTTAGTTTAATAATTATTTGAAATTAATATTTTTTTATATGTCACATGCTTTTCCATAAAATTATAAGAGTTCACTTCTATTGTCATTTAATATTTTTTAAAGTTTTGTACAGTGTGATTTAAATTGGACACTTAGAGGGGGGTTCGGGTACTTGTAGGGAAGATAGATGAAAAGTGGCCCCTGTTTGCGAGACCCAAATTTCAAGACAAGATTTATACTTAACCCTCCGTTGGTCACGTGGTCTACAATCGTAGTCCACACCTCTTTAAAGTTCGCCAGGGCTTCGTGTATATACGTGAGCCGGGCGCGCTTCTTAGTAGCTGTTGTTATTAAACATATCTTTCGATTCAGTGTGTTGGTTGAGTTTGATTGGTGCGAATGTGAGTGTTATTGAGGCTGAATGACGACTGGTCTACGTATGTACTCCAGGTGACTAAGCACGTTATAGTTTTTGCCCAATACCGATTTTTATTTCATTTTTTTTTCTTGTTTTATTTTGAATTATTCATTTATTTGTTCTATGACTAGAACGTAAACCTAACACCCATAGTTCCTACATCTATTGCGTAGTTGTGAAGTCCCAAAAGAAAGCGTGTAGAAAGGAGCAGAGATAGTGAATATGGATGAAATGGTTTAATGAAATGTCTAGTGGAGAAGATAGTCCAGTTCACGATGAGGATGATTCTGAATATGGTACTGAATACAATACGGAAGATCTGCAAGTAAGCGAACACAAATTCTGAACTAGATATCTCGGATAAAGAGAACCAACAATATTTGGTTCAAGATCAAGACATGTCGGATCATTCGGACGAAAGTGTTGCACAATGGTATCATACTGCCCTAAAAAGAACAAAACCGTGATATTGCTCTCCTCCATGCACCATGACAATGCAATAGATGAAGGAACTGGGGATGAAAAGAAGCCAGAAATGATAACTGATTATAACAATACAAAAATTGTATATTTAGAAGATCAGTTATGTCAAAATTACAATGTTGCTAGAAACACTTGTCGTTGGCCAATGGTCCTGTTTTACAATTAATTGAATCTTTCTGGAATAAATGCTCTTCGCGTACATAAGGGAAATGATCCCCAAACAAAAACTAAACGTTGTGAGTTTCTTGAAAAGTGCGCCTGTCCTATTACGAATCCCAATTGCTTAACCTCCAGTCCTCTAACGACCTACAAATTATATCGGACGTTGCCACATTTGTCCTCGAAGCACGAATAAGAAGATCTTGTGTAAAATGTGGCAGATTTTCTTGCAAAGGTCACATGAGAGATGCCTGTATTGAATGTTTTGACAAAAAAAAAATAGTCTATTTTGCTTGTCTTGAACTCTTCCAGTATTTAACAGAACTGTTGTTTTTGAGCCTTTTAAAAGAATTTTGTTTGTTTTTTTATAAGAATACCATTTTTTTTTGTTAGTTTGCTCAAAAGTGTTTTTTTGGGCCATTTGTTTATTTTTGTCAATAAATATTGAAAAAACCTGAATTTTCATTTTCGTGATTTTCATATTGAAGTAACATTTTTTTAAAAGATAAAGGTCAAGCAGATTATCGAAAACACCCTAGAAAACACACATGAGAAAAAATTCTTGTTAAAAATGCAATTTACTGCGTTCTATTTTTTTTTTGAAAATGGTCTACGATGGTAGACCACGGGACCAATCATGTATACAAATACTAGGTGACCGACCGAGGGTTAAAACAACATTTTGACATGTCAATCCGTCTTTGCTACGTGGGCTTTTTGAAATATGTGTATTTGGGATTGGGTTCTATAACTTTTTTATTTCTCGAAATTTATTTTTGGTGAGAATCACTTCGTTGTATATATTTTTAAAGCTCAATGCAACTGTCAAAGTAACATTTATCTGTCGTTTTTCATTTTTGGTTCATTCATATAACAAAAAGTTACAGACTCTTTTAAGGAAAGACCGTTTTTATTTGTGTTTTTAGCCTAAAATTTTGTTTAAAACAATGTGATTTTTATATTAAATTATATTTGGATTTCCTTAGTACTTTTTTATGTATTTTTCATTAAAAGTATTTCATAAAAAATAAAGAAAATATATACTTAACCATGACGATGACGTCGGGTAAATAAAGGAATATTAAATCATAGAAGTTCGTCCGGAGCCATGATTAGTGATCAAAGATCGTGTTTTTTACAAATTTAATAAAAATATTAGTATTTTTGAATTTGCATGTACATTTAAGAGTGTGTTTTAAATTTGCTGAGGAGCGTTTTTTAAAGTTTTTTGTTTAACTTTAGATACAAGGATTAATTAAAATATTGTTTTGTATTAAATGTTTTTAAAACAATTGAAGAGCTTTTTAAGTTGTTGTTTTTTGCCTTTAGATATTATATATAAGATACCTTCAAATTTTGGTCTATTTTTATTGCAACAAATAAACATACAAAAATCTATTTTGCGCATCTTATTTCTATCGTTCGCGTTCCACATCAATCATTTGCATGTTTTAAATTTAAAAAAAAACTATAATTTTTTTAAATCAGTTAACCACATTTTGAACTGTGCTATTGAAAAATTATAGTTATATGTTTGCCCTTTAATTTTTTTTTGTAATTTGAATTTTTTGATCTGAACAATATGTATGTTTTACAAATTCTGTCATTAGCGTGTCATAATATTTAAAAAATAAAAAAACCCCACCCAATACAATTTAAAGTGTTAATTTTATTGTTTTTGCTGTAGACAAAATCGGCGTAAAAACTAGGCGAGACAGGGGGCTAATGGGACAGGGGACTAATGGTCCACAGCTTATAAATATTTTCCAATGTTCAAAATTCTTTGATATATTGTTTACTAGATGGCGAAACTCTGTTTTTATTTTCCGCTACAAGGAAAATTTAGAAAAACACTTAAAAACGCCTATTTCTATATTTTCTCTCTTTTAGTAACCTATGTTAACAAATTCTAATTAAGAAATTAATAAAAAAAGTAATTATGCTCTTGCTGGGATTTGATCTCGTGCCTGCTGGTTACGAAGCCGATGCGCTGTACCTTGTTCCATTGTGGCAGCTAGAAATTTTCAGCTGTTAAATTTGGGCCACAGAATAAGCAGCCTTGTGTGGAAAACTATAAAAGTTATAAAAATTGACATTTTCACATAAAAATTATTTGATGAAGTTTCACACTTATGGGAAGCCCTCTTTGATATTTAGAAAGTTTTTTCGCCATTTTGTCGTCTATTGGTTTGCACCATTGAGTTGTATAAGGCCATGAAAGGGCCTTAGAGACGGAAAGACAAGGCATTTTTTATTGACCCTATCCAATTTGGTTTCTAGGGGCGGGTATTTCTTTTACAATAAAAAGAGAGATAGACATTATTGAACATGTGAAACGGACAAAGATAAGCTGATTTTGCATGCTAATACTCTAGATAATATATGGGTACTTTTATCTCTTTCACACTGATGGCATAAGTGCGACAGAAAAGCAGCTGGCTACCTTTAATCCACCTGCCGTATTTTGAGTGATTCAACCTGTTTGTCGTTTTATACAGGAAAAACTGATAGACAATGTTGTCTAAGTACGGTTCGGTTCGGTTGAATTTTTTTGAATTTCGTGCGGGAATAATACAAAAAGAAATCTTAAAGACGTTTAAAAACAAGTTTAGAAGTAACTATTTGAGTTCAAACATGGTGCGAAATTGTTTTTTGTGCAAAAGAAAAAAATCGATGAAAAAACAACATTTCATGGGTAAGTCGTCTTGACGGATAGTTTTTGTTAAAACACGATAAAGTTCAGTTGGATCACAATAGATAGTTTTTCTGCGACCGTACGATTTTACCTACCCTCACACATTTTGATTCAGAAAGTGTCACTTCCCCGCACTTATAAGATTATTTTTTAATAATAATTTGTCCTGAAATGTGTTGCAGTCTAGGACAACTGGGCGCCTCCAACTCGGCGCCACCAACTGGGCGCCGGGCCAACTGGACGCCGGGCCAACTGGACGCCGGGTCAACTGGGCGCCGGACTAAAATATTTTTTCTTGATAAAATGTGCAGATAAAAAACAAACTAGATATATTATTATTTATGCAAAAACATCTTTAAAAAATCCTTTACGTAATATTCTTGAAATTTGGTTTTGTTAGAGTTAAATCCATTTCGAGTGTTGAAATTTTGGTAGGTCTAGAGTTCTGGTCCTGATAACATAAAATTTCCATTTTTGTTTACAAGAATGACGAATCCAAAATAGCGGATTTCTTTATTTTTAAACCGATTTGTCTCAAACTTGAAAGTTTAAAGTGTTTGGGATCACTTTATACAGTTTTACACTCAAACTTAAAAAAATTTTAATGGCAGATCCAAAATGGCGGACTTTCTTATTTATGCATCGATATGTATCGAATATAGAACTTGGCGGTGTTTCAAGTCGCTGATTATAATTTTTGACTCAAATTCATAAAAACTTCAAAATGGTGGATTTCTTTATTTTTAAACGGATTTGTCTCAAACTTGAAAGTTTGCAGTGCTTGAAATCACTTAATACAGTTTTATACTCAAACTTAAAAAAATTAAAATAGCGGATCCAAAATGGCGGACTTTCTTATTTATGAATCGATATGTATCAAATATCGAACTTGGCGGTGTTTCAAGTCGCTGATTACATTTTTTGACTCAAACTCATGAAAAACTCAAAATGACGGATCCAAAATGGCGGATGTCTTAATATTTAAACCGATTTGTCTCCAACTTATAAGCTTGCAGTGTTTGAGATCACTTAATACAGTTTTATCCTCAAACTTAAAAAAATTTAAATGGCGGATCCAAAATGGCGGATTTTCTTATTTATGCACCGATATTTATCAAATATAGAACTTGGGGGTGTTTCAAGTCGCTGATTACGATTTTTAACTCAAACTCAAGAAAAACTCAAAATTGCGGATTTCTTTATTTTTAAACCGATTTGTCTCAAACTTGAAAGTTTGAAGTGCTTGGGATCAGTTAATACAGATTTATCCTAAAACTTAAAATGGCGGATTTTCTTATTTATGCACCGATATTTATCAAATATATAACTTGGCGGTGTTTCAAGTCGCTGATTACGATTTTTGACTCAAACTCATAAAAAACTCAAAATGGCGGATCCAAAATGGCGGATTTCTTAATTTTTAAACCGATTTGTCTCAAACTTGAAGTTTTGCAGTGCTTGAGATCACTTAATACAGTTTTATCCTAAAACTGAACCAATTCATGGTACAAACTGAAATGTCACTGCGGATAATTGGTTTTCCTCTACAGAGTTGGTGAATGTGCTAAAGACAAAGAAATTGACTTATGTAGGAACTTTGAAAAAAACAAAAGGGAAATTCCCAAAGAGTTCCCACTCAGTAAGACAAGGCTTGTTGGTTCTAGTTTATATGGTTTTACCGGTGATGTAACCATAATGTCGCATGTTCCAAATCAGAATAGAGCGATTATATTGGTGTCTTCCATGCATCACAATGAAAGTGTAGATAGTGACAACGGAAAACCAGAAATAATTTCTTATTATAACTGTAATAAAGGGGGAGTTGACACTTTAGACGAAAAGTGTAGTGTCTATTCGACAGGCCGACGAACAAGACACTGTCCAATGGCTATCTTTTTTAGGATGCTAGACATTGCCTCTGTTCATCAGTCTTACAGAGATAATTCTAAAATCGAACGTTACGATTTTATAAAGCAATTAGGGATGATGCTTCTAACACCAGAAATGAAGCGAAGATCTCAAAATTCTCGCATTAGCCGTGAAGTTAGGATGTGCATCAGATGTGTACTACAAATAAAAGAAGACGTGGATGAACATAACATCGATCATGGAAAATTTGAAAAAAGAAAAAAACTGCAGATGTCCTTCCAACAAAACAAGAAAAACGTCTCACTTTTGTGCCATATGTAAAATTCCAATTTGTATGGAATGTACAAGACGAGTTTGTAGGGACCGCATAGCATAAAGCATACAGGTTGTAATCTGTTTTTTCTGTTTTGTATTAGTTTTTCACGGTAGTTGCGTTTCATAGAATGGCTAATAATGCAGAGGCCTTAGTGGTATATCTTTGAGCCAAAGTGTTAAGCCAAATCATTTATTGTTGTAATCTGCAGAGTTTTTTCATGTACTGGGTGGAAAAAAAATATGCCACTTTAGTCAAACTCAGTATGTAGGTACGTGGGCACAATAGATCCATTTGTGGTCGCAGTGCATGGAGGTCCAGTAGGGCCTGCCACCACTTTCGAATACATACAATACATACGTTTCAAAGAATTAGCCGTTTTCACACAAGAAGACATACCAGGTGCACACGCAGATGTCCAAAATGCTGAATCGACATTTATAGTTTATAAGTACTAGTTAGATTCTCGGATGTAGTTAGTTAGGCCTTAGCATTGCCACATTTATTACCGATTTACCATACAATATGCAGTTAGTCGTGAGATTAAGAAATCCAGAAAATTTGGAGGCTGCTTGAAATTTTATAACAGAAAAGGAAAATGTTACTTATTTTAAAACAGGACAAAATCAAAATTTATTAAACAGCATACAAACCAGCTCCAAAATTAAATTCTGTTTTTCAAAAACCAGCATCTCAAATTTTGTTACGAGTAAAATTGCATTTTTTATGTAACGCGTTTTTGCTAAATGAATTAATATTTGCTTTAAAAAAATAACCTCTAGCGACACCTTACGTGAGAGAGTTTAATTAGAATATTTTGAAAATTTGTCCGTTGATTTGCACCTACCTCTCTGTAGTCGGGTTAAGCTCAAGACTATTGATTTTATGCAGAGAACTAACTGCTGGGGAAGGGGTTCATTTTGAATTGGTTTCAGTTTCAGAATAGGATCGAGTGAGTTGTCTGTCCTTTTTTTGTCATTCGGGTGAAACAGGGATAGAAAGAATTTTCTGGTTGTTCAACTTACGTACGACCGTGATTGCATAATTGGCCGTCTTGAATTTTAACCTAAAAAGCTTTGTTTTGCAAAGACTCTGAGATTGTTTACTAATTTATTTACCTATAAAACAATAAACATAAGTTTTTTGTAATTTAAATACAGTGACTCAAAATTATTCAGTCAGTTTTGGTCATATTAATGAATACGGATTTGTGTTATTGATTTTCTGGAGAATTAAAATTTTGGGGTTTTATGGAATCTGATTGGTCAGTGATTGCTATGCAGTTTGGGAGATTGAGAGGAATTTTACAAAAATCGGCCCTTTCTGTTCGAGATCTTTGTCGAGAAACAAGGTATTTTAATTATGTTATAACATAACCTTACAAAAAATTTTTTTTGTTCATCAAGCATGGCTTGAAATTTTCTTTATAGGATAAATTAGAACTTTGCTCTAATTTTAGCCAATGGTAATATGGGATTCAATTGCATATACCAGATTTTTATTTTTAATTAGGTTGATATGTATGTATATGACATAAATATATATATATATATATATATATATATATATATATATATATATATATATATATATAGCATATATATATATATATATATATATATATATATATATATATATATATATATATATATTTATAAAAATATATATATATTTATAAAAATTTTTCTTTGCCGAGGAAATGTTACAATTTTTCTTTATGTCTTTAACAGACAATTATCTCTCTATTTAGACTACTTAAATACGACAAAATATTTATATATTGGCTATATGGTATTTTGGTTATAGTTTATTTATAATGGGTTCACAATGTTGTGCCTAGATGGGATTTCTAGAATCCAGAATATGATTTTAAGCTAGTAATTAATCCTGCGTCTGGCTCTCATTTCTATTTTGGATAGCTTGGTACCAATTAACAATAGTCACTACGACATGACCATATGGTTAAATTTGAAGTTATAGGTATCATAAGCACCTTTGGTTGAAATAGAGTTAGACAGGTTAATACAGCTAAAATTTTATATAGCTATTGCCGATAGAAGGTTTGTTTTTTTTATATAGTTTTTTTTATAACCAAAATACACATTTTTGTTTTTTTTATAAACTTAGGTTATGATTTGTGTCCCGAAAAGATAAATAATTTGGACTGAATAGACTAAAGTTTTATTTGGTAATTCTACAGAATTACTGTACAGTATGTACAAATTTTGATGAAACTTTGGAATATTTATATAGGGTGTTTTGACGGACCTGATAAGAAAATAAAGTTTTTTGTTTTTATCCATGGAAAATTATTGAAACCATAGTTGTATTTTAAAGATTACTTCAAGTATACTGAATCTAACATTTCCTGGGTTAAGATTATTTTGTTTTTATGTTATTTTTTTTCCTAACCTCAATTCTCGACAAAACTATTATAACATATGTAAATATTTTTCACTATTGTACATCAAATGAAACAAGGTTCTAAAAAGGAAGTATGTCTCTTTTAAGTTATATTTGAACAGTAAAATCTATAATTTTATTAATATCATTTTTTTTACTACCTTTTTAAGAAACTTCAACAAAAAAAAATATATTTTTCTTGTTTATATTTGATCATTTGATTTTTATTTGTTCTTCTTTCTGAAACAAAATAAATGTTGAGGTTTGTAAACAAAAAGTAATCCTTATCTTTTATTTCGTTCCTGCATTGATACATTGGTAACATGGTGATAGTAAGGAAAATCTGTCACCATTATTGCTAATTGTGTCAAAGTAAATAGAGGTCTATTATCACTTCAAAAATAGAAAATTGACAATATTTTTCTTAAAAGAACCTCACGACCCTAAATAGCTCTACCTAGCCGAGGTAAATTTGGGGAATATTAAAACAACATCAATAATATACAAAAAGCTATATTATATGAAAAACAATAATATAACAAAATAGCCCCAACTCTGTTTTAATTATAACAAGTGGCGACCAACGTGTTTTTTTGATAGAAAAATCAAGAATTTAGGGAAATGTTGTCAATTTTTTTTTGGTGTGTTGACTTCTTGGGTTCGGAGGAAAAGTTTTGGAAACTTTAAAATCTTTTTAATTTGAACATTGTTTACCTACTTAACTGAATTTGACTTATAATAATTTTTTTTATATATTTGAAGATTGTTTGATATCTATTTTTGTTATGTTATTGATTGTCTAACTCTTTCTGTAGTATTTTATGTAACTATTTTTGTAGTATTTTATGTAACTGTTTTTTTTTTAAGTTTTAAATTTTTGGTGGTACCTGAACTGGACTTTTTATCTTTATTCCAGTCAGTTACTGAAGGGTGAGTGGTGGGAGACATGACAGACAGACATGACAATGACGAAAGGACATGACATATAGCTCGAATATTTAGTGAAACTCGTGAGGTTAAGCTTTCAAGCTACCCACGGAAAAATATAAGGGAAACAAAAAACTCCTTTTTGCCCGATTAGCCATGAAACTTGTTTGATTTTTAAATTCACGGGTACGAAATTTCACGTTTGTTAGTATTATTTGGCTTAAAAATTCCGTTGATTGACGCTCACTGTCTTGATGACGGGTAAAAATGCAAAATGCGTTGATCCGGCCTGAAAAGACAAAGAGCTGTCGTAGGTCACGGACTATGTTCTTTTATTTTATTTGCATTCGATCTTTTCATTGATCGATATTGTATAGCAGTGTTTTCCCTGCTTTTGGTTTTTTGTTTCTCTCGTATCTCGGTAGATGGTGCCTCTTGCTATAGTTCCCTCACTAATTACATTTAATTAGAGACAAAACCGTCTGATTAACTTCGCAAGATTTGTCACTTGACCAGCAGTGTTCTGAGGAGTCCCATAAGGACGAAACGGTTAACTATCAACACTTATTAGGTGTCCATTAGATCTTGGACCCCCGTGAGGTTAAGCTTTCAAGCTTCCCACGGAAAAATATAAGGGAAACAAAAAACTCCTTTTTGCCCGATTAGCCATGAAACTTGTTTGATTTTTAAATTCACGGGTACGAAATTTCACGTTTGTTAGTATTATTTGGCTTAAAAATTCCGTTGATTGACGCTCACTGTCTTGATGACGGGTAAAAATGCAAAATGCGTTGATCCGGCCTGAAAAGACAAAGAGCTGTCGTAGGTCACGGACTATAGTTGTTTTATTTTATTTGCATTCGATCTTTTCATTGATCGATATTGTATAGCAGTGTTTTCCCTGCTTTTGGTTTTTTGTTTCTCTCGTATCTCGGTAGATGGCGCCTCTTGCTATAGTTCCCTCACTAATTACATTTAATTAGAGACAAAACCGTCTGATTAACTTCGCAAGATTTGTCACTTGACCAGCAGTGTTCTGAGGAGTCCCATAAGGACGAAACGGTTAACTGCAGTGGGCCGATCATCAAAACTCACGCACGAAATTTACCGGTGGGCCATCGCTCGCCAAGCCAACAAATTCAATAGGCCAGTCAAATGCGATCAATGGTCAACAGGATAATAATGACCCATACGATAATAATCAGACCTTTAGTCAGCCTATTAAACGACGCAGACCTAAAACTATTACAGGTACAGGGTCCAATTGTACAATCAAGGGAGTCCCTGTTTTGGTTTATTACCATGTTTATAGGCTGGATCCAAAGTGTTCAGTACTTGACTTAAAAAACTATCTGATCAGCTCCTTACCCGAAGTAACGTGCGAACAGATTCAGTCTAAGCATCCTGAAGAATATTCGTCGTTTAAAATAGGGATATATGAAAGTCACTCTGCTGTTATTACAAACCCAATATTATGGCCACCAGGCACTAAAATTAATCGGTTTTTTCATCTCAAGAAACGACCAATAACAACAGAATAGAAAAAACAACAACGAATGACCTGAAAATTTTTCACCAACATATACGAAGCTTAGCAAATAAAGCTGATGAACTCTCCATACTTGTAAATGACGAGAATTTTGACATTGTGTGTTTAAGTGAACACTGGTGTACCAAAGAAATTTTAAATTGAATTTCAATAATGAATTTTAGATTAGTATCTTCATTCTGTAGAAAGAGTTTTATTCAGGGGGGGTTTGCATATTCATCAAAAATGGGATAGAATGTAAATCTTTAGATTTAAGCAATATATCTATGGAAACTGATGCCGAGTTTTGTGCTATAGAAGTGTGTAAGAGTAAAATACTAATCGTATGTATATATAGGTCACCCACGGGTTTTATTGGCGCATTCCTGAACAACTTGGAAGAGTTTATTCATGAGTCACAAAACAAATATAAACGCATTATAATACTAGGCGATTTTAACATAAACTTTTTGGAAAATTCGTCTAACTTGACTGACCTAAAAACAATTTTAAATTGCAACGGTCTGTACCCGGCAATTTCTGATTGCACTCGAGTCACAGAGACTTCAGCTACACTGATTGATAACATATTGATACCTAAAAATATTTTCAGTTTTGAAACCGGAATATTAAATTCAGGTCTTTCGGATCACTATGGTATATATTTGAAAATGCATGTGGGAGACGCGCGTCCTGACCCAGTAAAGCGGGTAGTTAGACAAATAAAAACTAAATCTATAAATAGACTTCAACAAGATTTTTTAAGCCTAAACTGGATTGAATATTTTAACACAAATGACATAAATTATTTGTCAAATTTTTTAGTACAAAAGTGCAGTAGCCTAATAAATAAGCATATCCCTCTAAAAACTATAAAAGAGACCTCAAACAAACCTCCTGTTCAATGGTTCAGTACGGAACTGAGAGAAATGAGATCACATCTACAGGCAGTAAAATGCAGAGCTGATGTAACCATAAACCCTCACTATAAAATTTACTTCAATGCACTTCGTAAAGACTATAAAAATAAAATAATCCAATCCAAAAAATCAGCGTATAGTAATTACGTTGATTCCTCAAACAATAAGGCAAAAAATGCCTGGAAAATTATCAATTTTGAGAGGAATTCAAATAATAATTCAGGAAACAATTGACAAATCAGCTTTAAGCGCAACCGAACTTAATAACTACTTTTTGGTTGTGGCCGCCCAGATAGTGCAAGATCTATCAATTGACCAGACCATGCAAAATAGCATCATTGAAAAGATTCCTATGAATGATAAAACATTTGCTTTTTTCCCTATTACCGAACAGGAGGTTTGGGATGCGGTTACCTCGTTAAAGAATTCCTCTGCCTATGATGTTTACGATATGAGCAGCAATATTTTGAAAAATATTTCGAATGAGTTGGTTTACCCATTAACCTACTTATTTAATGAATGTGTTAACCAGGGCATATTTCCAGATTCATTTAAATTGTCCAGAGTAGTGCCTATATTTAAAAAAGGCGATATCTGCTCTGTATCTGACTATCGCCCAATATCCATTGTTCCTATTTTGGGAAAAATCTCTGAAATAATAATTAAAGATAGATTGTCAGATTTCTTTGAAAAAAATAGTTTATTGGACCCCTCGCAGTTTGGGTTTCGCAAGGGTCGCTCCACGGTTCACGCAATCACAATGATTGTGCAGGACATAGTCGAGGGCCTTGAAGAGGGCAGCCACTCACAGCTTATCCTCTGTAATTTGTCAAAGGCCTTCGACTGTGTTTCGCATGACCTATTGTTGGACAAACTATACAGATATGGTATTAGAGGTACTTTCCATAAATTCATTAAATCATACCTCAGCCTTCGCACCCAACGCGTTGAATTTAAAAATAGCTTGTCAGAGATAGGGACGGTAGGGAGTGGGGTGCCACAGGGATCTGTGCTGGGCCTCATCCTCTTCGTCATCTACGTCAATGATTTATTCTCCTTTTTATCTCCGAATAAATGCAGGTCATACGCCGATGATAGCTCAATCTCAAACAAACATAAAAACTTGGAAATGTTGAAAAATCAAAGCAAAGAGGTTATGGATAACGCCGAGGTATGGTTTACTCAAAACTGTCTTAAGCTCAATAGAGACAAAACTCAAACACTAACCTTTTCAACTAAACGGGAGGTAGAACTCCAAACGGCTAAGTTGCTGGGAATAACTATAGACAACACCCTTAACTGGCTGCGACATATTGTAACACTTAAGAGCAAACTATCATCGGTTGTATTTTTAATTCGTAAATTGACAGATGTCATAGATAAAAAATCTCTAATGAATTCATATTATGCGCTATTTCACGCGCATATTTCTTATGGAATTGCCCTATGGGGAAACTGTGCGCACGCAGTTGATATATTTAGACTGCAAAAAAAAGTAGTTGGAATAATTTGTGATATCGGTTACAGAGACCATTGCAAACCTTATTTTATTAAACTGAATATATTAACTGTTCCTTCGCTTTTTATTTTATATCAACTGGTAGAAATCCATAAAAACAAAAACTGTTTCGCAGTCAACTCTAATATCCACGAATATAGCACAAGATCGGCAAACCTTATAAGACCGACTTTTTACCGACTAGATAGGTCAATAAAAAATTCGCCAAGGGTAGATCTTTATAATGTTTTGCCTGATCGAGTAAAAAACCATTCTAACAATAAATTTAAATTTGAAGTAAAACAATTTTTATCTAATAATGCATTTTATGACGTTTCCGAATTTCTTGCAAAAGTACGATATATTTAAGATTATTGTAAAAATAAAATTGGCGCCTTTTGTAACTGTGTAACTGTTTTTCTGTGTTTATTTTATTTTAATATTTTGTTACTCACTTAATGTTTTTTTTTATATCTTTTTTTTAGAGATACACTATAGTATTTTTTTTATATAATTTTTTAGGTTAGTAAAAGACTTAGTATTTTTTTTAGACTTGTTACAATTGTATTTTTACAAAATGTGGTCAATAAAGCTATTCTATTCTATTCTATTCAACACTTATTAGGTGTCCATTAGATCTTGGACCCCCGTGAGGTTAAGCTTTCAAGCTACCCACGGAAAAATATAAGGGAAACAAAAAACTCCTTTTTGCCCGATTAGCCATGAAACTTGTTTGATTTTTAAATTCACGGGTACGAAATTTCACGTTTGTTAGTATTATTTGGCTTAAAAATTCCGTTGATTGACGCTCACTGTCTTGATGACGGGTAAAAATGCAAAATGCGTTGATCCGGCCTGAAAAGACAAAGAGCTGTCGTAGGTCACGGACTATAGTTGTTTTATTTTATTTGCATTCGATCTTTTCATTGATCGATATTGTATAGCAGTGTTTTCCCTGCTTTTGGTTTTTTGTTTCTCTCGTATCTCGGTAGATGGCGCCTCTTGCTATAGTTCCCTCACTAATTACATTTAATTAGAGACAAAACCGTCTGATTAACTTCGCAAGATTTGTCACTTGACCAGCAGTGTTCTGAGGAGTCCCATAAGAACGAAACGGTTAACTGTCAACACTTATTAGGTGTCCATTAGATCTTGGACCCCCGTGAGGTTAAGCTTTCAAGCTACCCACGGAAAAATATAAGGGAAACAAAAAACTCCTTTTTGCCCGATTAGCCATGAAACTTGTTTGATTTTTAAATTCACGGGTACGAAATTTCACGTTTATTACTTTTAACTTTTAATTATTTTTAATGTATTAACTTTTGAGATTTTTTTTGACTAAATTTTTTCACTTAACTTCTGTAATTTTTTATATAAAAAAAATACTGTATTTTGTGATCTGGTATAAACTTTGGACCGCATGTGTTATTTCCCATGGTTTGCACAGATTTTGCAGATATAGTTTTTTTTCTAGCTGAAGGCTAAGGGACCATATTTCAATATGACCTTCAGAAGAAGAAGAATTTTTTTTCTCCTTTCTTTGTTTCAATTTTTTAAAAGAAAAAAATTCTCGTCCTGTTGTAAACATTAAGGAGTGCATGTTTATTTAAATGAGGTGTGATATGCAGAAAACAATTTGTTTTGCTGTGGACAATATAGGAGTGCATACTTTTATTTAAATAAATATGATTTACAGAGAACAATATTGAAAAAAATTTCATTCATTTTTAAAAAAAATTTATATTTCAAGAAAAAAGAAGTATTTTAAGATTATTTTTCTTGCATTCAATTTTTTTATTAAAAAAACATAACAATGGAACATTATTTTTCAATTGATTTAAGTCTTCCATTTAAAGTTTTCATATATTTCTGGTAACACATTAGATTTCTTTTTCAACTTCTATATTTTTGACATCAGATTAATTTTTGTTACAGAAACTAAGTTTCAAATTTTTTTTTTACATACCCGGATGTGTCGATTTAAATTGAGTAATAACTCAATAATTTAATTTTTAATATTAATACGCCGGATTGTCTTCTGATTGTTGGGGAGTGTTTTTGCATTTCTGGTTGGTGTGGGCAGTCTTGCAGATTACTTTGAGGGCTACTACACGAGACTTTTTGATTGCTATATCAAACTGTGCAATTTTAGTCTGCTTGTTCAAATTTTATCGAAAAAGTAATAGTATACTCTTAAAGTAATTTATTTCATCTTAAATTTTCGGTACTTTACTTTGAGAACTAAGCAAACCAAAGTGATCTGTAGACTGTGTTTCATTGCTGGGGTGTTTGAGTGTTTTTCCATCTTTTTGGAAGACAATGCTGTATATTAAAGGGGGGCAATTTAAATAAATTCTAAATTCCTTTTGGTAACTTTTACGGCTTTTTGGTTTAGTGGGTATTGATTGACAATATACTCACAACTTTTAAATTAGTAAACTTTTGGATTTAAGCTTGGTGATGGGGGGTAGAGATAGCCTCGAAGGTAGCTTAGGCGAGCCTTCACTATAGGAGTTTTGGCTACTGTCATGCGAGTCGCTGTCCAAGAATGTGTTTATAATGTCAATTCAACAGTACTCTACTAATTTGATCCTGTCAAAATTTTTCTTGTGATTATGACATTAGTGGTGACTTCAAAATTTTGTAATTTGAATCCCACTAGGTAATATTATTGTAAATGGAAGTACAATGTCCTTACAAAATATTGCTGTATTACTTAGTTTTAAGTTTTTTTTATATATAAAAGTGAGTTTCATATTGTAAAACTTGCACATAGGTTTATAAGTATGTGCTGGCGCCCATATATTTTTTTTATTATTTAAGTAAAATTGTATATCACTTAATGTTTTTGAGATAGTTCCTGACCAAGCATATTTCTTTTATAATTTTTGGAATTTGATAGTTTTTTTTTGAAAATATTGACAGAAAAAAAAATTCAATAAATTTAATTTTTTTTTTACCGACTATAGGGAGTGTGTTACGAATAAAATTGCATTTTTTCCGTAACGCGTTTTTGCTAAATGAATTAATATTTGCTTTAAAAAAATAACCTCTAGCGACACCTTACGTGAGAGAGTTTAATTAGAATATTCTGAAAATTTGTCCGTTGATTGGCACGCTACCTCTCTGTAGTCGGGTTAAGCTCAAGATTATTGATTTTATGCAGAGAACTAACTGCTGGGGAAGGGGTTCATTTTGGATTGGTTTCAGTTTCAGAATACGATCGAGTGAGTTGTCTGTCCTTTTTTGTCATTCGGGTGAAACAGGGATAGAAATAATTTTCTGGTTGTTCAACTTACCTACGACCGTGATTGCATATTTGGCCGTCTTGAATTTTAACCTAAAAAGCTTTGTTTTGCAAAGACTCTGAGATTGTTTACTAATTTATTTACCTATAAAACAATAAACTTAAGTTTTTTGTAATTTAAATAAAGTGATTCAAAATTATTCAGTCAGTTTTGGTCCTATTAATGAATACGGATTACTGTTATTGATTTTCTGGAGAATTAAAATTTTGGGGTTTTATGGAATCTGATTGGTCAGTGATTGCTATGCAGTTTGGGAGATTGAGAGGAATTTTACAAAAATCGGCCCTTTCTGTTCGAGATCTTTGTCGAGAAACAAGGTATTTTAATTATGTTATAACAACCTTAAAAAAAAAAATTTTTGTTCATCAAGCATGGCTTGAAATTTTCTTTATAGGATAAATTAGAACTAGGTTAATATGTTATAACATATATATATATATATATATATATATATATATATATATATATATATATATTTTTATAAAAAATTTTCTTTGCCGAGGAAATGTTACAATTTTTCTTTATGTCTTTAACAGACAATTATCTCTCTATTTAGACTACTTAATTTTTTTCAAAAAAATTCTGATTAGTTTCATATTTTTTTTGTTTTATGGTTTGAACTATGTTCGACAAAATATTTATATATTGGCTATATGGTATTTTGGTTATAGTTTATTTATAATGGGTTCACAATGTTGTGCCTAGATGGGATTTCTAGAATCCAGATTATGATTTTAAGCTAGTAATTAATCCTGCGTCTGGCTCTCATTTCTATTTTGGATAGCTTGGTACCAATTAACAATAGTCACTACGACATGACCATATGGTTAAATTTGAGGTTATAGGTATCATAAGCACCTTTGGTTGAAATAGAGTTAGACAGGTTAATACAGGTAAAATTTTATATAGCTATTGCCGATAGCTGGTTTGTTTTTTTATATAGTTTTTTTTTATAACCAAAATACACATTTTTGTTTTTTTTTATAAACTTAGGTTATGATTTGTGTCCCGAAAAGATAAATAATTTGGTGTGAATAGACTAAAGTTTTATTTGGTAATTCTACAGAATTACTGTACAGTATGTACAAATTTTGATTAAACTTTGGAATATTTATATAGGGTGTTTTGACGGACCTGATCAGAAAATAAAGTTTTTTGTTTTTATCCATGGAAAATGATTGAAACCATAGTTGTATTTTAAAGATTACTTCAACTATACTGAATCTAACATTTCCTGGGTTAAGATTATTTTGTTTTTATGTTATTTTTTTTCCTAACCTCAATTCTCGACAAAACTATTATAACATATGTAAATATTTTTCACTATTGTACATCAAAAGAAACAAGGATCTAAAAAGGAAGTATGTCTCTTTTAAGTTATATTTGAACAGTAAAATCTATAATTTTATTAATATCATTTTTTTTACTACCTTTTTAAGAAACTGAGTTTCAACAAAAATATTAATATTTTTTTCTTGTTTATATTTGATCATTTGATTTTTATTTGTTCTTCTTTCTGAAACAAAATAAATGTTGAGGTTTGTAAACAAAAAGTAATCCTGATCTTTTATTTCGTTCCTGCATTGATACATTGGTAACATGGTGATAGTAAGGAAAATCTGTCACCATTGTTGTTAATTGTGTCAAAGTAAATAGAGGTCTATTATCATTTCAAAAATAGAAAATTGACAATATTTTTCTTAAAAGAACCTCACGACCCTAAATAGCTCTACCTAGCCGAGGTAAATTTGGGGAATATTAAAACAACATCAATAATATACAAAAAGTTATATTATATGAAAAATAATAATATAACAAAATAGCCCCAACTCTATTTTCATTATAACAATTTTAGACCCCCTGCAACAAATATTTTTGCAAACTTTAGACAACAACCAATAACGAACTTTCCACAAAGATTCCCTCAATACATCAATACAGTGGTATGCCTACGCCAAATTTTAACACACAAATAAGACCTTAAAATTTGCCACCTTTTAGACCAACCCAAAATTCAATTTTTGGCGCAAGGCCAAATTTTGTAAATAATCAATATAGACCACCTAGGTGGCCAAGCACACCGTTTCCCACAAAACATCACCCATTCTTTAATAATCAAAGAACAAGTGCAATTTTAAGAAATCAAGCTGCCCAACGCGCTCAAAATAACCCTGGTCCTTCTAAGCCCGAACCTATGGACACGAGTTCTAGCAATTCGAGGGCAATCGTACACCCATGCCCTTATAGAGGTCTACATATTGAAGAAGTATTTGCACAATCGATCGACAATCCCCGGAATACGACTCAACAGACTAACAATGACGCATCACAACACCAAAACGAAAATTTGCAAAATTGGTATTCTGACACAAATAATTCATTTAATTTAAATGATTCGTCCAATCAATACACGAAACTGATTGTAGTTCCGAATATTATGACACTACCAATACTCAAGAATACATCGTCGTCAAACTACCAATATGATCCAAAGTTTTTGAAAGTTATTTTTTTATTTTATGTATATATTACTTTGATGTAAATTTTCAAATGGGTACCTACCCAGCCAATCAAACATAATTAAAGTAAATTATTATCGATCTGACCTCCCATATATTTATATACCCGACATAAATGCGACACAGGAAGTTCAAGATCACTTATAAAACCCAGTATTGCCGAAAAATATTTTTATCCCCAAATTGTTAAAGAAGAATTTTTATTTAAACCGCTCACGGTATGCCGCAACACGACAAAGTTATACAAATCCCTGCTTTTAGACATTTTAAATCAAAATAATTAATAAAGTTTCACCTTTTTAATTTCTCCGAAAAAATTGATTGTTTATTGGGATGGGACTTTTTAGTAAACTTCGGAGCTGGTTCAGATCTAAACAAATTAATTTTAAAACTACCAAATACTGACATTCCTTTACAATATCAACAAAATCCAAAACCCCAAATAATTAATAACTACTTTCAACACTCTATTGTTATTCCAAGTAGGTCTCAACAAGTCATTAAAATTCCAGTAGATATTGATAATGGATAAGGAGTTTTGGATTATCAAAATTTCGGAAAAAATACTGAATTACCAAGAGCTTTAGTCAACATACAAGACCATTTTGCCTACACAGAAGTCACAAATTCGAACGAAAACCCCGTGAAATTAACTTTTACTGAGCCTTTTCCAATCGAAAAAATCAATATTTCAGAAGTAAACTTTATTGAACAAATGGAAATTGATGAATCACCTGTTCAGCACTAAAAATCCCAAGAAAATATATTAAAAGAAAATTTAAAAAACTTGCGTTTGGGACACTGTAATTCAGAAGAAAAAACAGCCATTAGAAACTTATGTCTAGAATACGCGATATTTTTTATTGCGATAAAATGCCGTTAAGTTTTACAAGCAAAATTCATCATAAAATAAATCTGAGGAAGGAATCACCTATTTATACAAAAAGTTACAGATATCCGGAGGTACATCTCGAAGAAGTAAAACAACAAATAAATCAAATGTTAGAACAAGGGATTATTCAAGATTCTAATTCACCTTGGTCGAGTCCAATTTGGATCGTGCCAAAAAAGTTGGATGCTTGGGGAAAAAAGAAATGGAGGTTGGCAATCGATTATCGTAAAACGAGAAAACGATCGATGATCGATAACCAATCCCTAATATTTCGGACATACTTGATAAATTGGGAAAATCGAATTATTTCTCCACATTAGATCTTGCTTCGGGGTACCATCAAATAGAGGTTCATCCGGACGATGTTCCAAAAACAGGGTTTTAAACAATGAATGGTCATTACGAATTTAAAAGAATGCCCTTTGGGCTTAAAAATGCACCCTCTACGTTTCAGAGGGTGATGGACAATATTTTAAGGGGCTTGCAAAATGAAATATGCGCCGTTTATTTAGATGACATAATTATTTTTTCAGCATCTTTAGAAGAGCATCTTTTACGTCTAAGACAAATTTTTGATCGATTAAGAGAAGAAGAAGTTGGCTATCTCGGTCACATTATAACACCAGAAGGAGTTCGACCAACCCTGACAAAATTAAAGCTGTAAAATCTTTGCCTATACCTTGTAATCCAAGATATAAAATCATTTTTAGGACTTTTAAGGTACTATAGACGCTTCATTCCCTCTTTTGCAAAAATAACAAAAGCTTTGACGTCCTGCCTAAAAAAAAGTGCTAAAATAATTCATTCATCTCAATTTTTGGAAGCTTTTGATACATGTAAAAATATTTTGATAAACGACCTCGTTCTTCAATACCCAGATTTTACTAAACCTTTTATTTTAACAACAGATGCCAGCTATAGGCGCGGTTTTATCACAAGGTAACGTACCACATAACAGACTAATCGCATCTGCATCACGGACATTAAATGACAGCGAAACTTGTTACTCAGCAATTGAAAAAGAATTATTGGCAACTGTTTGGGCGTGCAAACATTTTCGACCCAATTTGTTTGGTAGGAAATTCAAAATTTACACTGATCATAGACCTCTTGTTTGGTTACGAAATTTAAAAGAACCAAATAGTAAATTGGTAAGGTGGAGACTACGTCTCGAAGAATTTGATTATGAAATGATCTATAAATAAGGCACACAAAATCGTAACGTCGACGCGTTATCAAGGATCCAAATAAATGCAATAGAAAATGAAAGCGTGATAAATCAACCTGGTGACATTAATACCGACATTTTAGACTACTTACGACAAATGACAGAAAATGTTCCGCCGTTAAAAAATCAAAACCAAACGCCCCATAATCAAATAATCGAAAGC
Source organism: Aspidapion aeneum (assembly GCA_963576565.1). Lineage (NCBI taxonomy): Eukaryota > Metazoa > Arthropoda > Insecta > Coleoptera > Brentidae > Aspidapion > Aspidapion aeneum. The sequence continues at coordinate 172,737,339 of OY755038.1, read as the reverse complement.
ACCTCCCGATCAAATCAACCAAATTTAATAACAGACCGAAATCAATCAAATCAAAACGCTTTAGATACACTTAACGAACTAAATGAAAATCTTAGAGTTCTTATGAACGAAATTGAAACCGTACACTCCAATGCCAATTCAGATACATTAAATAGTGGAATCCCAATTCTCGACGAAAAAATCAACAACAAATCCCATCCAATTATCATATTTCCCTATGTCCATAATAAATAACCAAATAGACGTCTGGGTCGCAAGGACCAAATATACAACTGAGCCCTGAAGGGAGAAAACTAGAGATATCCAAAAAAAAAAAATAACCCAAAACTTAAATTCGCCCCTTCTGGGAAAACATAGTCTATTAAACTAAAAACAAAGGAAAAAAAATCGGCAACACGCTAGAAGCTTACCTTCTTTAATTCTGTAGCAGTTCCACACTTCCACCGGCCTAGGCCTTTTCTTGTGGTTGGAAATTTCGGTCTTCACCCAAAAACACGTGTGACTTCTTTCAGTTTTTTGTCGGAAAAAAAAGAGGTAAAACAATAAAGTCAAGGTAAAAAATAATAAAAACAAAATGTTAACAGTACATATTAAAGAATTAAAATTCCCTGTTTCTGTTCCAGCTTCTGGATCGGATGCGTTATCGCCACAACTTTCCACCGCATAGAAAACGATCCCCAAAAATCGATAGATCGATGGGAATTTATTCAAGTATTTGATCTTTCTCCCATTTATAACGAATTCAAAAATCTTTCGTATTCATCTAACAAATTAAATGCACTTTTTGAGAAACACAAAAATAGTAAGGGTTTTAAATATGAATACTTTAACTCTTATCACATAATCAAAAACTTATAAAATGACAAAAATTTTCACAAATCAATCCTTTTTTATTTAAAAATAAATTAAGGCAAAAACACGGAATAATAAACGGGCTTGGTTCTATTATTAAAACTATTACTGGCACTCTTGATCAAGAAGACGCCGAAAGATATGATCGATCAATTGATCAATTATCAAAGAATCAAATTAAAATATCAATCATTAAAACACAATCAAGAACTAATAAATTATAGAATTCTTTCGATTAAAGAACACATAAAAAAATTGATATTCATAATACCGATATCAAACAACAATTCCAATTTTAGAAAATTTAGAAAGCGCAAAAACCTTTTCAAAATTAAACACATTACATAATTCAATAGTTGAGCCAAACGACTTATTTGTAGAATTATAAAATATTCAAAATTATTTAAATCCGAAATGTAGATTACGATTTAAACCTAAAATCGATAATCTTTTAAACTTTGAAAAAATTGCCACTGTAAAAAGCTTTCCTGGCAGACCTGAAGCTCTACAACTACAACAATGCTATGAAAGTTCTACGAGTGGCGGTAGAATAGGGCTTTCAAAAAGTTGTTGCAAATTTTGCTTTCCTCGATTTAAAAAAAAATCAGAAATTAATGCTCCAAGATTCGGAATCAATGTTATCATATTGACAAACTGTCACACTTGTTTATATGAAACACGGAACTGTAACATAAACTGGAATGCTAATGACGTAGAAAAAAAATGACCGCTACATGTACTTGACAGTTGGGATGTTAAATGGGTTGGTATTGCCAAAATATTCCCAAATCAGCACCAACCCTTAAAAATTCCCCAAAAACTTTAAGGCTAAAAATGAAAAAAAGCTATGAAGGAAACATGGGACTGTTTAAAAATTATGTAAAAAAGATAATCGGATTGAAGTTGGTAAATTATTTATACAAAAAAAAACCTGGGAGGTGTTATCGTGTTGGCTGTTTCTTAGCACTTTTGAAGCTAACTTTAGTAACTAGTATCTACTGTTCATTTTTCGGTTGAACTGGGTAACGCACTTTTGATTGGCTCACTTTTTGTATATGCACTGTGTACTGATTAAGAGATAGTTTTTAGGAGTAACATTCACAATATTAAATTATACTTTATCAAATATCAAAATCTCGAACTCTTTATAATGAAAATTAAAATTTAAATTTATTAAAATGTCGAATATCTAAAATATGAATAATTAAAATGTCAGAAATCAAAATCTTGAACAATAAAAATGTTACAAATTTATTATTGAAAATTGAAATGTCGAAGAATTAAAATATTTAAAATCAAAATATCAAAATTACAAAATATTGAAAATCGAAATGTCGAAAACATAACCAACCAACCTAACCAGCCAACTTAACCAAATGAACCAACCCTACCAATCAACGAATGCACCTAACCTAACCAACTTTGAATATTTCAGCTTTTGATTTTGGGATATTTTATAGTTTCGAGATTTTGATTATATGAGATTTTTATTATTCAAGATTTTAATTTCGATAGAATGTATTTTGATATATTAAATGTTACCATCAAACATATTCAGTTATATGTTCGATGATATTACCCAGTTTTGAGTAATGTGTACACTGAAGAGTATAATACTTACTGACCATTCTCAAAATAATGATATACTACTTAGTACCCTTGCATTACACTTTTTTTTAAATCTTTTTTCCGGAAACTGTGTAACGAATTGGAATAATCTGGTTGCGAAACAGCTAATTTTGCCTTAAGTGGGAAATTAATGGTATAGAATTTTTTTTACAGATTTTGGTAGTCAACGTGCTCTATATTGTTAATCCGAATGATGCCACTCTGGCACCCTTAAACATTTTTAAAAATCCAAAATAGCGGCCATTTTAAAGTTAAAAAATTAAAGAAAAAAATATCATCAATAAAATCAAGCATAGGTGTGTGGCACATTATTTCCGTCGGCCTTTGGAAATTCGACACTATTTTGTCTGGGGGAGAATGATTTTATGAAAAAAATCGACCTGTTAACATAGGCAAGCGATACACCGATTCTAGGGTATTTGGGTCCGCTGAATCCAGTTAAGGCAAAAAGGAGTAATTTAAAGAAACAGGGGATAGCCAGGAACTTATAGTATTACGGTAAAACTGTTTATGTGGAGACTTAGCGAACAAACTTTAATAGTTTTTTTTTCAGATTTTGACAGCTTTGCTTAACCCTATTACAAAGCTTACCAGTGACTTTTGGCCATCAGCCACCATTTTGAAATATTCAAGATGGCGACCGTGGGCAAAAATTCAGAAAAGAAGCATATGCATGTGATACCTTACTTATAGGGTTCTTGGGTACGCTGAATTCAACTATTATGTTAAAAAAAGATTCAGGGGTAATCTGGTTTATGGTATAAATAATAAATGTTAATATGGAGATTTAACGAACAAACTTTATCAAATATTTTTAAGGAGTTTGACAGCTCTGCTTAACCCTATTATAAAACTAACCAATGACTTTTGGGCATCAGGGGAAAAAATACAAAAGAAAAGCATATGTATGCGATACATCAATTATAGGGTTTTTGGATTCGCTAAATACAAACCTGTTGTTAAAAGTAGATTTTGGGGTACTCCGGGGGAGTGGGGGTATTCTTGGGTTAACGAAAATACTTTAATAAAGATTTTTCTTACAGATTTTGACAGCTCTGCATAACCCCATTATAAAAGTAGCTAATAACTTTTGGGATTGTCCATCATTTTAAAATTTTCAAAATGGCGACCGTGGGAAAAAAAATTAAAAAGAAGCATATGCAGATTACTCCAAAATATTTTTTTACAACATATTTGGATTTAGCGAACCCAAAAACTTGCATGTGTATGCTTTCCTTTGGTTTTTTTCACATACATCATCTTGAATATTTCAAAATGGTGGCTGATGACTAAAAGTCTTTGGTTAGTTTTATAATACAATTGAGCCGAGCGGTCAAAATCTGTAAAAAATCTTTGATAAAATTTGCTTGTTAAGTCTCCATACAAACAGTTTTACTGTTTACCCCATAAATACCCAGCGAACCCAAAAACCCTATAACTGATGTATCGCATGTGTATGCTTTCCTTTTGTGTTTTTGTTCACGGTCGCCATTTTGAATATTTCAAAATGGTGGCTGATGCACATAAGTCCTTAGTAAATTTTATAATAGGGTTAAGCAAAGCTGCCAAAATCTGCAAAAAAACTTGATTAAAGTTTGTTAATTAAGTCTCCTCATAAACATAAACAGTTCTATCTTAATATAATTATTCCCCCCCCCCCCCCGCTTTAAATTGCCTCGATTTTTTTTTAACTGCAGATTTGGATTCAGCGGACCCTCTTCTTTATATTAAACCTGATACATATTATATATGTATATCCCAGTAGCAGTCCAAGAGTGAAGGCTAGGGGGCCATGCCCCCCTTTTCCAAAGAATTACAAATAATATAGGCACATTTTAAACATCTAAACTGTCCTAATTTTTGAAAGTCTGGGACCAGTCCTGTATATCCCCTGATAAAAATCCTGACTGACAAGAGATTTAATAAAATTTAATTAAAAAAACACAAAACTTGTGTAAACTAATGCCTGATTTACCTTGCAAATTATTACTGATTTACCCAGCAACATAAAGCACAATGGATACATTTGGTGCTTGGAGCATGTTACCATACTAAGCAGGAAGCAAAAAGACAGTCATTATGCAAGAATTAGGTTTGTCCATTGTGCAATATGTTGGGTACAATGATAGCCCTTACTAAGCTCAACAGGGATTGTACATAAACCCAGCCTCAAAAATAACGCAAGTTACCGGTGAAAGGAAAATAACGGTAAATCGTTGCGACTGTAGCAGACCACAACAAAACAGTTAATCATGTATAAAAGGCACTTGTATTTGTAAAAAAAAAATAACGCACTATTTAACAAATTAAACAAACTCGACCCGGTAGAATTTCGCAGAAATAATCTGGGAATTTTTCTGTTTGTTATGATTTCTGTCAATCTGTGTGCGGCTAGTAAAAAATCAAGAAAGAAATTTTACTTATTTACATGCTGATTTTAAACCAATCTCAAAATATTACAAAATGTTATACTATGGTAAACATGAAAGTAATAAATAATATGGAAAACATATAATTTGCGGGTTATACAGGCAATACCTAAAATTTTTAAAATATTTAAGTTGATTTGATTGACGTGACTACGTTCTTTTAACATCCAAACTGTCACCTACATCTAGCGGTCATATTTGTAAGATTTTCCGGGGCCAATTAGCATTCCAGTTTATGTTACAGTTCCGTGATATGAAAGTCAAGTGGCAGGTTATTTTTTAACAGTTTCCCCAACCCTTGGGGAATATTTTGGGTTATAATTCAATGTCAATTAAAAGTTAGGTTTAATTTAGAATTTTTATTTAAAACCTTTTTTAAGTACTTAGTGTAATTTCCCATTTTCTTAAATACATTTTTAAAACGAAAATTTTTATATTTACAAATAAAGTATACTAGTTTTGCTTTTAAAAATGTATTATTATTTTATTGTATTGTATCACTTTATAAGAATATGAGGGTTTTCATTCATGTCCATTTTGTGTCACAATTTTCAAGAACAAAAATTAGACGTTTCTTGACAGTTGAACGCAACCTTGTTAGTTTAGTCCCAAACCATTTAACAAAACCCTATATATCTATTTAGTTTAAGCATTATTTGAAATTAATATTTTTTATATCTCACAAGCTTTTCCATACAATGATAAGAGTTCACTTCTATTGTCATTGAATATTTTTTAAAGTTTTGTACAGTGTCATTTAAATTGGACACTTAGAGGGGTACTTGTAGAGAAAATAGATTAAAAGTGGCCCCTGTTTATTACAAATACAGGGCGGACGTAAAAATCCCCCCCTTGTTAACTTTTAATCAAAATTAGATATCATCTTCAAATAAAAAGCATGTTAAATGGTATCAGCTTTACTACTTTCTGACGTATTGCTTTGAACCGTGATGTGAGCGTAAGACCATAAGGTCACTAACAACTTTAAATTCTTAAATGAGAAGGGAGATACGTTGTTTAAAAGGTATTTTCGTATATTCTAATCAAAAAAATTAAAAGTTATAAAATCGGTTCGATACTCACGGAGTTATGTGTTTTTATGTTTATAGCGTTTGCAACTACGCTTATTCTTCAGTAGTTTCAGAACTTTTAGAAAATCAAAATACCTTTTAAACAATGTATCACACGACCCCCCTTCTCATTTAGTTGTTAGTGACCATATAGTGAACACGACGGTTCAAAGCAATACGTCAGAAAGTAGTAAAGTAAGTTGATATCATTGAACATGCTTTTGGTTTTAAGTTGATATCTAATTCCGTTCAAAAGTTAATAGGAGGGGGGGATGTTTACGTCCGCACTGTATATTAAGTTTCGTGCACGTTGCTATAAAAAGGTATTTATTTAAATTTTTAAAAGTGCTTAGTTAACTATAACTTGTTAAAGTATATGTGTGAAAAGCTAATGACGTGACAATTAATTAAGAACAGTGTTGTGACTTTCTAGGTGATTCGATAAAACCTTTCGCCAACGGCCATATACTGGGTGGAGCAAAAGTCACTTAACGCTATCAAAAAAAGACCACGCACAACTTTGCCGCGTCTTCAAGGAAATATGACATGCTCAGTGAGGTGCGAATGATTAGTATTCTTTTGTTGCTTGTACCAGACACATCGCGATGGCAGCGCAGCTCCGTATAAAGTACACTACAGCCGAACGCGTGTGCCTTTTGTTAGGGTACTTACGTTATAATGCCGACTACAACATTATTTTTGAAGTTTACGGCACAGCATCCGAACAGACCTGTTCCTACGGGACAAATGGTGTATAACCTTTATAAGAAATTCTCAGAAACTGGATCAGTTTTAAATGCGCCTCGAAGCAGTCGCCCCAGCGCCTCGAAGCTGTCGCCCCACCACCGTTACCACAGAAGAGAATATGCAGCTTTAATCCAGTTATTTTTGCCTTCATTAATATACAAAATGGTTAACTGACTTTTGCTCCACCCTGTATGTCGCATATTTATTTTCAGTTTTTGAAGTTGGATCATATTTGTTTTTATCTAAAGGTTTAAGAAGTTAAACTGCACAATAAATTTCTTAGACCAAATTATTAAATCGGAAGTGTTGGAAGTTGTACCTTTATTTAAGTATATTTCGGGCACAGTTTGTCTCAACTCGTGCTACTTGCACTGCCAATCACTTTAACTTATTTCTAAAGCAACAAAATTATTGCCTAAAAGTAGAGCCAAATTATTAAATACTTACTCCAACCCTAAGTTCAGATTTTAAAGACATTTTACACATTTACGACACTTTTCTTATTAATATATGAATCCGATTTTACTTGTAACTCTAAATTACTATTATAAAATCCAACTTCAGGCATATTCTATCCCAGTATGGGACGTCCAGAATGAAGGAAATCTATTTGCTGAATGTAAGATACACGAGATGAACATTTACTTTGTTTATACGGGCCTACTAAAGCGCTTTTATAAAACGACGGTGTGAAAATGGTGTCGTATAAACCTATTAGAACCGTTTTAAATTAACGTATTTTATTTTAAACCGATTTGTCGTATAAACAACACTAAAACCGTTTTAAGCACTAAAACTGATTTTATTATAAACTGCTCTTAGGCGCGTATAAAGGTAGTAATTGTCAATCGTGCAGTTACGCAAAACCCAAATACGTTAGAGTATAAATACATGTTCAAAAAGTCATAGCTTCCTTTGGACACAATGGCAAATTTAAATTCAAAAATGTTCAAGTGCGTATGCGTGTGTTTTGTCATGTAGACACGCACAGCTGCTGTGAGGGTAGACGCCATATTTGTTGTTTTTCGTGTAAAATTATGTTTATCTGTAAAAAATGGGATATAATTCACGTAAAACATGTGCGGTTTGTGGAAAAATGTCCAGGAGAAGTAAGGGAGTCCTATTCCATAGGTAAGTACCTGTATTTTTCTATATAATTTGTTAATAAAGTTAAGAGTGTTTTATAGATGCCATTAAATACTATTCCACAATAAATAAATCTGCACAACTAATTTTGACACATTAATAAATTTTCACTCAATCAACTAGTTTTTAGAAAAAAAATATGCGCAGTAAACGAAATCCTGTCTAGCCGAAAAAGGAACATTAAGAATTAAAGGGGATCCTGGCTTCAAGCATCGCGTATGAGTATGCATAGGTATGCCCCATATTTATGTTCTAAAATATTTGGCAAAACCACACCTTATTCAATGATAAAAAATACACCCTTAATATTAACTTTCTTAGCTTACCGACACCATATTCTAGCCTATTTTAACGTCAATCTCTCGGTTGGTAGTTCATCGACGGCTGAGAGTTAGGACTCTGGTACATAGGTCGACTTTGTGAGTATAAAGATACTGAAGCCGGATTGGATTGCTGGTACTGCGGCTGACTTCTTACGGGATAGCCGGCGGTTATGCTGCCGCCTACAAAAATTTAAAGACTGTTACGATGCACATTGGTTCAGATACCCTGCGAACCCAAATACATAAGCACACAAATTTTTATTTTAGGGTAGAAACATTGCTAGTTCATCGAACGATATCCAAATATTTGGTTAATACAGGAGGGAAGAGGCATCAATAGCCCTTAAGCTGCCGTGTGAAAATAATGAACTTTTGCAAAATATTTAAAGAAAAAATGTTTTTGACCTGAATGTTTTTATATTTTTTTGAGTTGGTTTCTGAAAAATTTTTATTGCCAAATTTTATTCGGAAAAACCAAGTGATTATATTTAATCGTAAATGCATAGAAGGGGTAATCCGTGTACAGTGCGACCGGTTTTAAACTACAACGCTTCAAACTTTTTTTGGTATGGTTGTAAAATTAGTGTAAATTGTGTCCCTTTAAGCGAATAGCGTATAGTGTGAGCTATGGTGATCATGTCAAAAATTGGAAAAAAGCTTCGATTTCAAAAAAATGTATAAATGTTTGCATTTCAGATGATTTTAAAACCTCCCGAGTAACATTTCTTTATTTATAGCAGAAGCTAAAAGGTTGCCAGCGCCTTTCCTTAAAACCATTAGTTTCAATGTTTGGTCGCTAGCACGTTCCCATTACCCTTATATACCCCTTAGACCTCCTAAATGGGACTTCCCAATTGGTGGTGGCAACCTATGTATGAAACTCACTATAAAACCATAAGAAATAAACTCCAGCTTCGCCCTCTAGCGGTTCCACCAGTATAGAACCTTTTAGAGCCTGAAGCTATTATGCCAGGTTCTAAAAGCAACTCAGAAACGTCCTATATCCTATTATAAAACTAGATTTGGTAATTTGGTATCCTGGCGATTCTGTTGAATACCATAATACCTTTAAAGTAAAGAAGTTTTCCTATAAAAGCTATGGCGATATTTTAGATTCACAATGGCTATATAAAATAATTTAGGTCACAAAATTGCCAAAAATGTCAGAGTCCCAAAATTATTTTATCACATAAAAATATACCGAGTTTGTCGTTTTGTTGATGATCAAATTGCCTGCCAGATTTATTCTTCTGATAAAATCGTATCTGAAAAGCTCTCAAAACAAGCGCGCCAGCTCAAGAATGCTTTTTAATAGTTTTTTGATAACAGAATAACAAATATTTAAAATTAAAAAAAAAAACATTTACACTATTCATCATTAAAAAACTCTGTTTTGGTTTCCATAAATCAAAATTAAAGTAAAAGTATTATTAAAAAATACTGCTAAAACGACTAGATAAATATTTTCTCTTTACAATATTTTTTAAATAAATTTATATACGCCATTATGGTTTTATAGTGGTCACTTGGTTTTATTTGTTACTGTATCGCAACAAGGATTTTTAGTGCCCTTATGAAACCAACAAAAAAGAACAATGTAAACATACACCCTATACCATAATTTTTGAGACAACTTTTTACGACTTTTTTTCGTTGGCCTATGCTGTCTGTTATGGTAAACAGCTGATAACTGTCAAAAAGTTATCTCAAAAATTATGATATGGAGTTTAGTCAACATAACCTCACTTAAATTTTTTGTATTTGTTTTTAAAGTGTTTAAAAGCGTATAATTTAACACTTAAATGTTTTTTATCGTGCAATTTCGACACAATCGAGAGGGCCAGTGTAATGATATTCGTTGTGCCTGCAAATTGGAGGGTAACCTCTTATATTGGCCGTCTAAACAGGCCTTATCTAGGCCTGGGTGTCCTAACCAGGAGGATGGAAACTCAACAATTATTAATTATTGGGCTTTAATTAATCAATTTTGCAATAGGTAGGTACCTATCTGTACCTATTATTTTTACAAGAAATACCTAAAAAAATAAAACACGAAAGTATATACTTCTGTTAGAACCCTTAAGGAAACAAGGTTTTATATGGCCGCCTATTTAAATAATATGTAATATACAGCTATGGGTAACTATAAATACAAAGGATAATTGATTACCTTTAAGCCTTCCTATAAAACATTTTTAAAATGCCTAAAAGTAATGGGAAAAACCAAAAGTCTAAAGTTTATATTTACCACTCTTAAAAACCTTAAGGACTAGGTTCTATATGGCACCCTATCTAATCATATTTACTTTTAAACTACTGGTAACTATAAAAACAAAAGGATATAAGATAACCTTTTAGCTCTATTATAAAACACTTTTGTGATGACCTAAAGTAATGAAAAAAAATAAATGACCAAAGTTTATATTAATTTCTTTTAAAAAACTTTAGGTAAAATGGTTTTATAAGACCATCTTTATAAATCAGAAATCAATAAAACCAAAAGTATTTAAAAGGAACAGAAGGAATATCAGTTTTATTATACTCCCTTTATAAATCACTTTTTGGTTGTATAACACCCCTTTAGGTAATTGGCAATATAAATTACCTTTATGTAGTCAAATTGATCCTAAAACCCATAACAGCACCCTCTAAATGACCTAGGAACCAAATTAATAAAACCTTGAGTGGTAATAATGTTACTTGGGCTTTTGTCCCACCGTCTGTCTGTCTCTCTGTAACGACCAATGCGCATAGCTCAAAAACTACTTGCCCGATTTTAATGAATTTGGTACCTAGATCTAGATGGTTCCATCTAAAAATAAAAAAAATCCACCGGAAATAAGCCGAAAAAAAGGGGAGGGGGTAGATTAAAAAATTAGAGTTCTGATAAGAATATTACTTGTGTAGTACTATATAAAAGATAACCGCAGACCAAAATGGGTAAAAATTACATTCTATATTAATCGTGTGAGAATAGATGGCCATAAATTGGCACAGTATTTTTAGCTCACATGGTAATCCTAATTTTTTCAAGAAAAAAATTGCTCCGATTTCAAAAATTTTTATATATCTTTGCGTTTCAGATGATTTCGAAACTTTTTTGGCGCGCCGTCAGTCTGTCTGTAACGACCAACCCGCATAACTCAAAAACCGCTTGCCCGATTTGAATGAAATTTGGTAACTAGGCTGAGTATTGGGTCGAGATGGTCCCATTTAAAAATGAACAAAATCCACCAAACACAAGCCAAATAAAAGGGGGGAAATTTGGCGTGTGTGATATCAAACGAAAGGTAATTAAGTCTGGAGTTAAACAAAATACATTTTAGTTTATTTAAAAAAAAGGTGGGGGAGATTAGAGTTTAAGTGAAAATATGGCGTGTGTGATATCAAACGAAAGGTAATTGAATCTGCAGTTAAACAAAATACATTTTAGTTTAGTTAAATAAAAAGGGTGGGAAGGGAAAGTAGATTTTAAAAATTAGAGTTTAATTCAAAACATGGCTTGTGTGGTATCAAATGAAAGGTAATTAAGTCTGGAGTTGAATAAAATATATTTCAGTTTTTAGGTATACTAGCTCACGCGTACACTGTAACTATACTACCTAGTGTGAGCTTAGGTGCCCATAAATTTGCAGAGTATTTTGTTTTTGGCCAAACTATAATACCTAGAGGCACAATTTTAGTATCGTGTTAAAGCTAATACATTTCTCTATAAATTCCGTGGTTATGACTTTTCTCTAGGACGATCAGTTTAGACGGTACGTGGCATGGAAAATGACCCTACCAAAAAATTTTTTTTGTAAAATCTTTACATATTTGACTACACGTATCTCCGCAACTATTGAACCTAGGAAGCTAAGATTGCGCTCAGATTGTAGAGAATTTGGTTGACTCTTTAAAAGTATAGCACGTAAATACCCAAAAAATGCTTCGTTAAAATAGTTATTTTAAAAAAATTGTACGATTTTCTACACCCACGGGAGTAACATAGGGATTTCAGGGATCCTAACAATATATAAAAAAATTGTACATACATGCGCGTTTGCAATGTTTTTTTTATGTCGATAATGACTGGCGTATTATCATTTTAATTAAGACTTTGCACTTATCAAGATACAAAATTCAATAAAGAGAAGACACGTAAATATAGTTTTCTAATTTAGAAAAGCCACGCCAGTTAGGGTCAATACTTAAGGAACCCAGTTTAAATGAATGTCTTTTATAGTTTTACATTTTTTAGTTCTGTTTTGCCATATTTATATGAGACTTAGATCAGCTCGACACTTTATAAAAAAAAAATCTCAAAGATGTCTTAATTAAATTATGACTAAAATATTTTTATTTACCTTTTGGTGGAGGCTGAGTTTGAGTAGCGTTAATAGGCAAACCCATAACATGACCGTGCGACACAGGCGGGTTCCTGAGAGGCGATGAGTAGTGCTCTGGAAGTTTGTGATCTATTTGAAAGCCTAAAATATGACGCTAGATTAGGTTGACTCTAGCAAAAGAATAACCATTTTTACAACTTGTATTTTATGGTCACAAAAATTTCTTTTGAATTCAAAAACAGCCCTAAGTTAAATATAAACCTAAAAATATAACTATAAAAAAATGTTTGCTAAATGGATGGTCTAAAATAGTGTATTATTCAGCTAATATTAGTTGTAATGTATCTCTTTTGAGTCGCTTCATCTTTTCTGGTTCGCAAAATATTTCGTGACACAAGTTTAAAATAATCAATGCGCGTATCGATTTTATGCGATTGTTTCTGTTTCACATTACCATAACCAAACGATTGCTTTCGTACACTATATACACTGAAAGGAAACATCCAAACTTTCTCGTTTTCGACTTTTGCCTTTATCCTCGTATCTCTTTAGTGTCTCCGCAGGAGCATTTTTTGCCTTAAAACATATACGACAAAAAATGTGGCTTTTTACCTTTAAATTTAATTAATAATTAATTATTAAGGTATTAATAATTAATTATTAAGGTAAAAATAATCGATTTGATTTGTAGTAAGTTTTCAGGTCGGGGGTTTAACACAAGACAATACTGCCATCCCTAGGAAAAGGCCCGCATGTCGATTTTTTGACATATTGAGCTATGACCATTTTCAGATCTTATGGACCAAAACCTATTAAAAATAAGTGGTTTTGGACAGCCTTAAATTTTTACCCAGTCTTCCTAGGCATAGTATAGTGTATACTAACTTTATCTAATATATCAGAAACTGAAAGTGGCAGATTACATTTAGTTGGATTATTTATTTAAAAAAATCAATAAAATAAATTTAGAAAAATCAAATTACACCAATATTTTCATAAATAAAAATATTATAGGCGTCCTTCCAAAATGCAAACGTTTAAATAACGAACCATAGCTCAAAAACGGCTTAATGTATCAAGATATGGTTTTCACCTTTAAACTTAACTTCTCTTGAAGTTTAAGAGTCGCAGAGTGGGGTCAGAACATTTTTCTCCCCTGAAAGTACCTTAAACCATCTCTGAAAGTACCTTAACCAGTTCTCAGTTTAGTCACCCTGCACTGAAAAAATGCATTCGAATGTAATAAATTAAACTAAAAAGTCAAATCAAAAATTTATTGATATAGATTTTTGTATTACCTTGTAAAATTGAAAAAAAAATATATCAAAAATATTTAAATTAATAACAGAAATAGAAAAAAAAATAGAAAAAAATACATGTAAAAACACTAACATGCGGCTATTCCGTTGGCATCGAATAGGTAAAGCAAGCTGATCCTAAACAGAAACGCCGTATGCGGCGTTGTTTTCAGTAAAAATACACGTTTATAATAAAATAATTTTATCTAATCAAATGCCGTTACTATCTTGAAGTAAAATTTTAAAAAATACACCACTTTTGATTTTAAAGTTATGACAATAAAAAAGTACAAAACGTTAAACGCGTTTTAAAAAAAAATCACACAATGTCATCACAAAAATAATAAAATAGGCCAAACTCAAAATTCTCTTAAACTTAGATTTAAAATATAAAACAGTACTTAGATTCCCATATCCAACTAGTTGTGGTAAAAATATGAACAAAAAGTGTTATTTCTTTGCTTAGTGCGCAGTCGCACAAATAAGCATAGGCACAAAAAATATTTTAGTTAGTCCAAAAATATGTTGAACTGCAGATCAGACCTGCAAAAATCAGCTGGTTTTTTTCGATCCTCGGAATGAAAAAAAAGAGAACTTTTATAGGGAGTGTCAGTTTTTATCCTCCAATAAAATACTCTGCCAATATATGGGCCCCTAAGCTCACACTAGGTACTATAGTTATAGTGTACGTGTGAGCTAATATAACTAAAAACTGAAATATATTTTATTTAACTCCAGACTAAATTACCTTTTGTTTGATACCACACAAGCCATGTTTTGACTTAAACTCAAATTTTTGAAATCTACCCCACCCTTAAAAAAAAACAAAAAACTAAAATGTATTTTGTTAAACTCCGGAGTCAATTACCTTTCGTTTGATATCACACACGGCATATTTTCACTTAAACTCTAATTTTTAAAATATACCCCTACCCTTTTTTTTTAAATAAATTAAAATGTATTTTGTTTAACTGCAGACTCAATTACCTTTCGTTTGATATCACACACGCCATATTTTCACATAAACTCTAATTTTTGAAATCTACCCCCACCCTTTTATTTGGTTTCTGTTCGGTGGATTTTGTTCATTTTTAAATGGGACCATCTCGACCCAAGACCCAGCCTAGGTACCAAATTTCATTGAAATTGGCCAAGCGGTTTTTGAGTTATGCGCGTTGGTCGTTACAGACATACAGACAGACATACAGACAGACAGACAGACAGACAGACGGCGCAACAAAAAAGTTTCAAAATCATCTGAAACGCAAAGATATATAAAAATTTTTGAAATCGGAGCAACTTTTTTTTTCTCGAAAAAATTAGGATCACCATAGCTCACACTACTATAGTATAGTATATGTGTGAGCTAAAAATACAGATAAGCAGTTTTTTATGCGCTTAAATCTGTACTACATCTTTTGGAATGCAAATATCTTAATTTTTATGAAATAATGTAAAAGTTTCTAAAATTTTTAGAAATGGATTTACAAAGTTAAAAAGTTACCTGGTGGTCTTTGGTTTTCATAAACATTTCTGGCGGGCTCCCTGGACATTGGGTAATACATTGAGAGCTCTTGTGGTGCAACCGGATAAAAAGCACTAGGTGGCTGACTGGAGTATTGGGATGTCTCTGTAAATAGAACATAATGTGAGTGTTAAGTCCTCTTCTGACATTACAAGGAGCCTTACTCCTATTTTATACACGCGTAAATAATTTAGAAAGTCACATATTCCTAAGCTATTTTTAACTTTAAAGCTTTGAGGTTAAATTGATTTATTCTTGGGATTTTAACAAATAGCTTGGGTGTGAATTGGGTGTGAATCGTTGGTTAAATGAAAGAAAAAAATTTGTTTGAATGTAGGTAAGTTTATTTAAATGTAAAAGCTAAACTTAGTTTAAGAAAGTGCTTTTCTTTTTCGAATTATGTTTTGCTTTTACTCATAAGAGATAAATATTTATTTTAACCCAACAAAAATGTCTATAAATATATTATTTAATAACTAATAAAGTGTTAATTCTTAATGGTGATAATCGTTGGTTGATTGTAAGAAAATACATCATTTTAATATAGGTCCGCAACAGCTAAATTTTTGATATCCAGGATAATATTTATATCAAATTAATATATAATAAATAAATTACAGATTTTAAGTATGTGTGTGTATTCATTGAGCCATTTAAAACCGAATGCACACAACCAGCGAATTTGACATGTCAGTATTTTTATTTCCGAGTTCAATTTCTCCAACGCATCAAATTTTATCGGTTATTTGTCGGAAATGTGTTTGCTTAAAAAATACTCTGCCAATTTATGGGCACTTAAGCTCACACTAGATACTATATTTATAGTGTACGTGTGAGCTAATATAACTAAAAACTGAAATATATTTTATTCAACTCTAGACTCAATTACCTATCGTTTGATACCACACAAGCCATGTTATTACTTAAACTCAAATTTGTGAAATCTACTTTAAAAAAAAAAACTAAAATGTATTTTGTTTAACTCCAGACTCAATTACCTTTCGTTTGGTATCACACACGCTATATTTTCACATAAATTCTAATTTTTGAAATTTACCGAACCGAACCGAACCGAACCGAACCTTTTTTTGTTAAATAAAATAAAATGTATTTTGTTTAACTCCAGACTCAATTACCTTTCGTTTGATATCACACACGCCATATTTTTACATAAACTTAATTTTTTAAATCTACCCCCACCCTTTTATTTGACTTGTGTTTGGTGGATTTTGTTCATTTTTAAATGGGACCATCTCGAGCCAAAACCCAGTTTAGGTACCAAATTTCAATAAAATCGGGCTAGCGGTTTTTGAATTATGCGCGTTGGTCGTTACAGACAGACATACAGACAGACAGACAGACAGACAGACAGACAGACAGACAGACAGACAACACAACAAAATACTCTGCCAATATATGGGCCCCTAAGCTCACACTAGGTACTATAGTTATAGTGTACGTGTGAGCTAATATAACTAAAAACTGAAATATATTTTATTCAACTCCAGACTAAATTACCTTTTGTTTGATACCACACAAGCCATGTTTTGACATAAACTCAATTTTTTTAAATATACCCCCACCCTTAAAAAAAACAAAAACTAAAATGTATTTTGTTAAACTCCGGACTCAATTACCTTTCGTTTGATATAACACACGCCATATTTTCACTTAAACTCTAATTTTTGAAATATACCCCCACCCTTTTTTTTAAATAAATTAAAATGTATTTTGCTTAACTCCAGACTCAATTACCTTTCGTTTGATATCACACACGCCATATTCTCACATAAACTCTAATTTTTGAAATCTACCCCCACCCTTTTATTTGGTTTCTGTTCGGTGGATTTTGTTCATTTTTAAATGGGACCCTCTCGACCCAAGACCCAGTCTAGGTACCAAATTTCATTAAAATCGGCCAGGCGGTTTTTGAGTTATGCGCGTTGGTCGTTACAGACATACAGACAGACATACAGACAGACAGACAGACAGACAGACAGACAGACGGCGCAACAAAAAAGTTTCAAAATCATCTGAAACGCAAAGATATATAAAAAATTTTGAAATCGGAGCAACTTTTTTTTTTCTCGAAAAAATTAGGATCACCATAGCTCACACTACTATAGTATAGTATATGTGTGAGCTAAAAGTTTCAAAATCATCTGAAACGCAAAGATATATAAAAAAATTTGAAATCGGAGCAACTTTTTTTTTCTCGAAAAAATTAGGATCACTATAGCTCACACTACTATAGTATAGTAGTAGTGTGAGCTAAAAACTGTTTCTTAACCCTAGGTGCAGCTAAACCATTTTAAAACATATTTTAATCCTGGTTTTAGCAACAGTTCTAACAAGGATCTAAATCGTTCGGTGGACGCGAATGTAAAAAAGTGGGGTGTTTAAACACTTTGTCTGGGCACACTACTATAGTATAGTAGTAGTGTGAGCTATGGTGATTTTTCGAGAAAAAAAAAGTTGCTCCGATTTCAAAATTTTTTATATATCTTTGCGTTTCAGATGATTTTGAAACTTTTTTGTTGCTCCGTCTGTCTGTCTGTATGTCTGTCTGTAACGACCAACGCGCATAACTCAAAAACGGCTTGCCCGATTTTAATGAAATTTGGCACCCGGGCTGGGTTTTGGGTCGAGATGGTCCCATTTAAAAATGAACAAAATCCACCGAACACAAGCCAAATAAAAGGGTGGGGGTAGATTTCAAAAATTAGAGTTTATGTAAAAATATGGCGTGTGTGATATCAAACGAAAGGTAATTGAGTCTGGAGTTAAACAAAATACATTTCAGTTTATTTAAAGTGGGGGTAAATTTCAAAAATTAGTGTTTAAGTGGAAATATGGCGTGTGTGATATCAAACGAAATGTAATTGAGTCTGGAGTTAAACAAAATACATTTTAGTTTTTGAAATAATGGTGGGGGTAGATTTAAAAAATTAGAGTTTAAGTCAAAACATGGCTTGTGTGGTATCAAACGAAAGGTAATTCAGTCTGGAGTTCAACAAAATATACTTCAGTTTTTAGTTATATTAGCTTTCAAGTAGATACACTATAACTATAGTACCCAGTGTGAGCTTAGGTGCCCATAGATTGGAAGAGTATTTTTTTTATAAATTTTATAGGTAATATAATATAATATTATAACATAATAAATCAGTTTGTTTATCAATAAGACAATTTTGAATATAAATAATTTGGCCCGCAAGCAAAATGAATTACTGGTTAGGGCAAACGGAAAAAGTACATAATAATATATAAATTATAAAGTTTTTTCGTACAGATTTACCACTATTAGGTTACTATTTTATTTGAGTCACAATTTAGAGTTTTTTGTCCAAGAAGAGAATTTTCAATACTTTTATTTTCACTGTTAAAAATATAAAATTATACATACAAAAAACTGTTTTTATGGTCCCAGATATAAAAATATTTTTAGTTAAATTACCATTTTGAATAAATTGTGTATACATTATCTATTTGTCTCGGTTATTTTTTTAATTTTTTTTATTTATAATATTTATTTATACAATGATTTTGTTTATACAGTTAATTACATTAATGTATAAGGTGTACAAATAAATATGGTTTTTAATTAACTCTAGGAGAAAAAAATTTTGTAGACAAGCACCAGCTTGAAAAGGACATGGATTTACAAAGTCCAATGGACTTGTCTGTAGTTCCACGTTCTTTCTCTTGTGTGTGTTTTCAAGAGCCTTTCTATACATAAAAATAATAATAATAAACCTACTATTTGGGAAAGAAAAAACATAATTCTATATTGGTTTATAAAGGTTAATCAAAATAAAAATCATTCAATCCGTTATTAGGTTTTTAAATTGTTATTTGAAAATATTGTTACAAATTTAAGTTATTTAAATTTTATAGTTAGAATTTATTTAAGTTTAGTGTAGTATTAGGTTGATTTATCATAAGGTTGTATTCTTAGTCTAGGTTTTAGTTGCGTTATCTGTGACAAACTGGTGCGCGAACGGTCCGCGTTCTAGAAAAGGGTGGTATAATCCTGAATCGAACAAGGATGGAAAATTCTCGAATAGTAGGCAGACCCTATATATAGGACCGGACGTCGTGCATCGGGCAGTCAAAGATAACCAATGGTAGTGATCGCTAGATGTTAACGCGAAGTTAATAGGCGGATTAAAGTAGTGAATTATTAGCAAGTTATTAGTAACTGTGAGATTAAAAGAAATAAATAGTGCAAAGACTATCCTTACACAGTACCACCGGCTAGGACAATTGGACAGAAGAACAGTAAGTGATTTTTTCAGAATATTCGAAGAAGTTCGATATTGTTTTTCAAAACGAAAAGAGATATTTGAGAACCGACTTCGACATTAACCTTACAGTACAAAAATTGATAATTAGTGAGATTTTCTAGAATATTCTATTGTTTTCTACGACGTTCTATTCGAAAACCAGAAGAAATATCTAAAAAGCGACTTCGACATTAGCTTAGTAATTTCAAAATTAAGAATTAAAAAGAATTTCTAGAAGATTCCATAACATTCTACGACGTTTTATTGAAAAACTAGAAGAGATATACAAATACCGACTTCGACATTAGTTTAGTTATTTTAAAAGTAAAAATTAGCAAGATTTTCTAGAATATTCCATAACATTCTACGACGTTCTATTCGAAAACCAGAAGAGATATATAAAAACCCACTTCGACAGTAGCTTAGTTATTATAAAAGTAAGAATCGGAAAGAATTTCTAGAATATTCCATAACATTCTACGACGATCTATTCGAGAACCAAAAGGGATAATCAAAAAGCGACTTCTACATTTGCCTAGTAGCAGAAAGAGTGACATTTACCAGTATATTTCAAAACATTCCATTAGGTTCTATTTAAGAATTGGAAGAGATATTGAATAACCCATTGCGACATTAGCTTTATAGCCCAAAAACAAACGTGTATAGAGATTTGTCCGAAAGTTGATGCTTACCAGACAAGGCTCGGCAAAGATGGAAGAACTAACTAAAATGATTCAGGCTCTATCAGCTCAAATGGCTCAAAATCAGAACGATATGAGACAGACTTTTGAGCAAAGCTTAGATGGCATGCAAGATAACTTCGATCAAATAAAGAGCAACTCCGAACAGCTAAGAGGAGAGTTCAAGACAGCAACCGATGATCTTAAGGAAGAAATAACTCAAAGGATGCAGAATGTTGAACAGAACTAGAACGATATTAGACAGACGTTTGAAAAAAAATTAGATGGCATGCAAGAAAACTTCAATGAAATAAAGAGCAACTCCGAACAGCTGAAAGGAGAGTTCACCGACAGCAACCGAAGATCTTAAGGAAGAAGTAACTCAAAGAATGCAAAATGTTGAAGAAAAAGTGGAGAATAAATTACAGAATGTTAGGGCAGAAGTTTTTCAAACCATGGAAGAAAAATTCCAGGAAATGCCAAAACAGTTTATACAGCTTCAGAAAGAACACAACAAAATAAAAGCTCAGGGATGTTGTGAATTCCAACCAAAACATCAAACCTCCAAATTTCGATGGTAAGTTTTTCTGGTCCACCTACAAACAACAGTTTGAAGCTGCCGCTGCTGCAAATGGCTGGGACGACGAAAAAGCTAGAGCTTTGTTAGTAGCTCTACGAGAACCTGCTCTGGGACTTTTACGGTCTATTCCAGCCGAACAAAAACCAAATTACAATGCTTTAGTGGCAGCTTTAGAAAGAAGGTATGGAGATGAACATTTACGAAATTTACATTGGTCAGAATTAAATATTCGTCAGCAAAAAGCAGGAGAGTCTTTACAAGAGTATGAAGCAGATATCAGGAGGCTGATGTAATTGGCTCACCCAGAAATGCCAGAAAATTACAGAGATCCCTTCACGGTAGACCGATTTATTAACATCTTGCGTGACACGGACTTAGCAAAGTTACTTCATCGAGAACGATTCCATAACAGCAGTGAAGTGCTGATTCGAGCCCTTGAAATAGAATCATCAAACAATATGTCCAGGCCTAAAGTAAGAGCTGTTTCAATTTAGGAGGGAGAAGAAATGAGCACTGGGGATGAGGTCAACTCAAAAACGCTAAAGCAAATGTTTCAATCACTGATAGAGAAGATTGATTCTTTGAAAGAAATCAGACGATCCCCTCCAAATGTAAAGTGTTTCAGATGCGGACGTACAGGGCATATTCAACGCCATTGTCGTGTCCAAATGAGGTCTCGCTCACCATCTACTGGGACAGAGTACCGAAGAAGAGATCAGGAAAACTAAAACTAGTCAACGCAGAGGGGCGGGTGTTGGCTAATGGGAATTTAGCCCCCAAAATTTACTCTATTAGGAGCTTAAAACATACTGCTGACAGCCTTAACATCGACGGACTTATTAATGGAAGAAAAGTTAATATAACAGTAGACACTGGTGCTGCCATATCATTGCTTAAGTTCAAAATTGCAACGAGATATAAAATTCGACCAACAGAAAAGAAAATAACACTTAAGACTGTGACTGGAGAATCCGCCGACGTGTTGGGGCAGACAGACATAGACCTACAGCTGGGAAGATTGAAGATTCCCCACACTGTATTGGTTGCCGAAATAGAAGACGAATTTATTTTGGGAATGGACTTGATAAGTAAACATGGATTTGCGTTTGATAATAAACTTAATACCCTAAGATTTGGGAATGAAGAGTTCATTTTGTCAAATAGTCACTTCAATTAAGAACCAATAAAGGTCGTGGCAGTTTGTACAAGACTGGTCGGTAACAGTGAGACCATAATTTTTGGGAGGCTAGAAAGTAAAACATCAAGCTGCGTCGGACTCATAAGCCAACAGAAATTACCCAACACCTACCTCGTTGCAAAGTCACTAGTTAAAACCGATAAAGACATCCCGATTAGAGTCGCCAATATTTTCCCAAACGGTGTCACAATTAATAAGGGGGAGGTGGTAGCATTATTTGAACTAGTACAGAAAGTAACAAGATGTGAAGAGCCAACTTCCGAGGATAAAAGCAAGTTACCAATGGAGGTACTTCAGCAATTTGAGTCAACTTGGCAACATCTCACTCCAGAAGAATTTAGTAAAGCGAGAGAGCTTATAAAAGAACAAAGTAATATCTTCGAAACTAAGAGTAGTTCGGGACGCACAAACCCTATTCAACATTCCATCAACACTGGCGATGCCCAACCGATAAGACAGCCCCCAAGAAGACTACCATTGGCCAAACAAGAAGAAGTGCACAATCTCATTAATAAAATGCTCATTGACGGGGTTATTGAAGAGTCATCAAGTCCTTGGTCATCTCCTGTGGTGTTGGTCACTAAAAAAGGATGGAAGTACTAGACTTTGCGTCCACTACAGAAAACTTAACGATGTGATTAAGAAAGATAGTTACCCACTGCCAAGAATAGACGACACATTAACAACGTTGGCAGGATCATATTGGTTTTCTACTCTTGACCTGAAAAGTGGGTATTGGCAAGTAGGAATCTTTAAAAGAGATAAAGAGAAGACAGCATTCTCTGCTGGAAGTGGACTTTATCAGTTTAATGTGATGCCATTTGACCTATGCAATGCTCCAGCTACATTTGAAAGACTAATGGAAGTCGTTCTACGAGGCCTTACTTGGAAAACCTGCCTAGTCTATTTGGATGATGTCATAGTAATGGGGAAATCATTTCAAGATCATGTAGACAATTTACGAGAAGTGTTTTCAAGAATCAGAAATGTCAATCTTAAATTAAACTCAAAGAAATGTTTTTTATTCCAAGAAAAAGTTGAGTTCCTGGGTCACGTCGTTTCCCGAGAAGGCATCCATACTGACGAAAAGAAGTACAAGCAATAAAAGAATGGCCTCAACCTCGTGACAAACATGAATTGATAAGCTTTTTGGGTCTGTGTACATACTACAGACGATTTGTAGAAGGATTCGCCAAAATAGCGTCTCCATTACATAGACTTACAGAAGATAAAGCTTCTTACAGATGGAATACGGAATGTGACCAAGCATTTAGAAGACTAAAAGCAGCATTATGTTCTAGTCCGATTCTCGCATATCTTATTCCAAAAGGTAAATTCATATTAGATACTGATGCGAGCAACGATGGCATAGGAGCAGTACTCTCCCAAGTACAAGATGGAGAAGAACGGGTCATCGAATTTTTCAGCAAAAAGCTATCCAAACCAGAGAGAAATTATTGTGTTACCAGAAAGGAGCTCTTAGCCATCATTAAATCCGTAGATCACTTTCACAAATATCTCTATGGACAAGAGTTTCTGATTAGAACGGATCCTGCTGCGTTACAGTGGCTCATGAAAATGAAACAACCTGAGGGGCAAGTCGCGAGATGGATAGAAAAGCTACAACAATACCATTATCAAATTAAGCACCGAGCAGGAAGGGTGCATAATAATGCAGATGCATTGTCCAGAAGACCTTGCCCCGAGGATTGTAAACATTGCAGGAAAATTGACCAGAAAGAAGAAATTACCTACGTGCGCCAGATAAAGTTAGAACCAGATGAACAATGGATGTCAGCTTCGATTAGAACCACACAACTTGACGACAAAGATGTAGGACCTATCTTGCGATTGAAAGAAGAGAACAAGCGACGACCATCATGGCAAGATATCGCAAACCAAGGGATGATATTCAAATCACTGTGGGCGCAATGGGATTCACTGATAGTAGAAGAAAACATACTTAAACGTGCCTGGGAAAGTGCCGATGGCCTTACTGTGATTAATCAAGTAGTAGTTCCTAGGAGAATGGTAGACCTTATAATGGCCGAATGCCATGGTGGAAAATCAGGCGCGCACCTAGGCATAAATAAAACTATGGACAACATTCGAAAC
The DNA here is from genome assembly GCA_963576565.1 of Aspidapion aeneum. Classification (NCBI taxonomy): domain Eukaryota; kingdom Metazoa; phylum Arthropoda; class Insecta; order Coleoptera; family Brentidae; genus Aspidapion; species Aspidapion aeneum. The sequence continues at coordinate 172,713,133 of OY755038.1, read as the reverse complement.
CGATTTTATTGGGTCAATTACTTTCAAGATGTGAAAAACTGGTGCCGCCGATGTTCGACTTGTGCAGCCAGCCAAGGTCCCAAAACAAGATTCAGAGGTCAAATGAAACAATATAACGTAGGCCTGCCATTTGAACACATTGCTATTGACGTGGCCGGACCATTTCCAGAAACTAAAAAGGGCAACAAATACATCCTTGTTGTCATGGATTACTTTAGTAAATGGCCAGAAGTTTTTGCTTTACCTAACCAAGAGGCCACTACAGTTGCAGAAGTTCTGGTAAATGATATTTTCAGCAGATTTGGCATTCCTTTGGAACTACATTCAGATCAAGGGAGGAACTTTGAATCAAAGCTTTTCCAGAATCTGTGACCTTTTAGGAATACATAAAACACGAACTACTGCTTTACATCCGCAGTCAGATGGTATGGTTGAAAGATTTAATAAAACAATAGAAGAACATCTTTGCAAAGTTGTTGATGAGCACCAAACAGATTGGGACCAATATATTCCATTGTTTTTGATGGCCTACAGAACCGCCATACACAATACGAGAGGAGCTACTCCATCTAGTATCCTGTTTGGTAGAGAACTGCGTTTACCATGTGATATCATGTTTGGTTCACCTGAAGAAGAACACTTAGAGGTTAATGATTATGTCGAACGTTTAAGGCAAAAGCTGCACGATATCCATGAGGTGGTTAGAGAGCAAATAGAAATAGCCAGTGACCGCATGAAAGCGAGATATGACCTGAAAGCAAACTCTTCAGGGTTCAAAGAGAATGATCAAGTCTGGCTATACAATCCTCAACGCAAGAAAGGAAGATCACCTAAGTTGGCACCACCATGGGAAGGACCTTATAAAGTTGTTAAGAGAATTAATGATGTAGTCTACCGAATACAGAGAAGCCCGAAGTCCAAGATGAAAGTTGTTCATCTAGACAGACTAAAATCTTACCTGGAAAATGTTGATCGAGACGATCAAACCTGAAGAGGAGGATTTAATTTTAAGTTATTTAAATTTTATAGTTAGAATTTATTTAGGTTTAGTTTAGTATTAGGTTGATTTATCTTAAGGTTGTATTCTTAGTCTAGGTTTTAGTTGCGTTATCTGTGACAAACTGGTGCGCGAACGGTCCGCGTTCTGGAAAAGGGTGGTATAATCCTGAATCGAACAAGGATGGAAAATTCTCGAATAGTAGGCAGACCCTATATATAGGGCCGGACGTCGTGCATCGGGCAGTCAAAGATAACGAGGTAGTGATCACTAGATGTTAACGCGAAGTTAATAGGCGGATTAAAGTAGTGACTTATTAGCAAGTTATTATTATTATTATTAGCGTGTTTTTGTACATAATTTGTCGCAATAAAATGACGTATTGTTTTTGACATTTGCGAGTTTTAATTGTTGTGGAGAACCCGTAACAATATATAAAAATACTTGAATGTTATTTAAGAATAATTAAAAATACTTGAAAATATTTGGCTTGAATTTAATTCATTTAAAGTAAAAAGAAAACCCGAAACTATTAGGTACTATTTTTTTATTTTATATATATATATATATATATATATATATATATATATATATATATATATATATATATATATATGGCAAATAATTGGAAGCAATAATGTTTGTTTGTACAGTTTTTCGTATATTGCCCAAAAATTACGAAAAATAGACGACTAATCTAGAAATTTCAAAAACTGAAATATATATGATTAAAACCTATATATATATATATATATATATATAGATCCTTATATCATTATTGCTTTCCATTTAAAACGCATCGTTATTGCGTCTCCAAGAAAACGTCTGTTTTTTAAAGGTTTTAATCATATATATTTCAGTTTTTGAAATTTCTAGATTAGTCGTCTATTTTTCGTAATCTTTGGGCTAAAAATAGCAATATACGAAAAACTGTACAAACAAACATTATTGCTTCCAATTATTTGCCATTCAATGTTGCGTCCCTTGTATAATTTTTGACATATTTATATATATATATATATATATATATATATATATATATATATATATATATATATATATATATATATATACGTTAAATATTTGTGATTCACTATACCAAAGTAATTCTTAAAAGCTAGCCCCTACTGAAGTACGAGAAACACATCTTTCCGAGCATCTAACACACGTTACTTAATCAATAAACCCAACAGGACGGATATCACATTCCTTCGTTTTGAACAGGTCTCTTTCACGAGCTTTACGTAGCTGACTTCGGCATAGGTAACGCTGAAAGGGCTAGCTAAAAGGTTAGCTTTTAAAATTTACTTTGGAACACCGGGTAGAGTAGTTCGGTAGGGTACGAGCAAATTTTCCCATAAATAATTTTTATAACCCATTTCTGTAAAACTTCGAGATCTCTCGAATAACATCCCCATTCCTATTAAACCATAGGATAGTTGCGATGGAATAGTGCATAATCTGAGGGCACGGCAGTGCCTCGCCAAGTTCGCGCGCCGTAACCATCTTTTCCGGAAACATTTCAGCCGATATTTGACCTACCTAAAACTCTACATCGGAATGAGCTACGAATCTCAAACTTTGCACAGTCGTAGATCTCCATGGAGTTAACAACCCCTCCAAGTTTCATGGAATTCCTTAAAGCAGTAAAGTAGTTACGAAATTTCAAAAAACGTCGAAATTGCCACTCACTTACTGACTCACTCACTCACTCATGTATAGATCATCAATATTCTACTGTACTTCCAGACATGCTACGAAGCTGAAATTTGGCAGACTGATAGAAATTATGACCAAATCCCTGGAAAAAATAAAAAAACCCCGAAATTTTAATTTACTCCCCTCCCCTATACATTTAAAGTTATGTAAAATTAGCATCGCCCACTTCCAGAAATGTTAGAGAGTTGAGCTTTGGCAGACTGATAGGAACTATGATAAAACTATAGGAAAAAATCAAAAAACCCCAAAATTTTAGTTTACTCCCCTCCCCTATACATTTAAAGTTATGTAAAAGTAGCATTGCCCATTTCCAGAAATGCTAGAGAGTTGAGCTTTGGCAGACTGATAGGAACTATGATAAAACTATAAGAAAAAATTAAAACACCCCAAAATTCTAATTTACTTCCCTCCCCTATAAATGTAAAGTTAAGTAAAAGTAACATTGCCTACTTCCAGACATACTAGAGAGCTGAGCTTTGGAAGACCGATAGTAACTATGATAAAGTTATAGAAAAAAATTAAAACACCCCAAAATTCTAATTTACTTCCTTCCCCTATTAATGTAAAGTTATGTAAAAGTAACACTGCCCACTTCCAGAAACGCTAGAGAGCTGACCTTTTTAAGACTAAAAGACAATATGATAAAACTATATGAAAAAATTTAAAAACGCCAACATTTTAATTTACTTCCCTCTCCTATAAATGTAAATTTATATAAAACTAACATTGCCCACTTCCAGAAATGCTAGAGAGCTGAGCATTGGAATGCTGATAGAAATTATGATAAAACCATGGGAAAAAATTTAAAAAGTCCAATATTTTCATTTACTCTCATCCCCTATAAATGTAAAGTTATGTAAAAGTAACATTACCCACTTCCAGAAACGCTAGAGAGCTGAGCATTGGAAGACTGATAGGAACTATGATAAAACTATAGGACAAAATTTAAAAACGCCAACATTTTAATTTACTTCCCTCTCCTATAAATGTAAATTTATATAAAACTAACATTGCCCACTTCCAGAAATGCTAGAGAGCTGAGCATTGGAATGCTGATAGAAATTATGATAAAACCATGGAAAAAAATTAAAAAATCTCAAAAATTTAAGTAAGGCATTGCAAAAGTTTTGAACAATATTCCGCATATTTTACTACTCTAAAAATTAAGTATTTTCCAATTCCTTTAAAAAAAAAAAGTGAAATCATAACAAAAACATTTCATGTAAAAAAAGCCAAGTATGCGAAAATGGCATTCCGTAAACAGAATTGAGATAAAAGTAAAGCCAAGTTCTCCAATACAAATTTCAAAATGAAAGGTTCTTACTAGTTTGGAAATATTTTTCTAAACTTGGCTATTGATGTTTCCGATAATAACTTTTTTAATAGTTATTATCGGAAACATCGCTAAGGCAGTCTTGTACCACTTTGGAATAAGGCATATCGAGGTATTCATATTGAAATTCCTGAGAAATGATCCTATCCTTATAAAGTTTGGCCAAACCTTTGTATTTCTTCTCACTAATAGGTAGCTATTATGTAGCCTTTGAACACAGTAAGAGAAGCGAGTTTTCTTCTCAAGTTTAAATTAATTTTGTGCATTATTGCTTCTGGTTAAAATGAATATGTGAATTCAATTATTGCAGAGCCTTTTGTAAATCTAAGGACTACCGAGAGGGGGACAATTCCACAAGGGTGCTCTAAAAGCTAGTGCAAAAAGGGTCCAAATACCAGACAAATGGTGGTGATTGACTCATTTTTACGCCTAAGAATTTCGCCACATAAGAGGGGACAAACACCAGTGTCTGGCATTTAGAACCTTAATGCTCTGATAAAGTTTGGTTGATTGGTATTTTTTACCTAGTCTAACTTTAAAATACGCTGGTTTACTTGTGTCATATTTTTACACTAGGTAGATCTTATATCCTGCCTCTAAACATAGCTATAACTCAATATCGAGCATTTTGGCGTTTGTCACCTTCTGGGTGCGCAAGTGGGGCGATATATAACTTTTTTATTAGGACTGTTTATGCTAGTAGTGATTGCAAAGCAAAAAAAGTCATGGCACTATACGGGTTGTTTTCGAAGTAAGTTTGAAAAAATCAATGTCGTTTAGATGGAAATAATGAAACTTTGTTTAATAAACTTGGAGTCTTATGTTTTGTAGAATATTTTGAACATTTACGTCTAGTGAGATATTCCAAACAAGTTTTAATTAAAGGCTTAAAAATCTAAAGGTTTTTTACATTATTTGGCACATAATAATATTAAAAATTTAACACATGAAATTTAAAATAAAATCAGTACGTGCTCTTAAAAATCAAATTAACATATACTGTTTAATCTGCTATTTTATTGCAAGTAAACCATGCATCCACCTAGATACGATTAATTTAAAAAACGTGTTTATAGTCCATAGCATAACTTGAGTGGGTACATGATGATTTTCTACATAGATGACCTAGTAAAAATTTGCTAATTTTAAAGTTTTTGGCGGTCAGACTGTTTAGAATAATATGTGTCAGATTTGATAAGAATATCTAATCAAACTTAAAATATTCAAAATATTATTTTTGTAATGTGATTTTGTGTTTGGTTAGCAAAAACCTTGCCATCCCAAGAGTATTTAACAAAAAAACATTAGATGTAATCAAAGAATTAACCACTTATATTTTTCGCACTTACTAATGAAACACCCTGTATTTATAAAGCTCAGGAATTTACTTGATGAAGAAAATATAAATTATACAAATACAAGATTTCGTCTATAGCTCAATCATGTTAACCTACCTAGCCCGCGGAGCAATAGGTAGAGAAGGTATTGTTTTCAATGAAAAAGAAATAAAATAACAGCGAAAATGTGTTATTTGGGTGTATTTGAACCCATCTAAGCAAATTCGTGACGTCTATCCGTGTCTGTGTGCCCACGATACCTCCGGAACCGCTGGAACAATTTTTATGAGATTTTCACGAAAAATAGTGTTCGACACTGTAACAAGTTGAAAGAAGTTTGGTCAAAATCTCGGAATATAGTAGAACACATTTTTTTCTATAATTTGTGATATAACCAAAAACTTCGTAGGAGCTTTCGTCTCCGAGATATTTACAAAAACTGTTATCAAGGCTGATATAGCGTGGAGTTCACCTGAAGTGTGCTAATGGGCTAGGAAGGTATCAGATCCATCATGAATCCATTTATTTTTCTTTAAATAAAGTTTTTTATTAACTAGGTACTTAGGTAATTCTAGCAAAATATATAGACGAAATTTTTTAATATAAATTATAACTGCTTCCGCTTGCTAAATATGATGTAAGTACAAAGAGAATACGGCTTTCTTAAAAAGTAGTGTGCATTTAGTATAATGATTGCTTTTAAATACAGGTTAAATAAGTACACTAAAACATCAAATTATTAAAAGACCACACCAAAAAAGCACAAGGAAAACATATTAAAAAAATTAGATACAATTAATCTCTGACAAAATGGGCATGGTGTGTGAAATATGTTAGGAACAAAAAACCAAAACGAACTTCTTAGTTACACACTGTGACCACCATTTTTGCTTTTGTGCAAAATAGTTAATAATAATAATGTTTTCCTAAATTTTTAAAATGAATTAAGAGTGTTAAAAATATATCTATCATTCCGAACTTCAAATCAATATGACAATTCCTTCTGTAGGTCACGGTCACTTCAGGTACACTTTAGATTATCGATCGAAGGTAATCTGTGAAAAAGGTATATGTAGTCGATACATTTTGCTAAGCAAACTTTTTATGCACTTGTCTATTTATAAAAACATTTATTAAAATAAGGCCCTTTCTATAACTCCACTTTTAAAATATTATTATTTATGACGAGTTACACACACAGCGTATTCCTCCGCAGCAAACAATTAACCGGTACACACATAAGAATATTTGGTTCGAACATATACCTACTAGCATATTTCCAGTCATTCTCACATGCGACGACGCTTAAAGCAAAAAACAACAAACATGTTTAGTGGTTTCGCAACATACTCTGTTCCGCGTGGCCACATTACTTTACAAATGGTCAAAAATGTTATGTTCATTATTTTTTGTGAACAGTTAATTGCGCGACAACTTATCAAATTGCGGATTATATTTGCAGTTTTTTATAACAAAATTTGTGCGGGGTTATTGCGGACACTGTAATCACTATTATGTCTTCAGGTTTGAGAGCCATCTTGGGAGTCAATGCAGTTTTTATGTTAGGAATTGCTTTTTTGCTGTACCTTGCTCCAAATACTACTACAAAATATGGTTGGGAAGATGTGGAACCACAAGTCGGTAGGTATCAGGTTGCTACAAGTCAAAGTTAGAATTTAAACAGTTCTTCGATTTTCCCTAGCTTATTTAACCAAAGAACAATAATGACGCCTTTTGCCCCCAAAACACACGCATGCGCGTTTGGAAATTATCACCTGTGATTTCAAATTTTCCGTGGTGTCTGGGCAAGCTATAATTGCTTCACTTTGAGATTTTCAGCAACCATATATATTTTAATAGGTAAATAACCAGTCTATATTTTGTCACTATAGAACATTAAGCACTATTCCCATAAAATTGCGTTATAGTCCGGATTATGCTGAAGTAGTAAAATTTTAAACAATAATTTTTTGAGATGTCAAAAATTAATTATGTTAAAATTTCAACAGCATCGGTTTCCCTCTATTTAAAGTAGAATTTATATTCACTGACATTATTTACATATTTATGTGTCATTGTCTATTATATTGCTGAGATTTTTACGTCACTGCATATCCAAAAAAAATCTACTATACCTTGTTAATTTAAATATCTTGCGAAATAAGACAATAATTCAGTAAAAATATTTTTATAACTTTTTTAAAGAAGGAAAATTAGGTATTATTGTAAATGGCAAAAAATAAACTTTATTTATATCAAAAATGTGAATGCAACAGAATAAGCTACAAGAAATAGAATACGTCTAAAACATTCCTAATAAAATAAAAACTAGATCACCTAACTCGTAAATTGCAAATTATTCCACAAATATAATTTAAGAAACGCACCACTATAATTTGCCACATATATCACAACAAAATTTTAAACTAAACAATTTCGAGGATATCTGCTATAGGCAAAACGGCATCGACAAGACAAAGAAGCAACGTTGGTTTATTTGAAATCAATTATAATAATAAGAATAAGATATCATAAATGACTATGCTAACTGCCCGTGTAAACGTGGCCAACGCCCGCGACTCCGGCCCGAAGGACATTTTACGGCTGTGTATGTAACAAGGGAAAAATCCGCCGTGAGTGTAACCAGCCGCTAGTGTAGCAAGTTTTCGCTGTTTGTTCCTATAACATATTTTTAGCCAGAGTGCACAAGATGAACAAAGAATGAAGGTTGCATTGAACCCAACAAAAACAATGAGAACATTTCAACTCACTGTTCCATAAAACTGCACGAACTAATTCAGTCCGTCTTCCGTCATCTTCTGAAATTAAAAGAAAATAGTAGCTACATCTACACTCCACAAAGCAATTGCCTATTGAAAACATTGTATTTTTTTACTAAGTGCTTACTTTCCGCCTTGTTTTTAAGTAATTTCCGTTCAGAAAGTGACAATTTTCAGCACTGTTTTTACTTTCTATACTAAAAAACAACGTAAATCACATCGTGTAGAATCTAAAGTTATTAAAGTTTATGACAGATAGGACAATTTTCAAGCTTTTGGAGATGTTGTCACGAATCTGGGACTTTCTAAACGTCAATATTGTAGAGAAAAAAAAATTAAATTAATTTTTGAATTTTTTATGTCAGATTATATACCGTGTAAATAATTTAAAATGTGCCACTCAGTATTTCTTCAGAACTGTCGAAAAGGTTAAAAATCCCCAAAGAACGTCGCTTTAGTTTGCGAAACGGTACATATAAGATTAAAATTTTTGCAGAATCCTAGAGTTTGAATAGGAAAACTTGCCGATCGAGAAACCTTGCTTTAAAGACATTTGGATTTTCTTTACGAACCTTTAAGTTTTTCTTAAATCGGTCAATTACTATTTGAGATATTTGGTTTCAAAGTTACTATCGCTTATTATTTTTTAAATAGCTTTTAAATATTCGATTCAATCATCCCAAAAAGGGCTGCCTTTGCAAACGAAATCACCGTATCTCGAAGATTTTCTAAATTTTCAACAATTCTGGAGAAATCTTGCGTGATACGTTTTAAAAAAACACACAATGTATAGTTAGCCAAACAACAGCGTTGTTATTATACCCATGTATTATTATATCGTACTTTACATAAACTATAGGCTCCCAATAGTAATGCTCTTCGAAAGTCGTAAATGGGACGCTTAAGAAATTGCCACTAGATGCCTGCATGATAAAAACCACAGCAGTCCATGCTTTCTATTAAAATTTGTAGATTCCAATAAACAACTTTTCAATCAGATCAATTCTGTGATGCGAAGTAAAAAGGGGGTAACTCAGGCTTTACTACATGACTTCCTACCACAGAATTGTTGTCACTCTGAGATTCAGACATAACCATCCAAAATAAAGTAGTAGGTAATAACGATTTTTTAAAAATATAATTCTAGCAAAAACTACTGAAAAAGAAGAACTTACTTTGGGGTGATCCTTGGTAATTGCTGCTTGGAGGAGGTGGTTTGTAAGGGCCATATCCTTGTGCATGATAAAGTGAAACGGGTACTTGAGGCGGAGGACTAGGACTCCTAAAAAAAGAGTGGAACAAAGTGTTACAATCGATTGAATTAAATTTAAAACATACAGGGTGTTTGGATATTACCGTCAAACACGTCCATTTTGTTAGCAAGCGGAAATCTTTTTGACCACCATGTTTTAATAGGTATTATTCGCTAAAAGGTGGGTAAGGTTACTTAGATAGGGAACCTTGTTAAGTTTTTATTTTGAAGAGCTTTCGATTCTTCCTACAATGCTATAGTTTTTTCGAAAAGCGATCGATTAGAATTTAAGGTATTCACTATTAAAATTGCCATGGACCGATTAAAAATTGTTTATTTGGGGAAGTTATTTTCGAATTTCGACTTGTAGACGTCGATTTCAGTTTTTCTTAAAAAGTTTTTTGTCATATCTTATTTTTCTTATTTGTCACCTTGAGAAGGAGTGATTTTCACCCCTTTTACTTATGGTCAGGCAGCAAAACGCTATTTTCGTCTATTTTTGGGGGATTTTAATAAACATTGGCATGATTGTACATCGACCCAAGAAAAGTAAAAAACCAAAACTTTTTTGGTCGGTTTGTCTCTCTAACCTGCGTATCAGTGGCCTGAACTTTCTGGTTTGCACGTTTCCACTTTTTTTCAAAATATTTCAAAATCAAAAAAAAAACCAAAATATTTATTGCTACGGTTATCATTAGGTTAGGGGTCTACGTACCACAAATTTTAGACCAAAACTTTGACAAATTTTCCAGAATGGTGATTTTTTAAAACTTGAATTTTTGGACCCTGTCAAGAAATTTCTGAGGTGGATTTTATTTGACATACTTTGTTTTCTTCCTTTTGAGGCTCGCTATAGTAAACTTTTAAAATAAAAAATATTGCAGGGAAAATCTGTAGCAAAATCACAAATACCAAGCTGTCGCGTTTTTCGTAAAATGAAAAGTTAAGGGCACTGAAACGCAGCTTAGAGTAGAGTACCAACCAACGTTTTTTTTACTTCTCTAAAGTCGTTGTACAAACTTGCCAATTTTAATGTAAAAAAATTGACGAAAATGGCGGCTAACTGACCGACAAGTATACAATTTTGATATTTTTAAAAGAAACTAAAATATATACAAGTTTAAACGCTTTTTTGCTACCACAGTATATTTTGAAAAAAATTTCACACCGTTTGAAAGCTTATTTATCTTAAAACAAAGGTTTTCAAGGGACCCAAAAGAAAACGCAAACTAAAAAATCCCCAAACGTGTAATTTTTGCATAAAAAACCGTTATTTTGAGGTTTAAGAATTTTTTTATATAATATTTTTTAATATGTTAAAAAGTGAGGTATACCAGGCCAGACTCAAAGAGAAAAAAATACTCTGCCAATCTATGGGCACCTAAGCTCACACTAGGTACTATAGTTATAGTGTGAGCTAATATAATCAAGAACTGAAATATATTTTATTCAACTCCAGACTCAATTACCTTTCGTTTGATACCACACAAGCCATGTTTTGACTTAAACTCAATTTTTTTTAATCTACCCCCACCCTTTTGAAAAAAACTAAAATGTATTTTGTTTAACTCCAGACTCAATTACCTTTCGTTTGATATCACACACGCCATATTTTCACTTAAACCCTAATTTTTGACATCTACCCCCACCCTTTTTTAAAAATAAACTAAAATTCATTTTTTTAACTCCAGACTTAATTACCTTTCGTTTGATATCACACACGCCATATTTTCACATAAACACTAATTTTTGGAATCTACCCCCACCCTTTTATTTGGCTTGCGTTCGGTGGATTTTGTTCATTTTTAAATGGGACCATCACGGCCCAAGACCCAACTTAGGTACCAAATTTCATTAAAATCGGACAAGCGGTTTTTGAGTTATGCTGGTTGGTCGTTACAGACAGACATACAGACAGACAGACATACAGACAGACAGACAGACAGACAGCAAAACAAAAAAGTTTCAAAATCATCTGAAACGCAAAGATATAAAAAAAAATTTGAAATCGGATCAACTTTTTTTTTCTCGAAAAAATTAGGATCACCATAGCTCACACTACTTATAGTAGTAGTGTGAGCTAAAAGTATGTTAGATAAAATCCGCCTTAGAAATTTCTTGACAGGCTCCAAAAATTCAAATTTTAAAAAAATCACTTCTTTGGTAAATTTGTCAAACTAAATATTTCTCAAAGTTTTGGTACATTAGCCTGGTCTTACCTAATTAAAAATGCAATAAAAAAATAATTGGCTTTTTTTGATTTTGAGATATTTTGATAAAAGTGGAAAGGTGCAAAACAGAGAGTTAAGGGCACTGACACGCAACTTATAGTGACGTACCAACCACTTTTTATAAGTGTTTTTACTTTACTTGAGTCGCTGTCCAATCATGCCAATGTTTATCCAAATCCCCCAAATCTGACGACAATGGCGGTTTAATAACTGACCAGTACACAGTTTAAATATCTTTTAATAAACACTGAAAAATAACAAATTTAAATGGTTTTTTGCTACCACTTACCAAGTATATTTAAAAAAAAAAATTCAAACCGGTTGAAAGCTTGTCTATACTAGAACAAAGGTTTTCGAAGGAACCAAATTTAAACGCAAACTAAAAAATCCCCAGCCGTTTATATCCAAAAGTTTAATTTTTTCTTTAAAAAAACCGTTATTTTGAACCAATGATTTTTTTCGTGTTTGCGGTAAATTTTTTAATATTTTGGATTAAATTTATAACTTTTTTTTAAAGAAAGTAAATTTTGTATTTAGTTCTCTATCAGAACCGGTAAAAAGTCTTTTAAGTTTTGGTCTCGGTTTTGGTCAAATTAAGTTTTCAAAAATTGTTTTCCCCCCTCGTAGGGACAAAAAATGTCCCCCTCAAAAACTAAATATCCGACGGATTTTCCAAATTCCATCAAAAAATACCCGCAAAAGCTTCTGTTAAGTACTTAAACCTTAACTAACCTAACCCAACGCGCGTGTACCGGAGCCATATAAACGAATTAACGCAGTAAACTATTGTTCCCTTTTATTTATAAAGCATATATATATGACAGGTTAATATTGTTCCCTAAACTTAAAAAAGAACTGTACAAAAACACAAACAATTTCCAGGAAATTTTTGAAGTGTAAAATATTTTTAAAAAAATTGGCTGAAAATAAGTAAGATTTAAATCTTTTATTAAACTTTCTAGTTGTCAAGTCTCTAATATTATCTGAGAGTTCGTTATAAAGTATTTTTCTAAGCTAGAAAAATAAATTCTTTAAAGATCTTCTTTTATTAAACTTTCTAGTTGTCAAGTCTCTAATATTATCTGAGAGTTCGTTATTAAGTATTTTTCAAAGCTAGAAAAATAAATTATTGGTAAGTAAAGAGGGCTATTTTACTATCTGTTTATTTGTTACATACAGTATGTGCAGAAGTTGGAACCATATGGAAAACATTAAAATGGCCTTCATATGTGTGTTTTTTGAATATTAGAGAATTTACGAAAACTAACATAATCCGCCGCAATAACACACATGATTTAGTGTAGATTTAATAGAAATTACCGGTAATTTAAACTTAAATAATTATAACTTAATGAAGTTAAGAAAATACCCCAAAAAAAATATATAAATAAATTCTAAAAATAGAATACCTATTGACGAAATACCCAGTATTCAATAGGTATAAAAAGAAAAGAAAAATTAATTTTCGGTAGGAAGAAGATACAGTTTAATTACTGGCCTCTTGCTTGTAGCCGTTTTGATCGTGACAACTCGGACGTGACCGTCTTCGCCAGGGTGCAAATTTATTACCATGCCAAGTGGCCAATTTAAAGGCGATTTCAGTTCACTAGAGATAAGAACTAGATCATTTAGTTTTCTTTCAGGAGACGGATCTGATCATTTATATCTCTGTTGTAATGTATTTCCAGGGCATAACGTTTCCAAAAATCCGCATTGAGCTTTTGGATAAGTTGCCATCTGGACAATCGATTGATTGGCAGATAGGATAAGTCTGGGTCTGGTATACCCAAATTTAGAGGTGCGAGCGTCAAAAAATGCCCCGGTGTAAGGGGTTGGAGATCGTTAGGATCCGACGACTGAGCAGTAAGAGGGCGAGAGTTTAGGACGTCCTCGATCTAACAGGTCAAAGTGGACATTTCCTCAATGGTTAATTTTTGTTCACCGACTACCCTAACAAAGTGAGTTTTAAAACTCTTAACTCCTGCCTCAGCAAGACCATTAAAATGAGGACTAAGAGGAGGCCCTAAATGCCATTTTATTGATAGTGCCTCAGACGCCTGTTTAGCATAGACAAGAAGTTAATTACGAAAACACAAGAAGTTACTCCCCATGTCGCTCCAGCAATCGTAACGGTGCCCCTTCTTGCGACAAAAGGACGTAAGGCACCGATGAAACCTTCTGTGGATAGATCCATTGTAAGTTCCAAGTGTACGCAACGGACACTTGTACAAACAAATACACAGACATAGGATTTGATTGACTTTGAACCTCGAAAGCGATAAGGAACAACTGAAAAAGGTCCGCAAAAGTCGATAGTCACATGTGAGAAAGGCTTAAGTTAATTAATGCGATAAAAAGGTAAATAACTAATAATAATTGAGCTTGATAAGGTTTAGATTTGGTTCTAAAACAGTGCAGACATCGAGATAAGGTGCGCTGAATAGCGTTTCGACAAGATAAAACCCAAAATTGTTGTAAAAGCAACTGATGCAATGTTTTTGGACCAGGATGGAGATATTGCCTATGTGTATGCTCTATGATAAGATTAGTCAATCTATGTTTGTTTGGTAATAGTAACGAATGTTTAGCCTCGTAAGATAAAAAATCGGATTTTTAAAGTCTGCCTCCTACCCTGATAAAACCTTGAGGGTCTAAAAAGGGTGAAAGTTTACGAAAAGGTTTAAATATGGACTTGTTTCCGGTAAGTTATAATTTAACTTGTGAAAAACAAACACCCTGTACATGTTTAATAAGAATCAATAAAGAGTTTTGCATTTCATCAGGTGTAGGTTTTTCTATCTGCGCAAAAAGACCTTGTAGATCTGGTCCATGAGCTTTTTAGAGATTCTGATTATGTAACAGATAATTTTTTGAATTTTGGTAAGGGACGAAAATTTGTCAAGCAAAATGTTAAGAAAATTGATTGCAAGAAAAGCGTTCAACACGGTTTGTTTTTCTTCTAAATCGACTTTAGAACAGTCAACTATAGTTTCCGATTTTTTTTAAATTTGGCCACTCTTGAGGAGGCAACCATAAGAACGAGGGTGCATTCCACCACATATCATGAGATATGAGTTGAGAGGGTGTCATCTCCCTGGAAGCGGAATCTGCGGCGTTAAGAGCCGAAGGAATGTAATGCCAAGAAGTGGAAGGCACGATTTCCTGAATACGGCTTACTCGATTGGCAAGGAAAGTACGACAACGTGAGGGTGAGGAAGCTATCCAATGAAGAACGACTTGTGAGTCGCACCAAGCATAGATATCAGTAAAGATAATTTGATTTGAATAGGTGGACAATACAAATTGAATTAAGTCGCTTAGAAGGACCGCGCCTAGAAGCTCAAGTCTGGCTAAAGTTTGCATTTTGATAGGCGCAACTCTGGCTTTGGCACATATGAGAGAGATAGATATATGATTTTCCTCTTCTACTCGAAAATATACTACACCTGCGTAGCCCTTTTGTTTTGTCTAGGTAATTTAAGATTTGGTAGAAGAGGAAATTCTGAGTGTAGATTAGTCCACGAATCTATGATCGTTTAATGAGGAATGTCGTACCATCCAGTGTTAGAAGGCCATAATTGTTGCATAATGAACTATGCTTAAAGTAAAATGGGGCATAGAAAACCCAACGGATCAAAAATTGTTCCGATTATAGAAAGGATTGAACGTTTTGTGCAGGCTTTTCTTTAATTTGACATTGATAGGTAAAGGTATCGTCTTTTGGGTGCCATTGAAGCCCTAAAACTTTGATTAAATGAGGCTCGTCTTTATCAAAGGAGAGCGGCATTTGCGATCAGAGTCGGGTAAGGCAGCTAGCAGTTCGGGGCAATTGCTGGCCCATTTCTTAAGCTCAAAGCCTCCAGATTTTAATACATTGATAAGTTCCCTGTGAAGGTCAAAGGCATGGGACACGGAAGGGCTCGTTTCCAGGATATCATCGATGTAGATTGAGGACTTAAGAATTTCACTAGATCTTGGAAAACGTTACTTTTCGCGTTCAGCGAGTTCATTCAGAACGCGCATAGCCAAAAAAGGCGAACAAGTCATGCCAAATGTGACAGTTTTAAGCTCATATTCTGAAATTGAATCTTCCGGGAAAAATCGCCACAAAATCCTTTGAAAATGGCAATGATCTGGGCTGACGAGAACCTGTCGAAACATCATTTTAATATCTGAGATGTAAGCGATAGGATTTAATCGAAATGTGAGAAGTAAAGAACCAATATCTTTTTGAAGCTTTGGTCCTGGTAAAAGTGTTTGATGAAAAAAAAAGTTAGGACGTTTTGACTATGACGCATGATAAAATAAGGGAAAAATAATAGCTAGGACATTTAACTATGTAAGACATGAATAAATAAGACAACTAACAGGAGTTCTTTTTTATCCTAATTTCTGACTTAGGACGTTTTATCGTACTAATTTATAGGTCGGACGTTTTACGTTTGGTTTGGACGTAATTTGCTAACATAGGACACTACATTTTAGTAATTCTAGCATTAATAAATAAAGTTAGGACGTTTTAATTTAGAAGAATAGATGGATATGTTATAGGACTACTAGTATATGCAGATAAGTCGAAAACGAAAAAAAAATGAGTTAGGACGTTTTAATTAAGGAGGGCAGTAGTGGTAGTTAGGAGGTTTAAATACGTCCGCCATGTTTAAACCAAAAGTTTTGTGTCGATGTAATTTTATTGATACAATGAAAAAATATGGCCTATGTTGCAAGGTATTTATAATCAAATTACATAAATATTAAAAACTATTGCATCCAAGGGAAAAATGAGTTAAACCTCTAACAAAAATTTAGACTTTCAGATCTAGAATTTTAAAACCTAGGATTTTAGACTCTTTAGTAAATACTGGTGTAGCATGCCTCAACTTGTGGATTTACTGTGCCAATTTTCCACGTTTAAGTTCAATATTAAATTGAAGGGATGGGTTGCGGCAATTAAAGGCATGTAACGTAATATCCAAACCATCTTGTAGGCATGCCAAAATTGTATCACTGACACGAATATAAAAGGAACATGACAGGGTAGTTTTTTAAGAACTTCATTATTATTGAGATGATCCATAAGAATGTTAGCTAATATAAGGATTACCCATAGCAGATCCGTCCTTTTGGAGATACATTTTTGGTCATATACAAAATAACTTACATCGAAACAATAGCTAATGTCTAACAAAGTCGATTTTGTCATATTGGTATAGTTGGAAATAAATTTGACGTTTTTGTTAACAATATCCTTAACTAGCGCTGTTTGGGTAGATCTCTAAATAAACTGTCATCCAGGGAGATCAAAAAGTGGTCAGGAGGAACTTTTTAGTTTTTTTGTCAGCAAAAACTGTTAGATTTTATAATATGCTTACAAAAAATCGTGGCGCGATAACAGTCGCATAAGAGAAAATTACAAGAGAAAAAAAACATAACTTTTTATTTGTAATGTAATGTGTATCAGCAGTGATGATCCAGCACATTTACCAAGTTTGAGCTAAATATCACAAAAACCGCAGTAACTATGAAGAATACAAATTTAAAACTTCAACGCTCTGCAAATCTGTAACGAAGAGTTTGCGCACCTAAATTTTTCATTCAAAATATGTACAAATTCATCCTCTAAATTATTGACATTCAAGACTTTGGAAAATAATTAAGCATTTTTAAGGATAACGCACGGCTAACATCTTATCTGAGGCTCTTTGAATTGTGCCAATTTTTTTTATATTTCAGATGGCCTTTTTCACGAATTTTTGCTTAAAATTAAACGATACGTGTTTGTTATTTACAATATTGACAATTAACTGTTACAGGGGAAATTCTGACAATATTTTAAAGACGAAAAGTTTGTTTAAACTGATTTGATAAGCCAAAAACTACTGGCGTTATCGAATTTATCTATATTGGAATTAAAACTACTTGTAACTAGATAGCAGACTATATAATTGGAGTTTAAACCTGGATTTTAAAGTTCTATATAGATTACTATATTAATATATCCTTGAACTAACCTGGGCCTCTTAATAGGAGTCTTGTATCCGACAGGAGGAGGTTGCTGTGTGGGTGCTGCTGATTGAGAAGGTACCGCTTGCATTCTAACTGAAGGATTGTTTTGAGGAGGCTGTATGTAAAGAGGCTGGTGGTGAAGAACGTTAGCCATCATTTGCTCACTAAAAATTAAAATTATTCTCTCTTATTTAGAAACTTTTAAAGATAAAAAGAAAACAAATAAAATAATAATAAACAGAACTAAACTACTATTGCATAAAAACAGTCAATTTAATAATCGCAAGGCAATTATTAACGATGGATCGTCCGCTTATTCGTTCTCTTCAATTAAATGCGAGAATCTAACAGAGAGCGTTTAACCAAGAAACGATAAAAAATCATGCTTTTTCATCGTTTCATTAACCATTAATAACCCTGCTCTGAAGAAGAACAATGACAACACATTATATTTTGATGTTTCTTGGTTAAACGCTCTCTGTTTAATTCTCGCATTTAAACAAAGAGAACGAATAACCGGACGGTCAGTTGCTAATAATTGCCTTGTGATTATAAAAATTAATAATTTTTGATAGGATTGAGGTAGCGAGTTAAAACAAATTTTAGTATTTAAGGTAAAGACTGCTTCTTATAACTAATTAAAAACTAGTTTGAAATTTGCGATCCAAACGGAATTCAACATTGTTAATATATACATATTATATGTTTTTAAATATGCAAAGAACTTTTAAATTGGAGTGCCATATATTATTATAAGTTGTTGTTGATTAAAACCACAATAATTTTTTATTTTTTTATTTAATAGGTTAATTTTATTTATTATTTGTCCTACTGTTTAGCAAAAGTGGCTTTTTTGAACATATTTGAGGTTACTTTTCTCGAAACTACATATCTTGATTTAAAACATATAGACCACAATGTTTTAGGCATACATATTGATCTTCAATAACCAACACAAAAAAAGTAGATTATTTTGGTTTGACAGTCATTTTTACCAATAGAAACTATATCATGCTTCTATTAGATCAGGCCCTACCATCCCCAATATCCGGAATTGAATGATAGACTGCGTTTAATGAAAGAAGCAACAAACTTGTGGACAAACATGATACTTTCCCGAACATTTTACGAAAGATAATAATCACCTCCCACCCTGCTAGGTGGGTCGTGGGGGAGGGGGGGGGGATGATTCCCCTCGTTAAATGTGCTTTTTGATACTTGGAAAAAAGGAATCATTCCGATCTGCTTCGTCCCGGCGTTTAGTTTTAAGATATAAAATTTAGAGACATTTATCTAAATTAGAATGCTTTTTATTTTCTTTTTTTTTGCTAGAGTTATGCTAAAACTTTATACTTAAAGTTACTTTTATTTCTTGGTTTAACCTAATTTAGTTACTAAGATATGCCTTGCCTACAAAAAGGGTAAAAACTTGAATTTGCGCGGTGAATTATATGCTCAAGAATGCATTGACTTTACTTTATTATTTTGCTTTTTTTCTACCTTGAGTATATCCATTTTCCATCCTTTTTTTTAATTTAAGTTTTTTTCCTAATTTTATACATACCTTTTTACTGCTGTATTGCTACATATAGCAGTGCTCCAAAGTCCGTCTTACTATACGGATCTCATGCGAATATTTGGGGTACTCTCCATACCAGTGATATATATTGATCGCCAAGTGAAATCACATGCGTGTTTTTTAAGACCGCGGTCGTGTGTAAACATTTTATGGATTGCTTTGATGTGCTACTGCTACTACTTTGATTGGAATTATTTGGATTCGACTGTGCAGTTGTCCATGTACCAAGTTCCTTTCATCCAAGGGTAAGTCAAAGTGTTTTTGAGCTGCGTTTCTTTACATTTTTTACTTATTCCCTATGCTACTATTCCTAACTAAGAACACAAAAGTGTAACCTAAGAGTGGGAACTATTGGACTGGAGATCCCTATTGCTACAGTTCGGTTGGTTTGTTGACTTTTTCATGCGAAAGACGTCTCGACCGACCATTTTTTGGTCCTTCGAGCCGGATTTCCCGTTCTGCGTAATAGGTGCTCTCAGAGTTGCATAATTGTGTTTGAAGTTAGGACTTTACTTTGCGTCTTTTTGAGACAAGGCATATCTTAGGTTTTACATTTTATCTACGGTGTGTCTATTGTACGTTGCACGTACCAACTTGCATTGCATTTTTTATTTGTGCAATATACAAATTGCATACAAATTTTGAAAAATTTATTTTTTTTCAAAATTAAAAATTATTGCGCTGTCGATGTATGTAAGGCTTGCGTTTTCTTGCGTACCTATACAAATTCAGAAACTCTTATCAGTTGCTAAATTTTTTGTGCATATTTATTAGCATTTATACTTTTTGCTAAAAACTTGCTGTTCTTTACTCAATATTTGCTAAAAGCCGCTGGCCTTTTAATATTGCTTGAATCTTGGTTTACGAGGGAATTTGAAAAGTAGTACGATATATTTTTTAAATTTGCTTCCCTTATTAACTATTGCTTTACTTTACACTTTAACCTTTTAAAATGGTAAACGATACCGAAAAAAAGGTAAGCTCGGCTAAGGCCTTGCGTCAAACTGCTGTCAATCAGTTGAGTGTGCTTGAACACTATGCCAATCAGGCGAAAACAAATCCAGCTGCTCACACAAGGTTTAAAGTTAACTTTAAAAAACTTTCTTCTTGTTGTAAGAGCTTTGAAAAGCATCATAATGCTTTACTGATCTTGATTTCAGACGATTCTGAAGCTCTGGAAGCTCAGAATAAAATACAAAAAGATTTTTTGGATAGATGCGTAGAGGTTGAGGCTTTGCACTATGATTTATTTGAGGTGGAGGCTGAAGAAATAAATCGAAGCCACAATGAGGTAAATAATCAAACAATTATTTTTCCGGAACCAGAATTTTCTCTTCCCAAGTTAAATGTCCCTCCTTTTTCGGGCGATGTTGAGGAGTTTCCAAGCTTTATTGAGATTTACAATGCGGTTGTACATACGCGTAAGAGCTCGGACATTGAGAAGTTTAAATATTTACGTACGATTTTAAGAGGCCCTGCTTTAAATTTAATTAAAAATATACCTCTTGAAGGAAATAATTATTTACTTTGCTACGATACGCTGATTTCCAGATATGACAATAAGCGCTTGCGTGCGGTTTCTTACTGGAAATCTATCGAAAACTCACCTCGGCTATCCAATGATGATGTTTTAGAATTGCGCAAAATGCTAGATACGTTCAAGGAAAACCTTGATTGCTTAAAAAATATGGGATATGCGACCCATAATTGGTGCTTTATTACTGCGAACATGCTTTTGGATCGATTAGATCCCGAAACGCGTAAGTTATTTGAACAAAATCACGCTTCTAATTTAATGCCAAAATACGAAGATATTTACAAATTTTTAGAGCAACATTGCACGTCTCTTGAATCTTTATCTTTGTCTATGAAACAAGATAATGTTCAAAACTCACGACCAGGGAACTTCTCGAGATCCCCCCGTAATCCACGAAATAAAACAGTTTTACTTGC
The DNA here is from genome assembly GCA_963576565.1 of Aspidapion aeneum. Taxonomy (NCBI): domain Eukaryota; kingdom Metazoa; phylum Arthropoda; class Insecta; order Coleoptera; family Brentidae; genus Aspidapion; species Aspidapion aeneum. The sequence goes on along the minus strand of OY755038.1, from coordinate 172,691,946 downwards.
GAACAGACAGTCACAAAAAACTCCAAATTCCAAACAAAACACGTGTTTCTACTGCAAAGCAAAAAATACACATCTGATTTTTAGCTGTGAATCTTTTTTAATGAAACCAATTCAAGAACGCATTGATTTTATTAGAAATAATAAGGGATGCACCAACTGCATGGCTAGTTTTCATCAAGTAAACTCGTGCACTTCACAAAAAAGATGTAGATTTTGTTTTTTAAATCACCACAGTCTTTTATGCCTAAAAAATAACTCCCCAGCTTCGGTGATTGCTTCTTCTTCTGTGACGTCTAGTGGATCACAAACTAACCCCGTAGAAAATCAGATTACTGAAAATAAATCTATTCACGCGGGTACTGTGCTTGGCGACTATGACACGTTGCTTTGCACTGCTTTGCTGCACATCCGTGATGCATACGGAAATTGGCACGAAATACGCGCCATCTTGGATAATGGCGCCATGTGCTCCTTTATAACGAAAAAATGTGCGAATGCACTCGGACTTCCTAAATCCAACATTTCGCTTAATGTAAACGGTTTAGGAGATATGTCTACTACTGCGCGCCATGCGGTGCATTGTAAAATTGCTGCTATCGATAATAAATCGAAAATTTTTAGTCTAGAACCTGTATTAATAGACCAAGTTTGCGATAAAATGCCAAGTGTATCTTTTAACCAAAATTCTTTGCACTACTTAACTGGTCTAAAATTAGCTGATCCCAGTTGGTATAATCAAGCTGGAATTCAGATTCTTATTGGCGCGGACCTTTATGGATCACTTTTAGAAGAAGGTAGACTTTATTTCGGTCCAGACACCCCCTCTTGTATTAATACAGTCTTCGGATGGACTTTGCTCGGAAAAATGCCTCTGCAAAATGCTGCTTTTGCATCAAAAAATATTTCTACTTTTATGGCAACTATTTCCACTCCTGATTTAAATAATACTTTGCAAAAATTCTGGGAGTTGGAAGAGGTTCCTACGGTGGAGAAAAAATCACCTTCAGATATTTTTTGCGAAAAATATTTTGAAAAAACTACTATACGCGATGTGGACGGTAAATACACCGTTTCGTTACCTTTTAAAATCAATCCCGTTGATTTCGGCGATACCCGAACCCTTGCTTTGCGTCGGTTGTACTCGCTTGAAAAACGTTTGCTAAATGATAAAAAATTATTTACTTCTTACTCACAAGTAATGCAAGAATACTTGGATATGGGTCACATGCGTGCAGTTTCACCCCCTAATAACTCAGAAATTCATGAATATTTTTATATTGCTCACCATGCGGTTATAAAAGAAAGCTCGAGTAGCACGCCTGTTCGTCTTGCCTTTGACGCATCGAGTCATTCTTTAAATAAGCCTAGCCTAAATCAAGCCCTTCACACGGGTCCTAAACTACAAGGAGATTTAGTTAAAATTTTGCTTAATTTTCGGCTACATAAATATTGTTTTGTTAGCGATATTTCTAAAATGTACAGAATGATAAATGTGGAGGAAAATCAACATAAATACCAACGAATTTTATGGCGTTTTAATTCTGAAGAAACGGTGCAAGATTACGAATTAAAAACTTTGACTTTCGGGGTAAACTGTTCTCCATATTTAGCAATTCGAACCTTGCTTAAATTAGCCGATGATTATCAAGACTTACCGTTGGCTTCTGCGATTTTAAAGGACAGCGTCTATATAGACGACTGCGTAGTAAGTTGCAATGATTTTGATCAAATCATGCTTATGAAAAATCAATTAATTGAGTTATTAGGGCGAGGTGGATTTGAACTGAAAAAATGGGCATCAAACGAACCCAAATTGCTTGCAGACTTGCCTACAACCCACATACAAACCAAAGACTTTTCTTTGGATCGAGAGGATGCAAACTCTCTAAAAATTTTAGGCTTGAGGTGGAACCCTCAAAGTGATAACTTTTTTTATTCTTTTAATTATAATACAAAAATTTGCACTAAGCGTAATTTGCTTAGTACCCTTGCGAAATGCTTTGACCCTTTAGGTTTTCTTACACCGGTTACGTTTTTTGCAAAAAATTTAATCCAGTACTTATGGTTTATAAATCAGTTAGCACCCCCGGAAATAATTTCCAAGTGGAAAAAATTCGAAGAAGAACTCAAATTATTTTCTGATTTTTATATCCCAAGAATGATTGATCTATCTAATTTTCAATTTTGTCAAATTGTTGGATTTAGCGATGCATCCGAGCGCGGTATGTGTGCGGCGGTTTATTTTCGTATTGTTTATCAAAACGGAGATATTAAAACGTATTTTGTGTGCGCAAAATCGAAAGTCGCTCCCATAAAAAGAATCAGTATTCCCCGTTTGGAGCTCTGTGCGGCAGTTTTGCTAGCTAAACTCATTCAATTTATTCAAAATACTTTTGCTAATAAAATTGCTTTTCAAAATACTATTGCTTTTACGGATAGTATGGTAGCGCTCTCTTGGATCAAAGGATCACCACATGCGTGGCGCACTATTGTATCCAACCGAGTCACATACATACAAGAAAAAATTCAGCCTTGCGATTGGAACCATGTTCCTTCTGAATTAAATGCCGCTGACCCCGGGTCACGTGGTCTATTGCCTGCAGATTTAATTAATTGGTCCCTTTGGTGGCAAGGACCCGAGTTCCTTTGTAAGCCACAAGAGACATGGGATTTTACTAAAAATAATATTACTACACCCAAAGAAGCTCTCGAAGAGGAGCGAAAATTGGTGTTTGCTGCAACAATTGAACCAAATTTTTTGGATTGTCTGCTTAACAAATTTTCAAATTTTTTGCGTTTAATTAGACTTGTTGCTTTTATACTACGTTTTATTAACAATCTTCGCGCGCGTAAATTTAATAATGAGAAAATTATTATTATTAATTCTACGTGGTTAATACAATATGAGTTACAAAATGCAATATTTGTGCTTATAAAACACGTGCAAAATAAATATTTTCAAAACGAGATTTCTTTACTTGTCGATAATAAACCGTTGCCAAAGGTTTTTAGAAAATTAAATCCGTTTTTGGATCAAAATAATATTTTACGCATTGGCGGAAGATTATGCAATTCGGAATTAGATTATGACAAAAAATTTCCTATACTTTTACCCGGTGATTCTCAATTTACAAAGTTATTGATTGCGCATACTCACGAGAAACATATGCATACCGGCATAAACACGACTTTATTTTTACTTTTTCAAAATTATTGGATTTTTGCAGCTAAAAGGCATATAAGAAAAATAATTTCGCGTTGTTCTACATGCTGGCGCACGCGCCCCAGTAATTATCAACCCCCTGTTGGTAATTTGCCAAAATTTCGCGTTTCACAAGCAAAAGCTTTTCAACACGTTGGCGTTGATCTTACGGGAAGTTTTGCTATTACAATGAGCCGCATGCACGGTGCAAAACGACTTAAGGCTTATGTCGTTCTATTTATTTGCGGTTGTACGAAGGCGGTACACTTAGAAATTGTGTCAGACTTATCGGCAGACGCTTTTATGGCAGCATTACGACGTTTTATGGCCAGAAGAGGACGCGTGGAAGTAGTCTACTCGGATAACGCGTCAAATTTTACGCTTTCTGCTAAAATGCTTAACGAGATGTTTGCTGAAGTTGCTAATCGCGAATCAATTCGTTGGCACTTCAACCCTCCATCCGCACCCCACATGGGTGGTTTGTGGGAAAGTAACATCAAAAGTGCAAAGTCTCATTTACTACGAGTAATTGGAGAACAGGTGCTTACTTTTGAGGAGCTTTATACTGTGGTTACGCAAATAGAAGCTATCCTCAACTCTAGGCCTTTGTGTCCAGTCAGCACAGATCCAAATGATTTGACTGCACTGACGCCCGGTCATTTCCTTAGCCTGGAACCACTTACGACTGTTCCAGACCTCGATTTTGACTTTCTCGGTGGCAGTTGCTGCAAAAACTGCATCGCGATTTTTGGCGTAGATGGCACAGAGATTACTTACATACATTGCAGCAGCACGCTAAGGTGAATCAAGACAAAATTGATCCCATTGCGATTGATACGATGGTTTTGATCAAAGATGATCAAACCACTCCCTTAAATTGGGTATTGGGACGAGTAGTGGGATTGCACCCTGGTACTGATAATGTAGTAAGAGTTGCTACAGTTAAAACCTCCAAAGGTTTATTCAAGAGGCCTTTGGTGAAATTGTGCCCTCTCCCTAATGCTTAGTTCAGAAAATACCATACCCTGGGTATTTTCAGGGGGGCCGGAATGCTTCGTCCCGGCGTTTAGTTTTAAGATATAAAATTTAGAGACATTTATCTAAATTAGAATGCTTTTTATTTTCTTTTTTTTTGCTAGAGTTATGCTAAAACTTTATACTTAAAGTTACTTTTATTTCTTGGTTTAACCTAATTTAGTTACTAAGATATGCCTTGCCTACAAAAAGGGTAAAAACTTGAATTTGCGCGGTGAATTATATGCTCAAGAATGCATTGACTTTACTTTATTATTTTGCTTTTTTTCTACCTTGAGTATATCCATTTTCCATCCTTTTTTTTAATTTAAGTTTTTTTCCTAATTTTATACATACCTTTTTACTGCTGTATTGCTACATATAGCAGTGCTCCAAAGTCCGTCTTACTATACGGATCTCATGCGAATATTTGGGGTACTCTCCATACCAGTGATATATATTGATCGCCAAGTGAAATCGCATGCGTGTTTTTTAAGACCGCGGTCGTGTGTAAACATTTTATGGATTGCTTTGATGTGCTACTGCTACTACTTTGATTGGAATTATTTGGATTCGACTGTGCAGTTGTCCATGTACCAAGTTCCTTTCATCCAAGGGTAAGTCAAAGTGTTTTTGAGCTGCGTTTCTTTACATTTTTTACTTATTCCCTATGCTACTATTCCTAACTAAGAACACAAAAGTGTAACCTAAGAGTGGGAACTATTGGACTGGAGATCCCTATTGCTACAGTTCGGTTGGTTTGTTGACTTTTTCATGCGAAAGACGTCTCGACCGACCACGATCCACTTAAAAATTTTACAATTTTTCAAAACCCAAGATGGCGGAGAGTTTGAAAAATGGGTAATTTTCACGCCTGCTGAAAAAAATATATGTGCGTCATTGAACCAAATCTAACATATCAGCGCAAAAGGCCCAATACTAAATAAAAACAAATTGGGCCTCGTGCTTAGAACGGGTTGGGGTAGCCGTATACATCGATGTTATTGCCTTGTTAGACATCGTCAGTAAGACACAACCAAAATGGATAAAAAGGCGATAAAATGATGGTGATAAAAATCCCTTTATTATTTAAAAAGCCCAATATTATGATGTATTACAAGGTATCAACTATTTAAATCGGTCAGAAAATAAGAAAGTTAAAAGCTTTTTATTTGAGCAATTCCATTAAAAAGTATCTATCTATCTGTTTATTTAGCCTTCTTTGCTCCATCCTTGGACATAGGCCTTTTCCAATATCATTCACTCTTCTCTGTCGCGGTGTACTTTTGTTTTACCCATTCATTGCTTTTTCTATCCGTTAGCTGTAACATTTGTCTTTCTTTGATTTCGTAAGTCTCCAGGTCAGGGATCCATAGTTGAATACAGGAAGGATATATTATATATATAGGACACTTTCGTTTTGAGGATATTCTTTATTTCTTAATATGTAGCTTAATCTAAATGCTGCCCAGGCCGATCTCACTCGTCTCTTGATTTCATTTTGTTTGGTTTTCATTTTTTAGTTTAATAATTTGTCCCAGATATATAAATTCCTCTACTTCTTCTGATATCTCTATCTGTTTTTGTTATGGTTTTAGTTTTAGCAAGTAGTAGTTCATACTCAAGTCCATATTTTTAGCTGCTGTATCCAGATCTTCAAGCATTTTTATCAGTTGTTCTTTCTTATCTGTTATTAAGGCGATATCGTCAGTTCCCAATATAACTTTTTAAAATCTTCTCGGGCCTGGCTAAATCGTTTAGAAGAAGTTGGAAGGAAGAATCACCCTGCTGACACCTCTTCTTAAGAGGATTGGCTTGGGTCCTTTACGGATTTTGATTGATGTTGCTGCTTCGCTATCTGAGGGCACGGCAGTGCCTTGCCAAGTTCGCGCGCCGTTACCATCTGGAAACATTTCAGCCGATATTTGACCTACCTAAAACTCTACTTCGGAATGAGCTACGAATCTCAAACTTTGCACAGTCGTAGATCTCCATGGAGTTAACAACCCCTCCAAGTTTCCATAAAGTAGTAAAGTAGTTACGAAATTTCAAAAAACGTCGAAATTGCCACTCACTCACTGACTGACTCACTCACTCACTCATGTATAGATCATCAATATTCTACTGTACTTTCAGACATGCTACAAAGCTGAAATTTGGCAGACTGATAGAAAGAACTCCTGGAAAAAATCAAAAAACCCCAAAATTTTAATTTACTCCCCTCCCCTATACATTTAAAGTTATGTAAAATTAGCATCGCCCACTTCCAGAAATGCTAGAGAGTTGAGCTTTGGCAGACTCATAGGAACTATGATAAAACTATAGAAAAAAATCAAAAAACCCCAAAATTTTAATTTACTCCCCTCCCCTATACATTTAAAGTTATGTAAAAGTAGCATTGCCCACTTCCACAAATGCTAGAGAGTTGAGCTTTGGCAGACTGATAGGAACTATGATAAAACTATAGGAAAAAATTAAAACACCCCAAAATTCTAATTTACTTCGCTCCCCTATAAATGTAAAGTTAAGTAAAAGTAACATTGCCCACTCCCAGAGATACTAGAGAGCTGAGCTTTGGAAGACCGATAGTAACTATGATAAATTTATAGAAAAAAATTAAAACACCCCAAAATTCTAATTTACTTCCTTCCCTATTAATGTAAAGTTATGTAAAAGTAACACTGCCCACTTCCAGAAACGCTAGAGAGCTGAACTTTTTAAGACTGAAAGACAATATGATAAAACTATATGAAAAAATTTAAAAACACCAACATTTTAATTTACTTCCCTCTCCTATAAATGTAAATTTATATAAAACTAACATTGCCCACTTCCAGAAATGCTAGAGAGCTGAGCATTGGAATGCTGATAGAAATTATGATAAAACCATGGGAAAAAATTTAAAAAGTCCAATATTTTCATTTACTCTCCTCCCCTATAAATGTAAAGTTATGTAAAAGTAACATTACCCACTTCCAGAAACGCTAGAGAGCTGAGCATTGGAAGACTGATAGGAACTATGATAAAACTATAGGACAAAATTTAAAAACACGACAATTTTAATTTATTTCCCTCCCCTATACATGCAAAGTTATGTAAAAGTAACATTGTGCACTTTCAGAAACGCTAGACAGCTGAGCTTTGGAAGGCTGATAGGAACTACGACAAAACCATGGAAAAAAATTAAAAAATCCCAAAAATTTAAGTAAGGCATTGCAAAAGTTTTGAACAATATTCCGCATATTTTACTACTTTAAAAATTAAGTATTATCCAATTCCTTTAAAAAAGAAGAAGAAGCAGCATTGTAGTGACGTCACATGGGACGCCCTCTCGTTACGGAACCATTTTCAGGTCTACACGTATTTTATCGTAAGTTTGTTTTCTTCCATAAATATTTCATGTACAAAAAAAGCCAAGTACGCGAAAATGGCATTCCGTAAATAGAATTGAGATAAAAGTAAAGCCAACTTTTCCAATACAAATTTCAAAATGAAAGGTTCTTACTAGTTTGGAAATATTTCTCTAAACTTGGCTATTACGGCTGTAAATGAGGCACAGTGCTAAATTGAACATAAAGAAGTTTGGCTGTAATAGCAAAGTTTTAAAAAAATACTGTTCAAAGTATTTTAAACCAAAAATGATCCCACAAGCTTCTCTGTCCAAGGTTTCCATGTTTTTTTCATGAACTGAATATGTCCTAGAAGCGCAGGCTATGGGTCTTTCCCTCCCATCTTTTTCCTTGTGATATAAGATGGCTGATATACCATCTTGGCTTGCGTCAGTCACCATTATTATGGGTTTTTTTGGATCATACTGGGCTAAAGTAATGTCTTAAGATATTAATTTTTTGCTGTCTCAAATGCCTGTTGGCAATTTTGATTCCAGTCAACTTTTGCATGTTTTGATAGGTTTGTCCCAGACTCTTTTGTTAACAATTTGTAGATTGGACTTAAAATTTGCGATAAATTGGGGATAAATCTAGAATAATATTGGCATAAACCAGTAAATGACCTGACCTGAGTAATTGTCGTTGGGGCTTGCGCATTCAATATTGCATCAACTTTGGTACTACTTTTTTATAGGCCACTTGCTGAGATCCGATGCCCCAGGTACTCCAGGCTTTCTTTGAAAAATTCACACTTTTCTGGACGTACAGTCAACCCTGCCTCATACAGTCTGGTCAAGGCAGCCTCTAAATTGGTCAAATGGTCGTTTAAATCAGTTCCTCCCACACAGACATCATCACTAAAATTTACCACACAGTTTAAACCCTTGAGAAGTTGTTCAATGGTTCTTTGAAAGATGGATGATGCAGGTGTAACACCAAATGGAAGCCGAAAATTGGAGAAAAGACCGATGTGGGTGGTTATTGTAGTTATTTCTTGAGAATATTCGTCAAGTGGCAAATGTGCATATGCTCTTGTTAAATCTAATTTTGAGAAGATTTTTGACCCGTTTAATCGAGCAAACAAATCTGTTATACGCGGTAAGGGATATTGGTCGCACCTGTCAAATTGACAGTTTAGTGTGCTCTTAAAATCTCCAACAATTCTGATTGTTTTATCAGCCTTTATAACCGGTACAATAGATGTGGCATATTTTGACGTTGTCACTGGTTTTAACACACCCTCCTTTACCATCATTTCCAACTGTTTTTCTATCTGTTCTTTGTTTGCTAAAGGAACAGACCTATGTTTTCAGAATTTTCTTTGAGTTTTAGAGAAACTTTACCAAATTTATAACAACCCAATTTATTTGAAAAAACTTGTGGAAAGCGACAGATTAATTTATTTTTTACACTCTCCAAATTATAAATATTTGCAATATTTAAAGTGACAGTAAAAATTGACAAAAAATCCCTACCTACAAGGCAAGGTAATTATTTACCACATAAAACCTTGCTAGCCTTGTCACACCTTTACAATTAATATTAAAATCGCGAACATCTAAGTTTAAAACTGTTATACTAGCTCCTGTATCTACATTCATTTGATACATTTTCTCTTGAATACATACTAGAAGTTTAAAATAATTTTCTTTGGTATCACCCCGTAGTGAAAATATGCCATAAAAATTACTCATTTATACATTAGAATTATTTATACTTACAGTATCTAAGAAGTGGTGCCTTTTTAGCTCACTTTTTTGCTTGTTTTTACACACTGATTCCAGGTGACCAGTGACATGACCCCGGTTGCATTTTGAGTTTGCATAACGACATTTACCTCCATCTCTGGCATTTTTCAGCAAGGTGTTTTTCTGTTCAGTGAAAGACCCTGTTTTTCCAAATTTTTGAGTCCTTTTGGGAAAGTTGCCCATATAGTTTACATCTTGCAATACATTATGCTTGTCTAGAGCGTATGCTTCTTTCTGCATGGCAATTTCTACTCATTTAATTAGGGTTTGGTCATCAGCCTCTTCACATATTCTATCCTGGACTGATCCTTCTTTAAGTCCTGTTACAAACTTCTCTCTCAGAATGAATTCAAGTCGGTCTCCCTTATAATTACAATTTACGGTGAGACTTCTAAGTCTGGCATACCATTCTGAAACAGTTTCAGATTGAATTTGTTTTGCCATATGTAGTTTTATTCGCTCTCGCCACGTACTTACTAAAGAGCTGAATTGTTTTTTTAATAGATCTTTGAGTTCATGGTAGGTCTTTTTGCCCGGCAAAATCGGGTGCGTCAGATCTCGTAACAACTTGTAAGTTGAACACCCTACCAAGGTTAATAGGGTGGATACTCTATCCCCCTCGTCAGTTATTTTGTTAGCCTCAAAATATTGATCCATTCGTTCACAGTAGATTTCCTAACAATCATTTGCAGGGTCGAACGCCTCAATTCTTCCTATTAAAGTTCCCCTTTCCATTTCAGGTTAAGTTAGTTTACGCTGCACTTATGGTTTTTTTTAGGTTAAACTTTTATTTGTATTTTTTTTACGACGTTTTTAGTTTATATCCATTTATTTGAATTTTTTTTCGTTTAAAATTTTTTGAAAATTTTTTTTCTATAATTTTTTTGATCGGCACTTAATTTCCTTTATTTTTGTGAAAAAAAATTTTTTTTTAGGTTATGGCCGTCGTCGATTTTTTTGCCGATCGATCGTCGAACAGTCAATCACGATTTTACGAGAAATTAACGAAGTAATTCAAAAAATATTTACGCCGGTTGGTCCACGTCGCCATTGAAATATTTATGTTGTTTAAGCCGCGTAATTATTTATGATTGCGCAAATATTTATGGAAGAAAACAAACTTACGATAAAATACGTGTAGACCTGAAAATGGTTCCGTAACGAGAGGGCGTCCCATGTGACGTCACTCCAATGCTGCTTTCTCATAGGTCAGCCGCGCGGCCAAATTGCCTACGTCACTAGCACTTTGTCACGGCGCAGGAAATTTAAATTTGTGTGTTTGTCGTTTTACTAATATGCAAACTCTACAATAAGCCTATCTTTGAATGACGGAAAATTTGAATTTATTTAAAAAACTGTTTTCCATTTGGTTGGCTGTGAAACAAAGGCCGTAGTTGCGTTTGTTGTCATACCAACATAACTATCTGTCAAAACTTTGTCATTTATTTGATTTATCTGTTGGAGTTTTAAAGTTTATAAATTAATTAAGATTTTTTTTGAGTCACATTATCAATCAAATTTAACATGGAAAGGTTTCCAAATTGGGAGGAAGTAGATATGAAATATCATATGTACTTTCAGAGATATCTAGAAAGACGACAACCAGGTTTGTCAATCTTCAAAATACTTAGAAATAATTTAATTGAATATGGTTCATTTAAAAAACAAAATCGTAATCGACAACCTGATGAAAATATTAAAGCTATGGTTTTACAAAGTGTCGTTGATAATCCTCGCATCTCCCTTCGTGAACTGGAAAATAATGTTGAAGTACCCAAATCAACTGCCCAAAGAATTCTTAAAAAATTTAAGTATCATCCATATGCAACACATATTAGTCAAGCACTCCGAGATGGTGACCCACATAGCACAAAAATCACATCAACGTTAAATTAACGTGAACAAAAATAACAAAGTTTTTTTTTTACTTGAAAACAACCGCATACCATGTAATATTTATTTTGTTAAATCTACATGCTTAAAGATAACTTAAAAACAAGGAGAAATCAAGCTATAAAAATGTACTTTTTGCTGAAGTTTCTGGTGCTGTGTATATAACGTGTTTTTTACCCTCGTTATTTTCATGTACCAAATTCACACTTGAAAAGTCCTCCACAACATGTTCTAAAACGCCACTAGATTAAGACTTCTCAAACCTACTAACTTTCTGCGTCTTTTTTGGTCACGTTTTTTTAATAACATTTTTTTAACTTAAAAGAGACGCGAAAGTAAGTTATAAAAGTTCACTAGTTTAAGACTACAACACTTCAAGACAATTTTAAAGATGGCGCTCAAGGCAAGACAAAATATCTATATATCTATCTATATACATTATGTTTTTAGCTCACACTACTACTATACTATAGTAGTGTGAGCTATAGTGATCCTAATTTTTTCGAGAAAAAAAAAGTTGCTCCGATTTCAAAAATTTTTATATATCTTTGCGTTTCAGATGATTTTGAAACTTTTTTGTTGCGCCGTCTGTCTGTCTGCCTGTCTGTCTGTCTGTATGTCTGTCTGTCTGTAACGATAAACGCGCATAACTCAAAAACCGCTTGTCCGATTTTAATGAAATTTGGTACCTTGGCTGGATCTTGCGTCGAGATGGTCCCACTTAAAAATGAAGAAAATCCAACGAGCACAACCCAAATAAGAGAGTGGGGGTAGATTTCAAAAATTAGAGTTTATGTGAAAATATGGCGTGTGTGATATCTAACGAAAGGTAATTGAGTCTGGAGTTAAACAAAATTAATTTTAGTTTTAAAAAAAGGGTGGGGGTAGATTAAAAAAATTAAAGATTAAGTGAAAATATGGCGTGTGTGATATCAAACGAAAGGTAATTGGGTCTGGAGTTAAACAAAACATATTTTAGTTTTTTTAACAAAGGGTGGGGGTAGATTTCAAAAATTAGAGTTTAACTTAAAACATGGCTTGTGTGGTATCAAACGATAGGTAATTGAGTTTGGAGTTGAATAAAATATATTTAATTTTTTAGTTATATTAGCTCACCTGTACTCTACATCTATAGAACCTAGTGTGAGCTTAGGTGCCCATATATTGGCAGAGAATTTTTAAAAGCTAAACAAGATTTTTTTAACAGTAAACACTTTGACAGAATATTAATGTGTCTTTATCAGGTTAATAACAGATGCGTCGTGATCAGGATCAGGGATCAGTTCCTTAACAGGTTTGTGGAGTTTATAGGCCAAAGCACTGTCTGATAGATTTCGTCAAAGTGAAAAATCCCGACAATAGGTGGCGCTGGTTCTAGTAAAATCTCAAAAATATTCGGTAGAAAGCAATGCAAGTCGTATTTTAAAATTCGTGTAGAAAAGACGTGAAACTAACGTAATAACATTGCTGTTTTAATTTGATAATGGCGTTATTAAAACGCAGTTTTTAGCAACGTTATTTTTTATAACGTTAATGAATGACCTATTAAGCTTGTTTTCATATATGAAATAAACGTTTTTTTCTAGCAGCTTTTAATATCAACGTTTTTTTTTCTCACGCCTTTTTTACGTGTTAAACACGTGATTGTGCTATGTGGGGACTTAGAAAGAAGAACGTTGTTTTGCAATTGGTTCATACAAAAATCGCAAGAAAACCCTCAATTTCCGCTTAAGGTTCTGTGGTCCGATGAAAGCAGGTTTACAAACTGCGGGGTGTTTAACAGACATAACTACGGTCTAGGGCAACTGGGCGCCGCCAACTCGGCGCCGCCAACTGGGCGCCGGGCCAACTGGCTTTTATTTAGCTTCAGATGTTCTGTCTAACTAACTATCTATCAAATCTTGTGAAGCGTTTTTGACACACGTAGTGGTCCCATGACAATACAACATTAAGAAAAAAATATCCTCCCACCCTACCCCCACCCCTTCTATAGAAAAATGTGTTTTTGACACACTTCCCGTTATCCGATTTGGATAAAATTTGGTATACACATAGTGATCCGATGATAATACAACAATAAGAAAAAAATATCCTCCCACCCCTACCCCCACCCCCTTCTATAGAAAAATTTGTTTTTGACACACATCCCGTAATCCGATTTGGATGAAATTTGGTATACATATAGTGATCCGATGACAATACAATATTAAGAAAAAAATATCCTCCCACCTCTACCCCCACCCCCTTTCATAGAAAAATGAGTTTTTGACACACTTCCTATTATCCGGTTTGGATGAAATTTGGTATTCACATAGTGGTCCGATGACAATACAATATTTTAAAAAAATATCCTCCTACCCTACCCCACCCCTTCCATAGAAAATGCGTTTTTGACACCCTTCCCATTATCCGATTTGGATGAAATTTGGTATACATATAGTGGTCCGCTGACAATACAACATTGAAAAAAAATCCTACCACCCTACCCCCACCCCTTCTATAGAAAAATGTGTTTTTGACACACTTCCCGCTATCCGATTTGGATGAAATTTGGTATACATATAGTGATCCGATGACAATACAACATTAAAAAAAAATATCCTCCCACCCTACCCCCACCCCTTCTATAGAAAAATGTGTTTTTGACACACTTCCCGTTATCCGGTTTGGATGAAATTTGGTATTCACATAGTGTTTCGATGACAATACAACATTAAAAAAAATATCCTCCCACCCTACCCCCACACCTTCCATAGAAAATGCGTTTTTGACACCCTTCCCATTATCCGATTTGGATGAAATTTGGTATACATATAGTGGTCCAATCACAATACAACATTGAAAAAAAAATCCTACCACTCCTACCCCCACCCTCATCTATTGAAAAATGCGTTTTTGACACCTTTTCCATTATCCGATTTGGATGAAATTTGGGGTCAAAAACGCATTTTCTATGGAAGGGATGGTGGTAGAGGTGTGAGGATATTTTTTTTTATGTTGTATGGTCATCGGACCACTATGTGAATACCAAATTTCATCCAAATCGGATAATGGGAAGTGTGTTAAAAACATTTTTCTATGGAAGGAGGTGGGGGTAGGGGTGGGAGGATATTTTTTTCTTATTGTTGTATTATCATCGGACCACTATGTGTATACCAAATTTTATCCAAATCGGATAACGGGAAGTGTGTCAAAAACACATTTTTCTATAGAAGGGGTGGGAGGATATTTTTTTCTTAATGTTGTATTGTCATGGGACCACTACGTGTGTACCAAATTTCATCCAAATCGGATAATGGGAAGTGTGTCTAAAACTCATTTTTCTATGAAAGGGGATGGGGGTAGAGGTGGGAGGATATTTTTTTCTTAATATTGTATTGTCATCGGATCACTATATGTATACCAAATGTCATCCAAATCGGATAATGGGAAGTGTGTCAAAAACATTTTTCTATGAAAGGGGGTGGGGGTAGAGGTGGGAAGATATTTTTTTATTAATATTGTATTGTCATCGGATCACTATATGTATACCAAATTTCATCCAAATCGGATTACGGGAAGTGTGTCAAAAACGCATTTTTCTATAGATGAGGGTGGGGGTAGGAGTGGTAGGATTTTTTTTTATTGTTGTATTGTCATCGGACCACTATGTGAATACCAAATTTCATCCAAATCGGATAATGGGAAGGGTGTCAAAAACGCATTTTCTATGGAACGGGTGGGGGTAGAGGTGGGAAGATATATTTTTATTAATATTGTATTGTCATCGGATCACTATATGTATACCAAATTTCATCCAAATCGGATTATGGGAAGTGTGTCAAAAACGCATTTTTCTATAGATGAGGGTGGGGGTAGGAGTGGTAGGATTTTTTTTTATTGTTGTATTGTCATCGGACCACTATGTGAATACCAAATTTCATCCAAATCGGATAATGGGAAGGGTGTCAAAAACGCATTTTCTATGGAAGAGGTGGTGGTAGAGGTGGGAGGATATTTTTTTTAATGTTGTATTGTCATCGGACCACTATGTGAATACCAAATTTCATCCAAATCGGATAATGGGAAGTGTGTCAAAAACATTTTTCTATGAAAGGGGGTGGGGGTAGAGGTGGGAGGATATTTTTTTCTTAATATTGTATTGTCATCGGATCACAATATGTATACCAAATTTCATCTAAATCGGATAACGGGATGTGTGTCAAAAACAAATTTTTCTATGGAATTTTTTTCTTATTGTTGTATTATCATCGGACCACTATGTGTATACCAAATTTTTTCCAAATCGAATAACGGGAAGTGTGTCAAAAACACATTTTTCTATAGAAGGGGAGGGGGTAGGGGTGGGAGGATATTTTTTTCTTAGTGTTGTATTGTCATGGGACCACTACGTGTGTACCAAATTTCATCCAAATCGGATAATGGGAAGTGTGTCAAAAACGCTTCACAAGATTTGATAGATAGTTAGTTAGACAGAACATCTGAAGCTAAATATAAAAGCTTGTAAAAAATTGCGTAAAGGATTTTTTAAAGATGTTATTATATAAATAATATATTTTATTTTTCATCCACACATTTTATCAAAAAAAAAATTTTTAGTCCGGCGCCGAGTTGGCCGGCGCCCAGATGGCGGCGCCGAGTTGGCCGGCGCCCAGATGGCGGCGCCGAGTTGGCCCGGCGCCCAGTTGGCGGCGGCGAGTTGGCGGCGCCGAGTTGGCGGCGCCCAGTTGTCCCATTCCGACATAACTACGTGTACTGGGTCGATGAAAATCCGTTCTTAAATCATAAGGTGCACCATCAAGTTAGGTGGGGTTTGAATGTATGGCTAGGAGTCATAAACGGAAACATACTATTTAACGTTCTTCAATTAAGGCTAATTTCCACTTACAAAGTAAAAAGGTCAGATTTATATTGTAGCTGCGTTCGGTATTTACGTCGGATTAATCTTTTTGATGGAAATCGTTCGTTAATTCCATCTAGATCTAGGGGAGGTAGATCTGAATCGTTCGGTAATTCTGCTCAGACTAGTCGGACGTAAATCTGGTTGCTCCGTACATTTTGATCGACGAAACAGATTAATCTGAGATTGTGACGTATGTTGTGTATTTGTTCTGTTTACAAAAATAATTTTTTTATGTAAAAAGATTGAAATCGAATTATTTGATGTTGAAGACAACAAATTATATAAATTTCCGACATCACAGGAAAATTTTGTCAAAATTATAGCTGGGCGTGAGTTGCAATATGTACATATGTTTGGTTATATTTAAGGTTATAACCATTTATAAAAATTTGATCGATTTGATCTGGATCGTTCGTTAATTCCAATTTGCTCAGAGTAATCTGTAATCACGTGACCAAAAATCCGTCACGTCCGAGATGCAAATACCGAACGCCGCTTGTGATACAAAACAGTTAACTAAAAACTTTTTTTATTTCCAGACCGATTTGAATAACTGATACCTTGGTATACCCCTCCTGTTAAGTTAAGTTTAGTTCAATGCCGCAGATAAATGAATGTTTAGGGGAAAAGTCCAAATTACCAGTTTTTTTTTTAAATTGTACCGAATTTTTGTGGTAAGATTTATTATAAAAATTACAGTCGAACACAGAAAGAAATATTTTTATTAATAAACCGTCCTCCTTAGCAGCCCTCCAAATATAAAATTTTATTTTCAGATTTTATTAAAATTCGCAAAGAACTTGAATTATGGCAACCTTTAGACTCGATTGAAACTAATGTGGATAGGTAGAAAAGTCAATCAAATCCAAAAATTGGCATCATCTTTTATAAGTCGCCTTCGCTTTTCTTAAATTTTACTAAGATTTTTAACAAAGCATTAATCGTAGTAATAACAGGTCAAGTGCTTTTTTAAATATGATGATTTAGTGAGGAAAGGAGCATTTACCAATTTAAATATATACCATACTCCATTAAATTTAACCAAAAAAATACTTTTTGGGATCATTATGAACTAAATAAAATATTTTCCTTCCATAAATTAGACTTTTGAACACAGAACAAATCTGTTTGCTGTTCTAAATCCAAGATATTGACCATAATTAAAATTTTAGTTATCTAAACGTGTATTTTAAGATGGATTGATAGAAGTTTTTACTTTTTATATTATATTTTAACGTGTTATGTGTTCGTTTGACAATTTTTAATCTGTTTTATAGCTTAAGGAACCACTCAAAGATCAAGAACATGCGCTCTTTATTTCAGAGGCACTGATGATGACCACAAAGTGGTCGAAAGCGCTCTGCCCATGACATAGCTCAATAAAGATTTTTGCACGAAATACAAAATTTCCATTTTTGCATCTAGTTTTTTATATACAGGGCGTCCCAAAAGTCCGAGTCCACCCAAATATCTTCTGAACTATTGAAGATAACTGATCAAGAGATCTATTTTATGAAGGGGCAAGTGTGCCGACGCTGCATTAGAAGGCATAGGGAGGTCAACTTAATATTTTTAAATGGAAACCCCTATCGAGTGATACTTCGTTTTAAAGCTCCTTGAAAAACTAACATTTTGACAATAAGACAGTAGGCTATAGAGTGTCAAACCTATTTGTTTCAGTTTTCCCCAAAATTCACAAGCTTGTTGTTTTAAACAAAAACCCTATTGAGTGATTTGAAAGGTCTTTGAAAAACCCACATTTTGGCGTAACTGCCTGTCTATGCAGTGGCGTATATAGAAAAATGTTTCGGGGGGGCCGTATTCAAAAAAGGAGTACGCGGCGCATTAATATTTGTTTTGCTCCTAAACAGAGTTAATTTTTATGGTTAAAAACTGAAAATTAATTAAGAGACGTTCTGAAAATCGTTTTTTTTATTGAAAAGGAAATGCAATTGTGAAAAAAAACCTTTAAAAAGTTTAGTGGAAACAATTGTTTTTAATTAAATGTGATCGATTGAGAGAAAGATGACTGTTAGCACCTGATCTCAGGTCACCTGAGTGAGTTGGAATTGTTATCAGTTTTATATTGTTTAAACTTTTGCACTTAAAGCCAAATGTAACAGAATAAAGAATTAATTCTGTTAAATTATACAGAGAATATCAAAAAATATATACAAGGGTGATGAATGACATTCAGGACAAGGTTTATTATTATATTTTAATTTTTTTTAAATTATTTGTGATGTTTTCTGTTTGTCTCAAACTAAGTAAGTTTTTTATTTTTTAGACTTTTTTTTTCTGTTTGAATTTTTAACTTTTTTTAAAATAGTTAAAACCATCTTAAATATGAATGGTGAAATGAATAAATGTACTATTTGCAATGAAACATGTGTCTTAAAAAAGCGAGTGAAAGAACTATTTGGTGCAAATTGCGACATATGCAAAAACTTTTTTTGTAAAATCTGTTCTAAATTATCTACTACGGAATGTGACTCGTTAGTATTAAGTCAGAAATCTTTATTATTTTTGTGCTCAGGATGTAAACAAGAATTAAATAACCAGAATAATGAGCTGGCCTACCTTAAAAAAGCTTATCAAAAATCTTTAGAGTCAATAAACGAGAAGGACAGCTGTATTGAGGGAATGCAAAATCAGTATGAAACTTTAGAAAAGACATACAATGATTTAAAAATTGAGTTAAATGACAAAAATATATTCATAGCACGACTTAAAAGGGACTCGAGAAGTTTTGAAAATATGGTGAGTGACCGAGAAGAGGAGAGAGAGAAAATGATTGATGCTCAGTTAAAAATTATTGAAGAACTTAATTCTGAAATAAAGAAAATTAGGGACAAAGATTTAGTTAAAGATAAAAAAATGGATGCATTCGAAATAAAGCTTAAGCAGAAAGATTCGGCCCTAAATGAATATCTGTGCGAAAATCAAAAACTAAAATCTTGGGCTGCAAATCTAGAATTAGAAGCTAAAGATATATCCAAGGAACTGAAAATGAGTAGAGTGGAAAACTTTGATCTTAAAGAAACTCTGATGGCAAAGAATAATTATATAGAAGAGTTAAAAAATTAAATATTAAAGCTTTCAACAAGACTAGAAATACACGTAGATCCAAAATTGCTTCAAGAAATTGATGAGCTAAAGGAAATGAATGCAAAATTAGCAGAAAGTATTAGGATGTTAACAAAAGAAAATACAGAAATTGAAGCAGAGCTAAAAGCGTTAAGGAAGGTATGTTTGAAACAACCGCACGTAAATGACATATTACCAGAAAAAATGTTCAATGGTTTAAACAGTGACAGTGAGGTTGAGATCATAATAGACTTAGAACAAAGTAATGAAGAACAAGAGAATACCGAAGAACCAGAGAAAATTCACGAAATCAGGGGTGCAGCCGGTTTGACAGAACAACAAGGGGCTGAGAAGCTGAAAGGCAAAGAAAAAAAAACAAGGTAGTAATTTTTACTGATCAGTATGGAAAGTTTTTGTATCCAATGATGAGGAGAAGTTTACTAATGTAGAAGTATGATATTCAAATTGTTTGTAAGCCTTTTGCAAAATTCATAGATGTGGTGCTTGGAAGTGACAAAATGATAAAAACGCTGACAAATAACGATTTTTTAATTATTTTGGCTGGATGCAATGATAGGTATGTCGAAATAAATAATATTAAGGAATTAAGCAATAAATGTTTTTACACAAATTTAATATTTTGTACAATTCCCTTGAATGAAAAGTTAATGCATTTAGAATATAGTAGTAGAATAAATTTAGTGAATAAAAGTATAATTGACTGTGCTAATACTATGAAATGGTTTTCAAGTAATATTGATTTAATTGATTTCAATGATAAAAACTTCGGCATTAATGACAATTATTTTAAAAGGTCGTCCATGCTTCTAAATTCATTTGAGTTAACCAAAATTGCTAATTTATTGAGTCTATCTTTGAAAAAAATTTATAATCGAAATAATGAGTCAAATTTAATAAATATTGAAACTTGTGATTCAAAGGCGATTGAACATAGAGTAAATTTTTTAGAAATGCTTCAAATTATAATAATTTCGTAGGTGAAGTTTTTTATAATGACATAATTTACTTAAACTCAAGTAGCACTACTGCACATTTTGACGAAATTCATTCATTAGCAATAAGCAAAAAACCAAAAATTATCTGTGTAGCAGAGACTCACTTAACGGATGACATAATAGATTGTGAAATTTGCATTGAGGGTTATACAAATTTAAGGCTTAACAGTATTAGTCGGCATACAGAAGGTGTGCAGTTGTACTACCAAAATAATTTAAAGAATTATAAAGTTTTAAACTATATTTGCTTGACTGATCAAGATAAAGAATATTATTGGCTTTTACATGTGAAACTAAAGTATGCAGAAAAAAACTTAAATATAATTGTAATATATCATTCACCAAGTTCTAGTGACTCAACTTTTTTGGATTTTTTCGAAGAGTGGTGTATTGAAAATATTGTTGACTCTCATGAAATGGTTGTCGATGTTGATGATTTCAATATAAATTTACTTACTCTAGGAGAGTGAAAAACTTTCTTAATGACTGCGGTTTAAGACAGGTTATTAATGAGATAACTAGGCCAATGATTAACATAGAAGAAGATGAAACTGTTGTTGGACATCAAGGAAGTTTAATAGATTTTGTTATAACCAATATTCAAAACTTAAAACACACAGTATTAAAAACTCCTAGAATCGGCGACCATTACATGATATCTATTAAATTAGGCGAGGAATCTAAATTGGAGAATGAACCAATATTTATAGAAACTAGGGGTAGAAAAATAAATTATGAGTTAATAAATCAAAAACTGTTTGAGGTCAACTGGAACTTTAATATTCAGGATATTAATTTAAAATTCTTTCATATGTATGATCAAATAATGAAAATAATTGATGAAATAGCGCCAAAAAAACTTGTTAAAATAAATCCTAGATTTAAGCCATGGTGGAATGAGACAGTTGAAGAGTGTGTTAAAAATAGAGATGCTGCAAATAAACAGTTTAGGCAGGTTAGAACGCAGGAAACTAAGATATCTTATATGCTATCTTAACGAACCGAACCGAACCGAACCGAACCGAGAACGAAATAATGTAGTTAGGGTAATAAGGGAGGAAAAAATTAAACATTATGAGCAAAAAGTAGATAGTTGTAAAAATAATAGTAAACAGATGTGGTCTACTTTAAAGGAAATTTTACCGAATAAAAAGAGTAAGAACGCTTTCAAAGATGTAGAACTAGATAACAATATTATAGTATTTGAACAAAATGAAATCCCGAATCAGCTAAATACTTTTTTTAATCACAGTCTGAATGAGGTGGTAAATAACATTGATCACGATGTATCGTTTTAGGATTCTGAAGTAAATCAGCCTCTCAATACTCTTTCTGAATTTAATTTGCTTGATAGAGAAACTCTTAAAAATATTGTATTTTTATTGCCAAATAAATCTAGTCCTGACGATTTAGGAACAGAAGCAATTAAGCAAGTTCATTGTTCAATAGAGGATCCATTAATTAATTTAGTCAATTCGGCTTTAAAGATTTCCACTATAATTCCCATACCAAAAAAAACAAATTCAAATAAAGCAAGTGACCTAAGGCCAGTGAACATGTTGGCAGCAATCAAAAAAATTATTGAAAAATGTGTCTATAGTCAAATTTGAAATTTTATTGAAAGAAACCAAATTTTGGTCTCACAGCAGTCTGGATTTAGAAAAGAACATAGCTGTGAAACAGCATTACAATTTGTTGTGAACCAATCGAAAATCAACAGGGATGAGGGAAAAATAACATTAGCAGTTTTTTTAGATTTAAAAAGAGCTTTCGAGACCTTGGATCGAAAAAGGCTTTTGGTGAAGTTGGAGAGAGTGGGTCTTAGGGGTACTGTTTTAAAGTGGTTTGAGAATTATTTGCAGGATCGAATGCAGAATGTCAAAGTAAATGGGGTGCTATCAGAAAATCAATCGAATGAATTTGGCGTACCACAGGGCAGTATCTTGGGACCTCTTCTCTTCATACTTTACATAAATGATATGGTGAATGAAGTGGATGATGGGGAAATTCATCTGTTTGCTGATGATGGATTGTGTACTGTAACTGGTGACAATATAGAAATTATTGTTGAAAAAATGAATAATATTTTAAATAAAATATATAAGTACACTTGTAAAAATCAATTAAAAATAAATAATAGCAAAAGTAAGTTTATGGTGGTTGCCAGGGAAAATCAGTATAAAGAATTTACAGAAAGAAGATTTTCTATAAATATAGGGGGTGAGAGTATTGAGATGGTTGAGAAAATTAAGTATTTGGGTGTACTGATGGACAGGAAGTTGGAATTTAAAGATCATGCTAACTACATTATTTCTAAAATTAGCTTTAGTGTTCACTATTTGTCACGATGTGCACCATACTTAAGTCTGTGGGCAAGGATTATTGTTTCCAACACAACAGTTCTCCCTCATCTAACATATTGTGCTACAATATTATTTCTCCTTAATCAAAATGAATTAGATAGGATACAAAAACTACAAAATAGAGCGATGAGGGTGATTTTGTGTTGTAATAGTAGTGTAATGTCCCAATAAAATCTATGTTGCAATGTTTGCAGTGGTTGCCAGTTAAACAAATTTTTGAGTACATGACCTTGGTTTTTATTTTTTAAATTAAAGCAGGGAAGGCGCCACAATATTTAAGGGATAAAATAATATATAATGATCAGGTTCATAACTATAACACAAGACAGCAGCATGACATTTATATAAATAGAAGAAATACATCGAGTGCACAAAACTCTGTTTTTCATAAAGGATTTGTGATGTTTAACCAATTGCCAAATGAAATAAAAGTAGCCCTTTCTGTAAAAACTTTTAAAGCCAAACTTAAAGAATATTTGCTAAAGAAAAGCAATATTTATATTGCATAGGCCTATTTTTATTGACATTAGTTAGTTTGAATTTGTTTAGTTTGAAATATTGTAGTTTGTGTCAGTTTATTTTGTTTACAGGTTTACTAGTCTATGATTATTTGCATTGCAGTCTGTCTTTTACCTTTTTTATTTTGTTATTTTTTATATTATTTGCGTTTTATTGTTTTTTTTTAATTTAGTTTCATGACTATTTTTTATTTTTGAGTATGTTTCTGTTTTTTTGTTTGTGAAGCAATTTGACTTATTATTATTTTGCTATTTTTAATTTTTAGAATGGGTTTTTGCATCATAAAAAAATCATTTTTTTTTTTAACTTAACCTAAATTATTAGAACTTTTTATTTAAAATTTTTTAACCCTATAACACAGATCGATTTAATATTTATGTAAGAGTTCAATGTTGTACGATTTTTTTTTCATTCAATTGTTACCTTTGTTTTCTGGGACAAAACTAAAAAAATAATAAAAAAACGGCATGGTATGTTTGCTTTTTTTTCTTTTCTTTTCTTTTCAAGTAGATTTCAAATATACTAGCATTGAGAAAGGTGCAAGAACCCAAAAGTACTTGGTACTTTATTATACCACTTAGGCTTAAATATTTTATTGACATTGCCACTTTTTATGTTTATATTTTGACCTAAATTGTATTATCATTTTTGTAAATTAGCAAATGCTAAATAAAGAATTTAATAATAATAATAAGATTTTATGCTATTTTATGTTTGTATTTATGAAAAATGTGGAAAATATTTATAAAAACCTTAGTGTTTAATACTGCCAGTTATTTTTTCTTTATTGTTTTATTTTGAATTTTTGGGAAAACCTAACCTTAAAGTTTGTTTTGATATTTTGGGCTTTCTGCAAAAACCTTCAAAAAGGAAAGTCCGGTTTGGGAAAAATTCCGATCAGGTGATAATTTCTCGCTTTGTTGAAAGCTATTTTCTTTTTGATCCCCTGATCATTTTATTGAAATCATTCGCGTTTTTTTCTCACGCTGGAAGTTTGAAGCGCCACCCTGTGTGTGACAGGGGAATGAAGATCTCACTTCCGCCAAAAAACTAGAAGAAGTCACATGTGTTTTCGGGTTGAAGACCGAAATTCCAGACGCAAGAAACGGGCGGCGCCGCCAGAGAATGTTGCAGAATCACAGAAGGTAAGCTTCTAGCGTGTTGCCGATTTTTTCCATTGTTTTTTGTTTAATAGACTCTGTTTTCCCAGGCGGGGCGAATTTAACTTTGGGGTTATTTTTTTGGGATATCTCTAGTTTTTCTCCCCTTCAGGGCTCAGATCTCTATTTGGTCCTTCAGACCCTTATGTTTTGAAAAAGCCCTTTAGATTTTACAGTTTTTTTGTCAAAAAATTGGTAATTATAGTTTTTTTGCAGCAACCATATTTTATCGTTTTTTTGCCAGATTCGGACATTGTTGTTTTTGAACCGGTTTTTTTTTAGAGTCCGCATGGTTTTGAAGGTTGCCCTGAGTTTGGTTTGACCTCGTGCGACGATAAAAGAAAACCCCCGTTCGACATTTGGCAGATACCCGGGCGCCCGTTTTTTTTCTTGCTGGCTGACATTTCATTGACGTTTGTGTGTTCTAACCTCACAACTTCACGTGTTGTTTTGTTTACCTCCGAGGTTAGAAAATTTTTGATTATTCGTCGGGTTTCGAATTTGTTTGTGTGAAATCCGTCGAAATTTACCTTCGTTTTTTGCTTTCGTTAAGCGCGAGATTGTTGCCGCGTTCTTAGCGAACCGTACCCGGGTGTTGATAGCGAAAAAACCTACTTTTTTGTATCTGATAAAAACCGCTTTGTCATGTCTGACATAAAAGTTTGGAAAAAACAACAAAATAGCGTTTTTAATAAATTAAAAACAACTTATAATAGAGCCGTCGAAGCCCAGGGCAATGCAGAGAAGGCAAAAAAGTTAAAATCCAGATGGGAAGATGTGCCTTCTCTCGTAAGCCACTTCGATGCATTGCATTTTGAAATTATAAGCTTGGATAGTAGTGATCAGATACAAGAAAGCCAGGAAACTTTAGTGCAGGAATTTGATGAAATGAAATACACAATTAGATCGATTTGTCGTGAGCTCTATCCGGAGGAATACCAAGATGCCTCACAGACAGTTTTGAACCATTCCCTGGTAAATGTGGACAGGGGTCTTGAAATTAAAAGAATAGAGGTACCCCATTTTGACGGTAATCTTAAAAAATGGCCCACCTTTTTTGATATGTTTAAGTCACTTGTCCATGATAAAGCTGACATGAGTGAAATAGCTAAATTTCAAGCCTTAAATACCGCTCTGGTGGGAGAGGCCGCATCTGTAATTAGGAACATACCGCTAACCTCTGATAATTATCGAGTAGCCTTCGATGCGATGATTAGACGCTTTAATAATAAAAGACTTTTGGTAACAAATTATTGGACGTCTATTTGTCAAGCCCCTTCTGCAAAATCGAGCAACCCACATGATTTGAGGTTATTGTTGTCCACTTTCCGGGAAAATTTGGAAGCATTGTCAAACTATGATGATGTAGACCTTTTAGATTTTGCTAAAATGATTCTTCTTTTGCAAAAAGTTGATACCCCATTGAAAACTCAGTTTGAGATTGAGTATAGTGATAAGGAAATCCCGTCCTATAAAGATTTGTTTAAATTCTTAGAGAAAAATTGTCGGGCTTTGGAAAATAGTTCTATTTTGAATAAGCCAAAGGAGGTCTCACCTCCTCTATCCCCTAGGAAGGGTGGCAAACCACCCTATCCTGTGTTATTGACTGGAACAGGCCAGTCTGGTAATAAAGGTTGTGTTTATTGCCAGCAACAGCCCTACCATCCCCTTGTGAAGTGTACCAGATTTCTGGAATTAGAAGTAGGTCAGCGCCATCAATTAGTTAAGCGTGAACGATTGTGTTTTAACTGCTTTGGCAAACATGGTGTATCTCAATGCCCTACAAACGCCACGTGTCGTCAGTGCCAGGGTCTTCACCATTCCCTGTTGCACTTTGTGAAAAGCTCTCAGAGCCCCCAAGTTGATCGTCCAGGGGAGACCCCCCGTATACTTAATAGTGAAGGTGCCCAACAGGCATTGTGTACCGCTACACCCAGTAGCGACCATTTTGAACCTCGTTAGAGGAGACCTGTGCTTTTTGCAACTGCCAAAGTTTTAGTGGTAGATGCCAACAAAAAGTTTGTGTCTTGTCGGGCAATTTTAGATTCCGCTAGTGAAGCATCCTTTGTAACTGTCTCTTTGGCTGAGAGGTTAGGACTTAAAGTAGCTCCGAATAAAACTCCTATTGAAGGAATAAATGGCATGATTTCTAGTACATCAGATGGCAATGTAACATTGCAGATAAGCTCGTCCAAGTTTCCTGACAGTTTGTTTTCCTGTGATGCCATTCTTATTCCTAAAATTTGTGGAACCATACCTGTGACTGTTGTAGAATATGATTCTATTCAGTGGCCATACCTAAAAAATTTAGATTTTGCTGATCCTAATTTTGGACAACCTAGTAGTGTAGACCTTTTAATTGGTGTTGATTTGTTTGGTCAGATGCTTGTGCCTGGCTTTAAAAAAGGAGAAAATGGAGGACCTTGTGCAATTAATTCAATATTTGGTTGGATACTCCTTGGTGGTATTGATGGTCCTCGTAAAACTCAAAAACCCATTAGTTTGTTGACCTCAGTGTCTTTCCCTATAGAATCTCGATTGGATAGTACCTTACAAAAGTTTTGGGAACTAGAATCGACCCCTCAAAAAATCCCTCTTTCCTCTGATGAGGATTTGTGTGAAAAAATATTTGCTACCACTCATTCAAGAACTGAGTCCGGCAGATATGTTGTTCGCTTGCCTTTCAGAGAGCCTCGACAAGAACTTGGTAACTCTAAAGGTCAAGCATTGCGTAGATTTAATATGATGGAAAACCGATTGTTGAAAAATCCTGCTTTGTATAGTGCGTACAAAGACTTTGTTCAGGATTACCTAGACCAGGGGCATATGAAATTGGCCAATTCTAACCCTGACTTCCATTCATATTTTATTCCACACCACCCAGTTGTGAAGGCAGATGGTGACTTGTCAAAAATTCGAATTGTTTTTGATGCATCTGCCAAGACCTCAAATAGTCGTAGCTTAAATTCTATTTTATTGGTAGGACCTAAACTCCAAAGAGATATTGTGTCAATATTGCTTACTTTTCGCCTTTATAGTGTTGTATATTCTAGTGACATACGTCAAATGTTCAGGCAGATTGATATGCATCAGGCTGATGTGTGTTATCAACAGATATTGTGGCGGTTCGACCCAACCGAGGAGATTCAAGAGTACTCTCTTCAAACAGTAACTTATGGTGTGAATTCGAGCCCATACCTAGCTATTCGTACTCTTCACCAGCTCGTTAAAGATCATGGCAGTGGCTTTCCACTAGCGAGCAAGGTGTTGATGCATACTACTTATGTGGACGATGCCATCGGATTAGCTAATTCTGTAGCTGAAGCTTTAGAAAGCCAGAAACAGCTAATTGCGTTGTTAAAATTGGGTTGTTTTGAACTTCGTAAGTGGACTAGCAACACTCCTGAGTTACTAGAATCGGTTCCAGCTAGTCATCAGCAACCAATTTCCTTTGATGATGAATCTGCTGGTTTAAAAATCCTTGGACTAAAGTGGTGTCCAAAATTGGATTCGTTTTGTTATGATGTGATGCCCATGGAAAGACCTTGTACCAAGAGAAACATTCTTTCTGAGATTGCAAGGATATATGATCCACTCGGGTTCCTAGCCCCAGTTGTTTTGGTTGCTAAATGTTTAATGCAACGTTTGTGGGTCCAGGGTCTTTCATGGGATGATACCCCCTCTAGTGATATTGTTGCACAGTGGCAACTCTATGTGTCGCAACTACCATTATTATCTTCGATATCAATACCTCGTTATGTTGTGAAGCAAAATGCTGTCACCACTGAATTGCATGGCTTTTGTGACGCCTCAATGTGTGCATATGGTGGTGCAGTATATATTCGACAAATTGAGTTGGATGGAAATATTTCTATCTCCCTTTTGTGTGGGAAAAGTAGAGTGTGCCCTTTGAAAAGTATTTCTATTCCACGCTTAGAATTGTGTGCTGCTGTATTGTTGGCAGAGCTATTGGAGTTTGTTGGCAATCATCTTGATTGCGTCCCGATTGATAAGATTTTTGCTGGGTCTGACTCCAGCGTTACCCTGGCTTGGATAAAATCGTGTCCATCAAAACGAAAGGTTTTTGTAGCCAATCGTGTAACGACTATTTGTGACAGAAATACCCCTTGATGAAGTACAGCTGTTACTCACTAAGTACTCCTCTTTACGTAAAATCTTGGGCATTGTTGCCTTGATGAAGTACAGCTGTTACTCACTAAGTACTCCTCTTTACGTAAAATCTTGGGCATTGTTGCCTTTTGTTTGAGACCTTTTCGAGTGAAAAAAGATCCTTCTTTATCTTTTCCTACTAAAGCCCTCAATGAGGCAGATCTTTATTATGCTACTTTAGTTGTTGTGCGAGTTGTACAACAAGAAGTTTTTTTTGAAGATTTGAAAAGGATACGTAAGGGTGAGAGTTGTGCTAAGCCTCTTCGAAAGTTAGCTCCTTTTCTTGATTCCCATGGTGTTCTCAGGGTGGGCGGTAGATTACGTCACACTGATTTAGCATATGAGGTGAAACACCCCATGTTGTTGCCTCGTAGTCATAGGCTTACCACTTTGATTATTGAGAAATTCCATAATGAGCATGGACATCCAGGTCCTCGCTTATTGGAGTACCTCCTAAATCAACAGTTTTGGATTTTGTCGGTGAAAAGTGCCATTCACAGTGTTGTTTCCAAGTGTTTTTGTTGTGCCAGGGTAAATCCCAAACCATTGCACCCATTCATGGGTGACCTTCCTAAATTTAGAGTGTCCCAGGTGAAGCCCTTTTCCCATGTTAGTGTAGATTTTATGGGTCCATTCTCCATCACGTTAACCAAGCGTCGTGGTGTAAAAAGTCAAAAGGCTTATGGGTGTATTTTTGTTTGTTTCCCAACAAAGGCCATTCACCTGGAGGCTGTTTCTGATTTGTCCACTGATGCATTTTTGGCTGCCCTCCGCCGATTTGTTGGTAGACGTGGCAGATGTGCTGCCCTCTACAGTGATCAGGGCACTAATTTTGTTGGGGCAAATAACCTCCATGTGTCCTATTGTCAGCAAGCTGCTGAGACTTTAGCGATTAAGTGGTGTTTTAATCCACCCGCCAGTCCGCATTTTGGTGGACTCCATGAGTCTGGGGTAAAGTCCACAAAAACTCATCTGAAGAGAATTGTGGGGGATCAAATCCTAACCTTTGAAGAGTTGATGACTGTATTGGTTCAGATTGAGGCTATTTTAAATAGTCGACCATTGTGTAGTATGAGCCCTGATCCTCATGACTTTCAAAGTCTTACTCCTGGACATTTCCTCACTTTGGAACCCTTGACAGCCCCTCCCGATGAAGATCTAACCAATGTTAAGTTAAACCGTCTCCATCGCTGGCAGCTTGTTCAGCAGATCCAGCAGCATTTTTGGCGCCGCTGGCATATGGAGTATTTACAGTCGTTGCAACAACGCGAAAGATGGAATACCCCCGATAACCCTCCAAAAGTTGGAACATTAATAGCGTTGAAAGACGAAAACCTACCCCCATTGAAGTGGTCACTCGGTAGAATTGAAAAAATTTACTCGAGTCCAGATAGAATCCCCCGTGTCGTGCAAGTAAAAACCGCGAAAGGATTACTTGACCGAAGTTTGGTGAAGGTATGTCCGTTACCCAGCCAGTAACCAACCTTCAAAACCTTGTGTAGCGTGAATCGTGCTTATTTGAATTAATTTAAGTATGACCATAGTTATTGCGATAAGATTATTGTTGCAAAAATGCTAATTTATTGTTAGACCCTTTGGGCAATTGAATAACCTTTTTTTTTGATTTTTGTTTTTGGGTTTTTCTATAAAAATTGGGAATTTTTATGGTGGGCGGAATGTTTAATACTGCCAGTTATTTTTTCTTTATTGTTTTATTTTGAATTTTTGGGAAAACCTAACCTTAAAGTTTGTTTTGATATTTTGGGCTTTCTGCAAAAACCTTCAAAAAGGAAAGTCCGGTTTGGGAAAAATTCCGATCAGGTGATAATTTCTCGCTTTGTTGAAAGCTATTTTCTTCTTGATCACCTGATCATTTTATTGAAATCATTCGCGTTTTTTTCTCACGCTGGAAGTTTGAAGCGCCACCCTGTGTGTGACAGGGGAATGAAGATCTCACTTCCGCCAAAAAACTAGAAGAAGTCACATGTGTTTTCGGGTTGAAGACCGAAATTCCAGACGCAAGAAACGGGCGGCGCCGCCAGAGAATGTTGCAGAATCACAGAAGGTAAGCTTCTAGCGTGTTGCCGATTTTTTCCATTGTTTTTTGTTTAATAGACTCTGTTTTCCCAGGCGGGGCGAATTTAACTTTGGGGTTATTTTTTTGGGATATCTCTAGTTTTTCTCCCCTTCAGGGCTCAGATCTCTACTTAGCTTCGGAGAGGGCCCGGAAACCCCCGCCCCCCCTTTTATACGCCACTGTGTCTATGTCAAACGTGTCAAAATCTATTGCCTGTCAAACTTATTCTTTTGCCATTTTTGACAAATTTCACAAACCAATCCAACCATAGGGTGT
Source organism: Aspidapion aeneum (assembly GCA_963576565.1). Lineage (NCBI taxonomy): Eukaryota > Metazoa > Arthropoda > Insecta > Coleoptera > Brentidae > Aspidapion > Aspidapion aeneum. The sequence goes on along the minus strand of OY755038.1, from coordinate 172,661,129 downwards.
TCGAAAGGTCTTTCAATAACTAACAAGTTGACATCATTGTCACTTGTTTACGTTAAACATTTTTTCTAAATTTTTTGACAAACTTCAGTTTGAAGTGTTTAAAATGGAATTATCAAATGAAATAAAAGACCTTTCGAACTTGATGAGGTTAAACAACACTTGTGAAATTTGTCAAAAATGGTAAAATATTCAGTTTGATAGTCGATAGAATTTGACACATTTGACACAGGTAAGGAGTAGATACACCAAAATGTTTGTTTTTCAAAGATCTATCAAATAAATTGTCACTCAATAGAATTTTTGTTTAAATCAAACAATTTGTTAATTAAAAAGAAAAAATGGGATTGGCAGTCCATAGCTTTTGACAGATTTGACGTAGACAATTGCCGGTTATGTTGTGGTAAATGTTAGTTTTTTAAAGACCTTTGAAATGAACTATAACTCAAAACTATATCACTCGATAGAGTTTTTAATTTAAAAAAGTTAACTGCCCCCATGCTGCCCCCTAATGTAGGGGTGGCACACCCGCCCTATCATAAAATAGAACTTTTAATGTTATTGATTACTACCAAATATGGTTCAGTTATCATGAATAGTTTCGAAGATATTTGGGTGGACTCGGACTTATGGGACACCCTGTATACTAAATAAGCAGGATCGTCAACCCCGGTTAATAATAGGCCTCACATCATTTTCTTATCTAGTGCCCTTTTTAACGAACCTTGCCGCCTTTTCTGTGATAAAAGCTGTCTCATTATTTATTTGTTCAAATCACGGCAAGACTCGTTTGAGGGCTAAAGGCTGGATCTTTTTTTAATACAGAAAGACGTACCTACTCGAAATAAAGGTAACAGCTGGAACACGGTTGGTCTGGGGATCGATCTCAACAATAAATATAACACTTTTGAAACAAATATTTCTCAATAGGCAGTAATTTACTACTTAAAGTTCCATTAAAACTCAAATCTTGTATATAGCCCTTTTCGAGAAATGTGCGAAAATTATTTTTTTCTTGAACTGATAAACCTCAAATTTAGTATGTCCATATTTATTTTGGATAAATCCTAAAGTTGGGCGAAGTAGGTAAACTTAGGTAGTATAAACCATTTTATTAATCTTAATAAAAACTACCCTTCAGGTGCGGAGAAAGGGGTAGTTTAAAAGAAACATATTTTAGTACAATCAATGAGTTGTAGGATATATAATTAAAGGTATATTAAAGGTATTTTGATCTAGTCTAATATAAAAATATGTGTTTTAAACTAAATATTAACTGTTAAATCAGGTGTAAAATACAAAAAAAAAAGTTTGTTTTATAAATTTTATGTTAAACTTTTACTTCTATAATTAACAAGAAAAACAATCGCTTACAATAAATCGCTAAATAAACTGAATATGTTGGCTATTAAATGCAGAAACATATCTGATAAATTAAAATTTACAATTTAAGATACTTTTTGTTGAATTAAACATTATTTAGAAAGTATTAAAAACATTATAAAGTTGCTCAGAGGCCTGTTCTAAAACAAACAAGGGTTATATTTTACCTTTGTTGAAAAACTGAGACCTATAATGAAAGAGTACATAGGAATAAATAAAAACTAAATTTTTAAGTTCGTTTTGGGTCTAATAGGAATATCATATACAATCACCAAAATATAAGCTAACATATCGTTTGCCTAAAGTTTTTGAAAAATGTCAAATGGCACGTGTCTTTTTTCTGAATAGGCAACTGAGCAAGTATATATGCTTTTATTAGTGTTTTTGAAAAGGTTTATTATAAATCTAGATGATGATGATCTAGGTGTGTTCTTGCATTTAATAATCAATACATTACGTTAATTTAGCGATTTTTTTTCATTTCAAATTAAGGCGCATCGACCATAAAGAGTCATTAGCGCAAAAAGATAAAGTAAGGTTATAAATACTTTATAATAACTTACAGTCTTTTAGAAAGGCAAGCACACCATTTGTGTTTTCTATTATATTGCTAAGTAACACACTAATATTTCCAGACAGTTTATGGTTTTGTCTTTATAGTGATTTATTGTAAGTGGTTGTGTATCTTTTAAGAATAAATAAAGTTTAACTTAAAATTTCTTAAACTTTTTGATTTTTTTTGTCATTTAAGATCACATTTATTTAAGTCCTACAGTTAATATTTACTTTCTAATAAAATCTTAAGATTTAATTAGGGGTAAAAAATCTTAATCTTTAATTAGATACCTCCGAGGGGTGAACAGCTAACCCAAAATGTGTACACCGATTGTGAAAATCCACAATCTTTTGCTAAGATTGTGAGGGATTGTGAAAGATTGTGAGGAATTGTGGCAAGATTGTGAGGGATTGTGGCAAGATTGTGAAAGATTGTGAGGGATTGTGAAAGATTGTGAGGGATTGTGAAGGATTGTGGTAAGATTGTGAAGGATTGTGGTAAGATTGTGAAGGATTGTAAGAGATTGTGAGAGAATGTGACAGATGGTGGAGGACTGTGCAGCGGCGTAGCGCACCTGAAGGGGCGGGGTGGGCACCGTCCCATCAAAAATTCTTGCGACCAAAAAAAACAAAAAAAAAAAAAAGGGTCATCATGTCTCTAGTTTCCTTTGCCGCCCTCTTCATTTACCGTTCCCGGACCTGCTGCTTAATAACCAAGGGGTGATCCCAAAATGTGTGCGCCAATTGCGAAAATCCACCATCTTTTGCTAAGATTGTGAGGGAACCCCAAAATGTGTACGCCGATTGCGAAAATCCACAATCTTTTCCACATTCTTTTGCTAAGATTGTGAGGGAATGTGTAAAGATTGTGAGAGATTGTGAGGGATTGTGAAGGATTGTGGTAAGATTGTGAAGGATTGTGGTAAGATTGTGAAGGATTGCGAGAGATTGTGAAGGATTGTGACAGATTGTGGGTGATTGGGAGGGATTGTGTAGAGATTGTGAACAGATTGTGAGAAATGTGTACACCGATTGTGAGAGCTGTTCACCCCTCCGATACCTCACAAGCCATGGTTTGTAGCAAACTGTACTTTTTCTTAAACTATCCCCCTTTTCTCCGCCCCTGATGGGTTGTTTTACATTTTTTTAACTGAGATTAACAAAAGTTCTTTATCGTAACTCAACTTGGCCCATATTTAGGATTGATACAAAATAAATACGGACATACTAATTTTATGAGTTAACAATTTAGAAAAAAATTATTTTAGCAAATTTCTCGAAAAGGGCTATACAAGATTCTCGTTTCAATGGCACTTTAACTAGTATATCACGAAGTATTGAAAAATATTTGTCTCAAGTATTATATATATTTTTTAAAATATATAAGAGACGCGACAACCCAACTAAAGTCACTTTTAGTTTTGCATCAATTTTATTGTAATAATAATGAGAATTGTTGGCAAACTACGCCTACGCTTTTTCTTATAAAACATTGATAAAAGTATATTTGCATCAATTTTTAATGACTTAGGTCGGGGCGTCGCGTCTCCGTTATTTAGTGTAGAAGTTTTTTTGAAAAGCACATGGACACATGGTGTTGTGGGTAAAAATGTACTTGTCCTGCAGGGTCTAGTTGGGAGGCTATTATACATACCCCAAAATAAGCTCTTATACATTGTCTTTGACTTACCCATCTTTTACCAACTGTCTTCTTCTAATGTCATCATCATTAAGAACTTTCTTAAGTTGCAAAAACAGCTGATGTTTTTCTTCCTTAAATTTCTGCAGTTTAGCCTCGAGTTGAGCAATCTGTTCGCGTGTTTCACCTAAGGTCATTACATCTTGCTGCTCCCTTGCTTCTCTTTCTTTGCGTTGCCTCTCCTGAATAAAATAACTCGTAATAATTTGTCCTATCTCGTGTAAAGGGTACTCAAATTTTCAAAAGAAAAGTGACAAAAAATGACTAAAAACTGAAAAAAAAAGTTACTTTTTTTAATCAAAAGTATTATTCGGGGCGCCAATTTTATGGTAAAGAAACAGCTGTCAAAAATTGCACAAAGCATATCTGCTACCGACTCGTATGAACTCGCAGCAAAAAGCAACTGAAAATGGCGATGGCCCATTCTGGTAGTGGAACTATGTGTCAGCGCCCTCTATAGTATCATTTTTTAAAATGTTTAAAAAACAAAACATTTATTAGCTTCATATATGGGTGATTCCACGGAAACCGTCCATTTCTATGCAACTGCGATAGTTGAGCAAAACTAAAGCAAATGCAAGGGAATAAAATATAATTTGTAAAAGTGGACGTCACTTCCGATATTCGTACAAGAGAACTTTTTTGTTACTTCAATCATTTTAGAGAAAATTAATTTAAAGTACCCTAAATTTTCATTCCCGTGACTTCAACTGGCAATTTTCATTAGCTGTGACCTCACTTTTTTTGTTTTAAAATTTACTTAAGATAATATATTATACCCAAAACTTAATATGAAAACACCAATTTTACCATTTTTAAGCAAAGCGAATTTATACATTTATTGATTTTGGTTGTGCTTCAATTTTGTGGCACAGACGCGTTAGGATGAGAGCGCGCGCCAGCTTCGCGATACAGTTGTTATCCTCCAACCCCGCTCAGTGTCTCTCAAACAGTGAAAGAGGAAAGACTTTCTCGGCAGCGCAGGGAAATTTTTTGACACGTCTGAACAGGCTGTAACACCTTCAGCTTTTATTCCCATAGTAGGCGTTTTTTAAAATAAAATTATGTAATTTTTTTTTGAATGCCGCCTAGTTGCTTCTTTAAATGTAAATATTTTTTTTATTTGTTTTATTAGAATTTAGACCTACAGTTTTAAAAAAATCTAAAATTCTCAATCCCCTGTCTCTCATTCCCATGTCAATATTAAGACACGGGAATGAAAATAAACCATGGGAATGATAGTTTTATTAATTTTAAAACTTGTTTTTATTTTTAGGCGCGAAAAAAGAAATCAAGAGAAGAAATTTTAAAGATCAAGAGAGAACGGGAAAAGAAAAGACGTGAAAAAATCAGAGATGATCCTGAAAAAAGAGAAATTCAGAGACAAAAAGAAAGAGAAAAATACTTAAAGCAAAAAGAATAAAGAAATCTATAAAGGAAATGACACAAAGGAAACAAAGATCTCAGAGAAAAAAATGGAATAAAGCTTCTAAGGACTACTATAAAAGAAAAAAGCAAAATGATGAAAACAAAAGCGAAAATCTTGAAAGAGTTTTAAATCATACGCCCCCTCTCTCTGATGTGGAAGAACCTGAACAAGTCCCATTACGGTCAATCAGACATGTTGTTGGTCAGCGTCTTTCCGCAAGAAACAGAATAAAAAGACATAGAGAATTTTTGAGAAGAAATATGCAACTCCGCCAGCTGCGAACAAAGCTACATTTTTATAAATCAAAATATTATCATCTTAAAAACACGCAGGAAGACAGCAAAAGCATTGAAAATAAAACGAACAGTGACGAGTCTCCAGGAACAAAAGTTCAGAACATATTAGATGAATCACTTGACAGAACAGACTTAAAAAAGGTACAAGAAGTTAAACGAAATTTGCTTTTTGGAGAAGTTGTTAAAAAGCAACTTAAAGAAACCTACAATATTCTAAAAACTAACAGATCCAGGCAAGTAGTTCAGAAGTTAGTACATGGTAAAGTTGTGAAAAAGTATAGAATGAAAACAAAACTTATGACTTCTTTTGGCTTCAGAAGCAGGAATGAACTAAGAGATAACGAAATATCCAGATATGACAGACATTTCAGTTCTAGGCAAAAACTGTTTGAATTTTTAAAAAGAAAAGTGCATGACTTTTTTGAATTAGAAAATGTCAGTAGAGTTTGTCCAGGACGAAAGGAATATGTAACCAACAAAAAAGTCCAAAAGCAAAAACGTTATTTGTCAGATACATTACGAAATTTATATTTACAATTTCTAAAGAAATATCCTACCTATCAAATTGGCTACTCGTTTTTTTGCAAAAATCGTCCATTTTGGGTAAAAATTATGAAAGTCGTGAAACGAGACACATGTAAATGTATACAATGTGCCAGCCAATATGGAATTGATCGTAAAAAGCCTAAATGTGCATAAGGTACTCTTGGCGAAAAGTCCCTCTGATGTAATAAATGACATATGCTGTAATAGTCACTTTGAAGGATGTTTACTTCGCAACTGTCAAAATTGTATTTCGTCAGAACCACAAAAAAATTATGAGTTCCTGAAAATTGATTTAATTCAATACTATCAGTGGGTTTCGTTAAAAAAATTTATGACAGAAAAACTAGAATTTATAAACAAACAACTAAAATCGTCAAACACCCTTACCAGATCAAAGTAGATGAGCTTTTAAAAATTTTTGATCATTGCGACTTCAGCGAAAATTACATGACAAAGTACAGTGAGGAAACGCAATCCTTTCACTTTGGTGGCTCCAGGAAACAAATTTCAATTCACACTGTGGTAATCTATAGCAAAGTAACTGTCAAGGTGGTGGTTAAAAGTTACTGCACTCTGTCTGATTCATTAAACCATGGTCTGGCTGCCATATGGGCTCACTTGACTCCAATTCTGAATGAATACTTGAAAGATGGTACTGTAACTATGGTTAATTTCTTGAGCGACAGTCCTGTGACTCAGTATCGAAACAAGCATATGTTTTCATACCTAACTGTTTAAGACCTATCCACAGTTACAAATTGCAGTTTGGAATAATTATCAGGAATCTGGGCATGGTAAGGGTGCCCCAGATGGGTTGGGAGGTCTAACTAAACGAAAAGCTGATGAAGCAGTGTCCCATGGAAAGGACGTAGCAGATCTGGAAACATTTTACGAGGTCGTTAAAGAAAAGTGTCCTGGTGTGCAATTTTATGTTATTTTGCCTGAACAAATAGAAAAACATGAACATATTTTGGGCAGTATCCCAGTTAAGTTGTTTAAAGGTACAATGAAGGTGCATCAAGTAGTTGCATATCCTTTAACTAAAAAATTGTGGATTAGGAGCCTCTCTTGTTATGCTTGCGTAGAATTTTGTTCTCATTATGAATTAGGTACTCTTGAATATAAGACTTTCGGTCAGAATTTAGCTGCCCCCAAATCACTTTCTTCAGAGTCCTCCTATGATTCTGAAGACAACTTACCATTGTCTTGCTTTAACGCCAAACCATTGAAATGCATAACCAACATAAATAATAAAAAAACCAAACTAAATATAGATGATGTTTATAGTGATGAGGATATCCCAAGAAAATCCTAAAAGGTTAAAACTGGAACATATGTTCTAGTTTCCATACCATCATTAAAAAATATCACTTATAGATATGTAGCCGTCTGTACCTCAAACTTAGAAGATGGAGAGGTAAAATTATCATTTTTAAAACTTTGTCATGGTGAAAATAACTTACCGTTTAAACTTGATTCAGAAGATTCAAGTTACATAAGAGAAGAACAGATTTTGGAAATACTCCCAGAGCCCACACTAGTTCTTAAAGGAAAGCGAATTTATTATAAGTTCAAGACTGACATTAATGTATTCGAGAGTGCTTAAATTCAGAATTTAGTTAAAATTTAAGACAGTTTTTTTGATTAGGTAAAATGGTAAGCTGTTCCTAAAAGATTTGTTTTGTTTTTTACTTTGTTTATTTAATATGCTGTCCAAAAGCAGCATAAAAATGCTTAAGTTAAACATTTAAGCAGTTTGTATTTTATTATTCTGTTCCATTTTATTATAGGCTTTTAAAGTTAAAAGTGTCTTTCCCATGTTATGAATTAAAAAATTACTTCCTAGTTTATTTTTTAACACTTTTTTAGTTGAAATAGATTCTTTAAGTTTTGCTGAGCTGTTTAAAATTTTTGTGTTTTAAAACATTATTCTTAAATAAACCTTTTTGTATTAAAATAAACATTTTATCATTTCCGTGTTTACATCCTCATTCCCCTGTCCAACCATTTCATAAAAATTGCTCTATTTTAAAAAATAAAAAAAATTGAACCTGTTCTCTAGCCAGGAATGATTTAGAATCAAGTTCAACACAAATTAAATACACTTTAATTCAATTTGGATACAATTTTTCAAGAAATTAATTTTAGCTGAAAAATGGATGGTTTCTATGGAATCACCCATATCTTAAATTCAACGTTAGAAATGAGATCTAGGAAAAACATTATAAAAATAACCATATATTGATGGTATTATTTTTAATGTTATTAAAATTATTGTTTTTTAAATAGTAAAAAAGGAAGTTGCAAAAAGTATAGCAACACTCGAAGATTAGTATAAAGACAATAATTTACTCCTAAATGTCAAAAAGACCCAACTAATACAATTTAAACCAACACAAGGAAATTTGTGTGTAGGGTATAGGTATGAGGACCTAAAGCCACTGGATTCTGTGGAATATCTGGGTATGGTGCTGGATATAAAACTTAACTGGACAGAACATATTGGAAGACTCTGTATGTCATTGAGCAGATATGTGTATGCTCTCAGAATGCTGAGAGATAATGTTGGCTCCGGTGTGTCGCTTTCATCTTACCATGCTTTTGTGCAGTCCAGGATAAGGTATGGGATAGTTTTTTGGGGAAACTCAAGTGATAGTGAAAGAATTTTAAAACTACAAAAAAAAATGCCTAAGAGTAGTATTTAAACTAAAAAACAGGGATAGTTGTAAGCAATACTTTATAAATAATAATATGCACACTATCTACAATCTAGACATCTGGGAAAGTGTATTGTTTATACTTAAAAATCAAGATCTATTTGAAAACTCAAAAATAAATCATAATTACTCAACAAGAAATAAACAAAACCTTACATCAGACATTGCACACTTTAGTGTCATCCAGTCAAATCTTAAAAATCTGGAATAAACTACCTGTTGCATTTAGAAACCTATCCCAAAAGCTAATAGAAACAAAACTAAAAAAATTCTTAAACAAGAGAGCATATTATACCATTAACAAATATTTTGAACATCCAGAGGTTATTATTGGGATAGGGATTTCATATACTTTTCTGAGGTTTCGGTCTTAAATTCTAGACAAATTTTAAATCTTTGTCTTTTTAATGGAAATGTAGTATGATAGTGTTTCTACATGTAAATGTTTTTATTTTTAATGTTTGTGGATGATTGAAGAAACATTTTGTGGATATTAATTTTAAACTGTTGTGAATATTTTAAATTATTTAACAATTAAGACAAAATATTTTTTTAAATATGATTAAACATTTTTGACGAGATTTACGCCCAAATGGGTATACAATGTAAAATGCATTTGTAAAAAATCAAATAAATAAATTCTAATCTATTCTATTCTATTCTTTCTTAATGTTATTAAGAAATATATTTTTGGTAATGCTTTAGCATGAAATTTTTGTTAGGATTTTCTACATGCTTTTTTAATGTCAAAAGTTGACTTAATTTTAACACAAATTTGTGCTAGAAAAAAAAAACATTTTTTTTTCAACATTTATTTAACATTTTTTACAATTTTGTGCTTAGTGGGTTTTCTCTTAATCAGCTACAGAACACCAAAATTTTCAATGCACATCCCATATAAACAAAAAATTCTAAAAATATTTGAGGTTACATATATGGGTATTTCCCAATTTATTAAATCAAGGAATAGTCTATTACTTAAAAGTAGCTATATAGATTGATGGCATTCAAAAAAATGCCTGATCAAAAGCTCTGTTTTAAGGGCTCTAAAACGACCTAAACTTATCATTAAAAAAGGAACATGCATTTTCAATGAGGGGTCATCGGCACCCTAAAATTTTGTACAGCGTCCAACAGGACTTGGGTCCTGACGTGTACTGTTGGGTCCTGTTGAGTACTGTTGGGTACTGTCGAGTACTATTGGGTACTGTCGTGTATTGTCGAGTACTGTTGGGTCCTGTCAGTGTACTGTTGGGTACTGTCGAGTACTGTTGGGTCCTGTCGGTGTACTGTTGGGTCCTGTTGAGTACTGTCGTCGTGCCTTGGGGGGGTCCGACAGGGACAAAGCGCGCCCTCAAAAAACATGCGAGCAAAAAAAAAAAAAAGGTCATCATCTTTGGGGAACCGCGCCGCGCTCACAAATCTTGCGACCAAAAAAAAAGGTCATCCTGGGGAAGGCCGATAGGGCCTTAGTGCGTCCTCAAAACACTGGCGACTAAAAAAAAAAAAACAAAGGTCATCATCTTTGGGGACCCGCGCCGCGCTTAGCGCCCACTCAAAAAACTTGCGACCAAAAAAAAAAAAAAAACAAAGGTCAGCCTGCCTTTTTGCATCTACGCCACTGTTTCGGGTAAGAGGGTTGTGTCGAGTACTGTTGGATTCTATCGTGTACTGTTGAGTACTGTTACGTCCTGTCGTGTACTGTCGAGTACTGTTGGGTCCTGTCGTGTACTGTCGAGTACTGTTGGGTCCTGTCGTGTACTGTTGAGTACTGTTGGGTACTGTCGTGTACTGTTGGGTACTGTTGGGTCCTGTCGTGTACTGTTGGGTACTGTCGTGTACTGTCGGGTACTGTTAGGTCCTGTCATGTACTGTCGAGTACTGTTGGGTACTGTCGTGTACTGTCGAGTACTGTTGGGTCCTGTCGTGGTACTGTCGAGTACTGTTGAGTACTGTCGAGTACTGTTGGATCCTGTCGTGGTACTGTCGGGTACTGTTGTGAAATTTGTACAGTACTGTTGAAAGCTGATGACCCCTCGATTTTCAAGCATCAAGGTAAAACGTTTTCTGTGTTTTGCATGGCAATGTGGACCATTTTTTTATTGTCCCTAGTAAATTTTTCTATTTTCTCGTGTTATAACTAAAAACAAAACGAAATATTATTACCATCTTATTAACAGAAGTGTAGTAACCACCATCAATAAAGAAAAACGGCGAAAAGTACGAGGATTGCGAAGATTTCTAAGGATAACATATATAAAATTTCCATCACAGGTGGTTTCATAGGTCAAATAAAACGAGCAAACTATGTCTTTAAAGTGTTGTAAATGTAGCACAGAATGTTGGTTTAAGCGCAGAACAAAAGAGAAGGAGACAGATGTTAAATTTGGTTCTAAATGTGATCTCTGTAAGCTGGAGTTTTGTAAGGACTGTGCTAAAATCTCTACTTCAGAGCGTGACTGCTTGGTTCGCAATGAAAGAACACTTATTTTTCTATGTACCAACTGCAAAACCCTAATTCCCACATCAAGCAACCAAACAGATCAACAATCGGATTCTTCAAATATAGAGCAGCTAAACATTGAAATCTTAGAGCTCAATAAAAAATGCTCATTAGCTGAGGTACAAATCAATGAAAAAAACGTAGAATTGGATCAGCTTAAAATAAAAATAGATGAACTTTCCACCCTAAACGGAAGTTATAAGGATACTGTCTCCACTCTGGAAGCTGAAAACAACCAGCTTTCTTTAGATCTAAAACATCTTCGTCTTAGAATGGATGAGGATAGTTTGCCAGGCACTCAACAAACTTTAGTTAATAATAGTGATGCTGTGGTTAGACAAGAATTGGATAAATTAAAGGCAATCCTGGACAGACATTTTCCAGGTGAGATTAACTCGATGGTCCAAATACCACAGCAGAGTGTGCAAATGTCAAACAGGAAGGCTCGAAGTTTAGCTACAACTCCAACAACAGAAAATTTTTATAGTGAAGTCAATGAGAGGGCTATTCGGGCACGAAATGTGGTTATGTTTAATGTTGGAGAGTCTACAAGCAATGAGGTCAATGTGAGAATTCAATATGATATTGGCAAAGTGAACAATATATTTGAGAGCATGCAAATGTCAGACTATGGACAGATAAAGGTAGTTAGACTTGGAAAAACTCATGATCAGCACAGAAATGGGGGACCAAGACCAATGAAGGTTATTTTTTCATCAGAGTCATTGGTTTTAAGATGCCTTTCTAAAAGATCCAACCTTCCTAGGGATAGCAATGTTCGTATAAGAGCTGATATGACAATTACACAAAGAAATCATGAAAAGCAGATTTTTAATGAGTTAAAATCCAGGAAGGAAAAAGGAGAGACAGACCTGACTATCAGGTACTCAAACCGGATGCCCTATATAACTAAATTTAGGGGTCCAAAAAACTTAATAAACCTACCCCATTAAAAGTCTTTTACCAGAATGTTGGTGGAGTCCGGACACGACTTAATGAATTAAAAAGTGCTATCTTGTGTTCATCATTTGACATTATTGTTTTAGTAGAAACCTGGCTAGGTGAAAAGTTTTCTAGTGCTGAGGTTAGTTTCAAAGGATATCGTGTTTTTAGGTCTGACAGATCAGAATTAACTAGCTCAAAGAAATGGGGAGGTGGTGTCCTGATAGCGGTGCGTAAGAATATTCATGCAAAGTCTGTAAAATGTAGTATAAACACAATTGAGCAGCTATATGTGTCACTACAAATCAAAAACTCATATTATGTCATTGGTGGGACATATATACCTCCAAATTCGGATGAAGATTGTTATAGACAATTGTGTGTCTCAATCGAAGAGATCTGTGAAAAATGTCAAGATGCTCAGTTGGTACTTGCAGGGGACTTTAATTTACCAGGTCATACTTGGGAAAACGACGAGTTTGGTGTCACGGTCTCTCCTAACAGTGTAAAAGCTCAGTTACTTGGTGAACAATTTGCATTTTTGAACTTTTATCAACACATATCAACTCCAAACAGCAGAGGAGTCTTTCTGGACCTTATTTTTGCTCAACTAGATAAACTTGAAATCAAAGAGGAAATAGACCCTCTTCTACCAGTGAAACAACATCATCAAGCATATAGTTTTGATTTGATAGTGGATGATGTAGCCAAGGAACTCAGTCATGTGGAATTTATTGACTATCATAATGGTGACTATATTGGACTTAATGATTTTCTGGGATCAGTAGACTGGGACTTGGCTTTTGCAAATACCGATATTGATAATTCTGTTGATGTATTTTATAATTTAATGAACATAGGTTTAGGTGGGTTTATTCCGAAAAAGTCTGTGAGATTATCAAATTTTCCTCATTATTTTTCACCGGAACTGAGATCTTTGATAGTTCAAAAGAAAATTGCTCACAAAAAGTTTCTAGACTCTAACAATGAACAGGACTACACTAATTTTTCTAACTTACGACAACGATGTAAAAAACTTTCGGAGGATTGTTATGTTCAGCATATCAAGAACATTGAATCAAAATTCTCACAAGATCCTAAGCTGTTTTGGAACCATGTGTCTGGGGTGAGATCTAATAAGGATCTTCCTTCAGATATGTATTATGGTGATCTCACAGCCAACTCGGAAAAAGAGGTAGCAGATTTATTTGCAGGATACTTTGGTAGTATATATTCCAGCTCTCTCATTAATGTTCCCAACATCAGTGGCATAAATTCATCAAATCACATATCGGTTAAATTTCTAAGTCAAGCAGAAATCTTTAGCAAGATTAACTCAATTCCAGCCAAATTAAATAGTGGTCCTGATGGTATTCCCAACTTTGTTCTTAAGAAGTGCTGTTACATTGTGACTTATATCCTTTTTCTTTTGTTCAACCAATCTTTAAAAGAGAGTAAATTCCCGAAGGTCTGGAAATATTCATATGTAGTGCCAATTTTTAAATCTGGAGATATGGAAAATGTTGAGAACTATCGCAGCGTTTGCGGTGTCTCGGCTATACCAAAGCTGTTTGATAGTTTAGTATATGATCAAATATCATCAGAATGTAAAAGCCTTTTATCACCTAATCAGCATGGGTTTATAGGTGGTCGCTCAACTGCAACCAACCTGTTAGTATATCAGTCATTCCTGACAAATCAATTAGAAGCTGGACATCAGGTTGATGCAGTCTATACAGACTTTTCAAAAGCGTTTGATCGTGTCAACCATGGTGTCTTGCTGGCCAGAATGGAGGCCTTTGGTTTTGATCGGGACTTGATAAAGTGGTTTGCGAGCTTCTTAACACTCAGACAACAGTCAGTAAGAGTCGGCACATTTATCTCAGAGAAGTTTGTGGTACCGTCGGGAGTGCCACAGGGCTCACATTGTGCTCCGTTGCTTTTTAATATATTCATTGATGAACTTTTTGAAACAGTTGCAGATATGTTGTTAGGTTTCGCCGATGATTTTAAATTGTATAAGGTAATAGTTTGTGAAGATGATGCATTGGATCTGCAGCGGAATCTCCAACAACTCAGCAACTGGTGCACAGAAAATGGTTTAACCCTTAATGCTTCAAAATGTAATTATATCAGCTTTTTTAGAGGCAACAGAAAAGTTAACTTCTCATATTCAATTAACGGAGCACAACTTGAGTACAAAGCCACAGTGAAAGATTTGGGAGTTCTATTTGATGAGCAATTAACTTTTAAAGAACACATCGACAATGTAGTCTCTAAATCATTTAAAATATTGGGTTTTATAGTGAGGAACTGTAGAGATTTCACACTGTATAGTCTAAAAACATTATATTGTTCACTTGTTAGATCAGTTCTTGAATATTGCTCAACAGTGTGGAGTCCTTATAGAGAAGTACACATTGCTCGTGTGGAAAGGGTACAAAACAAATTCTTTAAATATTGTTTTTATAAATATAATTTATTTAACAACAGGTTTAATAGTGTGGATTTAAATTACTATCATGTTGGAGTGTGGCTTGGGCTGACAACTTTAAAAAAACGTAGACAAATACTTGACATCTGCTTTATTTGCAAATTAATAAATGGATTAGTTAACTGCTCGCAACTCCTGTCATGGATAACATTAAACATACCATCAAGAAATCTCAGATATTATCAAACTTTTCGTATTCCTTTCCATGCCACTGACTATGGTAACAACTTACTAATTGAGAGAACTTTAAAACTCCTAAATCAGTATCCAGAAACTAATATTTTCAATGTCTCTACAAATTCTGTAAAAACATCTGCACTCAGGATTTTACCAGAGTAGTTATCTATTAATTAAATTTTTCTTTGTTCACTAGTGGCTTAATGGTCACTCACATTTTTATTTATTGTAAACTTGAAAATTCGCACTTATTGTATTATTTGTTAGTGTGTATCTTAATGTTAGTGTAATTTATTTTTCTTTTTAATGACATAGACATTTTGATGTTGTTATTTTAAAATTTTTTTAGTGGGGTTTCCCGTTGAAATAAATAAATAAATAGACCCAACAATACTTTTGTGTGAGATCGGACTATTACCTCTTCAACCTCCTGTTCACGCTCTTGTTTCTTACGGGCTCTTTCTCTCAAGATGTGGGACTTTAAAACCTTCCACATTTGCTCATCCCTGTCGCTTGTCTCGCCGGGGTCTTTGCTGCCACTTGCCTCATTTGCATTGGCCTCAGCACTCGTGGAAGTTTCATCCACGGCCGCTGGCATGTTAGCAAGATACGAATGCAATCCTAAACCAAACTATAGTAGATCCTATATTCCAAAAAAAAAGTTTTTATTTGTTTATGTTTTACCACAGAACAACTCAACTCAACGACGTTAGAAAAATCACAGTAGCCGAGTGACAATTAGCTTGTCTAACGAACTGTCACGATCAGCTGTTTTCCGATCCAAGATGGTCGCCATGGGACAAACAAAGCGTTTTCCCATAAGCCGCAATGTTAACAAAAACGTAATTTTTAAAAAAAGTGAAACGATTTAACTTACAACAAAGATGCTGTTTTAAGTATTGAACCTTTGTATACATGGGAAAAATGCGTTTTTCTTAAAAAAAATCAATTGAAGCCAGTAAATCTCAAATAAAAGGGACCATGTTTTGTTCAAAAGTCAGGTTATGTTTTTATTTACTTTTGTTTTTTTTTACTTTTTTTCCAGTTTTTTACTCAGTTTGAATCATTATTATTAGTTTCTGTGCTGTTATGAATTGTGGCAGCTGGGGAGAGCTTGATAATGTTAGTTTTGATGGAATGCCAAGTATTTTGACCTTAAAAAATCATCTTGATTTAAATGAACTAGGTAAAGTATTGTTCATACTCGTCTTAGTCTTTTGTTTTTGATTAGTCTTTATCCTTTGATTAGTCTTAGCTGTCTTAAACAAAATCGGCTGTTCATACTCGTCTTTTGTTTTTGATTAGTCTTAGTCATAACCCACTGAAAAAAAAAATCAATAAAACGGCCCTCTTTAAAAGTCATTTTCTACACAAAATAATCTTATTTAACCTAATCTGTGCACGAAACACAGACACGAAAGAACAAAAGCGAAAAAGAAAAAAAAACAAATAAAATTTTGAGGTTATGTTGAGATTTTCTGTTAAAACATGATTAATGGCGGTAAATTCAAAATTTCGGACGCGCGCTTGCGCTCTTCGGACGCCCTGTACAAAAAAACAACAAATATCAGCTGATGTCTGTCACTCGTCTTAGTCCTTGTCCTAAGGATTGAAAGTTGGCAACTCTTAAGACAATGACTAATCAAAAACAAAAGCAAAAGCATTGTATGAACACTCCCATAAGAAACAGTGGTTTTAACTTTCTTATGACAAGACATATGACTAAACCAAGACAAAAGACTAGACAAAAGACGAGTATGAACGATCCATTACAGCTCAAAGAAGGGAAAAGAAAGTGGATAAGTGCTCTATTACCTGACTTAACAGAGGATAAATTGAAATATTCGAGAGTTTTTTGTCAGGTTTGTTTTGGATAAATGTGTAACTGCCATTTTGGCAACATTTTCAATTGGGATCTTTTTTGTGCTTGAGTGGACCTTTTGCAGAAGTGTAACATAGAATTGTGTTAAACTGTAAGAAATATTTCACTATGATTTTTTTACTATTCTAGGCAAGCAACTTTCAAAACTAGAATACAGCTATGATCATGACTGGGTCTCTCCTGAATGGATTATTGTTTCAAAACGGTTGAAAAATTTAAAAAATGATGGTTGAAAAAAGGGTCCAGAGAAGAAAGAAAAGGAAAACAATATGAGGTTAAAGTGTGAATAATGAGCTGAACCAAATTTGTGCACCATCCTACAGAACTCTTAAATAAACTTTTGGTAGTGTAGCATCCTGTATAGTGTCGAGTGAAGTCCTGTATCATCAAAGTTTCTTTTTCTTTAATAAATATTTATTTTACAGACCTCAAAACAGTTTAGAATAAACTGGTCAGTTTGACAGTCTCCCTAACTCAAACCTCTTTTTATCTTAAACTATTTTGGTGCAAATTTTCCTTTATTTCCATGCTTTTTGACACCTAAAACTTGTAGACCGTAAAATTTGTATAGTATCTGACTGGACCTACTACAAGTCCTGTTGTAAAATTTCTACGGTACTGTTCTGAGCTTATTACCAAAAAAATTTTTTTATGGCATCATTAAAAATAGATGGAAAAAAAAGTCATCTTTGTTGACTTTGATGACCACAAGAAAAATAAATAAGTTCTCTCAGATATTTTTTTCAATTTCTCTCAAAAAAACTTGGGTTCTTATACTCCTAATGGGTCATATGCTGTTACGCCCAATTGTAGAGTAGAGTATATATTTATTTGCATAAACTTTTAGATACATAATTGAGCAAATATTGTTACAAAAAAACAGTAATAAAAGTAATATTAACAGTAGTAATACAACAGCGAATATTGTACTGTTGTAAAATTTGAACAGTACTTACTGTTGTGAGCTGATGAACCTTAGGTTTGACCGTACTTAAGCCCTATGTATTATAGTTTATGGAAAATCATATGGTGATGTACGGTGTGTGAGGCCAATGACAAGGAAAAACTGTATTTTAATTTTGCAAGTTTTTTTTTATATAATGTTTACTTATATTTTTTTAAATAAACATATTTTGTAAAGTACTTATTAGAAGTTTGCTTGACCAACCTCGGTTGGAACTCATATGTGCATATTGATCTGTTGGACTGACCTACCTATAAGTTGTGCCTGTTTTCAATGTCACTACTGGAGGGTTAAAACAATTAAACTTTGTCTAAACCTAAAAATCATGGTGAAATATTTTTAACAGTTTAATGCTATAGAAGGCCTATTACTTAGCAAAAGGTTTAGTCAAGTACAACAAAAGATCCTAATAGAAAACCTGAATCTGATGAGAAAAGTTTAGTCTGTTTCAATTCCGTCTCTGTTAAGTGAGCCTTGAAGTGAGGTCTTTGAATAGAACTACTTTCCCCTACCTTGGGCTGATAGTTCATTGATTCATTGGTCAAAAAAACTTCAAAAACCTTTGGGGGCCCGATACCTTAGGGGGGCCCCCAGAGGTCTTATGATGTACTTTATGCTATTTTTTCTGTTTATTCATGAAATATATGGAAAATATCTAAAAAAATATGTGGTTTGGGGGGGTCCGGGCCCCTAGCCACCCCGCCCCCTTGGTGCGCCCATGTAATAATTCAAAATAAGTGAAAAAACTAGCAAAAAAGTTAAAAAAAAAACAAAATAAACAAAAACATAACCTACTTTTTTGATGAAAACATGGTCCCTTTTATTTCAGATTTTCTCGCTTTAGTTTAATATTTTTAAGAAAAACGCATTTTTCCCATATGCACAAAGGATCTGTTCTTAATACTGATTAATTTTTGAGACTAAAGCTCTTGTCGTTTTTGTAAAATTTACGTTTTTGTTAACATTATGGCATATGGGAAATCGGTTTGTCTGTCCTATGGAAGACATCTTGGATTTGATCATATGTTTTGTTAGACAGCCCTATTGGAGCTGTTCAGAAAACCACAGAACACCAAAGGGACAGAAAACTAATGCCGTATTCCATTGGGAAAATGAGTGCAGCACTGGTGGCGCACTGACCTGGTACGGTGCTGTCAAAAATTTGCACGAGTGCAGTTTCAATGGAACACGCGGAAAATGAAAAATTGCACTCGTGTGCAATAACCTCACATTTTTTGTTTAAATGAAAAGTGCTTTGTGTTCAAAATGTGTAACGTGTCAATCTTGCCATTGTGACACGCTACAATTTTTTTAATCACATTAATAAAAATTATCAGATAAATGTTAATGATCTTTCACCTTTTTCATATTTCTCTATAGCGTTTTGAGTTTAAAGATCACTGCTTAATAATGGAGCTAATAGCTTTTGCTTATTATATAATTTTAGCTCATTTAAATTAAATAAAACAACCTAGTTTAGTAAGAAAACTCAGGAAATGTACTAAAGTCACAAAAATTAATAATTATATAATGCTCTATTAACAAAGTAAGTTACAGCCCTCTAAATTCATTCCAGTGGAGTAGGCATCTTTCTTGGCTTATTGGAATCTCTTTGGACTTCCAGGGAGGTCTTGATTTGTAGTTTCTTACCTAAAAATACAGTTTAATTATTTTTATGTCTAGAAAGGTTGACACAATCTTTCTTTTACCTTATTATTGTAAGAATGCACTACTGTCTTACCTTTTGTCATCTATGTTGAGATGATACTTTTGCTACGCCATTTCTTTCTATCTCTTGGAGTTGGTTATAATTATTCTGCTTCCTTTAGGGAATTCTGCGTACCTAAAATGCAATAATTGACCATTAGTTTTAATATACGTTAAGTTTTGTTTTAAATACTTTCTTGAGAGACTGTATAAGGAATAGATTTTGTCCTTTTATGGAGTGCAGGGACCAATGAACGAGAACTTTCTAAAAACTTTCATAGAATTTTGCAACTTTGGTTCATACCGAGCTATACAACATCCTTAAGTTTGGCTGCAGATCATTTTTGGTCAGTTCTAGGATTTGACGAGCCCCTCAGGTTCGTAGATTATTTTATTTTGTTTGTTTATATGTTTTATGTATTAGGTTAAGCTTAATTTAGTAACTTTTCTATACCCTACTTAGTAATACTCTTTACACTTACCTTATATTCATTTCTCCAGTGCATTCAGTTCCATTATTTGGCTATTTTGACCAGCATAAAGGTCTCATTTGTTACTATGTTTATCTGTGGTTTTCCATCATTTTGTTTACTTATACATGACTTCTTTTATTTCAGCTAGGATCTATTTAGTTGCGCAATGTCTCGGAGAAGGTATTTACCTACAAATAGATATGAATTAGTGGTATTACATCTATTTTTACCTAGTAATAAACACCCTACCTTTGAGTGGTTTTTCCATGTTCTTCCTGTTTGATCCTAGTGTCACCAATACTGTGGGACATTCGTGACTGTCTCCACTTCATTATGCAACACAAAAACAGCGACAATTTTCTCGATTGATTTGTTAAACTTTGAAAAATCATTTTTTGTTGACAGTGCAAAAATTTATCATCTGCGTATTTTTCTATGATTTTTGTACGGTTATGTTAAACGTCAGACCAGTGCAGTGATGCCAGTTGTAATTAAAGGTAGTCGTATAAGGATTCATGTATCTTCTTTTTCCTTCTCTATCCTTTTTATAAGGTGTACGTTTCTCTCTCTTGGATAAGTAATTCCGTAGCTAGAAAACCTAGTTATGGGTTAAGTTCTAGATGTATTTATAATATTTTGGTTTGATTTTGTATGTTACGTGCTATTAGTTGGTTTTTACGTAAAAGTGATTGCGATTTTAATCAATGCCTTGAGTACAGGAATTTTGACCTGCACATGTAGTCAACCTGGCAAAGTGACGTATGTCAGTGGTCTACGTGACAGATTGCACTGCAGTCAATTGTTTCACGAAACTCACTCTTCTGTAATTCGAGTAAATGTTCCATTGGTCAGAGAGAGAGGAGAAGCCAAGGAATTTTTCTGGTTTAGTTCATCGTTCAAACGAACACAAAGCGTGGGACTGGATCACCCTCGGTGATGAAATTTCACTTTCACTTTTTGAGTCCGAGGTGCAGGAGGTCGCCATTTTAGTGAATAATTAATTTTTTTTTTATGCCGTAGCTGCGGCTTCCGAAAGGGATCTAAAATTATTATTCCATTTATCGAAGTGCCATTTATTTGATTGCGTTTAGTGATGGATTTATTTGGTTTGGCACTGAGATATTCTCCTGAGGAGGATTTATTGGCACCGACTTCTCCTGCCCTCGTGTTGTTGCCATGGACATCTAGGCAAACCTTGACAGTGACCCTCGTAACATCATAAGAGGTAACTAACTAATTTTATTACTTTTCTTTATTAATATGTACTCTGTATTTAATTATCTGTATATTTTCCTTATTTTTAATTTACTAGAAGGATGGTCCTAGGGACTTGATTCCTGGTAATTCGTTCTGCATTTCTGGTAACTTTTCCGTAGACCTGGTAATTTCCCTAGATTATCAGCGTGCGTGCCTGGTAATTTTCGGCTCCATGCCGGTAATTTTACCAGATTACCAGTGCTTGCTGCTGGTACTTTTACCAATCACCAGAGACAATTTATGATAATTTGATCAATTTCTATTAAATATAAATCTGTTAATTAGTAGAACTTTAATGAACTTGATATTGTGTGGTATTATTTTATAACTTTATGCCATATTAAGTAAGGCTTTTTGCCTTGCAGGGGACTTGGTACGGGTCAGACGCGACTTGGTACGGGTCAGACACTACTTGGTACGGGTCAGACGCGACTTTGTACGGGTCAACCATTACTTGGTACAGGCCAGACGCTACTTTGTAAGGGCCAACTGTTCCCGTTTCCTTCGACGTATTCACGCAACATTTCGTACATGTGCACGTGGTCTTGGACGTGCAAACACTTTTCTGGGATCAAGAATACTTCAGCTCATGAATTTCTACTAAGTCACATGTACCGCTACCCCGTGGTTCTGTGGTGGCCTACCAGAACTGTGATTGGACAGGTTTGATGGTTACCTGGAGTAAGAAAATTACCTGATTACTGTCAATTTATTTATTTACGTTTACCTTACCTTCATTTGATCTAGTTACTTACCTTACCTTACCTTCATTTGATAGATAACTTCGGTTATGCTTACGTTTACCTTACGTTTATTTGTGGTTTACTTCGGTTTACTCGATTGTAGATATTTACCTTACCTTTATTTGTAGTTTACTTCGGTTTACTTGATTGTAGATATTTACCTTACCTTCATTTAGTAGTTTACTTCGGTTTACTCGATTGTAGATATATTAGTATTGAATAACTTCGGTTATGTATCTTCCCTGTTTGTAATTAACTTCGGTTAATTTTAGTTATACCTTGCATTCATATATTACTTCGGTTTTGGTGAATTAACTTCGGTTAAGGCAAGAGTAACTTTACTTTAATTACTTACGTGATTATTTGCCCTCCCTTGTTTATGATTATATGTATATAGGTCATGTACCTAATTGGATATATTTTCTGTCTTAATTGTGGTTATTAATTACCTATTTAATTTGTATTTATGCGGTCCTGGGTCATGCGCAGATAAAAAAAATAAGATCTTATTTTATTCGGTAACCTCGCCTCCGATAAGGACACTAGTTACTAATCAGGTTTATTAAGGACACTGAGTTTGCACTTTTAATGTATCCCTAGTTTGAATAATTTTATTTTCTTATTGTTATTATACGTAGCACTTTGCTACTTCGGAGTATAAATTTATTAGTTCCCTTTAATTATCTTACATGAAAACGTGCAAACCTAGTAAGTTGTATTCTGCCATGTATCATTGAATTTAACTTTGATTTTCATTAAATTTTGTAAAACCAACTTTCGGTATTTTTAATTATTCGTGAAACCCCAATGCTATCTTTTGGTATAAATATTTTGATATTGTCATTTTGCTGTGTGCACTAAGGTTCTCAGTTGATCGAGAGGTTGGAGAAGGCTTGCTACTTCCTGGCGTCCATTATTCGAGATCATCTGATTATTTTATTATTAAATTAATTTGATTAATTTATTATTTTGCTTTAACCCACCCCAAAGCTCCGGATCTCTGAGCATACGAGCACACCCTTTGCACGCGTCAGCAGCCTTAATGCAAGACACAGTAAAATGATTTCTTGGATTGTTTAAAAATATTTAATACAATATTAAATATTTTTAATTTATTAATTATCTTGGTAATGCAATAAAAGCGCGTCGCAAAATTGGCGCCCAACGTGGGGCCTGGCGTATTTAGCCCTGCGCAGAAACCTGCGCAGTAGTAATTTTTTTATATAATAGCGATTTTCTTTAAATTTTGACTTTTGTTGATTTTATTTTGACATGAAAGTTGGTTTTCAAGTCTTGCTTTGATTATATACACCTTGTGCAGTAACTAGGTGCCCATGCACAGTAGACTGGATCTTACCTTACCTGTTATTTATAGATTTTGTCCAATTGTATTGGAATTTGATTTACGAACCCCTGTTTTTTTTTAATTTTTACCCTTATCTTACCTTGTAGTATTTTTGCGCCTGTGCAGATTTACTACGCAATTTGCGCAGTACGATTTCTTTAAATAGGTTATTTGTTTACTGAGCCTTTTGATTTAGTTATGTTATATTATTGTAAGGAATCAGTAACGAAGAAGTTTTGAACTCATGGTACGAGTTTTATCTTGCTTTTTTTTTTGGAAAACAATTTTTTTTTTGTTTTCAAAATTTTTTTTTTTTAATTTTATTTTTAATGCGCGTCCGTTTCATAACTTCATTTAAATGTACATGCGCAATTCACTAATTTTGTCAAACACTGATGCGCAGTCAAAATTTTTATGCGCAGTGGATACTAGTATTTAGCTGGTCACTAGAAAAGCGGGCTAGAAGCTTTTTGCTTTCGATTTATTTATTTATTCATTTCTTTTTTTTTTTTGAAAAAGAGATTTTCTTTTGTTTTGTTATAAGTGAAGCTTACACACTTAGTTTTTTAAGGAAGTTTTCTTATTGCTTGTGACTTGGAGTTTTTTTTGTGAATTACGAAATGGATTATAAAATGAAATTAGACTGTTTGAGAAAACAAGAGCTCCAATGGGAACTGAACTATCGTGGTATCCCTACTGAAGATGTCACAGTTGTTAAACTAAAATCAATTCTCAGACCTCTTTTAAATATGGAAAAGAAAAATAAATCATTCTCTACTCACAAGTACGAATTTATTTTCGAGGAAGAACGAAAATACATACAAGAATGTATAACTGAAATTTCCGGCCTCATGAAATCTTTTGCTGGTGAAGATGGTGAAAAAGTGCGAAAGAAATTTAACCGTCTACAATCCAGACTGGTTCATTTTTTAAATAGGGTTAATCTTATGCCCAATGATAAATTAACTGAAGATGAAGTAAAAATAAAGTCAGCAATGCTTTTTGAAATACTGAGTACGATGGATCGATTAGAAAAATGTACTAAACGAGATCCAAATTTAAGTGCAATTTTGGAGAATACTATCTTAACTGAGGAAGATGATTCACAGGATAGTGATGCGGAATCTGAAAGCTTGGATCATGCGAAGAAAGAATCCGCTGTAAATAGATCCACTCGGAGAAGTTCTGTAATAAATAGACCTTCGACTTCTCAAGTAGTAGTACAGCAGCAACCATTTACTAAAGATCCAAAAATTGATAAATGGGGAATCCGTTTTAATGGAAATACTAAACAACTCTCTGTATATAGCTTTCTAGAACGAGTTGAAGAACTAAGAATTGCTCGTCATGTTTCAGAATTACAACTTTTTGAATCAGCAATAGACTTATTCGCAGGTAAAGGAGAACATTGGTTTAGGTCAAACCGATCCCGTTTTCAAGATTGGAAAGGACTTTGTGACCTTCTTGTTAAACACTATGGAGAGCCTGATTATAAATCTCGACTTTTTAAACAACTCTTAGACCGAAAACAAGGTGAAGGCGAACCTTTTGTCAGTTATTTAACAGATATGAATAGTTTATTTAACCGCTATGGCAGTATTCCTTCTGATGTTGGACTGGATATTATGGTTAGAAATTTGCATCCCTATTATGGAGAAAGAATCCAAGTAGTAAACTCCATAGAAGAATTGGAAGATGAATGCCTAAAGATTGAGGTTAAGAAATACCGATCTGATACTTACGTAGCTCCTTCTAAGAAAAATATAAATTCATTTGTTGAACCAAGCTTTTGCTATGTTTCTGCCTCCTCTTCTACTACTGATGTATCTGAAATTGATGCTAAGGCTAATATAGACGCCGTTAGTTCCTTTAATAATTCTAATAATCAACCTTCAGCTAGGCCACTTGTAAATAATAGTGCAGTATGCTGGAATTGTAAGGAAACTGGTCATTTAAATAGAAATTGTACCAAACCTAAAACTCTACACTGTTACCGCTGTGGAACTCCAGAAGTAAGTACTAGGACTTGTCCTAAATGTAATAAATTTTCGGGAAACGACGCCGGAAAGAGTCAATAGGTCGTAAGATTTCTTCCAATGCTATAGATTTATCGACCATCAGCGCAGAAAACAATCCTCATAAAATCCTCTTAGATTTTATTATAGGTCACTCTTCAGGTGATCAAAGACCACTTTTAGAAGTCTCAATTATGGGATATCCTATGAAAGGCTTACTTGATTCGGGAGCATCTAGAACTATCGTTGGATTACCAGGATTCGAAATTTTTAAGAAATTAGGCCTTCATTTAATAAAACATAACTTGACTTGTACTGTTGCTAACGGAGAAAAATGTAATAGTCCAGGATATTTTCAAGTACCTGTTACATTGAAACATAAAACTAAAATAATAGACATTCTTGTTCTTCCCGAGCTTGCACACAAACTCATATTGGGAATTGATTTTTGGAAAATTATGGACATTGTTCCAAACCTCAAAGAAGACGTTTGGCATTTTTCAGAAGAGCCAGAAATTCAAATATGTAGTATTCAAGATGAATCTACTCTTACCTTGGAGCAAAAAAACGCTTTAGATAAACTCTTAGAGGAAAAATTTTCCCTAATGACTAATGAACTTGGTTGTTGTAAAATAGCTGAACACGAAATCGAGCTTTTGCCTGGAACAAAACCTATAAAACAGCGTTACTACCCGGTTTCTCCAATAAAACAAAAGATTATGGACGAAGAGTTACAAGAAATGTTACGCCTTGGCGTAATCGAACCATCAAAGAGTCCCTGGTCAAGCCCAGTTTGCTTAGCTAAAAAGAAAGACGATAGCTATAGATTTTGTTTAGACTTCAGGAAGCTTAACAGTTGTACAAAGAAAGATAGTTATGCTCTACCTTACATATCCTCAATTTTAGACCGACTTAGGGATGCTCGTTATTTAAGTTCTATCGACATTAAGTCAGCTTTCTGGCAAGTGCCTTTAAGTGAAAAATCAAAAGAGTACACCGCATTTACAGTTCCTGGACGTCCATTATATCAGTTTACTAGGATGCCTTTTGGCTTATGCAACTCTCCTGCAACTTGGCAACGTATCGTAGATCAAGTTCTAGGTTATGATTTAGAAGATAAAGTCATGGTATACGTTGACGACATTATATTGACCTCACAGGATTTTGATGAACATTTAAGGATTTTAGAAATTGTACTTGATAGACTGCGAAATGCAGGACTTATGATTTCAAGAAAGAAGTGTTTCTTTTGCAAAAAAGAACTCGAGTACCTTGGTTATTTAGTGGACTTACAGGGCCTAAGACCAAATCCTAATAAAGTAGAGGCAATAGTTAACATTCCACCCCCTAAAAATATTCATGAAATTAGGAGATTCGCCGGAACTGCCTCTTGGTATAGACGTTTTATTCCAAATTTTTCATCTATTATGGCACCAATAAACAATTTGACTAAGAAAAATGCAAAATGGTCTTGGACTGATGAATGTCAGAAATCTTTTAATGAAATTAAAGAGATACTTGTTACAGCACCAGTGTTATCATGTCCAGATTTCACTAAAACTTTCATATTGCAAACAGACGCATCCTACTTTGGACTTGGAGCAGTGTTATCTCAGGAATTTGAAGACGGAGAAAAAGTCATCTGTTATTTGTCACGATCACTTACTCGACAAGAAATGAAATATACTGTCACCGAAAAAGAATGTCTTGCTGTAATTTGGAGTGAGGAGAAGCTAAGACACTACCTGGAAGGAGTGCACTTCAAAGTTATAACTGACCATCATTCATTGTTATATTTACAAAATTTAAAAGATCCACAAGGTCGCTTAGCACGCTGGTGTTTACGATTACAACCCTATGACTTCCAATTAATCCATAGAAAAGGTAAAGAACACGTGGTTCCTGATTTCCTATCGAGATCTGTACCGAACATTGAAAATGAATCTGTTAATGTTGATGAGATTCAGACTGAAATTACATCTACTTCCTCAGATTTTAGTACCACCAAAGATAAGTGGTATAAGAATATGTTTTTGAGATTAGAAAAACATCCAGATAAATTTCCCTCTTGGCGAATGGAAAATAACTTACTTTACAAGCATGTACGAACTCAATATGCCGAACTGGCAGGTACTGCAAGTGCCTGGAAATTAGTGGTTCCTAAAGATAAAAGGGCAGACATATTAAAAAGATGTCATGACATACCAGCTGCGGGACACATGGGTGTCTTTAAAACGTTTTGGAAGGTTAGCGAACGCTATTTTTGGCCGAAGATGAAAGCTGATATCACGAAATATATTAGATCATGCCAGATTTGTGCACAAAACAAGGTCGAACAAAAACCTCAACCTGGACTCATGGGAGAACGGCCAGAAATAAGAGAGCCTTGGCAAGCTATAAGCTTGGATTATGTAGGTCCACTTCCTCGTTCAAAAGCACAGAATAGTTATCTTCTCGTGGTTACCGACTACTTTAGTAAATACACTGTTGTGTTTCCTTGTAGATCCGCAAAGGCAAAATCACTTTGTAAATTTGTTGAAGAAGGTATCTTCTTGACTTATAGTACACCACAATTTTTAACCTGCGACAATGGTTCCCAAATGAGATCTAAAGAATTTCAAGCTCTATGTAAATCTTATAAAACACGACTGTTCTTTACCCCTAGTTATTATCCTCGAGCAAACCCGACTGAACGGGTTAATAGAGTTTTGAAGACAATGATTCGTTCTTATATATCAAAAGGAAATCATAAAACCTGGGATGAAAATCTAGCTGCCATTGCTTGTGCCATTAGAACATCAAGATCTGAGACTACGAATTTTAGTCCATATTTTATAAATTTCGGAAGAGATCATAAACTTTTTGGGACAGATTATGGAGAAAATGTCAACTTGAATGCAAATCAGCAAATTCCTACAAATGAAATGATCCAGAATCGTCATAACAACTTTAAAAAGTTATATAAAGAAGTTTCTCAACGAATTCAGGCTTCTCGTGAGAAGAATACTCATCGTTACAATTTGAGGAGACGGCCAGTCCAATATGTAGTTAATCAGAAAGTGTGGCGCAAGAATAAAACCTTGTCTGATGCCACAAAACATTATAGTGCAAAACTAGCTCCGGAATATCTTGGTCCATTTGTTATTAAAAAGAAAACTGGTTCATGGACATATCAACTAGCGGATGAGTTAGGAAACTATAAAGGAGAATGGCATGTTCAAGACCTGAAACCATTTTATTCACCAGAACCAGAACCACCTGATGAAGTCACAAGCTCTGATTCAGATGACTAGACACCGTAAGCTCACTTGTTTTTTTTTTTTTATTGAATTAATGATTTATTGTAAATTTTTGCTTCGTTACTGATTACTGAGTTCGATATAATTATTGGTTACTGATTACTTACTTTAGGTTTAGATTGTTTATAATTACCTTGCTCTTAATTTAGTCTCTTAGCAAAGAGATACGTCTTTGCTACTTACTTATTACTTTATTATTATCCTTACTATCTTCTTACATTTTCTCGTGTGATCGTCCGTTAATTCCTTGAATTTACGTCCTTTCCTTGGAAGGGGGGTGTTGTAACGTGTCAATCTTGCTATTGTGACACGCTACAATTTTTTTAATCACATTAATAAAAATTATCAGATAAATGTTAATGATCTTTCACCTTTTTCAACTTTTTAATATTTCTCTATAGCGTTTTGAGTTTAAAGATCACTGCTTAATAATGGAGCTAATAGCTTTTGCTTATTATATAATTTTAGCTCATTTAAATTAAATAAAACAACCTAGTTTAGTAAGAAAACTCAGGAAATGTACTAAAGTCACAAAAATTAATAATTATATAATGCTCTATTAACAAAGTAAGTTACAACCCTCTAAATTCATTCCAGTGGAGTAGGCATCTTTCTTGGCTTATTGGAATCTCTTTGGACTTCCAGGGAGGTCTTGATTTGTAGTTTCTTACCTAAAAATACAGTTTAATTATTTTTATGTCTAGAAAGGTTGACACAATCTTTCTTTTACCTTATTATTGTAAGAATGCACTACTGTCTTACCTTTTGTCATCTATGTTGAGATGATACTTTTGCTACGCCATTTCTTTCTATCTCTTGGAGTTGGTTATAATTATTCTGCTTCCTTTAGGGAATTCTGCGTACCTAAAATGCAATAATTGACCATTAGTTTTAATATACGTTAAGTTTTGTTTTAAATACTTTCTTGAGAGACTGTATAAGGAATAGATTTTGTCCTTTTATGGAGTGCAGGGACCAATGAACGAGAACTTTCTAAAAACTTTCATAGAATTTTGCAACTTTGGTTCATACCGAGCTATACAACATCCTTAAGTTTGGCTGCAGATCATTTTTGGTCAGTTCTAGGATTTGACGAGCCCCTCAGGTTCGTAGATTATTTTATTTTGTTTGTTTATATGTTTTATGTATTAGGTTAAGCTTAATTTAGTAACTTTTCTATACCCTACTTAGTAATACTCTTTACACTTACCTTATATTCATTTCTCCAGTGCATTCAGTTCCATTATTTGGCTATTTTGACCAGCATAAAGGTCTCATTTGTTACTATGTTTATCTGTGGTTTTCCATCATTTTGTTTACTTATACATGACTTCTTTTATTTCAGCTAGGATCTATTTAGTTGCGCAATGTCTCGGAGAAGGTATTTACCTACAAATAGATATGAATTAGTGGTATTACATCTATTTTTACCTAGTAATAAACACCCTACCTTTGAGTGGTTTTTCCATGTTCTTCCTGTTTGATCCTAGTGTCACCAATACTGTGGGACATTCGTGACTGTCTCCACTTCATTATGCAACACAAAAACAGCGACAATTTTCTCGATTGATTTGTTAAACTTTGAAAAATCATTTTTTGTTGACACAGTGCAAAAATTTATCATCTGCGTATTTTTCTATGATTTTTGTACGGTTATGTTAAACGTCAGACCAGTGCAGTGATGCCAGTTGTAATTAAAGGTAGTCGTATAAGGATTCATGTATCTTTTTCCTTCTCTATCCTTTTTATAAGGTGTACGTTTCTCTCTCTTGGATAAGTAATTCCGTAGCTAGAAAACCTAGTTATGGGTTAAGTTCTAGATGTATTTATAATATTTTGGTTTGATTTTGTATGTTACGTGCTATTAGTTGGTTTTTACGTAAAAGTGATTGCGATTTTAATCAATGCCTTGAGTACAGGAATTTTGACCTGCACATGTAGTCAACCTGGCAAAGTGACGTATTGTCAGTGGTCTACGTGACAGATTGCACTGCAGTCAATTGTTTCACGAAACTCACTCTTCTGTAATTCGAGTAAATGTTCCATTGGTCAGAGAGAGAGGAGAAGCCAAGGAATTTTTCTGGTTTAGTTCATCGTTCAAACGAACACAAAGCGTGGGACTGGATCACCCTCGGTGATGAAATTTCACTTTCACTTTTTGAGTCCGAGGTGCAGGAGGTCGCCATTTTAGTGAATAATTAATTTTTTTTTATGCCGTAGCTGCGGCTTTCGAAAGGGATCTAAAATTATTATTCCATTTATCGAAGTGCCATTTATTTGATTGCGTTTAGTGATGGATTTATTTGGTTTGGCACTGAGATATTCTCCTGAGGAGGATTTATTGGCACCGACTTCTCCTGCCCTCGTGTTGTTGCCATGGACATCTAGGCAAACCTTGACAGTGACCCTCGTAACATCATAAGAGGTAACTAACTAATTTTATTACTTTTCTTTATTAATATGTACTCTGTATTTAATTATCTGTATATTTTCCTTATTTTTAATTTACTAGAAGGATGGTCCTAGGGACTTGATTCCTGGTAATTCGTTCTGCATTTCTGGTAACTTTTCCGTAGACCTGGTAATTTCCCTAGATTATCAGCGTGCGTGCCTGGTAATTTTCGGCTCCATGCCGGTAATTTTACCAGATTACCAGTGCTTGCTGCTGGTACTTTTACCAATCACCAGAGACATTTTATGATAATTTGATCAATTTCTATTAAATATAAATCTGTTAATTAGTGGAACTTTAATGAACTTGATATTGTGTGGTATTATTTTATAACTTTATGCCATATTAAGTAAGGCTTTTTGCCTTGCAGGGGACTTGGTACGGGTCAGACGCGACTTGGTACGGGTCAGACACTACTTGGTACGGGTCAGACGCGACTTTGTACGGGTCAACCATTACTTGGTACAGGCCAGACGCTACTTTGTAAGGGCCAACTGTTCCGGTTTCCTTCGACGTATTCACGCAACATTTCGTACATGTGCACGTGGTCTTGGACGTGCAAACACTTTTCTGGGATCAAGAATACTTCAGCTCATGAATTTCTACTAAGTCACATGTACCGCTACCCCGTGGTTCTGTGGTGGCCTACCAGAACTGTGATTGGACAGGTTTGATGGTTACCTGGAGTAAGAAAATTACCTGATTACTGTCAATTTATTTATTTACGTTTACCTTACCTTCATTTGATCTAGTTACTTACCTTACCTTACCTTCATTTGATAGATAACTTCGGTTATGCTTACGTTTACCTTACGTTTATTTGTGGTTTACTTCGGTTTACTCGATTGTAGATATTTACCTTACCTTTATTTGTAGTTTACTTCGGTTTACTTGATTGTAGATATTTACCTTACCTTCATTTAGTAGTTTACTTCGGTTTACTCGATTGTAGATATATTAGTATTGAATAACTTCGGTTATGTATCTTCCCTGTTTGTAATTAACTTCGGTTAATTTTAGTTATACCTTGCATTCATATATTACTTCGGTTTTGGTGAATTAACTTCGGTTAAGGCAAGAGTAACTTTACTTTGATTACTTACGTGATTATTTGCCCTCCCTTGTTTATGATTATATGTATATAGGTCATGTACCTAATTGGATATATTTTCTGTCTTAATTGTGGTTATTAATTACCTATTTAATTTGTATTTATGCGGTCCTGGGTCATGCGCAGATAAAAAAAATAAGATCTTATTTTATTCGGTAACCTCGCCTCCGATAAGGACACTAGTTACTAATCAGGTTTATTAAGGACACTGAGTTTGCACTTTTAATGTATCCCTAGTTTGAATAATTTTATTTTCTTATTGTTATTATACGTAGCACTTTGCTACTTCGGAGTATAAATTTATTAGTTCCCTTTAATTATCTTACATGAAAACGTGCAAACCTAGTAAGTTGTATTCTGCCATGTATCATTGAATTTAACTTTGATTTTCATTAAATTTTGTAAAACCAACTTTCGGTATTTTTAATTATTCGTGAAACCCCAATGCTATCTTTTGGTATAAATATTTTGATATTGTCATTTTGCTGTGTGCACTAAGGTTCTCAGTTGATCGAGAGGTTGGAGAAGGCTTGCTACTTCCTGGCGTCCATTATTCGAGATCATCTGATTATTTTATTATTAAATTAATTTGATTAATTTATTATTTTGCTTTAACCCACCCCAAAGCTCCGGATCTCTGAGCATACGAGCACACCCTTTGCACGCGTCAGCAGCCTTAATGCAAGACACAGTAAAATGATTTCTTGGATTGTTTAAAAATATTTAATACAATATTAAATATTTTTAATTTATTAATTATCTTGGTAATGCAATAAAAGCGCGTCGCAAATGAAATTTTACAGGAGACACAAAAAACTTCCTATGACTATTATGAGCTGTACAAATCCATTTTATTCTTTCTTTAAGCAACATATAACATTTTTTTGCAAATAATTTTATATAGGATATCAATTATGAATAGGGCAAATTGATTATGCAAAAATCTCATTTTTGAAGAAAAATGTCACATCACAGGTTTTATCAGAGCAACCACAATATCCATTTTTATTTAAAAAAAAATGCCCTCCTCCTTATAGAGATGTGCTTAGCAGTTCATTTTAATGAACTAGTTCATGTGAACTAGTTCACCAAAATGAACTAGTTCACTGAACTAGTGCATTTGAACTATTAACGGAATTGCTATATGGATTAAGCGTGTTATATATTTATATTTTATATTCATTCTGTTAGAAAAAAATAAACCTGTTTATCGTATTTCTGAATTGTTTTATTTAATTGTTAAATTTTTAGTTAAAATATTTGCAGAATCAAAAACAGTTTAAAATTATTTTTGTTATAATGCTTTTTTTTACTAAAATGTTTTACAGTAGTTATAAATACATAATAAATAATTAGACATTCGTCAAAATTTTATTATTTTGTATTAGGCTAGCAGTTCCTTAATTTTCCGTAATCAAATCAAAATTTGAAATACCTAGTTTATCGTAGCTTAAGCGTGCCACTCAATGCAACGAAACAGGTGATTCGACTAGCCGACTGAACGAACGCCGGTTTTTACTTATTAGTTCAACTCAATAGTTCATTTCTAACAGTTCGTTCGTTCATCGTAGAAAACACCGCGGTATTGTTCACTCGTTCAGTGTTCTGTGCTCGTTCAACATTTCATAAACAGGAAAACAGATGCCGCGTTCCTAGTGTACAGAAATAATTGGGTTAAGAGTATTGTGTGTTGCTTCTTTATAGTTCACTTATTTGAACTAGTTTATTTTAGAAAAGTGAACTAGTTCATTTTTCTAGTTCGTTCGCGAACTACCCATCTCTACTCCTTATTGAATGCAGGCTTGTGCTCGTATACCAACAGATAGAGTAGTTATCTGTATTTCGCGCTTGGTTTTCAAAAAAACCTAAACAGAAGTGTATTTTATGCTCCCAAAATTTGAACATAAGAATTCGAAACACCTTGTATACATATATAATATTTCACAAATTTTTTTCAACTAAACCCAACATTCCTGCCTTGTAGAATGTGGTTGAAAACATGTTGTTCAAAATCCATTTGTTCGAAAGCAATATTAATAAATTGTTTGAAAACATTTTCTTGAAAAGGAAAATCAAAAACATTTTCTTCAAAGAAAAAATTGTTTGAAAACATTTTCTTAAATTTTTTTTGTTTAAAATCATTTTCTTTGAAAGTCATTTTTGTTTCATAAGGAAAAATTGTTCAAAAAAGTTTTTGAAGGAAATATTTTTGAACAAATTTCCATTCAACAAGAACATAACCTAACCTAACAGCTACGGATCCGTGGTTTGGTGGCCGGGGGCAATGAAAACCACTAACGCCAAAAAGCTCGAAAGCATGCAGAGGCTGGCGACCTTGAGCATCACCGGAGCTCTAAGGTCTACTCCTAACATAGCTCTGAATACCATCCTGGGTCTCCCATCGCTGTCCACCTGGATAAAGAAGGAAGCGATGGCAGCATACCTTAGGATAAGGGACGCGGGCGTGTGGAGAAGGAGCGGTGGACAAAAAGGACATTCGGAGATCGCGACTGTGACGGAAAAGGAGATTCCTTTATCGACGTACAGGCTAGCGATGCCAGAAAAGCGGTTAAGGGAGAAAAGGAGATACCGTGTAACCATACCACCAAGGGATGCATGGAAGGAGGACGGAGATGAACTCCTTAGCTACGCCACGGTCTGCTATACAGACGGATCAAGGCTGACAGACCGGAATTCGACCGGTGCAGGAGTGTACGTGGAAAGCATTGGAAAAAGCTACCGCTGGGATCCAATGCAACAGTCTTCCAGGCAGAGGTTTACGCTATACTGGCGTTAACATGGGAGGAAGAAATTAGGAACGAAACAGGAAAACGCCTCTGCATCTGTTCAGACAGTCAGCTGCGCTGAAAGCACTGTGTAAACCAACCATGTCTGCAGGTTTGGTGCAGGAGTGTGCGGATGCACTTCAGGAATTGGCCGGCGTAAGAGAGGTAGAGCTCGTATGGGTCCCAGGTCACGTGGGAGTCCCCGGAAACGAGAAAGCGGACAGACTCGCCAGGGGAGGATCCCAGCAGAAATGCGTCGGGCCAGAACCGTTCCTGGGGCTCACAAGAGGGCAAATGAAGTCGGCCCTAACAGAGTGGACCCAGAAAGAGATACAGAAGGAGTGGACCAACACAGGAAACGCCAGACAGGCGAAGGAGTATGTGACAGGCTACAGCAAATCCCGTAGGGACTGGCTGCTCCGTAGAACACGAAGAGAGGTGGGAGCCATAGTGGGAGTCCTGACCGGACACTGCGTCCTACAAGGACACGTGGCAAAGATGAGAGTGAAGGAGGACGCGACGTGCGAGCGATGTTGGGCCGAGGACGAGACCTCGGCGCATTTTCTCTCATCATGTGAAGCATACAAGGAGGCAAGAAGAGAGGTATTCGAAGAGGAGACCTTTGAGACGGAGGACCTTCTGAATCTGAGGTGGCCCGATATTCTGGCCTTTGTACAGAAGACGGGCAGATTCCTTAGCGAGGGAAGGACGCAGTAGGGGGGATGCCCGGGGGTTGGCGAAAAGGGCGCTTCATGTGCCTAGTCGCCAGGCCTAGAGCCTACCCCACACTACTACTACTACTACTAACCCAACAGCTCGATAAGAGTGTTTTAACATACCATACAAATGACAACACATGTGCCTCAGCACTAATGGGTTTCGTCCGTGTTCTTTTTTTGGACAGAATTGAGACTCTTTGAACTTGTTTATGACTAGAGTCGCTGTAAAGTAACAAAGAGAAATTAGATGATATGCACGAACTCCTAATCGCCAGAGCGGAAGGGAGATGTAGTGACTACACAGAAAGACTGCTGTGCCACCTGATGTAATGTTTAGAAAACGGTTCCGGGGGCACATGCATTTCAAAGGGACCACTTGTTTTCAGTACTACGCCCTTAACAAAAAACAAAAAAAAAGAGTCCCTGTATGTGACAGATGTTGGCGGAATCAATATCTGTCACATAGAGGGACTCTATTTATGACGAACTCTTTAGTGCTCAACTCGAGCCGAAACTGTTTCTTGAACTAAAAAATATATTTATTTTTACTTATAATCATTATTGCTGCCAGAAAACCCCACCTGTCGGAAAATTAGCCCTAGGGCCCCAGTCAACAATACAAATAAGTAGATTTATTGTTAAATCTGTAAACTACATTTTCAATAAAGTTTTTGATTGTTGGGGTTTCCGTTCTTATTATTTGCATTGCACAAAACTGTTCCTCTTCATCTTCATCGCTGCTATACTACTTAGCAGCGAGGAAAATAATAAAAAATCGCTACCTACTTTATCTGCCCTCATTTTTACGTCCCACGACTATATAATAAGCGTTTAAAATTAATGGCGGGGAAAAGTTTTCGGTGCGGCACGAGCCCTCAAAGCCGGTGTGGAAAAAGCCGCACTCAGTGCAAAACTGAATTCAAAGGTTCCTCAATGGAATACGAAAACTGAAAAAGTGCATATCAATGGAATACAAACACCGAGCCAGTTGTGCACTAATGCTGCACTTATTTCCCCAATGGAATACGGCATAAAAAAAAGTGTTGCACGGTTTTGAACTGCGATCCACTATTCAGGACCCCTATTTCTAAATCTAAGGGTACGTTCACAGTTTTACGATACAAAACCGCCAACATTTGCACAATACTTGACAAATTCTAAAACAAAAAATCGACTTCATGGGAGATATAAAATAACGAACAATCGCTTTTGTTGGATAAAGGTCCCAACCGAGGTTTTGGTGTACTACGTAACGAGAAGAGCTACGTATTTGTACGTAAGCATGTGAGATTTAACAAGTCCCGCCAACTTTCTTAATGTATTCTTATTTTTCCTACATTTGGTGAGCGATCGTACCAGGGAACTCGTTACATTGGCTACATTGTGTTGCCCCCCGCCTGAATTTGACGACGTTTTCCCCGAGAACTGTACTATATCTTTGTACAGTCCTTTTACCGCAAACATTTTTCAAAAGAACTTTTCTGCCATTTTCTGCTTCTAAAGCAAGATTTCCTTCTCTTTGTGCATCAATATTCTGTCCTTCTTTGACAATATTTGTTTTTCTAGTTATATCTTTCTTATCTAATAAAAATTCAGCTAAGTGACTTCCAACTAATGATTGGTTGCCCCACTGTCAATAACAAAGCTAACTTCATCTTTGCAATGAAATTGAATCCTCTTCTGATTTTTCTTGTGTATTATGTGCATAACTACCTCGGTAACCAGTTTGAGAACCTCCTCTAAAACCTCCTCTATTTTGAGGACAATCATAACATTTGTGACCAATTTGATTACACAAATGACATCTATAGGAAAACGGCTGTTTTGGAGGTTCGATTTCTTTAATTGACTTACATGGACCTTGATCATTAGATCCTGATCTCCCTCTAAAACTTCCACTCTTGTAGTTTCCTCTATATTTATAGCTTCAAAAGCTACATTTGGGCAACCAGTTTCATCGTTTGATTTATTCTATCTTTGTTCCTCTAACAGCAACTTATTTTTAACAAATTCTATATCAATTCCACCCTTGGTTTTGTGCAAACATAATATCTATTGCTGTTTTCACACTCTGAAAAGAGTCTGCCATGGCCGAAAGCAATTGTAACACTCCCTCTTCAATACTGAGATTCCCTCCAGCTGTTCTTAGCTGGGATACTAAGCTATCAAATTCTACCAAAAATATGCTTAATGAAGTGCCTTCTTTATATTTCAAGCCTCTTAGTTTTCTTTGAAGAATGACCTGTTTCGAAAGGCCAGTCTTTTCCTATGTTGTTTTTAGAGTATCTATGATGTCCTTCGCTGATTTCTTATCCTTCCCAGATTCCACAATATTGTCTGATAAACACTGGATAATAATTTTTCTGACTTTAATGTCTGACTTTTTCCATTCTGCATATTTAGCATCAGTCACTGCAGGCAGTGGATCATTCAAAACATCTGATACACTTTGCTCTTCCAAAATCAGTTCAATTCTAAGCCTCCAGGTTGCAAAGTTATTTCCATTAAACGGCTTTACTCCAAATATTTCCGCCATCTTTCTAGCTTCCTATTTTTCCTTCCTGAAATTTTCTAGAAATGTGTCACTAACCTTACTTTGTTTTTGCTTTTCTTTTTAACACCAAATTCCAGTGTTATATGCATTCTTCCTTTTACTGGGCCCATAACCTCTTGACTTTTGTGGAAGCTTAAATAATCAACGCAGAAATTATTTTAGAAATAGTTTTATTTCACAAAAACTTCATTTTAAGAATCCAAAAACAACAACTTTCATTTTTTTATTACTTGACGCAGGGCTATCAAAACGGACGGGCCACGATCCTCCACTTTGTTGACGTCACATCCGGGGCTGATTTTTTTTGATGGTCACATCACTACACAGCTGATTGTCTTTAAAATATTGAAGTTGGAATGACGGTTCATGAATATTTAAAAAAAAATTATATAAAGCCGTTTTTGAGATTGTTTTTACTATATTCTTACAGAACAATTTTTTTAAATGTATAGTTATCCTTAATTTTTCAGACCCGCTTCATTAGCTCACACAAAAATTAAATTTAAAGCAGAAGCGAATGTGACAAACACAGATGACAAAGTCAAATACATGTCAAATATAACAGTTGACATGCGGTACATGGCGGGTAATTTGAATTCAAAATAAGAAATGCTAAATCTTGAAGATTTTAACCTTTTAATCATCTTGCATCCTTACAAAAGTTTGGTAGAATATCGGGATGGTGTCTGAGTATATTTTACTGAAATTTCGCGAAAATCTGTAGTGCCATTTTGAAAATGTCCTAAAAAAACGCCTGACCTCCCATAAGACCCAATGTAAAAGTCAGCCCCCAGAGAACAGCTGATTTTTTCAGGGTCGAGGCCTCTATTTTTATGTTGGCCTTGCTTGACGCACTGACTCATGCCGTATTCTATTGGGGAAATGAGTGCAGCACTAGTGCACAACTGGCTCGGTGTTTGCATTCCATTGACATGCACTTTTTCAGTTTTCGTATTCCATTGAGGAACTTATGAATTCAGTTTTGCACTGAGTGCGGCTTTTTTGACACCGGCTCTGAGGGCTCGTGCCGCACCGAAAACTTTTTCCCGCCATTAATTTTAAACGCTTATTATTGTCGTGGGATGTAAAAATGAGTGAAAATAAAGTTGTTAGCGATTTTTTATTATTTTCATCGCTGCTAAGTAGTAGCAGCGATGAAGATGAACAAGAACAGTTCTGTGCAATAAAAACAATGAGAACGGAAACCCCAAAAATAAAAAACTTTATTGAAAATGTGGTTTACCGATTTAACAACAAACAGGTAAGTAGATTTGTATGGATCTGGTTGACTGAGGCTAATTTTCCGACAGTTGGGGTTTTCTGGCAGCTATGATTATAAGTAAAAATAAATGTATTTTTTAGTTCAAGAAACACTTTCGGCTCGAGATGAGCACTGCAGAATTCCTCATAAATAAATTCAAGTAGCCTCAATTTTGTCCAAAAAAAGAACAAGGGGGACGAAACCCCATTAGCGCTGAGGCACATGTCTTACCATTTTTATGGTATGTTAAAACACCCTTACGCTTAGCTGTTAGGTTAGTTTATGTTCTTGTTGAATGGAAATTTGTTCAAAAATATTTTCTTCAAAAACTGTTTTGAACAATTTTCCTTATGAAAAAAAAATGACTTTTAAAGAAAATGTTTTTGAACAAAAAAATTTTAATAAAATGTTTTCAAACAATTTTTTGTTTGAAGGAAATGTTTTTAAATAATTTTCCTTTTCAAGAAAATGTTATTGAAGTATTAATATCACTTTCGAACAAATGGATTTTGAACAACATATTTTTGACCAAATTCTGCAAGGCAGGAAAGTTAGGTTTAGTTGAAAGAAACCTGTGAAATATTATATATGTATACAAGGTGTTTCGAATACTGTTAGCTCCCGCTAAATTTCGCGGTTGTTTATATATATTTTTAAAAACACACAATTGTATGAAGGACAAAGCGCATTTCGCGTATTTGGACATGCTCACCAACAACCAGAGAGATCCTTGTCGACCGTCTCGAGAAAATGGCGTGTTAATTTCGTTCTCCAACTATTTCAAATATCTACACCTGAAAGTGCTCCTTCGACCGAATTAATTATTTAAAATAATAAATCCATACGACGGTATTAATAATTATTTTCAGGCCGAAAAACAAGGCGGCCTTGAATTTGCCAATCGTATTGAAACGGCGGTATCGGTAGCGGCACGTAGGCACGTGTCTACCGCGTGGTCGATTCAGTAAACAAAGCTAAGGAACCACAAAACAAAACAAACAAAAACATTTCTCATTTATGTGTTAGGGTGTTTCAAAAAAACCAAAATAAACAAAAACATAACCTACTTTTTTGAAGAAAACATGGTCCCTTTTATTTCAGATTTACTCGCTTTAGTTTAATATTTTTAAGAAAAACGCATTTTTCCCATATGTACAAAGAATCTGTTCTTAAAACTGAATCGTTTTAAAGACTAAATCCCTTGTCGTTTTTGTAAAATTTACCTTTTTGTTAACATTACGGCTTATGGGAAATCGGTTTGTTTGTCCTATGGAAGACATCTTGGATTCGATCATATGTTTTGTTAGACAGCCCTATTTGTGGTTTTTGAGGTTATAATTTCCTAATCTGCAGTTAACTCTAACAAATGGTATTTAATATGTGCATTTGGTAACATTCAATTAATTTGCTTATAAAATAGGATTAATATGGACTCAAAAAACAAAAATAAAAATATTAAATTTTCTACTTACAAAAAAAAACAATATTCCCTAATAGTCAAAAGGGTAACTTAAAAGTGAGCCTAAGTTACTGCAACGTAATACGAACCACTTTTATGGCATGGTTCCCTTCTAGTTACAATCGAATTTCTACTTTTCCGTCGCGGCAACGTATTAGTCCCTAGCTTCCGCCACTACAAAAACACCTTCACAGTAGTAGGAACCACGCGATAAGCAACATCACTACCCTTAAGTTATTGGGGTGATGCCAATTGTCATTTTTGTCAACAACAATGCCTAATCCTGGCTTTTGATGTGGTGTTCTGTGTTCTGTTGCACCGTGGTTTTGTGAATTTGTAAGTTTTTGTTGATGTGAATAATGAAAATGCGTCTCGTAGTAATAAAATATGAATCTGTAGTATTACCTCTTATTACAGGTTTGTTTACAAATTTTAGTATACAATTTGTACTTTCGGGGGCGCCACCTACCGACCGGGGAGAATACAAAAACCAATGCAAGTATTGTATTACGCCAGAAAGTTCAGAACTCTTGTATTCGATTTATATTCGGTATAAGACGTAGACAAAGAATTTTTCATAAACTAGTTGACCTCGGCTGGCTAAATGTGTATGTTCGATCGTCGCACCTTCCACTCACTTTGTTTTTACTTTAAAATTCTAAAAAGCAAAAACCCTCCTATGTTAGCAGCAAAGCGATCCGCCGCAATCAAATTCATAATCGTAACTCTCGCCATAGAAACCTGTTAGAAATACCAAAGCATAATAAACAAATTTTTAAGAAAAGTTTTTCTTATGGTAATGCTTCTACCGTTAACCAACATTTAAAAATTTTTGACCTAACCCAATCCATCACTACCTTTAAAAAATTTGCAAGAAAAGCTATTACTAGTCACCTTTTGCCAAATCAACTATAAAAATGAACATAAATTAGTTATTAATATTTGCTCAACCCGCTTAGCATTTCTTCTTTTTCTTATTATTATTATTTTTTCTTTTCGTGTCCCCCCCCCACATTTCTCTGCAATTATTAGTTTACTTTTCTCATTTAATTCATCCTAGTCGTAAGAATCTTTAGTGTTAAGGGCAAGGGCTTACAAGAAATTTAAAAATTAAGCGCTCCAACAGCGCTTGACCTTCTGGGTTAAGATGCTGCAAACGAGCGCATTACTCCCTCAACACTAGCTTGTAATATTTTTCTATATAATGTACTATATGTGTAAAACTGTTGAGAATAATAATAAACGTCTTACTTACTTACTTACTTACTTACGAAAACTTATAAATGTATTACATTAGAAACCAAAATAAATATTGTGATTTATTTTACTAGAAACTGATCAAGCAAGGTCCATATTCTAGAAAGTGTTATCAAGCAGCTAAAAGAACGTAGTCATATACATAAAACCAACTTATTTTTTTATAAATTTAACTAAATAATATTTTGTTTTAAGCCAAGGGTGAAACAGTACGACAACATTAAGTGCCTCGGCCGGGACTCGAACCCGGAACCTTTGGCGGTGTACGCCAACGCCCTATCAATTCGTACATATCCAACGGTTCCTGGTTCTAGTCACGGCGGACGTACAGAAAACTTTTGTTTTTATGATTTTTCGTTCTTTAATTTCACGATTTTCACCCCCAGTTTGGAAATTTTATTTACGGTTTTGAGTTAAACCTTGCATTATTGCACTTTGCTTAGTTGTATTTTGTTATTGTTTGCCCTATTTCCCATACTATATATTACTAAGAAATATTTTTTAAATTTTGGATGGTGTCCATGTGAAGTTGTATTTCAATTAGGATAAAAAGAAAGAAAATACGGTAGTGGTATATGGTACTGATGTTGCTTCATTGCGAAAGTGGTCTACCTGAAAATACTCTGCCAATATATGGGCCCCTAAGCTCACACTAGGTACTATAGTTATAGTGTACGTGTGAGCTAATATAACTAAAAACTGAAATATATTTTATTTAACTCCAGACTAAATTACCTTTTGTTTGATACCACACAAGCCATGTTTTGACTTAAACTCAAATTTTTGAAATCTACCCCCACCCGTAAAAAAACAAAAAACTAAAATGTATTTTGTTAAACTCCGGACTCAATTACCTTTCGTTTGATATCCCACACGCCATATTTTCACTTTAACTCTAATTTTTAAAATATACCCCCACCCTTTTTTAAAAAATAAATTAAAATGTATTTTGTTTAACTGCAGACTGAATTACCTTTCGTTTGATATCACACACGCCATATTTTCACATAAACTCTAATTTTTGAAATCTACCCCCACCCTTTTATTTGGTTTCTGTTCGATGGATTTTGTTCATTTTTAAATGGGACCATCTCGACCCAAGACCCAGCCTAGGTACCAAATTTCATTAAAATCGGCCAAGCGGTTTTTGAGTTATGCGCGTTGGTCGTTACAGACATACAGACAGACAGACATGAAAACAAAAATTTTCTCGCGCCTCCCGTTTTCCTGACAAAGGAGTGTAATGCTAAGTTGAGTCTCACTCTCGCACTACCACCCCAGAAAAAATTAAAATTTTTAAAAACTAATAAATGCATTAATTGTCGTAAATTTGTCGTGAAAGAAAAAAAAATGTCGCGTCATCCGTTTTCCCGGAAACGGGCAGTGAGCAATTTTGAGCCTCGTCATCCATAGCTCAGAGATCTTTAAGTTCTTTCACAAAACTGGCAAATATATAGGTAATCATGTTTAACCTTTTCGCGCGATTGTAAATTTTTTGTGAAACAAACATTATATTACGTCCCGCTTTTACTTTTCAATATAACCTTTTCTGGTGTTAATATAAATATTCATTGATCGCCAGGATTTTGCGATGTTTTAGAAATTACTATTTGTCGTGAAAGAAAAACATTTGTCGCGCCACCCGTTTGCCTAGAAAG
This sequence comes from Aspidapion aeneum, assembly GCA_963576565.1. NCBI lineage: Eukaryota > Metazoa > Arthropoda > Insecta > Coleoptera > Brentidae > Aspidapion > Aspidapion aeneum. Next base: position 172,617,449 of record OY755038.1, on the reverse strand, counting down.
GGGTGGTAATGCTAAGTTAAGTCTCAACGTAGCACTACCACCCTAGAAAATATTTTCAAAAACCAATATATGAAATAATTGTCGTAAATTTGACGTGAAAATAAAAGTTTTCTCACCCACCCGTTTTCCTGAAAAGGGGGTATAATGCTAAGTTGAGTCTTAACATACCTATATTCGGTCTCAATAGCAAAATGGTTTGGGGTCAAGGGGAGGGCCGGGAGGTAGGGTTTGCGTTTGAGAAGTTCACTTTTTTTCGTAATTTTTAAAACAACGCAAAATCCTGGCGTTAGCTTGATCGTTGAAAACCGCGAGCAATGAATATTTATATTTACACCACAAAGGGTTATATTGAAAAGTAAAAACGGGACGTAATATAATGACTGTTTCATAAAAAATTTACAATTGCGCGAAAAGGTTAAACATTATCACCAATATCTTCGCAAGTTTTGTCAAAAGAACTTAAAGATCACTGAGATAATTATGACTGACGAGTCTTAAAATTGCTCACTGCCCGTTTCCGAGAAAACGAATAATGCGAACATTTTTTTCCTTTCACGACAAATTTACAATGAATGCATTTATTAGATTTTAAAAATTTTAATTTTTTCTGGGGTGTTAGTGCTAAGTTAAGACTCAACTTAGCATGACACCCCCTTTTCAGGAAAACGAGTGGCGCGAGAAAATTTTCGTTTTTACGACAAATTTACGACATTATTTCATATATTGGTTTTTGAAAATTTTACTTTTTTCTAGGATGGTAGAGTTAAGTTGAGACTCAACTTAGCATTTTACCACCCCTTTCTGGGTAAACGGGTGGCGCGACAATTTTTTTTCTTTCACGACAAATTTACGACAATTAATGCATATATTGCGAATATTAAATTCTTAAGTGGTAATGCTAAGTTTATAGAGGTAGTATATACGGGATATATGAATATATCCGGCTTGCTATATGCGGGCATTAACACTCAAGGTTTTATTAATTTGGTTCCGAGGTTATTTAGAGGATGCAGTTATGACTTTTGGGATCAATTTGGCTACATAAAGGTAACATATATTACCCAATTACCTAAAATAGTGTTATACAACTAAAAAGTGATTTATAAAGGGAATATAATAAAACTATAAAAAAATATTCCTTCTGTTCTTTTTAGATACTTTTGGTTAAAAATAAATAAATATAAACTTAGTAATTTATTTTTTTCATTACTTTTAGTCATAACAAAAGCTTTATAATAGGACTAAAAGGTTACCTATAGTCCTTTTGTTTTTATTGTTACCAGTAGTTTAATAGTAAATATGATTTATATAGGCGGCCATATAAAACCTAGTTGCCTTAAGGTTTTTATGAGTAATACGTAAATATAACCTTTAGACTTTTGGATTTTGTCATTACTTTTGGGCATTTTAAAAAGGTTTTATAGGACGGCTTAAAGGTAACCTTTAATTATTTTGTTTTTATATTATATATTTAAATAGGCGGCCATATGAAACCTCGTTTCCTTAAGGGTTTTAAATAAGTAAGCAAATACTTTCGGGTTTTAGTTATTTATTAGGTACTTCTGGTAAAAGAATAGATATAACTAAGCACAGATTGGTACCTACCTATTGCAGCATTAATATTTTAAGCACAATAATTAATAATTGTTGAGTTTCCGTCCTCCTAGGTAGGATATCCAGACCTAGATAGGGCCCTTTTAGACTGCCACTATAAGAGGTTGCCCTTCACCCAACCTACAGGCACAATGGACAGTATTGGAATGCCCCTTTCCATTGTTTGCACAATAAAAAACATTTAAAATTGTTCAATTAAAGGCTTTTCACACAACACAAAAAAAAAATTACAAAAATTTAAGTAAGGTTATGTTGACCACGTTGACTTTCTTCTTTTTTATTGGTTTAATAAGGGCACTCAGATATCCTTGTTGTGAAACGGAAACAAATAAAACCAAGTGACCAATATAAAACAAAAATGACGTATGTAAAATTATTTATTAAGAGATAATATTTATCTTGTCATTTAAGCAGTATTTTTTAAAATTTATTTTACTTTAATTTTGATTTATGTGAACCAAACAGACTTTTTTTATGGTTTTATGGTGAGTTTAATAAATAGGTTGCTACCACTAATTGGGAAGTCTCCCATGTTCAAGGGGTATCAAACGGTATAATGCCAATGTGTTAGCTCCTGCTAAGCTTGTTTATAGAATTTATATACAGAATCTTGCTTGGGCAAGTATAAGCTCAATGGTTTTTTTTTGAAAGTCCGTTATTATTTCCAAGAAAGTTACAAACATCTAGTTTTCATATATTTTAATTAGTGGGAAGATACAACTATTTCTTCAAAAACATTTTCGAAGGTTTTACTTTCCTCGCTTTTTGGAGGAATTACGAATTTTTCTTCTAGATGCATTACGTTCATCTTACATGTCCTCCTGTGGTGGTATATCAAATTGAAATGCGACCAACACGTAAGTTATTAACGATGAGACCACCTAAAAATATAAATTAATGTGAATTGCCTACTTGTAAAATTTGAATTTTCTTATCAGAAGGCCAAATAGAGGAAACGGGGGCAAAATGAGGTACGGGGGTAAAACAGGATACCGTAGTTTAAGCTAAAATGCGCAAGAAGAAAACCTCTTAGGGCCCATCCTTAAATTACATAACGCAAAACCCACGATTAGCCTTTTACTTTGTATGATTTTGTTTGAATTTAACTGTTCGTTTGGGTCAAAACGGGTTTTTTTCATGGGGGCAAAACGTAAGGTCACAATATAACGAAGTTGCTTCTTCGTTATACAGTGACCTTAGCAAAACGGCGTACTTTGTTATACCTAGTAACCTATACCCCATTTTGCCCCAAATTTTATTATTAAAAAAAATTTTCTGCTCTCACTGAAAGCTGAATTTTATATTGTCTTTGCACAAGATGGGCGCAAAATTCGTGTAGGAGAGGCGACAGCGATGACTAAGTCCCTGTAATTCCTTATAAATTTTTTAAATACTGTGCTGTATACTAAATTCACGTTTGTTAGTATTATTTGACTTAAAAATGTCGCTGATCGAAGCTCGCGTCTGGTGGTGGGTAAAAATGCTAATCAGCGTTGCTCTGGCCTGAAGGATAGAAGAGCTGTCGTAGGTCACGGATGGTTTCTTTTTCTTTGCAATCGATCTTTTCATCGACCGATATATTATATAGCAGTTTATCCTCGGCTGCTCTTATTCTAGTTTCTCTCGTATCTCGTATCTCACTATAGACATAGGATTACAGACAAAACCGTCTAATTAATTTCGGAAGGGTGTCACATTGACCAAGCAGTGTTCTGAGAAGTCTCATTAGGACGAAACAGTTAAATGTCAACACTTATTACTTGTCCGTTAGATCTTGGACCACCATGAGGTTAAGCTTTCGAGCTACTTACGGAAAAATTATGAGAGGAACAAAAACTTCTTTTTACCGGATTAGCTATGAAAATTTGTTTGATTTGTGAATTCACTAGTACTAAATTTACGTTTGTTAGTATTATTTTGGCTTAAGAATTCCGCTGATTGACTCTCGCGGCTGAAGGTGGTTAAAAAAGCTAATCAGCGTTGCTCTGGCCTGAAAAACAGAACAGCTGTCGTAGGTCACGGATGGTTTCTTTTTATTTGCAATCGATTCGATCTTTTCGTCGACCGATAAATACAGGGTGTCCCAGATAAAAGCAACTACATGGTGATTTCGGAAACAGTAAAAGATACAAGTTTGTTTAAATGAAGTTTAAATGAAAAAAAAGTTGCGCTATTCTAAGCCCAATCAGATGATGTATCAATAAAAAATATATCTACAGGGGTTACTAAAATATCAAGCAAAAACTAAAGATTGTGTTTTTTAAAAAATTAAAATATCGCCGTCATCTTGCAAACAAATTTAATGAAATTTGGTAGTTTTGTATAAGTAACTACGGCCAATCGAATGACGTTAACATATTTTTTGTAGGCCTTCTAGTTTTTTTGAAACTATAGCCAACTTTGTTATTTCTAATGACCGCCATGTTGAATTTATACGTCAATAAATAGAGCATTAAAAGAGCTTTTAAACCATGTATAATAAGCCTATCTTTAAATGACCATCAGACGGAAAATGTGAATTTATTTAAAAAACTGTTCTTCACTTAGTTGGCTGTGAAACAAAGGCCGTAGTTGCGTTTCTTTTCATACCTACGTAACTATCTGTCAAAATTTTGTCATTTATATTTATCTGTTAGAGTTTTAAAGTTTCTAAATTAATTAGGATTTTTTTTGAGTCACATTAGAGAATTATTCAAATACGGCCAGGTTATATTAGTGCCAGGCACTAATCTGACAGTTTCACATTGAAAACTGATAGTTAATTCTTCAAAATTGACATACCAAAGTTGAATTTAAAAGTTTTGTCGTTTATTATTCAATTATAAAGGAAGGCAATTTTTGTTCCGGTTCATATAGTAAACAAATACCGTTTGTGGAAAGATCACAGCTGATATTACAAAGTGAAGTTGTCAAAATAGTGCCTGGCACTATTATATCCTGGCTTTATTTCAATAATTCTCTATTATCAATTAAATTTAACATGCAAATGTTATATTTTGTGTAATAAGAATGAAGATGACAACCAGGTTTGTCAGTCTTCAGAATACTTAGAAATAATTCACTTGAATATGGTTCCTTTAAAAAACAAAATCGTAATCCACAACCTGATGAAAATATTGAAGCTCTGGTTTTACAAAGTGTCGTTGACACGCATCTCCCTTCATGAACTGGAAAATAATGTTGAAGTACCCAAATCAACTGCACAAAGAATTCCTAAAAAATGTAAGTATCATCCATATGCAACACATATTAGTCAAGCACTCCGAGATATTGATTTAGAAAGAAGAACCTTGTTTTGCAATGCAATATTGGTTCATACAAAAATCGCAAGAAAACCCTCAATTTGCGCTTAAGGTTCTGTGATCCGATGAAAGCAGGTTTACAAACTGCGGGGTGTTTAACAGACATAACTACGTATACTGGGACGATGAAAGTTCGTTCTTAAATCGTGAGGTGCACCATCAAGTTAGGTGGAGTTTGAATGTATGGCTAGGAGTCTCTCTAAACGTACACATATTTTTCATACTAATTTGACAGCACCCCGATATCTAGAATTATCGCTTTTATGTATGTATGATTGATATTAGTGTGCCCTAACACTGTCCATAATTTTTCTACTGGAACGGTATCATATGCTTTTTGTAGGTCCACAAAGGTAACATGAGTCTCTATATTTCTGGCGCTCCTTTTCTCAATTACTTGTTTAAGACAAAAACCATTATCATTAAAAGATCTGCCTGCGCGAAACCCACTTTGCTCTTCTTCTTCTTGTTTATGAAAATCATTCTCTATTAGATCTCTAAGAATCCTACCGTACAATCTACTTAGAGTACTGGTTACTGAAATTCCTCTGTAATTGTTGCAATCCAGCTTGTTTCCTTTTTTATGTATTGAGGATATGAATGCAATTTTCCAATCATTAGGTACTGGATGTCCGTTTATGCATTGGTTAATAATATATGTGAGATTTTCGAGTAGGTTCTCTGATCCATATTTGAGCATTTCAGCATATATTCCCCCAGGTCCGCTAGCTTTTCCGGATTTAAGCTGTTTAATATTATTCTTTATCATTTCTTTTTCGATGATTACTTCCTCGCCATGTACTTCTATGTCTTTTCTCGTAGAGGCTGCCAGATATTCGGGTCTTGTCTCCTGCAGCAGTCCCTTGTAGTATTCTGTCCATTGTTTTGGTTTGATTATCTGGATGTTTACTTTTTCTTTTGTTGGGTTTTTACTGTAGAAATGAATTTCCATACTTCAGAACTCTGCCTACCTCCTACGTGTGTATTTATGCCGTGGCACTTGCGCTCGAACATTTTATTTTTTCTGTGCGTATCAAATTTCTTAGCTGACTTCTGGTTTCCCAGTAGATTTCTAGGTCTCTTTGCCCTTTAGTACTGAGCCATTTCAAGTATGTACGTTTTTTCTCTTTGGCCATTTCCTGTATTTTGTCCGTCCACCACTTCCTATTATTTCTATTATCTTGGTACCCAACAGCTTCGTTGCTTGATTCCTTCAAGCTTTTTATTACGTTTGTATATATCTCTTCAAATAAGTGATTTGTGTTTATAAATTTTTCATCTAATCAATCTTTGAGTACTTTCGATTTCTAGACTTCTAAAGTTGTATTTTTGATTGTCTTCGATGCTTTCTAGGTTTTCATTTTCTCTAATACTTTCGTCCTTATTTGTTTTTCTTAAAGAGAGTAATATTTTTGCTTTTACCAGATGGTGGTCAGATCCACAGGTAACACCACGAAGTGCTTGCACATCATACCACTTTAATTGCGAGTGTTGTCCACCTATAGCATAATCAATGATTGATTTAAGATTTTTTGTTGGCTGAATCCAGTTGTATTGATGAATATCCTTATGTTTAAAAAAAAACATTATTTATTTTTAGGTTGTGGGTTTCACACATATACGTAATATTCCAATACTCACGGTAATTTCCAGTTCTTGATGAAAACATTAAGAAATGGCAATATCAAATGTACATAAGAGTGTCCTTCTTGTAGAATGTAGTATAAAATGTCCTGATTGGTTATTTTTAAACACATGCTTTAATTTACTCATGCATATTATTTTATTGGTGTATATCGTCCCCACACATTTGACCCGTGTCGTCACATTGATTTATCGGCGCACAGTGGCCAAAAACCCTATCTATGTAAATGTACAACTACATCTTTAAATAACGATATAGAGATTTTTTTTAAAGAGTTTAATCGCAAGCAAGTTTTTTTCAAATAAGGCAATTTCATTTGCGGCGCCTTTTTGGAAGGCTTCACATCGTCTCCTGGATCAATAAATAATGTGACAGCTTTGACCAACGTCAAAAATGATGGAAAGGTTAATAGGCTAAAAAGGGCACTAAACTGAGAGATTCTCGTAAGACCTATTAACGGCAATAATCTCTATATGCAAAGTGAGGCAAAAATATTGATATTTTTTGTAGAGAGAGCACGCTGCGCAGGAGGTGCTACTGACAACATTGACAAACACTTTAATGACAAATCACAAATGACAATCTCCTTGAAGTATTAAGTTCACAGAATACCACAGGTGATTAGAACTAGAGAGAGAAAGATTGCAATGCTTAGCATTTATTGTATGTTGTCACTCTAAAAAAACTGTTAAATTTTTGTCTCAGTGTCTCATATAGCCGTGGTCGTTCCAGTTACTTCGTATATAATTCATTAAGTTGCGGGTAGTATAATTTTTACATATAGATAATATTCAAAAAGTACTTACTATAGAGGGTGTCCCAGATAAAAGTAACTACATGGGGTCTTATGAGAATTTTGGAAATGATAAGACATATTATAATTCTGGTTAAATGGAAAAAACTGACTATATTCTGAGCCCAATCAGGTGCTGTATTAAAATTTAAAATAACCACAAGGGTTTTTCCAAATATCAAGCAAAAACTAAAAACTGCTTTTAATAAAAATAATTTATTTATTGCTTGATTTTTTAAAAGTCTTTATAGATATTTTTATTTTTGAAATAGACTGGGCTCGGAATAGCGCCAATGTTTACCCAATAATCCAAATTTGTGTGTAATTGTTTTCAAAATTCTCATAAGAAACCGTGTAATAACTTTTATCTGGGATACATGGTATACCACAACTATTTTTTAAAGTTTCTAAACAAGTAACGATAACTTTCAATGTGTTATGCAAAGTTTATATAGAAAAGAAATATCGAGTGTGCACAAATCTATCTTTCACATGGACTGCCTAGGCTTATCGGGGCAAATAATGTGTTTGCGCAGGCCTTAAGTTAAAAACGGGGTGATTGGAAAGTGACAAAGACAGAGTAATAAATAAACTTGTCACAAAAAATTATATTAAAAAATAAATATATACCACGTGACTGTCCCAAACCTATTTTGGTTTCACTTCTTATATCATACTAATAAATATAATTTTGGCTTTCTTATTTGTTCTGCACTTAAATCTTATTTACACTCTGTATACAGTGGCGGATCCAGAATTTCCCGGGGGCAGGGGTCAAAGTGGCAGCAAACATCAAAAACATTTTTTTTAGTGGTTTTTGATAAAAATTGAGATGTGAAATTTAGTAGCTAAATAAGAATAATAGCGCCGCAGGCGAAATTAAAAAAAAAAATAAGTAGAATTTTTGACAAATTTTAAATAAATGATGCTGCTAAACTAAAAAATAAATTATATGTTCGGGTGGGGGGGGGCCTCTGGCCCCCCCTTGTATCCGCCACTGTTTGTATATATTGTTTATTTTAAATACACTCTGTTTTGACTACATACACACATTGAAAACACTGTATTAGATTACACAGAAAGAACAACTAATTCAACGTTCTTAGTCATAACAAGTCAAAAAATTTACCATGACTCTACACGGACATCGCAACGCAAAAGCATTGTTTATTAAGGGAAACAATGGCAAAAGCGAGATAATCAACGAAAAGCGATCTTACGTGTGTCTCGACTAATAGAGTCGCGTTTCGCCTGTCCCGCCATGCATTTGTAAAATATGTGACCCTTCATCACTCTTTGCTACTTAAAAAAAAACTATGCGTCCGATTGACATTTTTCTAAAACCGTTGTGATCCCTGATCTTTGATACACAAAGTTTATAGAAGGTGTTTTTTTGATTAAGCAAAGGGTTCTCGAGTTATAACAAGTTATAAATTATTGTAAATACGCGTTTTCAGGGCGAGCACTTGTTTAATAGGGAACTCCATATAAAAGCATTGGGAACGATATTTTCAACATTGAAAAATAAATATTTCTGATAGAAATATTACTATATGCTTTTGGTGGAATCATGAGCACAGTTTATATATTTAAACAATGCAAAAAAAAATTTCTAAATTTTTGGAAAAATTACCCCCACCACGTCCTGCACACGACGATTTTTGGACGACCAATCGATTTTGCATTCTTAGGGTGTAAGAAATGATTTAAATTGTATCTTACATTTTAGCAATGAAGTGCACACGAAAATCGGTTCTAGAAGCCTTTAACTCGCTTTAAAACTCTAATAGTCATATACGTAAATTACGTATATGCTAATAGTAGGTAACGCATTTCTGGCATAGACCACTGTGCCTTGCGCTTTCACTTCGCCTCCAGAGCCGGTTACGCTCTCGTCACGCCCGAGGAAAACTATAAAAATAGTGTTTTGAGGAAAGAAACCTATTCCGCACTAGTGCGAAAAAAAACACCATGACAAAAAATTAAAAACAAACGTGTCAGACAAAACAATATACGTTGTCAAAATTTAATATAAATAAATACTTGTAAAATTTTGTTTCACTTAATTGCTGGCCCGGCCATCTAAGCGCGTTATTCGGCCATCTGCAATTACATGCGGCAAAGTAATATTTTTGTACTTGTTAAATTTACTAGTTTCTACTAGGATGTGGAAAACTTCACCTTTCTGCGCGCAAGAAGTTAGTTTTTAGGGAGTAACTGACAGAATAATTAAATAGTCTGCTATAATTTTTAATAAAATAAAGAGAAACTATATAATATGTGTTTAAATCATTTTGCGAAAAGATGATTTTGCATATTGGGTGTACCGGACCCGCACCACTTGGAGATCTTGGAGCAACGCGGTAATAAGACAACTTCAATATTTATTTACATTTCAATTTCGTCTAATTTGACATGTTTATTTATAAATTACATTAAATTTTTTGAAAAAAAAGGTACTCATACGTAAAATATTGTACCTAACACAGGCGGAAAGTGTCTCTACTTACCGCCGTTCGATAAAGGTACTTTACCGGACCCGCACCATTTGGAAACCTTAGCAACGCGATAATAAGACAACTTCAATATTTGTTTACATTTCAATTTCGTCTAATTTGACATGTTTATTTATAAATTACATTAAATTTACAAAAAAAGGTACTCATAGGTAAAATATTGTACCTAACACAGGCGGAAAGTGTCTTTTCAACCCTTAAATAACATATGGAGCATCCAATTTACAAAAACTATCCCGAAGCCTCATGATGTCGAATTTTAAGCTATTTTTTGTGTTTTTTTCTGAAATATGTCGAAAATATGTAAAAAAATCTAAGGCTTGGGGGGGGGGCGGGCCCCGGGGCCCCCACGTGGGTGCGCCCATGAATTTATAAATAAACATGTCAAACTAGACGAAATTGTTAAAATGTAAACAAATATTGAAGTTGCCTTATTGCCGCGTTGCTAAGGTCTCCAAATGGTGCGGGTTCGGTAAAGTACCTTTACCGAACGGCGTGCGGTAAAGTAATTACTTTACCGCACGCGAGTAGGTAAATTATTTTTTCTATAAGCGTGCGGAAAAGTCCACTTTTCCGCACGCATTTTAGTGTGGAAAGTGCCACTTTTCCGCACTAGTGCGGAAAAATATTTTTTCCACACTAGTGCGGAAAAGTAAATTTGTTACGATTTTGAGGTGTTCTATAACATTTAGACCGTTCAAAATACATTTGTATCTTTCCTAGCACACGAAATATCCTAAAAATGTTCAAATTGACTAAAATTCTGCTATATTTTCAATATTTTCGATAAAATAAAGTTTTCAGTAAAATAGGTTCAAATTATAAGTTTTAAACCTCCCCGGTATAAATATCGTCATTGTCAATGTCAAACAACAATGAACACTAGTGGTTTTAGATTTGGCATCTTAAATCACCATAGCAACAAAGTACAAACAAACTGTCAAAACAAAGCCAATTTTGCAGATACAAGCGTCTTTTGAATTTTTCAAACAAAAAAATCAGATTTTCAATGGATTCTTCGGACGAAGATCTACTCCAGTCAGTTCTAGAAGCCGCTAGAATGTGAATAATAATAATTGATTTGATTAAAACGTTTTGAATATAAATAATTTTCTGATTAATTTTTAGTTTTTTCCTCACGCTTATAGAAAAAATAGTGTACCTAACTCGTGCGTAAAGTGTCTTTTCCGCACTTGATTGCTGGCCAAACTCCGCTATCGCGTCGTTTGGCCATCTGCAATCGCGTGCGGAAAAGAGGCACTTTCCGCACTAGTTAGGTAAACTACTATTTCCACACACGACTGCTTGACCGAACTTCTTAGGCGCAACATGTCGTCAACGGCTTAAGGAAAAAACCAAATACGTAATATATTTGGAAAAAACCTTAAATTGTATTTCTCCCCTTTGGTGCACTAAAGGCGTAAGTTTCCTTTCATTACACAAATTGTTTGGTACAATAAGTGCGAAGGCTACGTGTGTAATGAATGTGACTCACGCCCTTAGTGTACCAAAGGGGAGATTTCTTTGTATTAAATTTTGTCAAGTTGGGGTTTTTAGTGATTTTTATGACTATAACTTTGTTGCTACGGGAAGGTTTCTTTCCGAATTAATGCGGAAAAGTGCAATTTTTCGCACGCAAAATGCATGATGATACAAAACAATATTATTTATTAATTTTTCAGAGAGATATTTACTAGAGGCAGTAGTTTATTTTTCACGCCTGTAGAAAAATAATATACCTATCTACCTACCTTGTTCGGCCATTTACAAATGCCTACGTATTTTATTATTTTCTGCTCGCATGCAAAAAATACCTAGGTACTTTGGGAACTGTTTAAGGATAAGTTTGGTGCGAAAGGTAGAGTTTTTTACACTGTTATTAGATTATATAGAAAATCGTAAAATTAATTGTTTGAGTTTTAGCACTTCTATTGTAAACTAACACAGCACCATTTTAAAGACAATAGTGTATCTGTAGCGTAATATAAAATTTTGAATCTAATAATTACAACAAATTTAATTCTATAAACTTTTTTATACTCTTTATGGAATTTAAAAAACTATTCTTCAAGGGAATACCAATAGTCTAGTGACGGCGCTGATTCGTTCGGGCGTGGCCGTTTTCGTATACGTGTAAAGGACAGACTTATGCAATTTTCGTATTGTCATCCTTTAATGTGATACTCAAAATCCACTTATAGAGTAAATAGCTAACCGGGTGTATTGGAATATTACGTATATGGTTTCACACAATTGCATAAGTCTTAAGCCATTATCATTTGTTACTTCCTCTCCAAATGGTCCTATCACTTTGCTCTGGGTTTGCCTACCAGTTCGGCTATTAAAATCGCCAAGCATAATTATTTATCTGGTATTACCGATTTTTGTGATAGTCTCATCAAGTTGATCAAAGAATATTTGTTTTATAGCTATCTTTCGTCATCTGATGGTGCGTAGACTGCTATTATGCTTATATTATGTCCAAGCATCTTCATGTTCAGTCGAAGTATGTTTTCACTAATGCAATCGTAGTCTGTAATTTTATTCTTTAGATTTTTCTTTATTAACAAGGATACCCCTCTGGCTGCTCTTCTTTCTCTTGGGACTCCAGTGAATATATGGACAAAATTATCGACACTATTCGTACCTGTTCCTTTCTTTTTTGTCTCAGTAAGTGCAATAATATCGATTTTGCAATTCTGCACTTCGGTTGCAATAATGTCCAACTTTTGATTCGTTAAAGTTTATTCTACTACTCATAATACGATAGAAGAACTTGAAGCTGCCGTTGTTCAAGCCATAGAAGAAATCCCATGTCTCTAATTCATCGATGCAGGATTTACATGAATAACAACGGTGGAATTTTCGAACACTTGCTTATTTAATTCAATGCTTTGTTATCGGTATTTAGTGTTATTTTAAATTAAATAATAAATGCAGACTTTTGTTTCAGAAATAAAACAGGACTTGAAGATTTGCATATAATCCAAATAAATGGAAATGTTTTAAAAGTTAGTTACGTAGGTATGACAACAAACACAACTACGGCATTTGTGTCACAGCCAACTAAGTGACAAATTATATTTTTTTAATAAATTCACATTTTCCGTCATCCAAAGATAGGCTTATTATACACGGTTGAAAAGCTCCTTTTATGCTGTATTTATTGAAGTATAAATCCAATATGGTCATAAGAAATAACAAAGTTGGCTATGGTTTCAAAAAAACTAGAAGGCCTAAAAAAAAATTGTTAACGAGTAAACTACCAAATTTCGTTAAATTTGTTTACAAGATGGCCGGGATATTTCAATTTTTTAAAAAACACAATTTTTAGTTTTTGCTCGATATTTTAAAAATCCCTGTAGATATTTTTAATTTTGATACGGTTTAAGAAAACTCGTAGCTATTACCGTTTCCGAAAACCCCATGTAGTTGCTTTTATTTGGGACTCCCTGTATAGCAGTTTATTCTCGGCTGCTCTTATTCTTGTTTCTCTCGTATAGATATAGGATTAGATACAAAACCGTCTAATTAACTTCCCAAGGGTGTCACATTGACCAAACAGTGTTCTAAGGAGTCCCATAAAGACGAAACAGTTAACTGTCAACACCTAGTAGATGTCCAGTAACGCACCCAGGAATATGTCTTGGGGGGGGGGCCCGAGGCCTCATAATGTCGTATTTCATGCTATTTTTTGTGTTTATTCATGAAATATGTGGAAAATATATACAAAAATCTTAGGCCCCTGGGTGCGCCCATGGATGTCTATTAGATCTTGGACCTCTGTGAGGTTAAGCTTTCGAGCTACCCACGGAAAAATATGAGAGAAACAAAAAATTCGTTTTACTCGATTAGCAACGAAAACTTATTTGATTTGAACATTTACTGTTCGCAGGGCTTATTGTAACTGAATGATTTTTGCAAAAAGGTTAATTTTTTTGGACAAATATATAAACTAATAAGGAGAGTTATCTGAATGTCAAACGGTTTTATAAAGCCAGCTGCACATCTACGAGGGAGGGGGGAGGGAAGGGTTAATTTTCCACCCTAAATCCTCCAATATATTTAGTTTTAACACACAGAATACACCTTCTGGTCAGGCTCTAGGACAATTCTCCGCCACTGACTCGCCGTGGCCGGTTCGACGCCGGTACAATTTACCGCCGAGATAATTCGCCGCGCGCCTCATTATTTCTTGTTTGCAATCTTGTGACAGAGCTTTTTGAACTATTTTCCGATGAGCTATAGATTTTATATTTGACGTCCCGGTGACAACGCAATTTAATATTTTTTAACACAAAAAATTTCAAATGGCGAATGCAAATTGGTACTGTATTTTTTATTTATAAACCAATTTGTCCTTGAAACATTGAGGTGTTAAGGCAAAATTGTGGAGTTTTTCATTTATAAACCGAAATATAGCAAATTTAGCGCTTGGGGTGTCCATTTATTTATATATAACATAACATCCCACATAGCACAGTCACGTGTTTAAAATGGCGGTTTTACACCAAGCCGACTAGTTGAGTTGCTGTTTTATAAAACAAAAACTCAACTGTTTTTAACGATAAAACTGTTCACACTCAACAGACAAAAATTAGTTGCTGTCGAGTTTGGCGGTTTCACATCAAACCGACTGTTTGCCGCGACTGGACACAGCTCGCGAGCTCGCCGCAACTTAAGTTGATAAACACAGCCGTTTACACCAAGCCGACTGAGTTGCAATAAACGCAGCAACTCTTTGATGTTTCCGACATCGGTTGGGAAACGAAAAACAAAACAGCAACTGTTGAGTTGCCGAAAAATCTTCAAAAAATCTGCAAAAAGTTGCGGTTTTGTTTTTTCTCAACTCGAGTTGCTGTTTTGTCGGCTTGGTGTAAATCCGCTATAGCACTTAAAAAATTCGTGAGAAAAGAATAACGTTGGTTTTAAAAGCTGCTAGAAAAAAAACGTGTGTTTCATACATGAGCACAAGCTCAATAGGTCATTCATTAACGGTTTAAAAAATAACGTTGCTAAAAACGGCGTTGTAATAACGACATCAAATCAAAACAGCAATGTTTTTACGTTATTTTTAAGTGAATTCTAAACAGATTTTTATCAACGTCAAAATCACATTAGGTTCGCGCCTTTTCTACACGAATTATTTCAAAACGTGACTTGCATGGCTTTTCTACCAAATCTTTTTAAGATTTTCCTAGAAGCAGCGCTACCTATTGGCGACATTTTTTACTTCAACGAAATCTATCCGACCGGGAGTGCTTTGGCAAAAAACCAGTTAATGAACTGATCCTTCACGATCACGATGCATTAGTTATTAACCTGATAAAGACGCAATAATATTGTGTGAAAGTGTTGAAAAATTTTGTTTAGCTTTTAAAGAAAACATAATCTATGTATAGAAATTTTGTCTTGCCTTGAACGCCATCTTTTAAAATTGTCTTGAAGTGTTTTAGCCTTAAACTAGTGAACTTTTGAACGTTCTTTCGCGTCACTTTTAAGTAAAAAAAAGTTATTAAAAAAACGTGACAAAAAGAGACGCAGAAAGTTACTACTGTTAACCAGTTTTTATCTAGAGGGCTTTTAGAACAGGCTTTCCCGCCTTTTTTTGATTAAAAAACTTATAGATACAAATCGTGACAAAATAATACGCAAAAAGTTAATTTGAGAAGTCTTTTCTAATGGCGTTTTAGAACATTGTTGTGGAGGACTTTTTAAGTGTGAATTTGGCTCATGAAAATAACAAGGGTAAAAAAGACGTTATACACAGCACCAAAAACTTCAGCAAAAATTACATTTTTATAGTTTGAATCCTCCTTGTTTTAAGTTATCTTTAAGTATGTAGATTTAACAAAATAAAAATAGTAAAAAATAACTTTATTATTTTTTTTTTTCATTTCACGTTTTTTTGGTGCCATGTGGGATGTAAAAATACAGTGTATTTGCAGTCTAAGGTCGCTAATTATTATTTTTAATTAAACTTTTGAAAAATCAAATTGGCGGAACCAAAATAGCAGATTTTTCCATTAGTGAACCGATATGTATTATTTTTAAAGTTTGCGGTGTATAAGGTAGCTAATTATGATTTTTAAATTAAACTGTAAAAAAATCAAAAATTCAAAATACCGGTTCCAAAATGGCGGACTTTTTCATTTAAAAACCGTTATTTAATAAAGTTTGTCGATTGTAAATTTTTAATTAAACCTAAAAAAGATAAAATAGCGGATCCTAAATGGCGGCCTTTTCCCGTATTAACGGATACGTACTACATTATTTAGAATTTGGTCGTGATTAATGTCGCTGATTATGATTTTAGATCTAAACTTTGCAAAAATCAAACTGACGGATCCAAAATGGCGGACTTTTCCTTTTATGAAACGTTATGTATTAAATTAACTTTAAGAAGTCTAAGGTTACTGATTATAAGTTTTAAATTAAACTAAAGTCAAAATGACGATCGTTATGGCGGACTTTTGCTTTTATTAACTGATACCTATGTGTTAAATTTGGAATTGTGAAGTATTAAAGGTGCTAATTATAATTTTTGAATTAAACATTAAAAATGGTGAACTTTTCCATTTATAAACCGAAATGAATAAAATTATAAAATCATAATAGTCATTCCGAAATGTCATAACTAATATCAACGCCAAGTGCAGTTTGTCTCATTAAAATCGAGTGTGTAGTTCAATAGTTATATTGAAAAACAAATTGTCCGATTTTTTTTGGCTCACCCCTTGTTGACGTTTTGAGGTTGGTAGAGCAGCGGGACTGTATGCGCTGGCCGTTTTATAAAATCTGGGTGCAAAAATCCTTAAAAGGACGATGTAAAAATATTAATTTTTCCGAGCCACACAAAGAAAATATAGAGGATTGGCACTCACCTTTTCAGCTGTTTCCGTCGTCCAGAGGAGCTCCTCTCGCTGGCCCAGTCGTTGCAGGCGATCTACACTAGAATCACTTGTTTGTGTAATGGTTTAGTTTTATTTTCTAAGAATGTTATTGGATTTTTTGGTTAATAGAATTTATCACCATGCTGCGTGGTGATCTCGATAGAATACGACAGACGAATCCTTTTTTGGTTACGCCTTTTTGCGCAGATTCATTTTCCGTAGATGGCGCTGGCGTTTTGCTTGTGCCAATCAAATTGAAATTGTGTGGGTTTTCCGAATACGGGAATTTGGCGCAAAATTTGAATTTAAAATTAAAGTTGCACGAACATTTTCCGCCCACTTAAAACGAAGTTTTACATTGAGATTAATTGAATAAACAAATGGCTATATAAAAAGAATATAAGTTAATTCAAAACCTTAAAGGGTAGGTAATTAAATCCGTTTTAGGTTTATAGATCAAAAGGAAAAAAAATGAAAAAAAAAAAATATATATATATATTCTAGATAACGACACACGAAACAAAAGAAGTTGCTTGGGAGTTTAGTGCGCATCTAAAGGTAGTGGGCACAACTTGACCACGGGACGAGTGAAAAGTCCGTGTTGTGTTTTAACAGTAGCAACTCGAATGTGATTATCCCGACCAGGATGTACAGATACTATTCTACCCAGCAACCAGTGTAATGGCGGCCTAGTTTCATCCTTAATTAATACAAGCGTATCTAGCTTGATTTCAACCGAAGGGTCCGACCACTTAGAACGCTGTTGTAAAGTATTTAAGTACTCGAGTTTCCAACGCTTCCAGAAATCGGCATGAATTCGTTGGATAAGTTGCCAACGCTTAAGGGTATTAACTTTAAGGGTAGAAAGGTCAGGATCAGGACACGAATTAAGGGGTTCCATTGTGAGGAAATGACCCGGAGTCAAAGACGTAAGATCGTTTGGGTCAGAGCTTTGCTCACAAAGGGGTCGAGAATTGAGTAATGCCTCTATTTGGGCGAGGAGAGTATAGAGCTCTTCGAAGGTTAGTATCTGGTCACCGATGACCCGATACAAATGTGTTTTTATAGATTTGACTCCTGCTTCTGCTAGACCATTTAGGTGGGGGGCTCCCGGACTATTAAGACACCATTTGATTTTTAAGCTCTCAGAAGCTAATTTCGAAAGATTATGGAGCTCCTTAATAGCCCCAACAAAGTTTGAGCCTCTATCACTTGTGATTTGGACACAAGTGCCACGTCTAGCGACAAAGCGTCGTAAAGCAGCGATGCACGCCTCTGTGGTTAAATCCGAAACAAGCTCGATATGGATTGCCTTGACAGAAGTATCGACAAAGACTGCGATATATGATTTACCAACTTGTGCTCCACGCCGTCTCTGACCTACAAAGGTTTTGATTGGGCCTGCATAGTCTAAGCAAACGTGTGAAAAACATTTTAATTGTGACGTTCTAAAAGAAGGTAAATCCGACATGTACGGAGTGTAAGGTTTTGGTTTTAAGCGAAAGCAGGGAATACATTTTAATAAAACCCTCTGAATAGCTCGACGTGATGACATAATCCAAAACTTTTGACGAATTAAGTATTGGACTGTGTTTATTCCGGGATGTAAATTTTCGTTATGAGTTTGAATAATGATCAGTTGGGTTAATCTATGAGATTTCGGCAATAATAAGGGATGTTTTGCCTCAAAGGAGAGTTGAGAATGCCGTAAGCGTCCGCCCACTCTAAGGAAGCCCAATTCGTCCAAAAAGGGCGCGAGTTTACGAAACGGCTTAGGTAATAGCTGAGTATTTTGAATTTTTTGAATGATATCCGAAAAACACTCTTCTTGGACCCTTTTAACTAAAACAAGTAGAGCCTTGTGTAGTTCAAAAGCGGAAAAAACGCCGGATAAAGGGTCAACTGAGGTTTTTCGATTGTGAATAAGTCTTAGAAAATGACAAATGATTTTTTGAATGGTATTTAAATTGGATATTTTATCGATTAATCTATCAAAAAAGTTTTGATTTTGAATTTCTGCCGTCAGCACCACTGAATTTTCCGGTTTTTCTTCTTTGAGAACCTCGTCCGGAACTCCCAAAGAACGTTCATTTATAAACCTTTGAATTTGCCACTCCGTAGTGGGCAAGGTAATCCATGGAGGGCCGTGAAACCAAAGAGGGTGATTTATTAAGTTATTGGGCGACAACCCTCTGCTAGCGCAGTCGGCAGGGTTCTCGAGTGAAGTAATGTGATACCATGGGACTTCGGGGATTGTTTCTTGAATACGACTTACGCGGTTTGCCACAAAGGTCTTCCACTTGTGAGGTGAAGATGTGACCCAATGAAGCGTGACCTGTGAGTCCGAGAACGCAAGAATTTCATCGATTACGAGTAATGATGAATAGGTGCGAATAACTAGTTCGAGTAAATCAGCTAATAAAGTAGCTCCAAGTAGTTCCAAACGTGGGATTGAAATAGTGTGTAAGGGAGCAACCCTTGACTTGCCCATGACTAGAGCAGTTTTGATAATTTTATTTGGTAATTCGACGCGAACGTATACGCAAGAAGCGTATCCTAGCTCGGATGCATCGCAGAAACCTAGCAATTGACATCGTTGAATATTATTCGAAAAAATATGTCTAGGTATACAAAGATTCGAAAGAGTGGTTAATTGATTATTGAATTGATTCCAAAGAGTTTTGATTGGATCGGGGGGTATTTCATCCCAATCAGTTTTGCATAACCAAAGTTTTTGCATAATCACTTTGGCCAAAAATGAAACAGGCGATAAGAAACCTATAGGATCCCAAATTTTAGCGATAGCCGATAAAATATTCCTTTTGGTGCAAGGTTTTTCACAAGGGGTACAAGAATAGGTAAAAGTATCTGTAGAAGGGTGCCACTGAAGGCCCAACACCTTAATCGATGTTGAAGAATCGTCTTCAAAGGTAACAGGGATCTGACAATCAGCGGGCGACAAATGTGAAAGAAGTTTCGGATTATTTGATGCCCATTTTCTTAATTCAAATTTTCCCAATTTAAGCAACGCTATTAGATTCTTTTGAAGCGATAAAGCACCTTCTAGAGAGTTAGCTCCACAGCAAATATCGTCCATGAAAATGTTATTCAAAAGGACCTGGGATGCTTCAGGATAATTCTTAGCCTCCAGGATGGCTAGTTCTCTAAGAGTTCTAATAGCTAAATAGGGACTTGAACTAACACCAAACGTCACTGTATTAAGCCTGTATTCCTGCAGGGGTTCATTGGGATCAAATCGCCAAAGTAGCCTTTGGTAGTCCCGATGAATTGGATTGATTTGAATTTGTAAAAAGTGCTGTTTTATATCAGTCAAAAATACGATAGAATAAAATCTGAATTTTAATAGAATTTCGGAAATATCGGCCTGTAATTTTGGTCCTATTAAAAGAGTTTCGTTCATGCTTAGGCCTTTCGAACCCTTAATCGAGGGGTTAAAAACCACCCGGAGTTTAGTCGTTGATTTGTCAAGGCGAAGGACTCCGTGATGTGGTAAATAAGAACATAACTGAGGTCTAGGTTCGGATCTTGGGATTAAAGACATGTGCCCGTTTTTGAGATATTCTCTCATAAAATCCGAGTACATACTATAGAAATTTGAATTTTTTATTAAGCGAGATTCGAGAGATAAAAATTGACGATAGGCCACTGAATATGTGTCTCCTAGGTCAGGAGGGTCAATGTGACGAAAAGGCAAATTTACAGTAAATCGGCCCGAAATATCTCTAGTGGTAGTTTTTTGGAAAATCTCTTCACATCTTTTTTCTTCGGGTGAGAGAAACGTTTTTGACTTAATTGATTCTAGTTCCCAAAATCTGCGAATATTAAAGTCGAGAGACTGCTCACAGGAAGTAAAGTAAGAATTGACTTGAGGTGAAATATTTATGTTTTGAGTTTGGCCCATCAAGACCCACCCAAAAACTGTCTCAAAAGCGGAGGGTAGGCCGTGAGGTCCTGGAATTCGTCCTGATTGGACGATTTCTGTGTAAAGTTGTGCACCTAAGAGTAAGTCAATTGGACCAGGGTTGTAAAATTGATTATCTGCAAGCTTTAGATTTGAAATATGACTCCAATTGGATGAATCTACCTGTATTGAGGGCATATTCGAACAGAGTTTCGGTAAAACGAAGACTTGAATAGAAAAGGTAGGCTCTTGTTGGCCTAGGGCTCGAATAGTGCAAGTAGAAATGCCGTTAGTGGCCGATGAAGATTGATTTAGTCCCAGAACAGGGATCGAAATTTTGTTTCTTGGCAAGCCTAACCTGTTAAGACAAGCTTCGCTTATCAGGTTAGCTTGGCTACCGCTGTCCAGAAGTGCTCGGACAGGTTGGTAGTTACCCCGACTATCGAGTACCTCTAATTTTATAGTCGCTAGAAGCACTGTCGTGCGGGGCGTCAAGGTGGATAACGAAGAGTATTGATTTGTAGATGTATTTGGATTCGAATTGATTTGAATTGAATTTGAACTGGGTTGAACAAAACTAGGGTTCTGTTGGCTAAGAATTGAATTTGAATTCTGATACGATAAGTTTGTGCCTGTGCTAGGCACGGCCACTTGATTTGAATTAAAACTTTGATTTAAGTTCGAATTTTGATTTGAATTTTGGCTTGAATTAACAAAGGATTGACTTGAATTCTGACGGATTGAATCTGTCGTTTGCGATAGATGAATAAGACTATGGTGCCTATGTCGACATACCCTGCAGTTGTAGGTACTACTGCAGTCGATTACTTGATGATTTGAACGTAAACAGTTGATACATAACGATTGTTGTTTTACATAAGTAAAACGATCTGAAGGAGATTTGGAAATAAAAACACCACACTGCGAGAGTGGATGAAAAGAATTATTGCATAATTTGCACTTATAGGGTTGTTGGTTTTGTCGAAATTGAATATTGGATTGTTTATTTGCTACTTGTGAGTGCGTATGCGCTAAAAAATTTGATGGAGGGCTTGATTTGTACTGATTATTTGAATAAGAATTATATTTTTGGTTACTAGAATTCGAATAATTTGGTTTTTGCTGTTTTGAAGTCGAAGGTTGCATTTGCGTATTTTGGGGAGATAGCTGTACTGTTTCAAGAGCACGGCATTGGTTAATAAGAAACTGAATTAGATTTTGATATGTTGGAATCTCGGTAGTACTATACTTTAATTCGAAAGCGGTTCTTGTGGTTTGATCGATTTTTGATAATAAAATTGAAAATAAACAAAAACACCACGACGTTACTGGAAATTCAAGATTTTCGAGCGCCGCAACATTCTCGGAAAAGGTATCTACCAAGACTCTAAGATCCTTTGCTGACTGGTTTCCCTTTAAAGAATTTGCATAGTAGATTGAGTTCCAGTAGGTACTGGCTAAAAGTCTTTTATTTTGATAGCGATCTGTTAATACCTTCCAGGCGATTGCGTAATTGCTTGCCGTTAATTTTATAGAACTTAAAATATTAAGTGGTTCGCCCTCAAGGAAGGTTAGCAAATGTTGAAATTTCCTTATATCGGAATAATTAGAGTTTTCGTGAACCAAACAAGAATAAACATCGTAAAAGGTTGGCCACTTTTTTACGTTTCCATTAAAGCAAGGTACCTTTAAAGGGCCCAGATCATCGCTACGTGAATAGTGTGAAGTTGCGGGGGTGAAATTTGAGTGAACTGAATCGGAACATAAACTCGAAAAAAGAACTTTAGCTTGGTGGTAGAATAGATCCGTATCTTTCCTAATTTTGTCTTGTACTTCGAACTCATCTTCGTCGTCGTCTTTCAAGAGACCTATGATGTCATTATGAATGTTTTTAAATTGTTCATAGTGATCATCTAACGATTCGTAAAACGCCTTAAAAATTGGCAAGGAAGAACTATCTGATTTAGCTTTTGTTCCCAAGTTATACGTTTCCGTAATACGAGATATTGAAACTTTGCGTTGATTCTCAAGCTTTTTTAACGACATATTGTTAATTAAAAAAATAAAAAATATTTAAAAGGAATAAAACTAACACTTGACCCCTATTGACTTTAATCAGTCCAAAAGAGTTCGACAGCATATATTTTATTATCGATTTCTCGAATAAATGCAAAAACTGTTATCCTAGGTCGCGATTTTTCTCCCAAAATAAATGCACACAGATACAACTTGTACCTACTACCGTTTCTCTTATTATTTACAGGTAAATACTAATTCTACTAGATGTGTTTGTTTACCTGTTTAATAAGAATAAAGCATTTAACTCACAAGCACTTTTGTTGTTTTGAATAACTATAACATATTATTTAAACAAATAACTATTATTTAAACAAATTTCGATTTTTGAATCAAAACAAACGACGTACGAAGTGCCAATTTCGGCTGCAATGAAATGTGGGTGGAGCAACAGTTAAGCCACGCAAGGGGGGACGGAACCTCCTTTCTAAACCGGACACGGCAACAAACGAATCAAAATGGCGAGGGTAAAAATCTAATATTTTTAGCAAACAAATTTTAAAAAACTATCTGGGTCGTGGGACCAGAAAATGTTGACGTTTTGAGGTTGGTAGAGCAGCGGGACTGTATGCGCTGGCCGTTTTATAAAATCTGGGTGCAAAAATCCTTAAAAGGACGATGTAAAAATATTAATTTTTCCGAGCCACACAAAGACAATATAGAGGATTGGCACTCACCTTTTCAGCTGTTTCCGTCGTCCAGAGGAGCTCCTCTCGCTGGCCCAGTCGTTGCAGGCGATCTACACTAGAATCACTTGTTTGTGTAATGGTTTAGTTTTATTTTCTAAGAATGTTATTGGATTTTTTGGTTAATAGAATTTATCACCATGCTGCGTGGTGATCTCGATAGAATACGACAGACGAATCCTTTTTTGGTTACGCCTTTTTGCGCAGATTCATTTTCCGTAGATGGCGCTGGCGTTTTGCTTGTGCCAATCAAATTGAAATTGTGTGGGTTTTCCGAATACGGGAATTTGGCGCAAAATTTGAATTTAAAATTAAAGTTGCACGAACACCCCTATATAATAAAGATTTTCTTTTTTGGCATTGAAAATTTACCATTTTTGCTATCTTTACCATGTAAAATAACAATACTATGATCAAGTTTTACGCAATTTACTTGCAATTTTGGGGAGCAAAACAGACCTTGTTTTGTGTTCGGCGCACTAAGAGACATGTTATTAGGTAATCCAGTCTAATATAAGATCCTTTTTTCGATTTTCTCCCTGTGTGATTATTTCAGGAATACTAATAAAACAAGTCAACAAAAAGATTATTGCCTGCCTAGCCCGCATAGCAATGGCTAGAGAAGGTATTATGTATTTTCGACGAAAAAAAATTTTTTTGAGATAACGGCGAAAATGTTTTATATGGGTGTATCTTGACCTATTTTAGCAATATCGTGGTGTCTGTGTGTGTATATTATTTCTGTCCGGAACACGATAGCTTCTAAACGGCTGAACCGATTTTCATAACACACAGTTCTTCGATGCTCCAGACTATCTAAGCTACGGGTAAGTGCGGGGTCATTGATCAGCTTGATAGCTCGTTTTTGCACGGTGTTCAAAAGCATTAAGGTATGTTTGGGTGCCGCACTCCATATATGTGAGCAGTACTCCATAGTTGGTCGAATCTGGGCTTTGTAGAGAGTCAGCAGTTGGCTTGGTGTATACAGATGTCTTGTACGAAATAGCACCCCAAGCTTTTGGGACGCCCTTTTAGCTATATCTGCCACGTGACTGTGCCAAGACATGTTGGTCTCTGCAGTGACTCGTAAGATGTTCAACTGGCTCTGCAATACCTGTCGTATTGCACTTCTAGATAGCATGATGTTTGGCTCACCGGTGCTGGTCTTTTTTGAAAACAGGGCTGCTTGGGTTTTCTGCACGTTGAACTGTACAAGGTTTTTGTTGCCCCAGTCCTCTATTATCTCCATGTCGTTATTTATCTGTGATATTTCAGTTAGTCTAAGGTAATGGAATTCACGTGCGGAGAGACATGTGGGTGGTATGACTGAGGAGACTACATTGCCATCATCTGCAAAGCAATAAAGTGGATTTACGGTTTTATCTATGAGGTCATTTATGTAAATCAGAAAAAGTGTTGGCGAAAGGATTGCTCCCTGTGGCACACCAGCATTTATTTGGTAAGAGTTGGAGTTCCGGCCATCCAGTGCAACGTAAATGGATCTATCCTTGAGGTAACTTTCAAACCAAGTGCAAAGTCTTGGTGACAATCCCGTTGCTTTGAGCTTGTTGAACAGATTTTCATGCCAGACTTTATCGAATGCTTTAGATATATCTAAGGCAATTGTTCTTGTTTCACCTCGCAACTCAATCGCTTTTTGCCATAAGTGAGTGACGTATGTAAGTAAATCGCTAGTTGACCTATATTTTCGAAATCCGTATTGCTTGTCGTTGATAATTTTGTACTTTCCCAAGTACTTGGTTAGGTGATTGTTCACAACTCTTTCCATTACTTTTGATATCATCGGAAGTAGAGCAATTGGTCTATAGTTTAACGGATCTGTTTTTTTCCTTTCTTTGGAATGGGTTGTACTGCGGCAGACTTCCATGATGATGGATATACTCCTTGCCTATAAGATAAATTGAATAATTTTGCGAAAGTTGGGGTGAGTTCGGTAGCACAATTTTTGAGTACTATCGCGGGAATGCCATTTGGACCCATTGCTTTGTTTGTATCCAACTTTTTAAGAGATTTTCGTATTTCTTTGTGACAAAAGGGTACCTCTGGCATACTGTGGGAAACCCTTTCAATAAACGGTGGAGTTTTTCCATTTGGCACTGTTAGGTTTGAGTTGGAGGAAAAGATTTTGGCCAGCATATTGGCTTTTTCCTCTGATGTTGTGGCTAAGTGAGTATTTTTATCTGTAAGTGGTGGTATGGATGACTTGGTAAAGTTTGATCCAACGGCTTTTGCAAGAGACCAAAAGGACCTAGAACTACTTGGACAATTCAGCAACCTGTTTTTTATTCTTTGATTGTATGTTTTCTGGCGGCGTCAATAGTAATTTTACAACTATTTCTGGCTTCTATAAATTCTGTGTGGTTTTGAGCGGTTTGTTGTCGTTTCCAAAGGTTATATGCTCTGTGTTTTTTCTGTACAGCCGTTTGACACTGGCTGTTAAACCAAGGTTTTGCATTAGCTCTGCGTTTTATTGTATGTGGGATATATGCATCCATTCCAGATAAGATTACTTTTGTTAACTCATTACAGCAAATAGTGGGATCAGCTCTTGCCATGAAAAATCCAGGTAAAACTGTTTAAGGTCATTCCATTTTGCCGATTTATAGTGCCACATTTTACGAGGAAGTGATTGTTGGCTTGGCGGTATGAACATTTCGCCCTTTGTTCTTATAAGTTTATGATCGGATGAACCAAGTGGAGGATCTACTTGAATAGTGTACAAGTCAGGATTTGTAGTTAGGAACAAGTCTAAAAGCGCTGCAAATTCACCCATTTCTGATATACGGGTAGGTTCATCGACAAGCTGCGTTAGACCACAACTTATGGCAAAAGCTTCTGCTTCCCTGCCTTTATTATCTGTTTTGTTGTGGTGTTTTAGCCAGGGTATATTGTGGACGTTGAAATCGCCTAAAAAAACAATTTCCGCATGTGGATAGTTAGACTGTATACTATCACAGTTTTCGGATAATATCGCAAAAAAGTTTTGATACTCGGTGTTACTTGGTGGTCGGTAGAGGCAGCAAATGAACTTGGTCGATGACTTTGAGGTGAATTTCAGCCATATGATATCGAGGTTCGCTGGTTCTAGCTTCTCCTCTCGATGACATGAAAGGTCATTTTTAATGTATACACAGATCCCAAAATTATGTCGAAATCGGTGGTGTAGGTCATAGCCGGGATAAAGATAGTTCACAGTAGGTGTTGCAGAACTGATTTTAGTTTTAGTGAGAACAAGGATGTCAGGTCTTTGTTCTTCAAGATGTTGGTGAACTGAATTCATGTTGGTACTTAATCCTCTTATATTGCTAAAATCAATTCTGAGTTGAGTTTTTGGTCTTCTTTTAATATCTTTGCATGAAGGACCCCCAGGATCACCCGACGCCCGGAGATCCGAGTGGTCGGGTATTTTACCTCCGGAATATTTTGATCCTGGAGACGCCATCATGCTATCTATTACTCATTGTTGGAACCGGACTGCCAGCGCAGTAGCGGAACGTGGTGATACCACTTAGAGATATTTACAAAGAACTGTTTTCAAGGCTGATATATCATGGCTTCACTTGAAACGTGCTAATAGGCCAGCTAGGAGGGTATCAGATCCGTCATGGATCCATTTATTTTTTACACCTTTTCACTGTAACAGCTACCAGTTATGCCTTACATACTTTTTTTAGGGCTCTGGTGGGCGTAATATGCGTTTTACAGTAAAAACATATAGCGGTGATTGTAAACGAAGGAAGACAAATAGTAATAAAAAAAGCCAAATACTTTTTTAAACCTAGTTTGATGTAGATTGTAACAAAACCCCTCTTTTTCGGTTCAAAATCGATAACCACCAAAATTAAATTGTCTCTGCCGACCCCCCCCCCCCCTGGATCCGCCACTGGCCTCAAATATAATCAGTCCACTCTTTTTGGGACCGCTTCGTGTCCCCAAATAGAAACCCATTTTTAAGGCCCCGAAGTATATTTTTTTGAGGCCACTGCGGAGCCCCCTTGGGCCATGGGCCTTCGGCGATCGTGAATAGGCGACTTGGGCAGTCGGGTCCTGTCAATAGAGTATCTCAATAAAGCGCTGACTGTGACGTAGGACCGTACCCCGACACAATATAGGATTCTGGAACGTACTATCATCTAATCTAATCGTGCCATTCACTCAACTTACACATTATTATCCGATTATTTACCATCTCTTTTTAAAATAATGTATTAGTAAGGGCGCTTAATAATCTTAAACACTCATGGGTACGTTCAGATAGCACGTCGGATGTAGTCAGATTACATACGGGGTGAAAGTTACTCTTGTTCATATTGGCCGAAAATAATGTCTGGCGAATCGCCTTTTACACCCTTCTCTATGAGGTGGGTGACAAACGCTCGACTTGCGCAGTAGGTATACAAACCAACCTCCCAATTTTTTTATTTTTTGTTTTATATTTTCGAAAACATATTACATAAAAGTGGAATTTTCCATAAATAAATAATCAAATTTTACTTTTTCTAGAAGACAAAAAACACTTGTTTGACTTTTGACAGGTGAGTTCTAAGTTTCTTTAGAAGGGTTAAGTCCCATTTATAAACTCGAGACCATTCAACATGGTTACCTCTGACAAGAATCCCACATAAAAACATCACAAAAGTTCCTATTTTCAAAAGATTGTAGAAGCCAAATTTGTTATGGTTGGGTTTGTTTCATACCCCGTTTAGAAAACATTAAATTTAGTTACCTATTAGCTCACACTACTACTATACTATCTGTATGTCTGTCTGTATGTCTGTCTGTATGTCTGTCTGTATGTCTGTCTGTATGTCTGTCTGTATGTCTGTCTGTATGTCTGTCTGTATGTCTGTCTGTATGTCTGTCTGTATGTCTGTCTGTATGTCTGTCTGTATGTCTGTCTGTATGTCTGTCTGTATGTCTGTCTGTATGTCTGTCTGTATGTCTGTCTGTATGTCTGTCTGTATGTCTGTCTGTATGTCTGTCTGTATGTCTGTCTGTATGTCTGTCTGTATGTCTGTCTGTATGTCCGTCTGTATGTCTGTCTGTATGTATGTCTGTCTGTATGTCTGTCTGTATGTCTGTCTGTATGTCTGTCTGTATGTCTGTCTGTATGTCTGTCTGTATGTCTGTCTGTATGTCTGTCTGTATGTCTGTCTGTATGTCTGTCTGTATGTCTGTCTGTCTGTCTGTATGTCTGTCTGTATGTCTGTCTGTATGTCTGTCTGTATGTCTGTCTGTATGTCTGTCTGTATGTCTGTCTATATGTCTGTCTGTATGTCTGTCTGTATGTCTGTCTGTATGTCTGTCTGTATGTCTGTGTGTATGTCTGTGTGTATGTCTGTCTGTATGTCTGTCTGTATGTCTGTCTGTATGTCTGTCTGTATGTCTGTCTGTATGTCTGTCTGTATGTCTGTCTGTATGTCTGTCTGTATGTCTGTCTGTATGTCTGTCTGTATGTCTGTCTGTATGTCTGTCTGTATGTCTGTCTGTATGTCTGTCTGTATGTCTGTCTGTATGTCTGTCTGTATATCTGTCTGTATATCTGTCTGTATGTCTGTCTGTATGTCTGTCTGTATGTCTGTCTGTATGTCTGTCTGTCTGTATGTCTGTCTGTCTGTATGTCTGTCTGTCTGTATGTCTGTCTGTATGTCTGTCTGCATGTCTGTCTGTATGTCTGTCTGTATGTCTGTCTGTATGTCTGTCTGTATGTCTGTCTGTATGTGTGTCTGTATGTCTGTCTGTATGTCTGTCTGTATGTCTGTCTGTATGTCTGTCTGTATGTCTGTCTGTATGTATGTCTGTATGTCTGTCTGTATGTCTGTCTGTATGTCTGTCTGTATGTCTGTCTGTATGTCTGTCTGTATGTCTGTCTGTATGTCTGTCTGTATGTCTGTCTGTCTGTATGTCTGTCTGTATGTCTGTCTGTATGTCTGTCTGTATGTCTGTCTGTATGTCTGTCTGTAAGTCTGTCTGTATGTCTGTCTGTATGTCTGTCTGTATGTCTGTCTGTATGTCTGTCTGTATGTCTGTCTGTATGTCTGTCTGTATGTCTGTCTGTATGTCTGTCTGTATGTCTGTCTGTATGTCTGTCTGTATGTCTGTCTGTATGTCTGTCTGTATGTCTGTCTGTATGTCTGTCTGTATGTCTGTCTGTATGTCTGTCTGTATGTCTGTCTGTATGTCTGTCTGTATGTCTGTCTGTATGTCTGTCTGTATGTCTGTCTGTATGTCTGTCTGTATGTCTGTCTGTATGTCTGTCTGTATGTCTGTCTCTATGTCTGTCTGTATGTCTGTCTGTATGTCTGTCTGTATGTCTGTCTGTATGTCTGTCTGTATGTCTGTCTGTATGTCTGTCTGTATGTCTGTCTGTATGTCTGTCTGTATGTCTGTCTGTATGTCTGTCTGTATGTCTGTCTGTATGTCTGTCTGTATGTCTGTCTGTATGTCTGTCTGTATGTCTGTCTGTATGTCTGTCTGTATGTCTGTCTGTATGTCTGTCTGTATGTCTGTCTGTATGTCTGTCTGTATGTCTGTCTGTATGTCTGTCTGTATGTCTGTCTGTATGTCTGTCTGTATGTCTGTCTGTATGTCTGTCTGTATGTCTGTCTGTATGTCTGTCTGTATGTCTATCTGTATGTCTGTCTGTATGTCTGTCTGTATGTCTGTCTGTATGTCTGTCTGTATGTCTGTCTGTATGTCTGTCTCTATGTCTGTCTGTATGTCTGTCTGTATGTCTGTCTGTATGTCTGTCTGTATGTCTGTCTGTATGTCTGTCTGTATGTCTGTCTGTATGTCTGTCTGTATGTCTGTCTATATGTCTGTCTGTATGTCTGTCTGTATGTCTGTCTGTATGTCTGTCTGTATGTCTGTCTGTCTGTATGTCTGTCTGTATGTCTGTCTGTATGTGTGTCTGTATGTTTGTCTGTATGTCTGTCTGTATGTCTGTCTGTATGTCTGTCTGTATGTCTGTCTGTATGTCTGTCTGTATGTCTGTCTGTATGTCTGTCTGTATGTCTGTCTGTATGTCTGTCTGTATGTCTGTCTGTATGTCTGTCTGTATGTCTGTCTGTATGTCTGTCTGTATGTCTGTCTGTATGTCTGTCTGTATGTCTGTCTGTATGTCTGTCTGTATGTCTGTCTGTATGTCTGTCTGTATGTCTGTCTGTATGTCTGTCTGTATGTCTGTCTGTATGTCTGTCTGTATGTCTGTCTGTATGTCTGTCTGTATGTCTGTCTGTATGTCTGTCTGTATGTCTGTCTGTATGTCTGTCTGTATGTCTGTCTGTATGTCTGTCTGTATGTCTGTCTGTATGTCTGTCTGTATGTCTGTCTGTATGTCTGTCTGTATGTCCGTCTGTATGTCTGTCTGTATGTATGTCTGTCTGTATGTCTGTCTGTATGTCTGTCTGTATGTCTGTCTGTATGTCTGTCTGTATGTCTGTCTGTATGTCTGTCTGTATGTCTGTCTGTATGTCTGTCTGTATGTCTGTCTGTATGTCTGTCTGTCTGTCTGTATGTCTGTCTGTATGTCTGTCTGTATGTCTGTCTGTATGTCTGTCTGTATGTCTGTCTGTATGTCTGTCTATATGTCTGTCTGTATGTCTGTCTGTATGTCTGTCTGTATGTCTGTCTGTATGTCTGTGTGTATGTCTGTGTGTATGTCTGTCTGTATGTCTGTCTGTATGTCTGTCTGTATGTCTGTCTGTATGTCTGTCTGTATGTCTGTCTGTATGTCTGTCTGTATGTCTGTCTGTATGTCTGTCTGTATGTCTGTCTGTATGTCTGTCTGTATGTCTGTCTGTATGTCTGTCTGTATGTCTGTCTGTATGTCTGTCTGTATATCTGTCTGTATATCTGTCTGTATGTCTGTCTGTATGTCTGTCTGTATGTCTGTCTGTATGTCTGTCTGTCTGTATGTCTGTCTGTCTGTATGTCTGTCTGTCTGTATGTCTGTCTGTATGTCTGTCTGCATGTCTGTCTGTATGTCTGTCTGTATGTCTGTCTGTATGTCTGTCTGTATGTCTGTCTGTATGTGTGTCTGTATGTCTGTCTGTATGTCTGTCTGTATGTCTGTCTGTATGTCTGTCTGTATGTCTGTCTGTATGTATGTCTGTATGTCTGTCTGTATGTCTGTCTGTATGTCTGTCTGTATGTCTGTCTGTATGTCTGTCTGTATGTCTGTCTGTATGTCTGTCTGTATGTCTGTCTGTCTGTATGTCTGTCTGTATGTCTGTCTGTATGTCTGTCTGTATGTCTGTCTGTATGTCTGTCTGTAAGTCTGTCTGTATGTCTGTCTGTATGTCTGTCTGTATGTCTGTCTGTATGTCTGTCTGTATGTCTGTCTGTATGTCTGTCTGTATGTCTGTCTGTATGTCTGTCTGTATGTCTGTCTGTATGTCTGTCTGTATGTCTGTCTGTATGTCTGTCTGTATGTCTGTCTGTATGTCTGTCTGTATGTCTGTCTGTATGTCTGTCTGTATGTCTGTCTGTATGTCTGTCTGTATGTCTGTCTGTATGTCTGTCTGTATGTCTGTCTGTATGTCTGTCTGTATGTCTGTCTGTATGTCTGTCTGTATGTCTGTCTCTATGTCTGTCTGTATGTCTGTCTGTATGTCTGTCTGTATGTCTGTCTGTATGTCTGTCTGTATGTCTGTCTGTATGTCTGTCTGTATGTCTGTCTGTATGTCTGTCTGTATGTCTGTCTGTATGTCTGTCTGTATGTCTGTCTGTATGTCTGTCTGTATGTCTGTCTGTATGTCTGTCTGTATGTCTGTCTGTATGTCTGTCTGTATGTCTGTCTGTATGTCTGTCTGTATGTCTGTCTGTATGTCTGTCTGTATGTCTGTCTGTATGTCTGTCTGTATGTCTGTCTGTATGTCTGTCTGTATGTCTGTCTGTATGTCTGTCTGTATGTCTGTCTGTATGTCTGTCTGTATGTCTGTCTGTATGTCTATCTGTATGTCTGTCTGTATGTCTGTCTGTATGTCTGTCTGTATGTCTGTCTGTATGTCTGTCTGTATGTCTGTCTCTATGTCTGTCTGTATGTCTGTCTGTATGTCTGTCTGTATGTCTGTCTGTATGTCTGTCTGTATGTCTGTCTGTATGTCTGTCTGTATGTCTGTCTGTATGTCTGTCTATATGTCTGTCTGTATGTCTGTCTGTATGTCTGTCTGTATGTCTGTCTGTATGTCTGTCTGTCTGTATGTCTGTCTGTATGTCTGTCTGTATGTGTGTCTGTATGTTTGTCTGTATGTCTGTCTGTATGTCTGTCTGTATGTCTGTCTGTATGTCTGTCTGTATGTCTGTCTGTATGTCTGTCTGTATGTCTGTCTGTATGTCTGTCTGTATGTCTGTCTGTATGTCTGTCTGTATGTCTGTCTGTATGTCTGTCTGTATGTCTGTCTGTATGTCTGTCTGTATGTCTGTCTGTATGTCTGTCTGTATGTCTGTCTGTATGTCTGTCTGTATGTCTGTCTGTATGTCTGTCTGTATGTCTGTCTGTATGTCTGTCTGTATGTCTGTCTGTATGTCTGTCTGTATGTCTGTCTGTATGTCTGTCTGTATGTCTGTCTGTATGTCTGTCTGTATGTCTGTCTGTATGTCTGTCTGTATGTCTGTCTGTATGTCTGTCTGTATGTCTGTCTGTATGTCTGTCTGTATGTCTTCTGTATGTCTGTCTGTATGTCTGTCTGTATGTCTGTCTGTATGTCTGTCTGTATGTCTGTCTGTATGTCTGTCTGTATGTCTGTCTGTATGTCTGTCTGTATGTCTGTCTGTATGTCTGTCTGTATGTCTGTCTGTATGTCTGTCTGTATGTCTGTCTGTATGTCTGTCTGTATGTCTGTCTGTATGTCTGTCTGTATGTCTGTCTGTATGTCTGTCTGTATGTCTGTCTGTATGTCTGTCTGTATGTCTGTCTGTATGTCTGTCTGTATGTCTGTCTGTATGTCTGTCTGTATGTCTGTCTGTATGTCTGTCTGTATGTCTGTCTGTATGTCTGTCTGTATGTCTGTCTGTATGTCTGTCTGTATGTCTGTCTGTATGTCTGTCTGTATGTCTGTCTGTATGTCTGTCTGTATGTCTGTCTGTATGTCTGTCTGTATGTCTGTCTGTATGTCTGTCTGTATGTCTGTATGTCTGTCTGTATGTCTGTCTGTATGTCTGTCTGTATGTCTGTCTGTATGTCTGTCTGTATGTCTGTCTGTATGTCTGTCTGTATGTCTGTCTGTCTGTATGTCTGTCTGTATGTCTGTCTGTATGTCTGTCTGTATGTCTGTCTGTATGTCTGTCTGTATGTCTGTCTGTATGTCTGTCTGTATGTCTGTCTGTATGTCTGTCTGTATGTCTGTCTGTATGTCTGTCTGTATGTCTGTCTGTATGTCTGTCTGTATGTCTGTCTGTCTGTATGTCTGTCTGTATGTCTGTCTGTATGTCTGTCTGTATGTCTGTCTGTATGTCTGTCTGTATGTCTGTCTGTATGTCTGTCTGTATGTCTGTCTGTATGTCTGTCTGTATGTCTGTCTGTATGTCTGTCTGTATGTCTGTCTGTATGTCTGTCTGTATGTCTGTCTGTATGTCTGTCTGTATGTCTGTCTGTATGTCTGTCTGTATGTCTGTCTGTATGTCTGTCTGTATGTCTGTCTGTATGTCTGTCTGTATGTCTGTCTGTATGTCTGTCTGTATGTCTGTCTGTATGTCTGTCTGTATGTCTGTCTGTATGTCTGTCTGTATGTCTGTCTGTATGTCTGTCTGTATGTCTGTCTGTATGTCTGTCTGTATGTCTGTCTGTATGTCTGTCTGTATGTCTGTCTGTATGTCTGTCTGTATGTCTGTCTGTATGTCTGTCTGTATGTCTGTCTGTATGTCTGTCTGTATGTCTGTCTGTATGTCTGTCTGTATGTCTGTCTGTATGTCTGTTTGTATGTCTGTCTGTATGTCTGTCTGTATGTCTGTCTGTATGTCTGTCTGTATGTCTGTCTGTATGTCTGTCTGTATGTCTGTCTGTATGTCTGTCTGTATGTCTGTCTGTATGTCTGTCTGTATGTCTGTATGTCTGTCTGTATGTCTGTCTGTATGTCTGTCTGTATGTCTGTCTGTATGTCTGTCTGTATGTCTGTCTGTATGTCTGTCTGTCTGTATGTCTGTCTGTATGTCTGTCTGTATGTCTGTCTGTATGTCTGTCTGTATGTCTGTCTGTATGTCTGTCTGTATGTCTGTCTGTATGTCTGTCTGTATGTCTGTCTGTATGTCTGTCTGTCTGTATGTCTGTCTGTATGTCTGTCTGTATGTCTGTCTGTATGTCTGTCTGTATGTCTGTCTGTATGTCTGTTGTATGTCTGTCTGTATGTCTGTCTGTATGTCTGTCTGTATGTCTGTCTGTATGTCTGTCTGTATGTCTGTCTGTATGTCTGTCTGTATGTCTGTCTGTATGTCTGTCTGTATGTCTGTCTGTATGTCTGTCTGTATGTCTGTCTGTATGTCTGTCTGTATGTCTGTCTGTATGTCTGTCTGTATGTCTGTCTGTATGTCTGTCTGTATGTCTGTCTGTATGTCTGTCTGTATGTCTGTCTGTATGTCTGTCTGTATGTCTGTCTGTATGTCTGTCTGTATGTCTGTCTGTATGTCTGTCTGTATGTCTGTCTGTATGTCTGTCTGTATGTCTGTCTGTATGTCTGTCTGTCTGTATGTCTGTCTGTATGTCTGTCTGTATGTCTGTCTGTATGTCTGTCTGTATGTCTGTCTGTATGTCTGTCTGTATGTCTGTCTGTATGTCTGTCTGTATGTCTGTCTGTATGTCTGTCTGTATGTCTGTCTGTATGTCTGTCTGTATGTCTGTCTGTATGTCTGTCTGTATGTCTGTCTGTCTGTCTGTCTGTCTGTCTGTCTGTATGTCTGTCTGTATGTCTGTCTGTATGTCTGTCTGTATGTCTGTCTGTATGTCTGTCTGTATGTCTGTCTGTATGTCTGTCTGTATGTCTGTCTGTATGTCTGTCTGTATGTCTGTCTGTATGTCTGTATGTCTGTCTGTATGTCTGTCTGTATGTCTGTCTGTATGTCTGTCTGTATGTCTGTCTGTATGTCTGTATGTCTGTATGTCTGTCTGTATGTCTGTCTGTATGTCTGTCTGTATGTCTGTCTGTATGTCTGTCTGTATGTCTGTCTGTATGTCTGTCTGTATGTCTGTCTGTATGTCTGTCTGTATGTCTGTCTGTATGTCTGTCTGTATGTCTGTCTGTATGTCTGTCTGTATGTCTGTCTGTATGTCTGTCTGTATGTCTGTCTGTATGTATGTCTGTCTGTATGTCTGTCTGTATGTCTGTCTGTATGTCTGTCTGTATGTCTGTCTGTATGTCTGTCTGTATGTCTGTCTGTATGTCTGTCTGTATGTCTGTCTGTATGTCTGTCTGTATGTCTGTCTGTATGTCTGTCTGTATGTCTGTCTGTATGTCTGTCTGTATGTCTGTCTGTATGTCTGTCTGTATGTCTGTCTGTATGTCTGTCTGTATGTCTGTCTGTATGTCTGTCTGTATGTCTGTCTGTATGTCTGTCTGTATGTCTGTCTGTATGTCTGTCTGTATGTCTGTCTGTATGTCTGTCTGTATGTCTGTCTGTATGTCTGTCTGTATGTCTGTCTGTATGTCTGTCTGTATGTCTGTCTGTATGTCTGTCTGTATGTCTGTCTGTATGTCTGTCTGTATGTCTGTATGTCTGTCTGTATGTCTGTCTGTATGTCTGTCTGTATGTCTGTCTGTATGTCTGTCTGTATGTCTGTCTGTATGTCTGTCTGTCTGTCTGTATGTCTGTCTGTATGTCTGTCTGTATGTCTGTCTGTATGTCTGTCTGTATGTCTGTCTGTATGTCTGTCTGTATGTCTGTCTGTATGTCTGTCTGTATGTCTGTCTGTATGTCTGTCTGTATGTCTGTCTGTATGTCTGTCTGTATGTCTGTCTGTATGTCTGTCTGTATGTCTGTCTGTATGTCTGTCTGTATGTCTGTCTGTATGTCTGTCTGTATGTCTGTCTGTATGTCTGTCTGTATGTCTGTCTGTATGTCTGTCTGTATGTCTGTCTGTATGTCTGTCTGTATGTCTGTCTGTATGTCTGTCTGTATGTCTGTCTGTATGTCTGTCTGTATGTCTGTCTGTATGTCTGTCTGTATGTCTGTCTGTATGTCTGTCTGTATGTCTGTCTGTATGTCTGTCTGTATGTCTGTCTGTATGTCTGTCTGTATGTCTGTCTGTATGTCTGTCTGTATGTCTGTCTGTATGTCTGTCTGTATGTCTGTCTGTATGTCTGTCTGTATGTCTGTCTGTATGTCTGTCTGTATGTCTGTCTGTATGTCTGTCTGTATGTCTGTCTGTATGTCTGTCTGTATGTCTGTCTGTATGTCTGTCTGTATGTCTGTCTGTATGTCTGTCTGTATGTCTGTCTGTATGTCTGTCTGTATGTCTGTCTGTATGTCTGTCTGTATGTCTGTCTGTATGTCTGTCTGTATGTCTGTCTGTATGTCTGTCTGTATGTCTGTCTGTATGTCTGTCTGTATGTCTGTCTGTATGTCTGTCTGTATGTCTGTCTGTATGTCTGTCTGTATGTCTGTCTGTATGTCTGTCTGTATGTCTGTCTGTATGTCTGTCTGTATGTCTGTCTGTATGTCTGTCTGTATGTCTGTCTGTATGTCTGTCTGTATGTCTGTCTGTATGTCTGTCTGTATGTCTGTATGTCTGTATGTCTGTCTGTATGTCTGTCTGTATGTCTGTCTGTATGTCTGTCTGTATGTCTGTCTGTATGTCTGTCTGTATGTCTGTCTGTATGTCTGTCTGTATGTCTGTCTGTATGTCTGTCTGTATGTCTGTCTGTATGTCTGTCTGTATGTCTGTCTGTATGTCTGTCTGTATGTCTGTCTGTATGTCTGTATGTCTGTCTGTATGTCTGTCTGTATGTCTGTCTGTATGTCTGTCTGTATGTCTGTCTGTATGTCTGTCTGTATGTCTGTCTGTATGTCTGTCTGTATGTCTGTCTGTATGTCTGTCTGTCTGTATGTCTGTCTGTATGTCTGTCTGTATGTCTGTCTGTATGTCTGTCTGTATGTCTGTCTGTATGTCTGTCTGTATGTCTGTCTGTATGTCTGTCTGTATGTCTGTCTGTATGTCTGTCTGTATGTCTGTCTGTATGTCTGTCTGTATGTCTGTCTGTATGTCTGTCTGTATGTCTGTCTGTATGTCTGTCTGTATGTCTGTCTGTATGTCTGTCTGTATGTCTGTCTGTATGTCTGTCTGTATGTCTGTCTGTATGTCTGTCTGTATGTCTGTCTGTATGTCTGTCTGTATGTCTGTCTGTATGTCTGTCTGTATGTCTGTATGTCTGTCTGTATGTCTGTCTGTATGTCTGTCTGTATGTCTGTCTGTATGTCTGTCTGTATGTCTGTCTGTATGTCTGTCTGTATGTCTGTCTGTATGTCTGTCTGTATGTCTGTCTGT
The DNA here is from genome assembly GCA_963576565.1 of Aspidapion aeneum. Classification (NCBI taxonomy): domain Eukaryota; kingdom Metazoa; phylum Arthropoda; class Insecta; order Coleoptera; family Brentidae; genus Aspidapion; species Aspidapion aeneum. The sequence goes on along the minus strand of OY755038.1, from coordinate 172,579,505 downwards.
ATGTCTGTCTGTATGTCTGTCTGTATGTCTGTCTGTATGTCTGTCTGTATGTCTGTCTGTATGTCTGTCTGTATGTCTGTCTGTATGTCTGTCTGTATGTCTGTCTGTATGTCTGTCTGTATGTCTGTCTGTATGTCTGTCTGTATGTCTGTCTGTATGTCTGTCTGTATGTCTGTCTGTATGTCTGTCTGTATGTCTGTCTGTATGTCTGTCTGTATGTCTGTCTGTATGTCTGTCTGTATGTCTGTCTGTATGTCTGTCTGTATGTCTGTCTGTATGTCTGTCTGTATGTCTGTCTGTATGTCTGTCTGTATGTCTGTCTGTATGTCTGTCTGTATGTCTGTCTGTATGTCTGTCTGTATGTCTGTCTGTATGTCTGTCTGTATGTCTGTCTGTATGTCTGTCTGTATGTCTGTCTGTATGTCTGTCTGTATGTCTGTCTGTATGTCTGTCTGTATGTCTGTCTGTATGTCTGTCTGTATGTCTGTCTGTATGTCTGTCTGTATGTCTGTCTGTATGTCTGTCTGTATGTCTGTCTGTATGTCTGTCTGTATGTCTGTCTGTATGTCTGTCTGTATGTCTGTCTGTATGTCTGTCTGTATGTCTGTCTGTATGTCTGTCTGTATGTCTGTCTGTATGTCTGTCTGTATGTCTGTCTGTATGTCTGTCTGTATGTCTGTCTGTATGTCTGTCTGTATGTCTGTCTGTATGTCTGTCTGTATGTCTGTCTGTATGTCTGTCTGTATGTCTGTCTGTATGTCTGTCTGTATGTCTGTCTGTATGTCTGTCTGTATGTCTGTCTGTATGTCTGTCTGTATGTCTGTCTGTATGTCTGTCTGTATGTCTGTCTGTATGTCTGTCTGTATGTCTGTCTGTATGTCTGTCTGTATGTCTGTCTGTATGTCTGTCTGTATGTCTGTCTGTATGTCTGTCTGTATGTCTGTCTGTATGTCTGTATGTCTGTCTGTATGTCTGTCTGTATGTCTGTCTGTATGTCTGTCTGTATGTCTGTCTGTATGTCTGTCTGTATGTCTGTCTGTATGTCTGTCTGTATGTCTGTCTGTATGTCTGTCTGTATGTCTGTCTGTCTGTATGTCTGTCTGTATGTCTGTCTGTATGTCTGTCTGTATGTCTGTCTGTATGTCTGTCTGTATGTCTGTCTGTATGTCTGTCTGTATGTCTGTCTGTATGTCTGTCTGTATGTCTGTCTGTATGTCTGTCTGTATGTCTGTCTGTATGTCTGTCTGTATGTCTGTCTGTATGTCTGTCTGTATGTCTGTCTGTATGTCTGTCTGTATGTCTGTCTGTATGTCTGTCTGTATGTCTGTCTGTATGTCTGTCTGTATGTCTGTCTGTATGTCTGTCTGTATGTCTGTCTGTATGTCTGTCTGTATGTCTGTCTGTATGTCTGTCTGTATGTCTGTCTGTATGTCTGTCTGTATGTCTGTCTGTATGTCTGTCTGTATGTCTGTCTGTATGTCTGTCTGTATGTCTGTCTGTATGTCTGTCTGTATGTCTGTCTGTATGTCTGTCTGTATGTCTGTCTGTATGTCTGTCTGTATGTCTGTCTGTATGTCTGTCTGTATGTCTGTCTGTATGTCTGTCTGTATGTCTGTCTGTATGTCTGTCTGTATGTCTGTCTGTATGTCTGTCTGTATGTCTGTCTGTATGTCTGTCTGTATGTCTGTCTGTATGTCTGTCTGTATGTCTGTCTGTATGTCTGTCTGTATGTCTGTCTGTATGTCTGTCTGTATGTCTGTCTGTATGTCTGTCTGTATGTCTGTCTGTATGTCTGTCTGTATGTCTGTCTGTATGTCTGTCTGTATGTCTGTCTGTATGTCTGTCTGTATGTCTGTCTGTATGTCTGTCTGTATGTCTGTCTGTATGTCTGTCTGTATGTCTGTCTGTATGTCTGTCTGTATGTCTGTCTGTATGTCTGTCTGTATGTCTGTCTGTATGTCTGTCTGTATGTCTGTCTGTATGTCTGTCTGTATGTCTGTCTGTATGTCTGTCTGTATTGTCTGTCTGTATGTCTGTCTGTATGTCTGTCTGTATGTCTGTCTGTATGTCTGTCTGTATGTCTGTCTGTATGTCTGTCTGTATGTCTGTCTGTATGTCTGTCTGTATGTCTGTCTGTATGTCTGTCTGTATGTCTGTCTGTATGTCTGTCTGTATGTCTGTCTGTCTGTATGTCTGTCTGTATGTCTGTCTGTATGTCTGTCTGTATGTCTGTCTGTATGTCTGTCTGTATGTCTGTCTGTATGTCTGTCTGTATGTCTGTCTGTATGTCTGTCTGTATGTCTGTCTGTATGTCTGTCTGTATGTCTGTCTGTATGTCTGTCTGTATGTCTGTCTGTATGTCTGTCTGTATGTCTGTCTGTATGTCTGTCTGTATGTCTGTCTGTATGTCTGTCTGTATGTCTGTCTGTATGTCTGTCTGTATGTCTGTCTGTATGTCTGTCTGTATGTCTGTCTGTATGTCTGTCTGTATGTCTGTCTGTATGTCTGTCTGTATGTCTGTCTGTATGTCTGTCTGTATGTCTGTCTGTATGTCTGTCTGTATGTCTGTCTGTATGTCTGTCTGTATGTCTGTCTGTATGTCTGTCTGTATGTCTGTCTGTCTGTATGTCTGTCTGTATGTCTGTCTGTATGTCTGTCTGTATGTCTGTCTGTATGTCTGTCTGTATGTCTGTCTGTATGTCTGTCTGTATGTCTGTCTGTATGTCTGTCTGTATGTCTGTCTGTATGTCTGTCTGTATGTCTGTCTGTATGTCTGTCTGTATGTCTGTCTGTATGTCTGTCTGTATGTCTGTCTGTATGTCTGTCTGTATGTCTGTCTGTATGTCTGTCTGTATGTCTGTCTATATGTCTGTCTGTATGTCTGTCTGTATGTCTGTCTGTATGTCTGTCTGTATGTCTGTCTGTATGTCTGTCTGTATGTCTGTCTGTATGTCTGTCTGTATGTCTGTCTGTATGTCTGTCTGTATGTCTGTCTGTATGTCTGTCTGTATGTCTGTCTGTATGTCTGTCTGTATGTCTGTCTGTATGTCTGTCTGTATGTCCGTCTGTATGTCTGTCTGTATGTCTGTCTGTATGTCTGTCTGTATGTCTGTCTGTATGTCTGTCTGTATGTCTGTCTGTATGTCTGTATGTCT